>CM068373.1:199078787-200307625 GCA_034769895.1 Magicicada septendecula | reverse complement strand
GGTGGATCTGGCCGTTCAGCATGTGCTACCAGAAAGGTATCATCTGGCATCTCCATCCGGAGGATTCCATCATAGAAGGCATTCCACAGGTCGGGGCCCAAGATAGAGCCCTGAGCTATTTCTCTGCTGCGTGACCCATCTGCTGTGTCGTACCGGAGCTCCCTGTCCCTCAGGTAACTTCGTATTATCCGGAGCAGGTAGTCCGGCGCTTGAAAGACGTCCTCCAAAGCCGCTAGCAAGTCTGTCCACCTGGCCGAATTAAAGGCGTTGCGTACGTCCAGTGTAGAGAGTAGCACCGTCCTTCTGGAGAAGTGATTACCCCGCTGGGCCACCTAGACCGTCCACGATGAAGCGCATCTGATTTTCGTCCATCCTTGGGCTACGAGGCCGGGCTCCAAGCCTGCTCATTAAAAGCCTGTACCCCAGACCTAAGGGATCAGAATCTAGATCACTCCTGAGGGTCTCCCACTTGAGCCGCTTGCTTCTGTTGATGGCCTCCTTCAGTCTTTTTCGAGAGAGCCGATATTCGTCTTGCGCTTCGGCTGCTGTATTCGGGTTTCTCCGTCTGTTTCTGGTCGCCATGCGACGCGAGCGCAAGCAACGTCTCCTTAGGTCAGCAATCTCGTCTGTCCACCAGTACGCCACTGTCTTCCCCCCGCGGCGTCTCGCTCTCCTGGGCATAGACACATCGCAGGCGTTTCGTATGAGGCGCATTGTCGCACCGACGACTTCCTTTGTCGGACCCAAGCTGTTCATCAACGCCTCCTTTCCGATCGCGATGACATCCTGCAACAAATCCTCGTCCAGTTTGGACACGTTCCAGCCAGGTGTTCGACTGGGTTCAGCTATGTATAGGCCTATGTAATAATAATACTGCTACTATTATTGATGCATAAAATGTGATTAAACAACTAAATATTGTGCATTTTATTGATTGTTAATCGTACCTTATTGTTTTATTATTATTATAATATTTATTATTACTATTATTATTATTATTATGTTAATCAAATAAAAGTTTTATGGGCATAATACTACTTTGTTTTTGAATATGAATCCTTCTTCACAAGTCGAATGAACCTGCGGCTATTATGTTCTGCGCTTCACGTACGACGAATACAAGGCAGTACGATGACAACTGCCAGACAGTGAGTCGTAGGGCAATGTAGTTGTTCTTTGTAATTAGTAACATTTAAAATATATTAAGAAATGCTGACAAGACCATACAACACTGGATTCAACTCTTCTGCATTGAACGTTTCATGTCAATGGAAAAACGTGACTTGTGAGTGTAACACAGCACTACAAAGAGGCAGGACACCGGTAAAATTTAAGAAACAAAATCTATAGCCACTGTCACGACCGTAACAGGATACAAAATCGCTGAAGTTTTGCGGTTTATAAAAGCTCACGGTCTCGTTAAACACAAAGAGCTGCAGGCAACAATGGCTGCACGGGCCAAAAGATTCACCCAATCACCAATGTCGAGTACCAAATGTCACCAATGTTGACACGTGACCAAAGACCACATAAAAAAAAAATTAAGTAGCACAGAAATCGACACTCATTGAAGATGATATCAAAGAACGTATTTAGAAGACTAAAAAGATAAAATAATGTATACGTATTACCATACGCACTAATTGCTCATTAATATACACACACAGCAGTACTCGGTAGAGCAGTTGCCACGGTGCTATCTGGTGAGATTCATCCCTGAGCTCGGGGGGTACTGTTACGACTGTCTACTTGATCGTCGTAGGTACAGTGGAAACAAAATCAATACACCAATTAAGTCACTAATTACCAGCTTTGATTTTCACAGTTAACAGTTCGTAATTAACAACACAGTCTCTTATAACAAATCGAATAAAAATTGTTCACACGCAAAAAAATGTCAACTAATATTAAAACACAATTGTATTACAATATACCGTCCGTATATAAAACACAACACTTAACTAATAACCACTTGAACGCACACAGTAATTTTGCCCGATAATAACTCTCGAACCGCACTGTAAGTAATCGCCACAATACTGAAAAACTAAGGCCGCTGCCGCCATGTATTTATACCTGCGCTCACAGACCAGAACGTTCGAAATTGCCTCTTAGCGACCGTGTGAACTACGTAATTAACTGCGCCCTTGACACAGTCCGCGCGGCTGGCGGCTTCGAGAAAACTCTCGCGGATGCGTTGAAAGTCACGTATGCCACATACATTAGAGCGAGATTCTTCTGGCACATTCGACAAACACTTAGACTGTTCTGTAATGTAGTAACAATACTAAAGTTGTTCAGCTTTTAGTTTCAGAATGTATCCACCAATAACTCCTGCTTTATTGGTGATAACTATGTATTTGCCATGACACACTAATACAGGAATGGTGTTAAATAACAATAAAACACACAGCTAATCCTGAATATAAATCACTGACAACATCTATACCTAGATTTATGAGTTGTAACAATTATTACATAAACTAAGATAAATGTATGCAGCCGATTAAGTGCTATGATAGTAGGCCTGTATTTGTATATACTATGCTAGCTGCTAGGTATATACTATTTTCTTCATACTAGTACATGCTGTGTACTTTTCTAATGCATATTAACAGATTTTTAACAAGCACATGTACACGGATACTTGTTGATTGTTCATACATACGCCTATATGTCATTTTCCGAATGTGTGATCGTTTTATGTGTATTTTGTATATATGTTTTTAAGTTACAAAGCTACATTTTTTTATTTAACTTCAGTCTTATGCTTTTAATAATAATTTTTATTGTGTGTCATTGAACTAAAATAAAGGTCTGATTCAGATTTTGTGAGTTTTCCTTGACATATATTTATTCTAAAGTTGTACAGAATAAATCTAAAATCCTAAGAGAGTTAAACAATCACGTAATAGAGCTTCAAATGAGAAAGGAAATAAGCAAAGTTTGCAGACAGAGCATAATATAATTAAGAGTGTCAGAATGCATGCCTATTTTTCTACAAAATATTACGCGTTTTGTATTTATTGGTTATACGTTTACGGAACTATTGTCATTTATAAAATTTGAATTTCTTATAACTTTTGTAAGTTTCCTAGTTACTTAAGTTGCTGTGGATCATTTGTGAGAATAAAAATACTGTTGGCATCAATTATGTTAATTAAAATTTATATTATAAAATCTTTTTCAATATAATACAGCATGACTTTCAAGTCGAAAAATAAAAACTGAAAACCCTAATAAATATGTCACAAGGAATACAACTAATAATTATTTTATGCACTTTTGTTCCTCATCATTTATAATTTCATATAATGGAATATGTAAATAAAAACAGTAACTATCTAATTAAATGTATTTAGAGCAACATACAACTTTGGTATTTCATTACGTATCCGAACTGATTTGAAATAATAAATAAGACAGTGAAAGAGCTGAGTAAGTGGACTAAATGACATCATTACTTTGGTCATCAGGCACTTGCAGCTTCTGTTGGAAGAAGTTTTATTGAAACAATAAATGTGAAATTGAATACTTGTAAAACTATTTGTTTTGTTTTATCGCTTTCAAGAAATGAACAATTTTTATAGACAATTTAGATTAAACAGCTTATTGTTGCTGAAATCGAGTTCTTTTGGAATAATTTGCAGACATGCATTGACAACAATACACATCAGTGAAACCAAGAGGTAGACAAAATAAAGACGAACAAGAGGACAGAGATGGTATTTATCTATGCAGGAAGTTCTAACCATATCTGTAATTTTAGGTAACTTTATGTCGTCTCTTGCATTGTGCTAACAAGTGTATGCGTACAGAAGGATATGGGGATCTGGCGAAATGATGTCATCATCGTTCTCTGGCGAGCAGCTTTTGGGGCCTGCAGGAAATTCCAGCTATTTGCATTTAACACCACACTGTGTGTTGGACATAAATAAATGAGGCATCAAGATATACACTGACGTAGTCAATTATATTATTTAATATTTTTTAATTACATCCTTTACTAAGAGTTCTCATTAATTAGGAAATTTGTTCGAAATTTCATGTTAGTTTCACCACGTTTTATACTTCTTAAAGGCGTAAAATAATTTATGTTATTTCCCATTTACTATTAAAAAAATATGTTTTTGATGAGTTCTTTCCATTGGGAATTTACTAAATTCAACTTGTAAGAACCATGTCATATATAAAACCTGCACAAAGAAATATAATATTGTTTTAACGACAGTTAAAAAATAGCAAGAGTCTAGAATTAGTATATATGATGTTAAATAAAGAAGCATATTTGTGGGAAGGAAAAACTAAAAATTTAATAAAAGTAGTCAAAGAAAAGCTTAATGTGTCAACGTTAGAGTACAATTTGTTTTGTGTAATTGTTTTCCTACCTGGGAGATATGATATGGCTCGCGGTATGCCTCTCAGAACAGCGACACCTTAATAGTTTTATATAGTGTGAAAACATTAAATACAATATTTTGTGAACCATAAATATTTAGTATCCTATACAGGTTATAGGATACCTCCGTTGCATCTTGGCTCAGGAACTGCGTGGCAGTACAAAGATTTGACACTCTGTAATACGTATTTTCTTTTATTTAATTTTTTTATATTACTGTATGTGATTTTTTTATTTTACTACCATTAAATCATTTTCTCACTAAAAGTGGTCGCTTATGGAGAGCTATTTCAAATTAAGTGGTCACATTTAATTAGGGAAATATTTAATTTTATAATGGTATTAAAATATCAGGGTTTCAGAACCATTCTTATTTGTAATTCCGCTTGAGTAACGCCGAAACAACACACACACACACACACACACACACACACACACACACTTGTTTATGTGTATATAAGGCAACGACAAATATTACATACATGCACACGTAGTAGGATACTTCTATGACTGTAACATTTACTAAATAACTGAGATAATTTTTATTTGTATAACATTTGAGTACGCAAACTGCAAAACTGTGTCAACCCTTTTATTTCTGTCTTCGATATAAAATTATTATACTCACATTATGTAACGAACCATGAAACTTTTTAACTCTACAACCATAATTTTAGGGTTCAGATTAATATGTATACTATGTGCTCTATAAAAGAAACCCTTGAACATAAACATTTATGAAAAGTTTGAATATTGTAACAATATTTTTACACAAAATTTAAAAAAAAATCAGGTTATGCAAGCATATTTTATTCAGATACACTTACGTTGAAAACAGATAAAAGTTTGATAAACAGAAAGGAAAATCTTCAGAATGCACAGTGAAAAACATTAATTAAAGCAGCAACAAGCCTGTAAGCGCGCTGTATCATGCCTTCTAATTTGTTTAAATATTTAATCTCATTTAAGTGTTCCGCATACATGACTCTGCTACTTGCCAAAGCGCGTATGTTACAAAATCACTTGTTTGTTAAAAACTTTGTTTATAGCTGCTTATGGTAATAGTAAATTTTGAATGATAAAGCTTGAATTCAATAGAATCTTGTTATTATTATTGTTGTTTTAGTAACCTTGTTACGTTCTAATACATTTCCTTTATTCAATTCTTTGATAAAAATTGTATTAAAAAGGTTTGTAGCTACGGACTTCAGTATCATGTACACAAAACAAAGTATTTAAGGTAATACCACTGACCAAATAAGTTTACTAATCGAGGCAGATGTGTGTAAATCAGTTTATTGAAATACGAGTACAACAAAATTTAATTATACATGTAAAACTAACTTCATTATCTGTTACCCTCTTCATAATCAATTGAAGGAAGACAGAGATAAACTCAATAAAAACATAAATACGAAAAACTCGTGCAACAGAATAAAGAAATGAGACAGATAAAGATGTAGAAATGTAGACTGGGAAAATAATATGAAAATCGCGACATGAAACGAGGGCCAGTATATCAATGAAATCAAATATCGGACCATTTTTTTAAAATTTTTTTAATGTACAAAAATAAGCAAATTCAAACAAAATCAAATAATTATTTGCATACCTCACTGAATTGCAGAGGACTCAAGGCCTATTGTTTTGGTGAAGATCGGTTAAGGAAAAGGGGTAGTTTACCTGCAACGTTTTATGTTTTAACAAGGAAAATGTTATTTTACGAACGATAACTGCAGCGCATTCGAACAGAATCAAATATTGTTTTGTATGCAGCCCTGAATTGCAGAGGACTCAAGGCCTGTTGATTTTGATGAAGATTGGTTAAGATAAAGGGGTAGTTTACCAGCAACCTTTTATGTTTTAACAAGGGTAATTTTCTATATGGCGAACGATAACTGCCGTAAAGTCAAACAGAATCAAATAATTTTTTGCACACACCTCTGAATTGTAGTAAACCCAAGGCCTTTTGATTTTGGTGAAGATCCGTTAAGAGGAAGGGGTAGTTTACCGGCAACGTTTTATGTTTTAACAAGGGTAATTTTACTTTTATGTTCCATAAGGAAATCGAAGTATGGTCAAAGAAAAAATCGTGTTCGAGATAATCGCTGATTCTGATGGTACTACCCTCAAAACATGAAAAAAGTCATTTTTCGAAATGTGTGTCTGTGTGTTTGTGTTTGTGTGTGTGTGTGTCTGTGTGTAGAATGTTTTCTATGGCAAACGATAAAAGCCGCAAATTCAAACAGAATCAAATAATTATTTGCATACATCCCTGAATTGCAGAGGACTCAAGGCCTTTTGTTTTGGTGAAGATCGGTTAATGGAAAGGGGTAGTTTACCGTCAACATTTTATGTTTTAACAAGGGTAATTTTTATGACGAACGATAACTGCCGCACATTCAAATAGAATCAAATAATGTTTTGCATACATCCCTGAATTGTAGAGTAATCAAGGCCTTTTGATTTTAGTAAAGATCGGTTAAGAGAAAGGGGTAGTTTACCTGCAACATTTTTTTTAACAAGGGGAATTTGTTTCATGACGAATAACTTGATGAATTTGTTTCATGTTTTCATGCCGTAAATTCAAAGATATTCAAATAATTTTTTGCATACATCCCTGAATTGTAGAGTACTCAAGTTTGTTTGATTTTGGTGAAGATCGGTTAAGTAAAAGGGGTAGTTTACCTGAAACATTTTATGTTTTAACAAGGGTAATTTTTTCTATGACGAAAGATAACTGACGCACATTCAAACAAAATCAAATAATGTTTTGCATACATCACTTAATTGTAGAGAGCCCGAGGCCTTTTGATTTTGGTGAATATCGGTTAAGTGGAAGGGGTAGTTTACCTTCAACATTTTATGTTTTACCAAGGGAAATTTTTTCTATGACGAACGATAACTACCGCACATTCAAACAGAATCAGATAATGTTTTACATATGTGCCTATGTTGTAGAGGACTCAAGGCCTGTTGATTTTGGTAAAGATCAGTTAAGAGAAAGGGGTAGTTTACCTGTAACGTTTATGTTTTAACATGAGTAAAGTACTTAATTTTGATGAATAATGTATCCTGATAAGAAGATCAAAATAATCCACTGTAGAAACGTAGATGAAATATCTATAAATGAAGAGGCTAGTTGAACGGGGTTGGGGTAATTATCTATAAATGAAAATTATAGTTGAAAGGGGAGGGATAATTTGTTATATATGTACTACGTTATCGGCAACAAAGAAGTAGTTTGTTGATCAATTTCCTTCCCGGTCTGTTTGGCCGTAGTCTAATGTTTTCTCCATAGCCAGACGTTTCGGCAGTGACATCGACTGCCATAATCAGTGAAAATCGAGTGCGATAACGTGAGGTGGAATACGTTAGTGACCACAGTACTGTGGTTAAGGCTGAAGCAATAAGTAGAAAGAAGTAGATTCTATGGAAATATTTAATTTCGAAAATGATATTAAATATAAATCTTAGAACATGGATGTCATGTATGATTCTCCTTACCTTTATTTAGAAATGTTTTAATACGAACCTTGATCAGTCTTCATATATTCTGATTTTATGTGGCAGTGATTTGACATTATTTTCCACAACAATATTACCATGTGTTTATTAACATTCCTTTTGCTGTGTTGTATACATTATTATATTTGTCATTCTTATAGGGGTAACTTTCTGTCGCATCTGGATTTATATCCAACTGATGATATATCCGATATACCACTTTTCAAGTTAACGATCGCCCTGTTGAGAACTGAATAACCGTTACAACACAGTGTAACTTGAAGGAAACACTTGAACACTTCCCCTTGGAAACGATACCATATCGTTACACTGTGTTTCAATTACTACTATGTTTTTACTGTTAAAGATGACGAGAAATCTGAAAATACGTCAACAAATATTATAACATGGTATTACGTTTTGAAGCATTTAATAAATAGACACAGTGTACAGTGTATAGAAATGATAATAACAACACCTTTTTCGATTGTAACCATGTTTTACCAATTTTTTGTTACAACGATACTTTTTACCTATTCTTTAAGTTGACATTTAATTCTCTTAATTTAATTTAATTTTCAGTCATGGTAGTATATTGATTTCTTTAACAGTAAAAAAGTACTCATTAAAACTTTACTGTGGTTATTATAACAAGTACATAATAGTTAAACGTTTACGAGGTGTTTTCGAAAAACGTTTGGTGTTGTTTCAGGAAGACAAGTCGAAGTAAATCAATTTTTCAACACAAATATTCTCCAGTGTCTCCTATCCATTGATATGTCAGTGTAATTCCTCACACTAAGGAATCACAACTTCTTTGATCTTCCAGCACATCGCCCAACCATCTTATCCTAGGTCAGCCATTCTTCTCCTTCAGCCTTCTCTCAGAATTTTCTTCGGCATACGATGATCGTTCATCCGCTCTAGGTGATCTAGCCGTTGTATTCGTTGAGCTTTTATAAATCTTAGAATGTCTTTGTGCTTCAATTTTTTATCCATCTCTTGGTTATTTCTTATTTTTGAGTCGTCATCTTCTTTCAAAGGCTAGAAATAAATGTTACAATTTTTCTTTTAAATTGTCTTAATGTTTCTTTGTTCTTGTTTTGTTAATGTCCATCTATCGTCTCCATAAGTAACAACCTGCCTGATAAGTGACTTAGGCCTATATATTTTTATTTTTGTGTTACGAATAATGTGTTTACTTCTCAATAATGTACTGTCAGCATAATACGCCCCATTATCTATTTGTATCCTGTCATGTATCGTCGTGTTTATTAAACCTCCATTATTTATTAACTTACCCAGATATCTGAAGTTATTAACTTCATCAAATACATTACAATAATTCTTTAGCGTTATTAAATACAAGTAATCATATGCGTGTGTGGATTGTTGTAGAAAGGTAAAAAATTAAAGTACTGAGTTGTTATCTGATACAACAACATTACCAAAAAAGTTGAAAGTACACGAGAAAAGTAACAGGGGATAGTAATTACATCAAGTAGACTTACTTACAGTTTAGTAGAAAATGCATGATTTAAATTAAACAATGAAAGTATTTGTATAAAGTAATATTCGCGGTGATATTGTGACACTCTTTCACTCTTTTTATTCCAGTGACTTTAGAAGCTAAATGGAATACGGAGGTGGAAGATAAATCTAAGGTAATATAACTTAAGGGAACTGAGTAAGGAAGAGAGAAGACTAATATAATTAGTTCCGTGGGTATATCTAAATAAGGATCAGCCAGACGATCCTTATGTGTACAAGCGCACTTGAGACTTTACATGTGTATATTTACAGAGGTTATTTCTAGTTCTAGAATTCAGTGTCTGGAAATTAATCACTACCTAAGTATTTCTATACAGCATGCACAGTTTACTGAACATACTATCACGTTTCAATCTAAATGCAACTATGAAACTAAACAACTATGGCAGTATACTATGTTTGTTTAGTTCGAAAAACTAAACCTACGACAAAAGGCTTACTATTTTCGCATCTTCGTTTGTGTGAATAATCTTATTTTAGCCAATAATATAATTCTATTTAATAATTTATTTAATAGAATTCTCGATAATAATAATCTCATTTTACTCATTCAATAGAATTCTTGTCATATTCCAACACAATTCCGATACAATAATGTTTTATTCTGTTCCTTATTCATAACGTGAGCCCAGACTTTCAACATAAATCTTCTCCAGCGTCTCCTATCCATTGACGTGTCAGTGTAACTCCTCACTAGTTTTCTTTGATCTTCCAGCATATCGCCCATCTTATCCTAGGTAGGCCATTCTTTTCTTTCAGCCTGCTCAAATACACATATTTAGCTCCCCCCACACACGCACACACACACACACAATGGACGTACTAATAGGTAGACATCATTTGCAGTTAAAAGATTATTTGTATTATTTACTTTAAAATTCAAAATAAATTTTTAAATATTTGCATTCTTTGAGTTTGTATTAGGGTTTGAAATGGTATATCACACCCAAAAGCATCATCGTATTTGGAAGGAACTGCATCTACTTTTCAAGACTAATAGTGAGACTGCTTCCATGACTAGCGCCTAGATCTACCTTATCAGTAGCGGTAGGAATAAATGTTGTTTATCTACAAGTACAGTGAGTAGAATACACTGTAAATAGTTAATGGCAATCGTTAAATCGTGAAGTGATTTGCTGTTTGTATCAGTTATCATTTTGCTTAGACTGTTCGGGGTGTTTGTGCTTGGACGTGTTTTGTATGACTGAGGCTATGCAATTGGGGAAACGACCACTTCTACTGGATACTATTTTGATAAACAGTTTATACAAGTACAACAAAATATAAACGTGGCGAACTATCGAAAGGACTCAATTCAACGGTAACGTAATTTGTTCAAAATTCGCCACTTAACACATCACACAAAATAAATTAGTATCATCCACAAACAACTAAAGAAAATTTAAAGCAGTTGCCAAAATGCATTTACAAACAAGGTTACCTCTTTTCCCTATGCCATTCAAAAGAATAACGGCTAGCAAATATCGTGTAACAAAACGCGTTTTTGCAGTGCTGTTGAAAAAAGACAAATAATACGGTCAAACCAGGAAATTTTTTGGTTAAACATAAAAGTAAGCACACGTAATAGATTTAAAAATTAAATTAAATCAAAGTCTCATTTACGGTAGGTTCAGAAAATTAACCTATTGATACTTTGGACACTTAACCACTAAACATTTTGTTGCCAAAGTAAAGCAAACAATATCACTTATAATCTTATTTCATCAAGCAGTTCATGAAAAGCACACAAAGCACCTAGTAATGGCTTAATGTCAAGTTACAAAACTTGTAGGTGCGTTTAGGGTAACCTAATAGATTTTTAATACGGTGATAAACTGGCAAAAATACTTGGCTACAATTAAGACGTTAAAAGAACACCAAACACAATACGATCAAACTAATCAATCAACATTTTTTATTTGCTCAAAGATGTACACCCATCAATCAAACAATAAGAACTAACATTCGTGATCTCGGAAGTTGTAAACATTCGGAATGTTATTCGTCGAAAAATGATTTAATAAATATAAATAAAGCATTATTTATACAAATAATAACCTGTGAAGATTTTGCGTTTTGAGAGTTCCAGTTCATTTTTCCGAATTGAAACAGCTGAAGTTTTGTGTTTAATTTTTAATAAACCATATAAAAAAATCACTTTCACGCATATAAAAAATAAAAAGTGTCACCATGTGTCACCATGCACTTCATATAATCTGTATTTATGTTCATTCTGAAGTATCATCAAGTGTAATAAGTAATTATCATACAAGGCCAATATTATTTATTAATATCAGCACTTTAATGAAACAGGAATGGTATACAATCAAATCTGGTAAGTCATGTGTTAACGATGAATCAGTTGAACACATTAAAAACAGTTTCATTTAGAGTCCTAAGTAATGGGATGATAAGTGTAGTCGAAAGCTAAGACGTAAAGTTATAATTTTTTGAAAAACATGGGTTTTAAAACGTTTTTATATGATAATAGTCTAATAATGGCTCCCATGTATACAACCGAGGTAGCTTAGGAGTAGGGAGGGTAGGCTGGCTAATGTGAGCCGTACAGCATACAAGGAAGGCAGTGTGGGCAGCACTACGCTTCAGCCGCCCATTATTATCCCCCGGATATTATCCCAGGTACTCATTTTCAAAAGGCTGTTTCGACCTGGGGGCTGAAAAACGCACCTTGATTTTATGGTGCGGGCCCGGGAATAACGCCCGGGAATAGCCCGTTTTTATATTTCTGGTTATAAACCTTAATTCTTACATAATACGCGTCCAGATAATACTATAAAAGACATTTTTTACTGATAATATCACGAATATAATTGGTATAATGAACAATTTCTAGAACATATCTATAATATAACGCGGTAGGTAGTGTGTCCGTCATCGGTATGTTACCATAGTAACAGGTAAATAAACAAAAGATATTTACCGGCATCGAATCCGTTCCTATAGTTTTTAATGTTTTTACTATGCGATTGTGTTGATATGTTTTGTAATTTTGTATACAGGTACGTCTATATATTTTGTAATTGTCCTATATTTCTGTATTATATAACGCGGTAGGTAGTGTGTCAGTCATCGGTATGTTACCATAGTACGGTAACAAGTAAATAAACAAATGATATTTACCGGCATCGAATGTATACATTTATCCGTTCCAATAGTTTTTAATGTTTTACTATGCGATTGTGTTGATATGTTTTGTAATTTTGTATACAGGTACGTCTATATATTTTGTAATTGTCCTATATTTCTGTATTATATAACGCGGTAGGTAGTGTGTCAGTCATCGGTATGTTACCATAGTACGGTAACAAGTAAATAAACAAATGATATTTACCGGCATCGAATGTATACATTTATCCGTTCCAATAGTTTTTAATGTTTTACTATGCGATTGTGTTGATATGTTTTGTAATTTTGTATACAGGTACGTCTATATATTTTGTAATTGTCCTATATTTCTGTATTATATAACGCGGTAGGTAGTGTGTCAGTCATCGGTATGTTACCATAGTATGGTAACAAGTAAATAAACAAATGATATTTACCGGCATCGAATGTATACATTTATCCGTTCCAATAGTTTTTAATGTTTTACTATGCGATTGTGTTGATATGTTTTGTAATTTTGTATACAGGTACGTCTATATATTTTGTAATTGTCCTATATTTCTGTATATCTTTTAGTTGTGATATTTATGTTTATACGTATTTCTGATGATCCAATGAATAAGTAATGAAATACGATCAAATATGCCTCCTAAACGCCAGCAACCACCAACTGCTGAAGAAATTGCAGCAAAAAAAGCACGTAATGCTGAAGCTCAAAGACGCCGTAGAGCGGCCATGTCAGAAGAGCAGCTTCAAGCAGAATGTGAAGCTAATGTTAAAGTCACCGGCAACACAGAGAAAACATGCCACAAAATCAACTTCAACAAGTGCGCAAGGCAAACGCTGAAAGACAAAGGGTTGCACGCCAACATCAAAGAGGACGTCTGAGTAGATATGTCCGATCCCGCAACACCGCTTTGCTTCCCGAAAACTTCAATGAAGACGAAATTGAAGAAAGTTATCTTGACCCAATGGACGCTAAATGTCCATTTTGCAATGCCACGCATTTCAAAAATGAATTAATGTCAAATTGCTGCCATAAAGGGACCATTACATTAGATGAAATACGAATGCATCCCTTCATTACAAATTTCATGAATGGATCTGATCCAAATTCAAAAAATTTCATGGAAAACATAAGATCCTACAACAGTGCAATGGCCTTTGCCTCAATGGGAGCACAAGTTGACCGATCAGTGACCAGACGTTCAGGTCCTTTTTGTTACAGAATCCATGGGCAAATTTATCACGCTACATCTGCATTACACCCAAATCAAGGTGAATTACCTAAGTATGCCCAACTGTACATTTTGGATTCGGCCCAAGCCTTGACAGAAAGAATGAACAATCAAGCAAACAATGGAAGCATTCGTGTCGTAATGGAGAACTTCCAAAAACTTCTTGGAGATATCAATCCGTTTTCTGGAGAATACAAGAACATGCTCAAATTTGAATAAGACGAAATGCTAAAGGCAAATCGGGAAAACCGAACACCAATTGAATATAGCATGACGTTCTTGAGAGAAAGAGTAAATAATGTGCTCCCCGGCAGAACCAACGCTCCCACTGCCAGAGGAGAAATTGCTGCCGTTTTTCACAGTGCAGATGGTGCACCCCCAGAAAATCGGGATATTACAATTCATCCGAAAAGCGGAATTTTACAAAATATATCCATCCTGAGTAGACTCTGTGACCCAATGTGCTACCCTTTGCTTTTCCCATATGGGGATTCAGGGTGGACCACAGATCTGAAGAAAGCTGTTGGTCAAGGAAATGTGTCCCAGCTGCAATGGTATTCATACCATTTTGCCATTCGTGATGGAAACTTTAACCAGTTCCTCAACGCAGGAAAGCTGACTCACCAATTCATGGTTGATGCCTATTGCAAGACCGAGGCAAACCGTTTGAATTGGTTTCGAAAAAATCAAAACACAATACGAGCTGAAGACTATGATGTCCTTCACCGATTTGTGAACAACCTCAATTTTGAGGACGTTAACATATTGCCTGGAAAGAAAGTTATATTGCCTTCAACCTTCCAAGGGAGTCCAAGAAATATGGCTCAAAATTACCAAGATGCTATGGCCATGGTCAGGAAATATGGCAAACCTGACTTATTTGTAACATTCACGTGCAATCCTAAAAGGAGGGAAAACTTACTTCCCGGTCAGAAAACATGCGACCGGCCTGATTTAGTAGCAAGAGTGTTTGAGTTGAAACTGAAATTGCTACTTGAAGACTTAACCAAACACCATAGGACGTGTTAGGGCTATGTTCCACGTGATCGAGTTCCAAAAACGTGGTCTACCACATGGGGACATATTGCTATTCATGGCCCTGGAAGACAAAGCCTGGGAGAATGAAAGAATTGACAAAATTGTCTGTGCAGAACTCCCTGATAAAGATGCCCACCCGAGGCTACATGAAATTGTAAAATCCTGTATGATACACGGTCCATGTGGTCCATTAAATCCAAACGCACCGTGTATGGAAAACGGCAAATGCACAAAAGAATTCCCAAAAGATTTCTGTGCCGAGACCAACAGCAGTGTCAATGGTTACCCAAAATATCAACGCCGAGATGATGGTAACTTTGTTGAACTTGGGGGAAACAAAGTGGATAACAGATGGGTGGTGCCATACAACGCATACCTGTCTCTGAAATACAACGCCCACATTAACGTAGAGATTTGTAGCTCAATTCAAAGCGTTAAATACCTGTTCAAATACGTTTACAATGGGCATGACTGTGCAAATATTCAATTCGTTACTGTTCCCACAGAACAGGAAGCTACTATTGAATGAGACGAAGTAAAAAATTATTTTGAGACCCGATATGTAAGTGCACCTGAAGCATGCTGGAGGCTCAGGGAATACAAAATGTACCACCAAACTGATCATGTGGAAAGATTAAATGTCCGCCTTGAGGACAAGCATACAATATGTTTTATACCAGGCAAGGAAGCTGAAGCTGTACAGCAAAAAGCCACCAAGTCCAAATTTCTGGCTTGGTTTAAACTTAATCAGGAATACCCTAATGCCCGAGAGTATTTATATATTGAAATTCCCGAACACTGTACCTGGGATGACAAAAATTCTAAATGGAAACCACGTCTTAGAAGACATGAAACTACAATTGGCAGAATGTTTGCCGTAAGTCCCACGGATAGAGAAAAATGGTTCCTCCGAATTCTCCTTCTCAATGTTAGAGGAGCAATATCTTTCGAGGACCTAAGAACGGTCGAAGGAAATCCTATCCCCTTTGCAACTTTCCAAGAAGCATGCATTGCAAGGGGATTAACTGATGATGACTCAGAATGGGATACTTGCCTAACAGAAGCTGCAACCCTTCAAATGCCAGTACAACTTAGGCAGTTGTTTGCATTTATTTGTATCATGTGTGAGCCGTCGGATGCAGCAGCATTATTCGACAGACATAAGATCTTAGGCAAGATTATAAGAGACGCTTTCCCGATGGAGAAAAAGCTCTCTATTTGACGCTTAAAGAAATTGAATCTGCCCTTCGGACACATGGAAAGTCATTGGTAGATTTTGGCCTAGAACTTCCAGTCGGCAGCTATGACGAGCCAATCCATTCTGGAAAATATTACGATCCAATTGCCGAAAAAACCATGTTCGATGAAAAGTTTCAAATGCTCAACCCAGGGCAAAGAAGGGCTTTCGACAAAATCAGGGAAGCAATTGAAAACCCTAACTTACCCAAACGTCTATTCTTTATTGATGGACCTGGCGGAAGTGGTAAACCTTCCTTTACAACCAATCATGCACTATGTGCGTAGCAAAAATGAATTAGTCTTGCCATGTGCATTTACAGGCATAGCAGCAACTTTGCTTGACGGAGGCAGAACTTCCCACAGTCGTTTCAAGCTGCCTATTCCAATAAATGAAACATCAACCTGTAATGTTCGACATGGGACTAATACGGCAAATGAACTGGAAAAGGCCAAAGTGATAATCTGGGATGAAGCTTCAATGGCCCCAGCACATGGAGTAAATGCAGTTGACACACTGTATAAAGAACTCTTAGCTGAAGATCCAAAAGTTCCTTCTAAAAAACCATTTGGAGGTGCGGTCTTTCTTTTTGGTGGAGATTTTAGATAAATTCTCCCTGTTCTTCCACATGGCAGCAGAACCGAAATACTTTCTTCATGCATGAAGAATAGTAAGTGTTGGAAAAATATTCAGGTCCTAAAGTTAGACCAAAACATGCGTGCCAATGAGGACAATGTCTCATCAGAACACCGAGACTTTTCCGATTGGCTTTTAAAACTTGGGAATGGAAAACTCCAAGAGCCTGGATTAGAGGAAGGCATCTTAAAAAATTCCTCCAGTCTGCATTGAAAATGGATGTATTGTTGCTGCTGTCTTTCCTGAGGTCATCCAATCAGAAGATGACAGCATTGCTAACCGTGCAATCCTGACTCCAAAAAACCACGAGTCACTTGACCTTAATGAAAATGTCCTTAGACGAATTCAATCTGAATTGAAATGCTATAACAGCATAGATTCTATTCAGCAAGGCAGTGCAAATGCCGAGGAGGCAGCAAACTATCCAATGGAACTTTTGAAGACCTTAACACCTGGAGGTATGCTTCCTCGTAGACTTAACTTGAAAGTTGGTCCAGTAGTAATGTTGCTAAGAAACCTTGACTCAACAAGCGGTGTTTGCAATGGCACCAGAATGGTCGTCAAGCAAATGATGTCAAAAGTCATTGACTGTGAAAACCTGACCGGATCTTTTAAAGGTACCAGGGTATTTATTCCAAGAGTTATTCTTGCACCCAGTGACCCTGACCTTCCCTTTACATTAAGACGAAAACAGTTTCCATTTAGACTTTCTTTTGCTATGACCATCAACAAAAGCCAAGGGCAAACACTGGATTCAGTTGGTATTTATTTGCCATCTCCAGTATTCAGTCATGGACAACTTTATGTTGCATTTTCAAGAACAAATTTCTTTCAGCAAGTCAAGGTAAAAGTCTTAGGAACTGACCAACAAGGCAACTTAAAGAAAGACCACAGAGTTTACACCAAAAATGTGGTCTACAAAGAAGTTTTCGCCCAATAATTAAATATCATAGCCAATATGTAATTAAATGTATATGTAATTAAACGTATTTAATACAGTGGAACTTGGTTATTACGGCCTCGGCTGTTACGTCAACTCGGGTGTAGCGTTATTTTGTCATAAGTCCGGTCAAACTGATATCTTTAACATTATAAAAATTCTCGGTTTTAACGTCACTAAATATTGTACTACTCTGTTATAGCGTCAAAAATTTCTCAGATATTTTACTCTAAATTTCATATAAACGTATATTTGTGCGCGAGCTACGCCCATGGCTACAGACATACATTGTATGCAAGCGATAAGCACTGTAACAGGACCGCCGGCGCCAGCGCCAGATGGAGAAAAAATTAACAAAATTAGGAAATGCGAACATGGTGATGTGGATGCAGCATTATTGAAATGGTTCAAACAGTGTCGATGTTCAGATATTCCTGTGAGTGGACCAATTCTGAAAGAGAAAGCTACAGAAATCGGAAAATTGTTTGGTATTGATTTTACGTGCTCCAACGGATGGCTAGATCGATTTAAGACCCGACATTCGATTTCCTTTGCAAAAATTTGTGGTGAGGCAAAATGCGTAGATGTGAACGTTACAGGCGATTGGGTGCGTAACACTTGGCCAGAAATTAGACGATCTTATAAAGATGAAGACATCATTAATGGAGATGAAGCCGGAATTTTTTATAAATTAACTCCAGATAAGACTTTCAAATTTAAAAATGAAAAGTGCGTTGATGGGAAGCTCTCTAAACAAGAGTTACAGTTTTTGTTTGTGCGAACATGACGGGAACCGAAAAAAGGAAACTTTTAGTTATCGGAAAAAGTTTGCATCCTGGATGTTTTAAAAACATCAAAAAACTTTCTGTAAGTTACACTGCCAACAAAAAAGCGTGGATGACTTCTAGTATTTTTGAAGATGAACTAAGAAAGTGGGATAAAGAACTTTCATCGAAAAACAGAAAAATTCTATTCTAGTTGACAACTTTGCAGCCCATCCAAAGTTAAATTTGACAAACATTAATCTTGTCTTCTTACCGGCCAACTGTACGAGTGTCCTGTAACCTATGGACCAAGGCGTCATTAGAAGCCTAAAGTGTCACTACCGCAAGAAACTTTAAAAAAAATTATTTTCTGTATGGACACGGCGCAACCTGCCACAATTTCACTCTTAGATGCAATACAATTCCTAGACGACTCTTGTAAGAGTGTAACACAGAAGACGATAGCAAAATGCTTTAGTAAAGCACAACTCGTACATGAAAATTTACCCGATGATGACGAAGACGACGACTAGCCGCTCTCGGAGTGGATTAAGAAATTCGACGTAAATGAATTTGGTAATGAACTTGATTCCTATGCATCAGTGGATGACCAAGTAGAAACATTCCAAGTGTTGAGTGACGCAGAAATTATCGCGGAAGTAAAAAACATAGAAGCAGAAGATAGTGTTGAAGAAGATGCTGAGCAAGAGGAGGATGCCGACATCGTTTGTCCGACAGTACAGGAAGCAATGAGAGCCGCCGAAACTCTTTCACGATTTTACTGCTTTAGAGAGAAGTCTGTCGACACGTTCAATGCAGGGCAGCATCTCCACAGCACAATAGAAAGAATTTATTTTTCAGAAAGGAGCGTTCAAAAGAAAATTACGGATTACTTTCGACAGTAAGCCTAAATGTAAGTTACATGTACTTTCTTTTTGATCTTTTAAAATATTCTTCATGCTGTTTGTATAAATGAAATGCAATTTGTAAACTTTAGAATAAATATCACGAATAATGTTAATAATGCAAAGACCTTTTTTTTATTTCTCCTTCCTTACTAGTGATTAAAAAGGGTCTTTTATAACGACTCTTTTATAACGTCACTCGGACATAACGTCATTATTTTTTTGGTCCCTTCAATGACGTTATAACCAAGTTCAGGCTAATAAAAATGCTCGCCACCTGGGCGTAGAACGGGTACTTCAGCTAGTAATATTTAAAGGTGAACCTTTGATGAAATTGTGTGCGTTACAGGACACGTTCGTAGACACAAGTCTGGACTGGGTCGTTATTCAGGCTGAGAGTGATAGCCTTAAGGGTACTGGCAGAACGCCTACATAAAAATTGTATGACTGTATAGATCGTAGGAACATCCCGCAACTATCTTAACTTGCTTAGGATGTTTGTCTTATTATAAGTCGACTGTAATATTTAACCTTGCAACAAGATAGCGGTCTTGCACATTACGCAACTTTTTTTGACTTTCCGAAGAAAGTATTTCTGCAGCTCTATATTATAGTCTTTCCAATCCTCTTTGTGCTTTTGCGATTTCGTTCTTTTAACTTTATAAACCAGCGGTTCGTAGAGTAACCACAGCCATAGATAGACATGGATTTATTTACATCTGTATCTACTGTTAAAATTACGGTATAGGCTTACACGGTGTAAATCCTGATAAATGTAAGGGAGCAAAAGAAAACAATTTCAGAGGTTTTTTAGTGGATACAAATGTAATTTTTTAAAAATATGCATCTGCATGTAAACTCTAAGGAAATAGAAAAATATATTTGTCAGTATAGTTGTCTTTATCATTACTTATTGATTAAGTAACCATTGTTGGATTGAATCCGTTTAAACTTATAAAGATTTTGCATTACTAAATTATTCTCCACTTTTAACTTAGATAAAATATCGTAACTGCTACGCCATAGATACTAACTAAAGTTTAACACCATAGCACAAACATATATAGACACACAAACACACCCAGACATGTATAAACGAAGCTTCGCTTACGATGCAATTATCCTGTTACAACACCGCCTACTTAGATTCAGGCACATTACTCTCGTCTCTCAAGCAGAGAACGCGTTTGTACAACATAGAAAAAAATCATCTTTACATCCATAACGCTGGTAATATTAGGACCTAAATGTAAACTTCACCAAAATATAAAAGCCTTGAGACTGGATAGTCATGTGAGACTGCCCTCGGTTCAGTAACTGCTTTTCTTGTCATTTTCCAAAGTTGTTCCTTATAATAAGCCTTATTCAGTTTACTGTATGCGTTATCAGATCAGCTCAACTTTTCACCTGAGCGGGTGCATCCTTCCATCCTCGTATTCTCTCTGCATCACTTTGTCTACAATCTGTAATACACCGATGACATATCACGTATATTTTACTTGCTCAATTGTTGAACAGATATTATAGATCCTCTTGCTGAAGCTTACTTTCTCAACACAGTCTTACTACTCATTAATGAAAGCACAAAATTAGACATTTTTGTAAATAATGTATACCTAAGTGTCTAACTTTGCAAACACCTAATTACTAGGCACTACGGAAAAACACATAGCGTTACTAATTTCAATAATACCCGGTACCCGGTAGAGGAAATAAGCCTGTATCTCAGTAGTGTGGTATTCGAAAAGATGTCTTAATGAGCAAACTATGAATGCTGTCGAAATTTGTTTTCAACTGATAGCCGCAACTTTGCGATCTAAATTTCGGATTCTTTTTCTGTCTTTCAAAAACGGTTATTTCCTGTACAACATGAATTTTGAGAAACGCATTTTACGCCTACAAGGAAGGCAATGTAGATTTCTTACTAATATTACATTATATCAAAACCTAAATTCATAATAGTGATCATAAGTGAATTTTTTTAAATATATTTCTTAAAAGTCAGAAAAAATGTTTTAGAAAAACAACATTATAGGCCTACACATAATAATTTTATAGACTTAAATTTGTTTTAAGCATTCGCTTTTGTTGATAGCGTACCGGTAACATCCAGGGGTTTAATTTTTACCATTCGTTCTACCTGATAAATTTTTAGATATGACAATACACCTAGAGTAAAGTAACTCACGTTTTCAAGGAGGAGAATGAATTTTCCAGTTACTGAAGCTAAATTATAGACACGTGATCAAAACCTGCCTCATAAAAATTTAGTAACTGATTTTTTTATCAGTTTGTTAACAAAATAATTTTATAAAGTAAACATTACACATTTTAATATGCAATAATTTTACGTACATTAAAATAGTTTAAATATTAATGATAAATTTAAATAAATGTTAATAAATTTTTAACATTTATATAATCGATAACCAGGCTGATAACCTTTTACATCATAACGTAGAAAATCTCACATTATTCGGCTAAAAAGCAACAGTTAAAACAAAAATGTACTGTACATAAAAACTAATGACGCCAGTTAATAAATTAAGAAAGAAAAATAGAGACATTTGTATGCGTTGTTTGTATGTTGTTATTCGTGTGTCACAGCACACGAGGAACAACACGCGTCAGCAAGAAACAAAGTAACCAGAATTGTTTATCATTATTTTGAACGTGCTATTGTTCCTTATTTGCAATATTAAATACTTTAAATTTATGCTTCAGAAATATACAGTTATCAATCTGTTTTCAGTCGCTTATATTTACTATACAATTCTTACATAACAAGTAACTATTTAGTACTTGTTTGTCCTGTAGACGCAAATACTACGATACACCTAATTTGTCTGTTAAAAAAGGAAACTTATACAATTTAACAGGCTTCCCAATGAGCATTTACAAGTGCTGATTGAGTAAATTTCATGTAAATTTTCATCACGATCTGTAAAAGCTCTAGAGAAATTATTTTATAAGTGATGTATCTTCACCATGGCACAATGTTAAAAAAACAGATGGAAAAGTCTTGCAGTGTTCATGCATTTTTATCATGTTTTATTAAAGCATTACATTTTGTGCCTAAATTAATAACTAATGCATATTTAACTCCTCCCGTTAAACAATTAAGGAAGTATAGTGCGAGGCACAGTAAAATATTTTCTTTTAAAAAGTCCACTGTTTTTCAAAATAGTAACAGTATCCTATACCCTTTGTAGCTCCTAAAAATGTAATATAAACCTAAATAAAACATGGTTTCCGAAAGCAATAATTTGCTTGAGCATACAGATTTCAACAATCACGAGAATATAAGTTCTGCATCACCATCTCTAAGTCTTCCTCAATTTTATTTGTGGTGTGTAAATTTCTATTTTTGTTATTTTTTAAATATTTTCATTGTTTCGTTTCCGCTTAACGGATCCTCACACGATCAGATGTCACCAGTCCTGCTATACAAAATTCCACCTCATCGATATGATACCTAAGGCTGCGAGCTCATAACATTTTACGATTGCCCCATCATGGAAACTTGCAACAACTTTTGCAATACCACGTTTTATTGTTGTAAGCCCAGCAAATACTCTTCGGGATAGACGGGACCATAACATTATATTGTTATTTCTTCGAACACTAGGTTTGTTATCCATAGTTGTTTTATTTAGTTTACTGCGTCAAGTCGTTGTATTACTGCGTCAGTCACTGTACTTGAAAATTATTCATGAGATTTCAGTAATATTTATAAGGATAGATTCTTTTTCTATACTTCAAAATGGTTTAGGAGAGCAGGTTTATTTTTGTGGTGAGGCATTTGAGGAAGGTAGTGTAGCTTTAACAATTCTTTCGTTGTCATCAAGTTATCTCATAATACACTATTTACAATTTGCACAAGCTGAATCGACCTGGCACACTAATTCTGGTGTCCACAACGGAGTCAAACAGTTCAGTTAGATTTGTTAAAAACATCACCCAGACAGTGAACATTAAAATAGAATTTGCTTATGGGACTCTTTTATTAACTAGCTCATTTTATATAGCACTAGAAAAGTCTATAGTAACTCAGGAGTGCAAACACAAGGTACAGTATTCTACATCAGCACGGGTGTAAACGTTAAGCTGACAATTTGGATACTAGGATATTACCGAAGGAAAAGAAGAAGCGCCTTGAAATATGTACACTAGTTTAAAATTAAATATATGGTGAGAGAAACAATTTATATGTCAAATATGCCGTCTTCTATTGATTTTGGTAACTACAGTTTTGACAGGGAAGAAAAATTTACTTAAAAATTTGTTACAACGACGTATCGGATGGGATTAGCACACAACTCGTGGTAGCAAATAAAGCTTACTTCGGTAATTTAAATCATTTTACAAGTAGAATTTAAACGAGGGTACAGTATTTGTTATCTGCAGTACTTTTGAAAGGCATATATTAACTTATAGTACTGAGAAACGTGCAATGTCAAGAAAGCATGATAACTTGACAGTATGTTTCAAATAAAATGAACATGAGGATATTTTGTAAACAACTTATGAGAGCGGCCACTTGTGTAGGAATTTAGTGACTAATTGTTTTAAAATTAAGAACAGCCGCCAGCAATCCAGTTTACAAAATCAATGAAGTTTAAGTGGCCAAGAGACGAGTGTGATCAAGTAAGAAAAATTGTGCCTAGAAACATTGGCAAACGAAAAAAAAAGAGGGTAACCCAAACTAAGATTAAGATAGATAATTAGGGGGTGAAGAAGTTCTGAGGAAGACTTTGTGTTCTGTTTCAGTCGATCCTCTGAGGAAGCTTTATTGTAGTATGGGAGAAACGTTTGCATTTAAAAGGGATAATCCGAATCGTGTTCAATGTTCAATCGGAAAACAGTGTTATTACTAACGAAAACTAAAAACGTTTACGAGCAGAAATACTTATTTTCTAATTACGTTCTACAATTTTGCAGAATATTATGAGTAGCAGAACATTGTTTACGCACCAACAGCGACAGACAAGCTCTCATAAACACCATTGTAGGCAATATTACGTGGACATTGTTATTTAGACGTGTATTGTTTATTACTCGACTGTAATTACACAGTCTCAACTAACCGTCGCCAACATTAAAATTTACTTTTACGACACATCAGTAAAATATTACGAAACAAAATCAATTTATCAATCATTAAACAAATAATAAAATGCGTGTAATGCATTTTAGTAAGTTAAAATATTTATTAAAATTTGTATCTTAATATACTTGTTTTGTGCCACAATAATAAAACAAGTCATGCCCACATCTTATATACATCTTGTCGTGTAAATTACAAAATTAATAACCACTTCCTGTCCTCTTATGATCAGAATTAACTGTTTTACTTCTGTAAATTATACCATATATTTTAGTTTTGCGTACACAATCATGAAATTGTTTTGCTATATCGTTTACAATAATTATCCGACTGGTCTGCGATTGCAAAGGGGAGTAAACGTTTTGACAAGTAAGTTTGCTTCTTCTTGTTCTTTCGAATAGTAAACTGCTGCACCAGATTCAATGAATATGGCATAAACTGGTTCATTTTCTTCCTCTGACTGTCAACAGCAATGTTTTTAAACTTCGGTTCACCCAGTTAAGCAGCAGCAGACAATAGCTATCAGGTTTAGGTTTGATTTTTCCGTCTCAACGTCTTCAGAACCTCATGGTCAGTTTCAACAAGAAACAAGTGTCCAATTGTTTTTGTTTCCAAATAATACCGTATGAAAAACACTATGAAATAATAGAAAAATGGTAAACGGGGAAGCAAGGTTTTTTAAGTTTCCTTTTTATAAGCCTAATTAAATATTTTTGATTCCTGGCTACCAATTGTTTTTCAGTAAAATCCTAAAATATTTACCTTTTGATAGTATTTAATTAAGAGGACAACTGTACAGAAGCAAAGACCAAACAGCTATATTCACTAAGCATGTGTTTCAAGTGAGTAATATAAAATCTTACAATCATTAGTGTAATATACGTCAATATTACTGTACTGTACTCTGTCACAAACAGAGGTAACGTGACGCGTGCCACGTAATGCTTTTTCAGAAAAGCAGATGACGCAGGTTAGAAAGGCCTTGCAAATTCACAGATGATTTCCTCTTCATTTCCAGGCATACTGCATATTTTTATTCAGTGGCCTAACTTGCTAAAATAAAAAAAAAACTGGGGGAAGTGTCAAGTACTTAACAATATTGTCGCTCCACTGCCGTATAAAGTGAAGTTCCCACTTAAAGTGTTTAAATTTAAGGAAAGCTGTTTTATTAAAGAGGCAATGTCTCTGACGGAAAAATCATATTTCTCATCTTTGACAAAAGTTAAAATTCATTAAAATAAATATTTTTCAGTTTTAATGGAATATATTTTTTAAACACTTTTCAAAATAGGAAATTAATTTTAGATATAATAAATAATTAAAAAGTAATAAAAACCTGCGGTCAAAAACATGTGTTCTCTTGCATATTATAAAATGTATTATATTACCTAGCAGTTGGTTTTAGATGCAAACTTATTTTCTAATCGTATTTGTTAAGTGCAATGGGCAGGCGAAAAGCCAGAATCAGCCATTCTTATACCCAGATATGCACACTCGCCTGCATAAGTTTGTAGAATTTTATTATATGTTTTTATTGGCAGTAATAGAGAAGTACTCACACATATAATGAGATGCAAATTGAAATGGACGTTAAATGGTATTGTTGTCTGCGTTGCCGTCTATTTTGCTGTAACATTTTGAGTATAACAACTTACTGTGTTCCACGTCCCGTTCAATAGCTGTTGGTGCATTGGTTTAATCGCTAATGTGCTTTCAGCGAGCAGCTGTTTATTAAACTACTTATTTAACAGCTAACTTAATTCGTAGCCTATGATTACAATTGCTATATTTTCAAAACTGTCTGTCAGTTTTATAATGTTTAATAATAACGTTAGATATATTTTACCATATTATACGTAATATTACGTTAAAATAGCTACACTTTTCTATTTGTAAACCTAACGGAAACAACAACACAAAGTTGTAAGACAATAATAGTAACTATAATTATATTCACGTTATGAGTTGCTAATAATTCTAAAGTCTAAACCCTCTACTTAAAGGAAATAATGTATATTTATGAGTGTTAGGAAAAATGGAAAATGATTTGTGGCAAATTATATTAAAAATATTTATAGATATGTGTTTAAAATTAAGTTCCCATGTTTACTAATACACAAAAAGCAATAGACTCTAACTAATGTTAATAAAAAATCTTACAAGCGTGCCTTATTTATTAGTGTATTATTGTTCATTATATGTTCACAGTCAATAATTACATATTTGGTAATTAATCCGCAAGACTTTTTACGCAATATAATTTCCGTTCCACGGTGTAAAAACATTAATAATAATCTCGTTCGACGTGCAAAATCCATGTAACCGGAAACGTAAACAGCATTTCAAACTAACAAGGTCTACGTATACTATTTTGACGATCACGCAATCGTAATGTTTAAATTGTGGAAAAAAGTTATTGAAACCTAGAGAATTTGTTCCATAATTTTTGTGAAGAGTATTCAAAAACTCAACGCCTTTATTACTATAGTATCCGTTTTAGAATTGTCTAATAGAGACTGTCAAATTAAGTAATAATTTTTACTCAAATAATATAATCAGCCAATAGCCAGTATTTCTGAATCAAGCAATTTAACATTTGGAACTGTCATTATTACATTATGTGAACAGCTTGTTTACCGCATAAAGTTCACCGACCTCAAGTAGCCGTGGCGGCATGGTGTTGTCAGCTAATAGCAAGGGTGTAATTCAGGTGGCGTAAATAACGTTGTTTACGAGACGGTGGAACCGTAGAATCATGATATACAGTCTTGAAGACGTAGAAGCTGCCAGACTCTTTCAACTGCATCACCCAACCCCTTACGCAAATCGTGACCTGTGTCATAAGACTGGTTCGAATATTGCCTGTCGCATTGGATAACAGTATAAAACTAAATACTATTTAAAGGTGTGCCCTTGTCGTATGTACAACGTTCAGGAGACGATGTTTATCCCTATTACCTTCAATAAGTTAGTAGTCGTGTTTTGTGAACATTAAAGGAAAGATCTGTATTGTGACAAGATTTGTATGTCCTTTCATCCCTTTACTAAACTGCGTACTACAGAAATACTCGCCTATTTTGAATAAACAGTAAAATATATTTTATTTTCTTTCCATACTTCTCTCTTTCTATCTCAAGTTTCCGTACAGTAAGATGGTATGAAGGCAATAGGTAGGATCGTTTCGCGATAGCGAAATTCTAACTAGACTTTTCCCTTTGTAACACTTTACGTTTTAAAAAACCTAAAATAAATTTTGGCTCATAAGGCTTACATTACAAACTTTGTTACATCGTATAACCAGATCAGTGGACATGTATCTGTATATTACACTAATACTACTGTGCCGCGGTTTCTCAAAGAAACCGGGCGACAGTATAAAAATATAATTTAAAAATATGAATTGCGAGTTTATTATTTCGCGATGTTCAGCAAGCGCCGTGTTTTGCGTTACTGCACGCTCGAGCCATCTGTTAGCGGAAGCAGGCAATTGTGTTCTCTAATCCGGGTCTGCTGATTGCAAAATTTTTCAGTTGGCCGTCTCTAGAAAAGTGTAAACGGCCTTTTCCTTCGGCGGACAGAGTTTTGGTTAATTCTTGTATTTTCTGTCCTATCATGTGTAGGTAGACTTTTACAGACCTCCGGTAAGTAAATTATATATATATTATTCATTTACTTATAAAAGGTACAAATTTAAACAATAATTGGCGTAGATGTGAACGGATAATGTTTGATAGGCATGGCTCGTGTGCGTGTGACCTAAAGTATGTTCATTGTCATATATCTTGATTTATTTAACCACTGAAACAGCCTTATACATATGTATTTAGTAATAATAATTGCCCGTGTTAAAAGGGGTGTAAAAGTTGTGTAATTCTGGGGAACTGTGATGAAGTGATTGTGAGAGCACGTGTCCATTATAAACTTATAACATGTCGAAGAACGTTAACCTTGCATACGCATGTGGGGGTGCGTTATAAATTAAACCAAATAATGAGGCATTGAGGCCTTGTGTGTGAATCATTAATTTAAGAAAGAAAGTTACACCTAATTATAAAGAACTCAGTTTAAATGGTCAATGGTGGCAAGCCTTTGATTCATGTTTGATTTTGTCAATACAAGGCTGGGCAGTTCTACATGTGTGTTATGCTCGGAAACGATTTAGTTTGTCAATGAATTAATTACTATTCATGCCTCGGGCTCCTGGAGCGACGGAGACTTGACCATAGCATGGTAGAAATCCCATCGTCTACTATGCCCTGAACTGACGACACATACAGACTCTCGTTTCTCGCCTGCCGGGGGAAGAGAAAAAAAACAGTAAGGATGCAACCGTAACCACCCTCATCATGACCTAGTGACAGTACAGCAAGGCAGAAGTCCACCTGGGAATCATCTGCATAAAACAAGGTGATATTCATCCAATATTTAGATAAATTTGGCCTCGGTATAAAACAACAGATATCGTGCGTTAACCATCTACAAAAACTCAAGTTCTACTTAATTGATTAATTGACTTACTACAGCATAAAATCATTTCAGTTGTGCGCGTGCCCTGCTGGACATAATTTTGCATGCAAACTGTCATGTAACATTGCTTTGATGTGTAATTAGTCTCGAGAGCAATTATAGGCCCGTTCGCTGGAATGTGACCAGCGCTCATTAATTTTTTTTATGCTATACATTATTTTTTTACCTTGGTACTGAATGGGTTTGTAGAAGTTTGGGGGGCTGGTATGTTAGTTAAGTAGGTAGGTGCAGTATGTAACATGTAGATCTAGACCATCGATTATAAGCTCGGGTCTTTCCGCACTATATCATTTTCGTATTTCATAAAAGGGTTGGGAGTTTTCCGTAATCTGCAATTAGGTCAGGTTACATTTTAAAATCAGGGGTAGTCACCTGTTTGTGCAAATCTATGCAAGCTCGCGGACATGTTACCTTATGTCGGGTCTGGCTCTTGTCCAGCTTTCTCCTACCCTGTCTGTCTTGGGGGGGGGGGGTTATTAAATTTTTGTAATGGTTAATTGCCTTTTCGGATGCCGTGTGGAACATGTCAGCGGCCGGGCCAATCCAGGTTATTTTCTTTAAATTTATAAATTTTATTTTCTTATTTTTATGGCCAATTGCCTTTTAACTAATTTCGGTGGTTATTGTATTTTGATGAAACTATACAGGCTGTTTACAGGCATTTTAAATTTATAAATTGTATTTTCTTATTATTATGCCCAATTGCCTTTTAAGTAATTTTGGTGCTTATTGTATTTTCATAGAACTATACAGGCTGTTCAAAAGGCATTTTAAAATTATAAATCGTGTTTTCTTATTATGATGGCCAATTGCCTTTTAAGTAATTTTGGGCGTTATTGTATTTTGATGAAACTATACAGGTTGCCCATAGGCCCTGTAAATATATATATATGTATTTATATATATATATAATATATATATATATAATTGTATCTGTGATTTATATGTATCGTGTATGTTAAATTATGTGTAATCGTCTAGGCCCCAATAAAGGTTGTTATCTTGCTGGTTAACAGAGAGTATTAATTGCAAGTTCCGTCTCATTGGACCCAGCACACTTTATGCTTCCTTCTAGGCCTTCAGCCTAGTCTTAAATATTAAGTAGCCCCTTTTTTCCTAAAAAAAAAATTCATAAAACTCCCACACAAATAAAAAGAGGGTTACACTATAAATAACTTTACAGTAACAAATAATATTACATTAGACCGACAATAAGGCGATGTTATCTGCTCAAGGTAATGTTTACTGACCATAACTAACTCAAATTACAAGAACTATTTCAAAGTAATGAAACTTAAACAGCACGCAATATAGTTCATGTCCACACTTATTTCCGCCAAGATGAGCAGTATTTAATATGCAATAAGCAGTATATATATTTCACAATTCAATATAAAATATTCATTGCGTCCCTTAGTAACACTTATGCGAAATTAATATTCAATAACATACTAGCGGAATATATTTCCATATTAAATTACAAAATACAGGATTAAAGTTTCCTGTTACAAATTACAAAAAAAAAGTTTACAGTTTTGGAAAGCATATACATTTGTGGTAGAACTACTCACAACCTCTATTATCATGTCCTCTAAGACAAATAGTAAAATAATAATAAACACATAGTAATTTATATTTAAAAAATTATAAAGTTTTAATAAAATTGTAATATACTTTCAATGTGTATTGAAAGAGTCGAAAAAGTGTCGCATGTCGAGGTCATCATATGGGAGTTGAGACGGTAGGGTTTTTATTATATTTGAGGCACTTGGACTGTCCTATAATCGAGTCTCTACTCTTGTCACAGAGAGTTCACAACGACGAGTTGAATCATGACTTTGTATAATAGGCAGAGGTGGAAGATTTATACCGAAATCCGGCATCTTGTTTGATAGCCGTAACTAGGTCCCGTGTGGCCGTAGGGGTAGCAGTGATGGCAAGGGATATGAGTTGCCTTCGGCAGATAGGCAGATTAATGGTTCCATTGTTGTGAGAGAATACCTTCACGAGGCCTGTCGAAACTTAGTCCGACATTATTCTCCTGCAGAATGTTATTTCGAGCCTCTTGTTGTATTCAAAAGTTCCTGCACATCTTTAGTCTTCAAATGCCGAAGGTCGTCATGGGTAGTCCAGGGGTTTATTTATGTTTGGAGGGTTGTTTCTAAGATTCGTACGCCTTGTAAAAAACATTGAGGCCAAAGGCGGAGGTTGGAACTGAGTTGCAGAACAAACAACTATAGGCCTAGTTCGTGTAGTGACGGAAAGTGGAGGGTGGTTGTAGTCAGATAGGAGAGAGAGGAGAATTCTTAGGAGACATATTTTGGAGTAGACGGTTTTATTACGATGGATACACCAGACATGAACGAGCCACAGCTCCACGATATCCACGATACCCTGCTCACTACAACTTACATATTTCTGTAAATTATTTAATGAAAGCTTACACACGTATTTGATAGGCTTTCTGCTACAAATATTACTTATAATCAAAAACGATCCTGTTATTTTCCGCTTATTGATACGAGCTTCTCGATGTTAACCTGATCCTAAAGGATTTTGTGTTTGTAATCCTACATACGCGTATGTTCAGACTTTTCTTCTTTAATGTTTTTAAACGTACATCAGGAGCTTCAAAGTTTCTCCAAAATACATTAATCCATGAGAGACTGCAATATTACTTTCTAATTCTAATGTTAACAATTTGCACTCGGCATTACAAAACATTTTCCCAACAGTTTTAAGGGCGCAAAAAGAGTACACAGTTTATATTTCGTTGCATTCCTTTTAATTCTGTTTAATGTATACAAATCGTATGGAATGCCTAATGTACTCCGCACGTACTCGTTGGGAAACAACGTTTACTACAAACATGTAGAAAATATACGAGTTGTACTTTTAGTATTTTATGCATTACAATATTATTATTGTCAATGTCTATTTATAATTTATACAATTTGTTTTACGTATTTAATCTTTTAATTAAAGGCTATTCAGTATATAAACGTATAATGTTGTAGGCTACCATCCAAAATCAATTTTAGAAAATTGATCTCCATAAGATTTTATTTTAGAAAGACGTAAGCTAAAGGGATCAGAAGGCAAGGCACGTTTTAGATTAATGGGTAATCTTGGCAAGAGTATAACTGTTTGGCGTGTACTACAGCTGTACGGGAAAGTAACAGCTGAGCTGCTTGCAGGCGTTAAACGTAACCTCAGGGAACTGAGCACTTAATGCGTCCCTATATGCCGTGTAGATTAACGTAATCCTAACTTGAGACTATAGTATAAGATTATAAATCAGCATCAGTAACGTACCTGTTATACAACGACGAGTTTCAACAACTTTGTGTTAAGTTTTCTGTGTATTCCAAAATCATGTAGCCTATACTATCTAAATACTTTACACATAACGCCTTGTTATAGGCCTAGTGATCAATTAGGTATACTATGTCTAACGTATTGTAGACTGCGGCGTAGAAAATGACAATTACGACCCAGTTAAGAACGTCATGTGCTTCAGACAGTTCAGAATTCCTTACTTATTATTATTTTTATTTATTATTCCGGCTGTGCAATGTTTACACATTTTCCAGAACCAAAGATTACAGAATTGATTGAATTCTCATCTTCCACTGCTGCTTATCTATCCAAAGATATTTATAATGCCTTAACCACTTCTAAATTAAAATGTATACTCCATTACTTTGTTTACCGTCACGCTTGAAGGAGCTTTTTGAAAAAATCCGACTTTGGATCTCGTGTAGATCACGTTCGGAGTTGAGTCTAATAGAATTTTGCAAATTAACCCTCTACCAACCCGCTGAAAAAGGCATACAATTATTGTTTTTTCGAAACTGCTTAAAGCCAGATGGATTTCCGTGATCATTTGCCTGGGATGAGTCGGGTTGATTTGTTCAACCAAATACGGGATCTCGGCGAATTTTCCGGTCTAAATCTTTACGCACACGTTCCACCAGCTGATTATTTAGCAAAGTATCCTGCCAGTAGACTATCACGAGAATTGTTCTTCGAATCATACAGTCACCGTTGTTGGATTAAGGCAAATTCTCTAAATACCAGCAAAGGGCAGACTGTGTAAATGACTGGCCTGGTGATGCTTAGTGTTCAAATAAACTTTCGATCCCAGAGGAGTCAACTGCAAATTCCTGGTCCTTACTCAAAAATTTGAGCTACCAATTTCTCAGCATTGCCAGTCACTGATGACGCAAAATGCTATTCTGCAAACCTGTAATGCTACTATGGTCGTGGTAATTATTCAAATGACCAAGGTCTCTTGCTTGTCTTAAAATCTTAAACTCTACCATTTTCTGAAGATCACAAAACTTTGTAATATCAGATACACTAGTTACAAAAGGAATTATAAAAAGCCACAACTTTATGAAATATGTAAATAAAAGACGAGAAAGAAGAGAAATAGACGGTTGTTGAAGTAAATGGATTATTTTGCATTAAATGGCAGAATATCTAATTTGAACAACATAGTAATAAAGTGATAAGAAAAAGAATGAGCATGACCAAGAAATAATAGAAACTTGGAGATAAAGAATTAATATAGCTTAAACATGTAAAAAATCGAAACGCGTGATATGTCTAATGGCCGATTTTAGAATTTTTATCCGCCAAACTAAGGCAACGGGGAGCCTAGAAGTGTTAAAAAAACGGTATGAGGAAGTCGCTCGTTGTGTTTTCAATTCATTCCTGATGTAAACAAACATAGTGGCATCTCTAAAACCATTTGCTGCTTGAATTAATAGAGTGTCGCCTTGACAGAAGCAGTACAGATAAGGTACATTACAAGGTATCTTGATATTGTATAAACCATGTAAATTGTAATAATTTGTGCGTTACTATCCTAAGTAAACTTTGTGTGACTGTGTCATGGCGACAGTAACACATTTTATAAAACTAGTTAATGTTGTTTTTTATTCACTGTTTTAAAATTACAATAAAACAAATGAGTCTTATTTCTGAAGTGTATTTAATACGAAACACATAAAATGCGCAGGACTGACAAACTCGTACACTGATATGCTGGCTCAATCTATATTTTTAATTAATGGTAAAAATTTCTACTACGTATTCATAAACAAACGTGATTAAACGTCGTCAGAAAACACCACCTGTCATGCAACATCAAATGGTCATACACTTTATACATGACTATACACGGTATTAGTCATGTGGATTCGATACATGAGCATTACACAGTACTGTGTTAACAGTTTCAACGGCCTTGACCAATAGCAATTAAGATTTACCACGTGGGTTTGTTTACATCAAGATTGAAATAAAAATGGAAAGAGAATAGGAACAGCATACACTGTAGAACAGTAGTCGGCAAACTTTTGGTTTGCTTTTTCTGAAGTAGTATACAATGTCAGCAGGGTAAAAGCAAAAAGCAAACCAAAACAAAGTAAATACAAGGGCGGTTCTAAAAATAGGAAACAATAGCGCTGCTATGCGGACAAAAATGTAATTATAACCCAGATCCCGTTTTGTTACAACTTTTAGACCCCTATAATGTATGTGGCAGTGGTTGTCGATTATTGTCGTTTGTGCTGAGGTTACGTCAGTCTGTTTAAAAATCCTTCTGAGTCCGAGTAAATCCCATCCAGTGTAATTATATAATTTCTGAATACAAAACAAAAGAATGCCACAGAAATCAACACAAAAATTGTACAAGTGGATAGAAGTAATTTCGTGTAAACTAATGTAGGCGTCGTGTATTTAAGAAAGAGAGGACATAACATTTTATCGAAGGAGGCGCAGAGAAACATTAAACTTCATGCATTGTTGAAATTGAATATCGCGTTAAACAACTTTTGAAAACCGATCGACGCATTAAACAAAAGAATGTAGTATACACGCTTATGTTTATCCCAATTGTTTATGACGCTCTACGCTGTCGGAAGGTTTCACCTGGATGGGTGCCCATAGAATCAACCGAACAACAAAAAACCAGAACGATTGGTTGTGTCATTGAACAATCCTGCGGCGTTACTGGGGAGAACCTTACTTCCTTAACAGTACAGTACAGCCAGGATCCCCACCTTTAAAATAATTAAGGCAACATCGTGTGATCAAAAAGTTATGGTAATAGTGATCTGGGACAGAAAAAGAGAGTTGTTTAAGTTCATTCGGGCAGGAGAAAGAGTTGTAACTGACCGTTACATTAACACTTTACACAAATTACGAAAAACGATTTTGTCCAAAACATGACAATTTTCGTCTGACGAAGAAATGAAAATGAGACCATAGACTGGCAAACAAATCCTTCACAAAAATATACTATAAAAAGAGCGTATAATATAATTAGTATTACGGGTGAGCAAATTTGGAACCGTCCCTGTACCAATTGGAACACACCTTGAACTGAAATCCTAGCATCAACTGTAGTAACTAATACAGTTACTAGAAAAATTAATTAAGATACTCTTTTAACAATCCACTGCAATACTAATTATACTTCAACGCATTAAGTAATCATTATTTCTAAAATGTTTTATTTTTTAGCACGTCAGGGATGAAGTTAACACCCTATTTCTAATGTATTTGATGTAATATTATTTAAAATTAATAAATAAAAATTGTTTTAATGCTATACATGATGTAATATATATGAATAATACAAAAATTATTATTCTCAAGGGGTTATACTACAATTATCATCAACATTTTTGAAACAGTAATACATTTCTAAACTTTATTCTCAAATCAAAATTTATCAGCCCTATCCCATTATTATTGCTTCTTCCTGGTTAAGTGTTCCATATCAGATTGCTACTTGGTCACTTCGACTTCACACAAACATCTTCTTTTGCTTTAATGCGCAACCTTGGTTAGTGCTGTTAATGTATCCAACTATATCTTTTATTTTTTGGTATGGCTGCAGTCATCCATTTCGTAGCCGCAGAAACTCGAATTTACATTCTCGATTTGTGCAATCGACTGTAGACTACCTGGAGTGTAATGAGCTTCGTAGGCTCACATGGCCAGAGTCAATGTTGTTAAAAATTCATTCCCGGGCTGTTTGGCCGTGGTCCATTGTTTTCACCAAAAACATACGTTTCGGCAGTACCATCGACTGCCATCATCTATGTAAAATTCGAAGTTTCGCTAACGTGAGGTGGTAGCCGTTAGTGATCACAGTACTGTGGTTAAGGCTGGAGAAGTCCCGTGAACGTGGTGGTCACTCCTACTTATAAATTCTCTAAGTGATACGATACAGTCATAAATCAACCACCAGCCAATTAGAAAGAAGAACGTGTATTAAAAATTTGCAGTATGCATTGCCACAGAGTACCTAATGACAAGCTTTCAACCCCCGATTGTTGTACCTGAAGTGTCTTTACACTCTGTGATAAGGCTCGCCATAACAATTTCTTTCAAATTGCAGTAGTTGCTAGCGTAAAATATTAATCGCCTTAGTGAAGACACCAGTCGCCTTCTTATGACATTATTAAACTACGTGGCGCATTATTTTCCTGTCAAGGATATTTTTTACCAAGCATGTCACTGTAATTTAGAGTGCAGCTGTAGATTATATGCTTATCAGCAACTACTTGCATATTTTACCTTAGGGTATAATGCTGTTTGGTAATTATTATAGAACATAAAATCTACCATAGTATTAAGCACCTTACTTGAAAAAGCTTTAGAATGTCAATGTAAGAGTTATGTAACAAATATTAAACTGTATTTAATTGAATTAAATAATGCCTGTAAAACGTGAATTGAATTGTTGTCAGTACATTAAAATTACAACTTTTTGAATCTCCATAGTTGGTTGTTCTGTTTTGCTATACTGATATAGGACTCTATACCTCCGTTTATTCCTACAGCCTAAATTTGATCTCCTTCAGTTCCTCTATAAGGAATACTTATATACAAACCATTTCCCTCAACTCTTGGTCATCTCCTATGTGTCTGTAAACAACAATTACAGTTGCATGCTTTTTACTCATTTCTCCTTACCAGTTTTAGCTAGTTATATCAATTTATTAGCAACTAAGACACTGGCTGCAGAGACAGAATGTTTAAAATGTTGTTTTCATGGAAAATGTCAGTTAACTATCTCAGATAGTAAACTACCTCCCTTTACTCATCTTTAATTATCACCTTATATTAGTTTAAAAGTTTCCATGTGTTTAGAATAAGTTAGATACTTTTCTTAGTGTTATTTTAGTAATACTTTTCCTAATGCTATTTCTTAATATTAACAGAGTGGATTATTTTAAATATTCCAACAACAATGCAACGTATGCAAGAATTATGTGAGTTATATTGTTATATTAGTTTCAGGGACATCAGAAACGTTAAGGATCTGTACTCAGATAAGCAAAGGATGAAATCAGGCGCAGTGTCAAGGAAAATGCAGGAGATTAGTTGAAACTGTCATAGACAGTTATAATAAAGATGAAGTGGTTAAATTAATTGTATACATTATGTAAGTTATATATGTTATGTTAATTTTTTTTATTTATAACCTATTACGTTTTACTGGCAATGTTGTTACTATTTTCAAGCTATGGTACGTTTATTAGATTTAGTAGATTTATTAGTTTAGTAGATTCATTTTTTCACGTTTAAAACGTTTTTAACTAAAAAAACGTTTTAACTTAAGTGCAACTGGTGTAAATTGCGAACTTAATTCAACAGATCCTTATGTACGCGTATTACACAGTGTGTGCGAAATAAGTAAGAATTGATTTTGCCCTAGTTGTTAAAAATTTTGACGAGTGTAATTAATATTAAATGTAGTAATTTATCGTCAAAGTTGTAATATGAAAAATTGTTTTTTTTAATTATTCATAATATAATCTATAGTTTTGTAATTAATATTAAAATTTAGCTTCAATATTAACCTAAATAATGTGTTATTTAGTTGGTGTGAAATAGTTAGTGTCGATAGTGTGATGTTTATCATGTATTGCATAAATAGCAGGATATTACAATGTTCCAAAAACTCGCAGACATGTTCAGCTGTTTGATGATTGTCGGCTTCTGCGGCTCTTTCGTCAATACTACACACCACCAATAACGTGTACATTTTGGAGCTTAAAAACTCGCCACGCAGCAGGTTCTAATTTGCGAGTTCCTCTAATGGTAGTGACATTTCCGCGAACTGTGAAGTAGAATTTGTAGTGCTCTAATTACAGTCTACCTTGAGCGTAGATCAGTTTGAAGCAAGTTGTGTGTGGATTATGTTTAGAATGTATATTTGTGTTATACTGTGATTATTTTAATTTCTACTGAACTTAATGTCTTATTGCTATGCATAATGAGTACTGTATAACTGTATGCATATAAGATAATTATCGTTATACCAGAGTGATAGATATCTAGTTGGGATATCTACTGTAGCTGTAGGTCAGCACTTTTAAGTAACAGTTTTAAGAGGATAAAGATTTACTGCTACATAAATTTTAGAATAAATTACTTTAGTAAAACTAGCTTACATTGAAAACGTCTTGAGTTTGAAACAAACTCCGATGGTTTGGTCACCGAATTGGGCATATTACAGTAGGTATATGGTTAAAAAATAGAATGACAAATTAATAGAAAAAGTACTACGTGGAGACCAAACGAAAACAATCTGTATCAAATGACTGCGTAGGTACGTTACAGGTTATGTATACGTGTGTTTTAAGCAAAAGTTTCAACAGAGAGATCTCATGACTTCAGAACATGGCTTCCCAAAAATCTTTTGATTGATGGTGGAAGAAAAACGATAGGTCCAGATCAATCGTTGTGGGAATTGCTAATAAAAATTGTTACTATTGATTTCACTGGTATTAATTAATTTATGCTTGCATTCTCAGTGGTATAATCTTTGCATTCCCACATCAGTACTCAGCACGTTGTAGTCTGTTTATGTCTGTACAATTATTATGGCACACATATGACACATTATGACTTTTTGTCGGGAGAAAGACGATAGTAAATCGCGTTAGGGATGAAATTTTTATACCGACTTGTCAGAGTTAATTAAATTCTCCTTCATCATACAACCAGACGTAGTGCAACTTGAGTGGTTTTATTTCAGAATGCTTCAAACATAGGGTACGTTAATAAATTCATAAATTAATTCGTTAAAGACTAAAATAGGGTATGTTTATGATCCAAGATTAGGACTATTTTAGTTCTTCTATATGTAAACATTTAACAACAATAAGAAACTCGTCATCCCATGATGATTTAAAATTATTATTAAATTTTGAAAATATTAATATTTTTATTAGAATATCAGTAATTTTTGTGTGTTGCTATAAAATTTTTAATAGGAATAATTTTTCAATAATTTTACAAATCATTCTAACTTCTGAAATTTTAATCATACTTTAATGATTTTGAAAACTAAATTTTGACTCCCTACGGAATCTGGGAGTGTCGAACCAGCAGTAGTAATCAGCCTTTATAGACTAAATAGTGTTCTACCTATTTGCAGGCTCAAATAATTAGCTTCATCATTTTGATACAACCCATAATTACCATCATCATTCATAATCTACAATCCCTACAAGGTAGGTATACATGTAGGAATTATTTTTGACAAGTATACTATTACGACGCGACGGTCACAAACTGACTACCAGTAAATTTTAGCTTATTAAAGTTTCGTAGTAATTACAACACTAACAACTTTCCCCAAGTCACAATAACAAACACTATGAACGTCACTGTAATACCGCTGGTCTGTCACTGAGCTGGTCCGTTTCTATATCCAGTATTTATACCTCTACTGCTTTCCATTGTAGTGAGATTGCGGGCCTTGATGCTGGTATAGTGGTAGAGTATACGTTCTGACTCAGCGGGACAGAATGAACTCCAAACGACTGGGACACTTCTCGTGCCATGTGAAGAGTTTCGTAGCCACTCAGCCGTTCGGTACTATTTATTTCTTGAGCGTAGTAATATATTACTGTTTTAAACTGCCGTTTTATATTCTACAAAGTTTTTGGTTAATCAGCGGCCCTGTTGTTAATTTGAATACAGAAGTGTCATTTAACATGCAACAGAATATGGATTGAACCCGGTAGTTGAGTTAATGCTGACATTGGATACACGCCTGATACATTCCTTCCGTTGATGTCTTACGCAGAATGTTTTTTTATTTTATAAGTCTAATTTATTACTTCCATGTTCCTTAAGGAAATGGAAGTATGGTGATGGCTAAAAAAATCGTGTTCGAGATTATTGCAGATTCTGATTGTACTACACTCAAAACATGGAAAAAAGTCATTTTTTGAAAAGTGTCCGTTTTTTTTTTCATCGGCATGCTCCATTACAAATAAAGTAATACTACATGCTATATATAAACTTATTACAAGCCGATTCTCAATACATATAAAGACAACTCCAGTAGTACAACAATTACAAAGATTCAGAGTAAACAAGAAAAATAAAAATCAATCATTGACAATGATACAATGAATTAGTACTACATTATTAACATGTTAAAACTGTATGCATGTATGTATCGTATGCATGATAAAGCTGTTCGACCAATATGTAAATTAATTCTTAATAACAAACGCATACAATGATTCAAAACGGATAGACAAGCACAATAACAATAAACACTACAAAGAATCAAAACCAATGTTATTAACATATTTAATAAACTGTCTAACATATTTTGATGTTAATTCACTTCTATTCGGAGGCCATCGTCCACCACTCATTAGTACACTATTTTTGAAAACCCGTCTTTCTACATTCAACATATTGCACTCATATAACAAATGTTCCACTGTTTGGTCACCGTCGTTGCAGACACATATTGGATCATCTTTTATTTTGAAACGATACTAGTAGGCTCGAAGCTTGCCATGACCAGTCACCATTGTGGTAAAATTAGGAGACAGTGCAAACCTTGAATACAGTCTGTGCTTCACACTAGGGAAAAACAACTTAGTCACCATTCCATTTAATGTTTGTTCCCACTCACTTTGCCACTCCATTAGGCTCACCTCACGGAACTTGTTAATCATTGCACTTTTTGGTATTCGTTCATAGAACACCATACTGCTACTGGACGCAGCTTCTTTAGCCAGATTATCAGCCAGTTCATTACCATAAATACCCACATGTGCCTTAACCCAACCAAAATCAATTGACCAGTTGACCGCCTTTAAACTTCTTAACTTGTTCCTTGTTTCTTCTATCAAGTAGCTATGATTCCTCGAGCTCCTAAGTGAGTCCAGCGTCACTCTGCTGTCGGTGTAAACAGCTGCCGTTCTCAAATTAGTTATAATATAATTTAATTCAGCTATCTTTTCCAGGGCCTTCAAGACTGCCAATTGCTCAGCCTGATTATTAGAGCACCCAACACCCAACTCATACTGCATCTCATATTTGAGCTCACCATTAACAAACAAGGCTACACCCGACCCAACCCCATTGTTGTGCTTACTGCCATCTGTATATGCTTGTACTGTGTATACTTTACTTTCATGGCTCGAATTTATAAGAACTGTATCTGCCGGATGAGGCCAATCCCTGAACGGAGTTACTGTGTCCATCAAAATATTAGCACCATCACAACCTCTAGCAACTCTGTAAGCACTAACAATCTCTCTCAACTTTATTATTATTGGAGTCAGTCCTGTCAAAATGCACAAAGCTTCATGGGACACTGTACGATAAACCTTCGCAATTTTAATATTGATGAGACGTTGCACTCTTTTGAAATTCATCTGGTTACTTTTCCTTTATAATGCGTCTATCCATACGGTGCTCCATATGATAAAAGGGGAGAATTGCCCCCATATATATTGTTTTAAGTGCCTCATGTCCCAACCCCCAGTTTAATTTTGCAGCTCTTGATAGCATATGAATCAGTTTTGTACACCTCTCGTCCACATACTGGATATGCTCAGTAAAATTGAATTTTGTGTCAATAATGAAACCCAAATATTTTAACTTATTAACTTGCTGAAGTTTTTTAGAATTAAGGTAAATGCTTAATTCTGAATTCTGAAGTCTTTTACGAGAAATCAAGAGTATTTTTGATTTTTGTTCATTAAAAGAAACTTTGTTATTTGTAGCCCACTTTGAAATTTTTACCATCTCTAAATTGGCATAATTTTCAGCTTCTAAGAGAGACTTACCACTTGTTAACACAATTAAATCATCTGAAAAGCTATAAGTTTTGTACGTTTAGTGAAGTCTAAATTGAGCAACGAGTTATACTGTATGTTCCAAAATCCTGGCCCACAACAAGATCCCTGAGGACAACCTTTACTGACATCCCTCTCCATTGATGTATTGTGAGTAGACAGAACTGCCTTTCGTCCACCAAAGTAACTCTGTGAGAGACAATACAAGTTCCTAGGACACTCGAATTGTTTAAGAGTATTCAAAATACACGGCCACCACGCTGCATCAAAAGCGCCCTGGACATCAAGACTAACGAGAACAACAACCCCTTTCTCCACCAAACATCTTTCAACAAATTCCTTAACTGCCATAGCTGCATCCACTGTACTTTTCTGGGGTGTAAATCCATACTGATTAGACTGCATTAAATCTTTAGAATACACGTGGTGCATAATTCTGTTTAAAAGTAGTTTTTCCAATACTTTCGCTCCTACCTTCAATAAACTGATAGGGCGAAACTTCGAAACTTCAGTACTGTTCTCCCTGCCCGGCTTAATTATTGGTACTATTTTTGCTCTTTTCCATAACTTAGGAAAGACACCTCTTCTCAGACACTCATTATAGATTGCTGTTACAAACCGAGGAAATTGCATAAAAACCCGCAATAAAATGCCACTTGTTATTCTATCCTCACCAGGACACTTCTGAGGATTCATGTTTTCCAAAACTCGCAAAACTTCTTCTTGTGAAAACTCTCTGTCATCTTGTACACTTATTGGATCCTTAATCTGATCCCTAATATGCCTATGATATCCATTATCCATTATGCCATCATCCACGGGAATAAAGTAGTCCAACATACAATTCATAGTACCTTCCAAATCTGTTGTGAAGGAGCCATCCGGTTTTGGCAAAGTTTTTAAGGTGGAACACTTTCTCATTTTCCCAGCTGCCAAGCGATAAACCGCATTCCAGGGATTCACTGATGTTGTTAAATTACAATATTGTTTCCAAGAATGTATTTTTTCTCTTCTAATACTTGATTGATACTTCTTCTTTTCCTCAAAATAGTACATTTTCAGACATTCTCTCAGGACATTGTCGTTTCTAGTCCTTTGGTATCTTCTTCTTAATGCATTAATTCTTTTGCGCATGACTGTGAGTGTATCTGACCACCATGGAACCGATCTGCCTCCAACAGTCTTCTGTAATGTTATACGCTTCTTAAAAGACTTGTCACATGCTGTCTTTATGGTATCCTCAAATTTTTTCACAACTTGATCCATATCTTGCACCTCCGAAACCTTATACTGTAATACAATGTCCAGACTTCCTAAATCATTGTTACACGTAGAAACATAAAACTTTTTAAGTATTTCTTGAAACAAATTCCGATCAAAAGCTTCATAGTTACTTTCCTTGAAGACATATCGCAACCCCTGATACTGAAATTTCGCCATATCATAGTCTCCATGTACTATATTGAAAGTGATAATTCTATGGTCCGAACAGCTCTCTTCTTCACTGATCTTCCAGTCCTCAACTAGAGAAACCAGCTGATTATTAACTATAGTAAAATCAATATTACTTTTACCATTCCGTGATTCAAAAGTTGTAAAATTACTTTCATCGTTCATTAAAAACAGTTGGTTTCCCATCAAAAACTCTTGTATCGCCCTACCTCTTCTATTAGTTAACGAATCATGCCACATTGTTGACCTGGCGTTACTATCGACAGCAATCAAAACGCCACTTCCCTTTACAAAACTGAGAACACTTTCAATTTTATTAATATTAATTCCGACATCATCATGCATACCAAAATACATGCTCGCCAAAAAGAAGTTTTGACCACCACAAATTAATGCAAAACGACGGTATCTTCATCTGATAGTTGGTTAATCATTAAACATGTAATTCGATCATTCATAATTACAACTGCGGCTCTCTGTTTACCCGTACCAGCAGTAAACGTTCTACAATTCCTTGGTATCCCGACAACGTTATTTAAAATAACACATGGTTCTTGAATAAACAAAACGTCCACCCTTTGTTGTCGTATTATCTGTGTGTCTGTCTGTCTGTGTGTCTGTGTGTGTCTGTGTGTTTATCTGTGTGTCTGTCTGTCTGTAGATTTTTTCCTATGGCAAACGATAACAGCCGCAAATTCAAACAGAATCAAATAATTTTTTGCATACACCCCTGATTTGTAGATTAGTCAAGACCTATTGTTTTTGTTGAAGATCGGTTAAGGGAAAGGGGTAGTTTACCAGCAACGTTTTACGTTTTAACAAGGGTAATTTTATCTATGACGTACGATAACTGCCGTAAATTCAAACAGAATCAACTACTCTTTTGCGTACCTTTTTGAATTATACAGAACTCAAGTCTGTTGATTTTGTTGAAGATCGGTTAAGGGGAAGGAGTAGTTTACCTGCAACGTTTTATAATTTAACAAGGGTATTTCCTATGGCAAACGATAACAGCCGCAAATTCAAAAAGAATCAAATAATTTTTTGCATACATCCCTGATTTGTAGAGTAGCCAAGACCTATTGTTTTTGTTGAAGACCGGTTAAGGGAAAGGGGTAGTTTACCTGCAACGTTTTATATTTTAACAAGGGAATTTCCTATGGCAAACGATAAGAGCCGCAAATTAAAACAGAATCAAATAATTTTTTGCATACAGCCCTGAATTGTAGAGTACTCAAGACCTTTTGTTTTTGGTGAAGATCGGTTAAGGGGAAGGGGTAGTTTTCCTGCAACGGTTATTTATCAGGGGTTAAATTTTTTCTATGGAAAACGATAACAGCCGCAAATTCAAACAGAATCAAATAATGTTTTGCATACAGCCCTGAATTGTAGAGTTCATAAGACTTTTGGTGTTGGTGAAGATCGGTTAAGGGAAAGGGGTAGTTTACCTGCAACATTTTATGTTTTAACAAGGGTAATTTTTTATATGACGAACGATAACTGCTGTAAATTCAAACAGATTCAAATACGTTTTTGCATATCTTTTTGAATTAAAGAGAACTCAAAGTCTGTTGATTTTGTTGAAGATCGGTTAAGGAAAGGGGGTAGCTGACCAGCAACATTTTATGTTTTAAGAAGGGTAATTTTTTTTTGACGAAAGGTAACTGCCGTAAATTCAAAGAGAATCAAATAAATTTTTGTATACCTTCCTGAATTATAGAGATTCCAAGGCTTATTGAGCTAGGTGAAGGTCGGTTAAGGGAAAGGGGTAGTTTACCTGCAACATTTTATGTTGTAACAAGAAAAATGTTTTCATGACTAACTGCCGCACATTCAAACAGAATCAAATATTTTTTTGTATGCGTCCCTGAATTGTAGAGGACTGAAGGTCTATTGATTTTGGTGGAGATCGGTTTAGAGAAAGGGGTAGTTTACCAGCAACGTTTTATGTTTTAACAAGAGTAAAGTACTTAATTTTGATAAATAAGGTATCCTGATAAGAAGCTCATAATAATCCACAGTAGAAACGTAGATGAAATATCTATAAATAAAGAGGTTAAGTGAAAGAGGTGGGGGTAATTTTCTATTAATGAAAATTATAGTTGAAGGGGGAGGGGAGAATTTTTTATATGTGTACTACGTTATCGGCAACAAAGAACTAGTTCTTTTTGTTAAAATTTCTTCCCGGGCTGTTTAGCCGTAGTCCAATGTTTTCTGCAAAACCAGACTTTTCGGCAGTGCCATCGACTACCATCATCAGTGAAAATCGAGTGCGAAAACGTGAGTTAGTGACCACAGTACTGTGGTTAAGGCTGAAGCAATAAGTAGAAAGAAGTAGTTTCTATGGATATATTTCATTTCGAATATGATTTCAAATATAAATCTTACAACATGGAAGTCATGTATGGTTCTCCATACCGATATTTTAATACTTTACGTTATGAAATTCCAGACTTTTCTTACTTTTTAGTATAGGTCAATTCTAACTTTCAGTTTATTAAACAATACCTAAAAACCCAGCTCAGCCAAAAGTCTCCTATTTAAACTCTTAATGTTGCATACATTTTACAAAGTATTATTGAGTTGTTTTGATTAATAAAACAAAATTGGCGGTTTGGCGTAGAGTTCTTTTCTTTCAAAACTGGTAACAGTGTCTTCAATGAATATATATATATATATATATATATATATATATATTGTAGCATTACAGATAATCCACTTAATAAAGATTACAATATGATCATAATTAAATATCAATTACATTAAATATCAAGAAAAATTCAAATGAAAACAAATAAATATCAAAATAAAAAACCACCATAAATGGAAAAAGTAAAAATAAAGAACCACAATGCGACAAAAATGTATAAAGAAAAATAAACCCCAAAAAACTAAAAAAAATAATGATAATACGCAGGGAGGATACGAGTAGGTAAGGAAGATACTCCGAACAAACCAACGGACATGAGAAAACAATGTTACCTTGAAGAAACCAAAAAAGAAGAATTTTGTAGAAACAAAATTGTAGGTTACCCAAGGGAAACCTATTAAGAAGAATATAACAAACCCCGAAAGAGATTAAATGTCGCGAAAGAAAGTATAACACCCAAAACCTGATATTAATGTAAAATAGTTGTAAACAAAAGTGTTTAGTGTTGTAAGTAGAAGTGCACCCACTACAGTTATTGTATAACGGAATAAACAAATCTTCATAATGCTTTATAACTAAGATTTTGGGTCTTGGAATTTTGTAAAACTCAATTAGAGATAAGATCCAAAAATATAAGTGAACAGGTGCAAGTTATTTCAGTGTATTATATAAACATCAAGTAGAAATGTGACTAATACTTCAACTAAGTACATATGTACCGTTAAACAACTTTAAAGTTTCCAATAACTACAGAAATAAAATTTTATAAAATATTCTTATGAAAACATTACTAATGTTTCTAAGAAGTTGACACTTTTTATCTAAAAACCTTCATTAAAATGTAAAGAGAGCAGGTGGTGAATAAATAAAGTGACAGGGGATAAATCTTCAAATACCAAAATAAAAACAGATAAGACTACAACCAAAATAAGTTTCAGAAAAAAAATAAATAAATAAAGGGCTTGTTATGTTTATGATAAAGCCCATGAACTCCATAATTCAATGTTGGGAGTAGGATATAAGATTTTGTTATTATTATAAAAATATTTAATATGTCTAACAGTATGAATCCAGACTAAAATGTCTACGTATGGATACCATACTCTTTTTATAAAATGTTTATTATATGTTATTAATTGTAGTTAAAACTATGATGTCTGAATTTGAAGACCATATTGTTAATTTCAAATATTGTTTATGTATTATAAGTATGAATACGACTACATGTTCTATTAGTTAATTAAGGAGATTTTAATTAATATTGTATTAAAATAAGAAAGTCAGAAGGGGTATAAACCGAGTATTATTCAAAAACATTATATGTAAAACCAGAAAAATCTAGGCCAAATAGGAAACTCAAACACCCTTATAATTGTTAATTAAGTTAAATAAAACAGTTGAACTGATGGAATTTATATAAGGTGAATCAGTCACCAAATACTATGACAAAACTATACTTTAAAAGGATAGTGTAGAAAGATATATAAAATTATTGAAAAATTTGCAAATGTAATAACTAAAATTTCAGAGTGGAGACTCATAAATTCATGAATTATACTTAAAAAGATAATCAATTGATAAAATTGCAAGAAATTAAGGAAAGATAAACATTTATGTCAATCTGAGATTTATTATAATCATAATTATAACATATAAAATGGCTAATATTTGGAGAAGAACAGGAAATAAAAGGTTGAGCCTACTTTTCCAAAATGAAGGAAATATAGCATTTTTGTTAAAAAACTTTGTAAACTTAGATTATTGGGTATCAAATTAAGCAGGAGGAATTAAAGAAACCAATTATGTATTTATTATTTCATGAAGTTAATTAATAACCAAAATATATTCTGTGATATAATGTACTTTTTCTACATGTATCGGAAGCGATTAAAAATTGAAACAATACATTTCCAATATTAAATTGGCTAAGATATTTAAGAAAACGAAGGAAGTAAGATAGTTCTTTATTAACGTTCGTAGAGTACAGTCGAGTGAGCTCTAGCTAAATAACATCCTATATCGAAACCATTAATGGCGTGTAAAATTTGAACCTAGCCTACAGTAAAAGTTTGAGAATTTCAACAAACAATTTTAAATCTTAAATTCAGTGAAAATTAACCACTACAAACATTGTATCAATTGAATACACAACTTAAACTAGTGAATTAACCATATGAACATCTAACACTAATAATTCCGAATAACTGAAACGAACTTTACGACACAAGTAACTTAACTTTATCACACACATTTTGATCAAGTGAACAACAGAACATTGAACGAGAGATACTACAATAACACCAGAAATATTAATCACTACTGCGGAGACGAGGAAGCATTGAAAAGGCAGCTTTATTGGAAGAAAATTTCAACACGACGAGTTCGGTTTTACATCAGCAGCTACGAAGCGGCCATTTTGACACCCAGCATGCAAAGTACACGCGACGACTAGTATTCGTCAACTCTTCATTGGTATAAAATTTCATTTTATAAACATTATATATTATCAACTAACTTTGTAGTTTTTAAATATTAAGCTTTTTAAATTGTAAATGATATACTTTCTAACCTTGCCCCTTCTCTGACTATTAACTATAACCGTTCAAAGGACCTGGAGAAAATTAATATTAAATAACCTATGTACCAACAATCGATCGCCCTGTGCACGAGTCGAGCATTATGTTATATTCGATTTTAAATCGATCCTTTTAAACATTTGTCAATAAAATTTATAAATTCTACAATTTGGTTTTAAATTTATTTATAAATTTAATAAATAGCATATTAGTGAACAACAGGACTACAAGAAAGGCGGCCGTTACTTAAGTGGAAGTGTTACATACGGAGAAGAAGAAATACCGCTAATCGATCAGTGAATTAGACAATCCTGTTAACGCTGAATTTAATTCCAGTGAACAATAAGCGATATTGTTAGCAAAATTAACTCAAAGGAACTTAAAATTTTAAAACCACACCTTTACAAGAATTATTTACTAAATTATTAAACAAAAAAATAAAATAAAATAAAAATAAAAATCAATCAAAACAAAATTTAAAAGTTTTTTTCAAATTTTAAATAACACAATTTTCTTTTGTTAACGAACAGAATTTTATTAGTTTCGTTACAAATTGGCGCTCACAACAGTGAGGCGTAAAACAAAAGAAGGCAAACCCGAGCAGAAGTCTCGTTTTCGTTACAAATTGGCGCTCAACGTGAGGCTTCAATTAGTGATTGAAAGGCTACTGTAACTTGCCCAATTACTAGTTCAAGCTTGGCAGCGGTTATACAGTCGGAGAAAGAAGCAAAATGCAACGTCGTGCGACTTCAAAGAAAAGGGCGGCGGAAGCCGAAAAAGAAATTAATATGGGGGACAAGGAGGCAACGCCGGTGGAAGACGTGGAATGGTTATTACCCCCAATGGAACCTAAACAACCCACACCACCAGAGGAACGACCCGAGAAACCCTCACAAACAGCGAACACGACCATACAAGAGATGTTCAGAGTGATGATGGAAGAAATCAAATCCACCATAGAAGGAATAAATAAAAATATAGAATCCACCAAAGAAGGAATCAATAAAAACATAGAATCCAAAATGGAAGAGAATAGTAAAAAATAGAAGAATTGAAGGAGGACAACCAATCCAGAAAAGAAGAATTGGGTAACAAAATTGAAAACACCAATAAGAGAATTGAGGAAACCAGTAAGAAGATGGAAAAGAAGATGGAAGAAAACAGTAAGAAGATGGAAGGAAACAGTAAGAAGATGGAAGATGACAACCAACAATTAAGGGAAGAGTTAAGGGAGAATAGTAGGAAGATGGAAAACGACAACCAACAATTGATGGAAAAGTTGGAGGAAAACAATAAGAAGATGGAAGAGAAACTGGATGAGTATAACCAACGATTAAGATAGGAATTAAGAGAAGTCAACCAGGGAAACATGAACAAGGTAGACGAGAGAATAGAGTTGGCGAAGGAAGAGTTGAGCAGGAAAATCAACGACAATACAAAATCTATAAATAAAAAATTGGAAGGAGAAACCATAATAATAAACCAACAAATCAAGGAAGTTGACGAAAGATGTCGCCAGACTGAGTGGGAAGTACAGGAATTCAAGGAAGTAGAAAATACCAAAATTACCAAGACCGAAGAACACCATAAGAAAAAATTGGAAGAAAACCGAAAGGAACCACAGGAGGAATTAAGCAAGGTACGTAACCAAGTTACGGAAAGGTGCGATGGAATGGAAGAAGCGATGAAGAAATATCACCGGTCAAGTGCGGCAGAGCCAGGAAGAGATGGAAGTAATCCGAAACCGACCAACTAATGTCACGAATATCCCCAAAATGAGAATCTATAATCGATCTACGCACGGAAAAAATATCACTGTGTGCAGACGGACTAACCTGGACGGCTGACTTGGTAGGTAGCGAAACAGTAATTCCCAGCAATATCCACCAACAAATCCGGAAAATAAATTATATCGACAATAATTCTATGATTAAACCCATAATATACGATAACTCTGATGAGGATTTATGGTCCCAAAAGATCCAGGAAATCAGGGATTTCCGGGGCGGAATCACTAAGGAAGGGTTGCCAATACACCAAGCGAATCAGTTAATAAACATCTATGAAAGATACCGCTCAGTATTTTCCGACGAACCCGGTAAGGTAAAAAATTACCAATGTACTCTACAATTTAGAGAAACAGTGGATTTTAACCGGAAATCATATCCCATCGCACATTCAGGAAAGGAAGCTGTAAGAGCTGAAATAAATAAAATGATAAACCGTGACATTATAGACAGTAGCCAATCCCCATTCACCAGTCCTATAGTGGCTATTCCCAAGAAAAACGGACAAGTCCGGCTTTGCCTAGATGCGCATGAAATAAATAAAATGATCGTCAATGACAGGACTTCGCCCGGTGAGATAGAAGAAATCTTGAAACGTTTCCACGGTACCAAGTACTTTAGAACCTGGGACACGGTGTGCGACTACTGGCAGGTGGAATTGCACCCACAGAGTCGTCAGTATCTGGCATTCATATTCGAGGGGCGTAATTACCAATTCAAGAGACTGCCTTTCGGACTCGTGAATTCGGTCGCCATCTTTGTGGCCTGCATGGGCCAGATACTTGGCCAGGAAGCACTACAATTTACCACCGTGTATGTAGATGATCTGCTAATTACCTCAGAAACATGGGAGGAACACTGCTACCGTGTGGAACACGTACTTGGGAATTTGGCTGCGAATAACATCACGCTTAAACTACAAAAATCCCAATTCATTGCAAAGGAAATTCAGTTCTTGGGTTTTAACTTGGATGACCAAGGAATCTCACCGTCGGCAGAAAAGGTAGAACCGATCCAGAAATTCCCTCCACCAAAGAATAGAAGGCAATTACAGTCATTCCTGGGGCTCTGCAATTATTACCGCAAGTTCCAGGAACAATATTCTGAATTGACCGCAAGGTTTCAACCACAACTGTCATCAAAAAACAAATGGATCTGGAGTCAAGAGCAGAACGAGACCTTACAACTCATTAAGGACAAATTTTTGGAACCCATAAGACTTCGCCACCCAGATTTTAAAAAACCTTTTTTCCTAAATTGCGATGCCAGCGACATTAGCCTCGGAACGACGCTATATCAAGAAGATGCGGAGGGCGAACATCTAGTGATTAGCTTCGCGAGTAGATCTTTAAACCAGTGCGTAAAGAACTACAACATAACTGAGAAGGAACTGCTGAGTGTAGTATTCGCGTGTGGCAAATTCCGCACCTACATCTTAGGTTACCCAGTTACCGTCCGGACAGACCATAAATCCATATCGTTCCTGAGGAGGTGCAAATTGAGTCACGGCAGGCTGACCAGATGGATACTTGCCCTTCAAGAGTACAATCTAAAGTGGGAGTACATCCCAGGAAAAAGAATGTCGTTGCAGATGTATTATCACGTGTTAATGTGGAAAAGCAAACATTCGAGGGAGAGAAAGAAAGCGTACTCAAAATCTACCACATTATTAGCACCAGAGCCGATCTAGCCACAACATTAACGAAACTTGGCACCCACCAACAAGCAGAGCCGAAATTGAGAAATATAAAAACTCGATTGGAAAAAGGGGACGAAACTATCGCTCAATATTATCAGATAAATAACGAGATTTTGTTCATTAAACCATCATTAAGGCAGGAGACCTGGAAGGTTATTATTCCAACCCATATTGAAAAGGAGATAATCATAAATTACCATATACGATGTGGGCATATGGGCGCCCTAAAGGTGATTAAGGCTCTGGAGGAGAGCTGCCACATAAAAAACGTAAACCGGAAGGTCCGGAGGTATATCAGATGTTGCCGTATCTGCCAACTAGTTAAATCAAATAACGAGAAGAAGGAAGGCATTATGGTTCCTATAACATCCCAGGCCAAATTGGAGAAGGTATTCTTGGACATCTGCGGACCATTTCCCCGTAGTGGCGGTCGTCACCGATATAGGTACCTGATAATCGTAATGGACCATTTCACTAAGTTTGTTAAGCTATACCCAGCTAATCGGGCAACTACTAGGAAAATTCTGGGAATATTAACAGAACAGTGTTTTTTCGATCATCACGGATCATGGAACCCAGTTTAAGGGGAGAAAATGGCGGGATACCCTACTTACAATGGGTATTCGTACATACAAAACCTCGGTCTACCACCCGAGCAGTAATCCGGCAGAGAATGTACTACGAGAAGTGAGAAGGATATTAAGAACTTATTGTCACCATCAACAGAAAAGGTGGGCAAGACTATCTAGAAGCCACGGAAGAATTTCTCAACTTGGCATACCACCCAGCCATAGGAGTTACCCCATACTCCGCCATGTACGAGAAACCACCCCCACGAGAGATCGAAGAAATCCTAGAGTTCCCTAAAAATAATAATTATACGTTCGACAAGGTGAAATTCTACAACAAAGTGGCCGAAGACCAGGAGAAACGGCAAAACAAGTATCAAAAGGCTAGTGGCCAAATAATAACTTACAAAATTGGAGAAAAAATATTATTGAAAAATCGTGAACTACCCAGCACGCTGGAAGGAGTAACAAAGAAGTTATTGTTACTATACACTGGAACATATATAGTCATATATAGTCGTAGTAGGGGAAAATGAGAGTTCTACCCCGGAAGTGACGTCACACGGCGGGAAATTCAAAAATTGTGGTGGTGGGGGTAACCATGCGGTAGTTGTCTTTCGGCCATGTTGTCGTCGTCGCCGCCTAAAGTGGGGTTAACGTGTGCGTTGATTGTCGGAGGCGTGGCTATGTTCGCCGTTCGCCGTTCGCCGTTCGCCGTTGACGTCGTCGTTGACGTCGTCATCGTCGCTGGGCGGCGGCCTGGTGGTGGCTTGATGGCCGCCCGCCGTGGTGGGGCGCCGGCGGCCATGTTGGAAAAGGTGCGATGTTGTCGAGTGGTGTAAGAGTGTAGTGGTTAAGGTACGGCCTGGTTGCCGATTCGTGCGTGTGTTATAGTGTATGGTTATGTATATGTAAGGGGGTTTTCCGGAAGTTCGGCCATGTTGGAAAAGCGTCAGTGTTGCCAACTGTTGTCGGCTCGGTGTTATAGTGTACGGGTTGAATGTATGTTTCGCCATTGTTGCCAACTCGGTGTTATAGTGTACTGGTTTCGTATATATTTACCCTGTCGTGCCGATATCGTCGATGTTGTGTATAAACATGGTTACTCCCACCACCACAATTTTTGAATTTCTCGCCGTGTGACGGTCCAGGCTAGAACTCTCATTTTCCCTGTAAGAAATACACATGATATTCAGTGTTCGATTCATTTATCTGAACGATTGCATTGTTGACAACTGTGTGTCTATGTGTTAAGTAAATTGTAGTATGCGAAAAGGATAGTTGAAAATAAACACTTATACAATGAAAAAATATGTACAAGTTTATTACAAATATAAACATAAAGAAAAAAATATCTACAAGTTTATTTTACAACTATGTTTACACTGCCGCCATTGTTGCCAACTCGTGCGTGTGTTATAGTGTACTGGTTTCGTATATATTTACACTGCCACGTCGATATCGTCGATGTTGTGTTTATGTGTTAAGTAAATATATAAACAGATTGAAAAAAATACGTTCGCAGCAACCTGTTGGTCTGCGGCTCGCTATGTCTAGCCCTACATTTGATGTTGTAAGAAACACACCGCTATGTCGAGCCCTACTTGAAAGAAACACACATGATATGCAGTTGTCAATTCACTTATATAAAACACATGCACACGCAATATTTATGTAATATCTGAATAATAGGACGTTGCAAATGATGTAATCGGCTCCCACCATGATTTTCACATGTGGAGTTATTTTTTACAACAGAATGCTGACAGACCATCTGTTATCATTGGTGGGTATGTAATATTTAAATATTCTTTAATTTCTAAAGTATATTATAATCATGCAATTATTGTTTAATAAAATTGATTTTTTTTAGAATATTGTTAATGTTCCAAGGAATTTTGAAATTAAAAAACAATAAAAAGGTTAAAGCAATACTGTTTAATTACAAATAATTAAAATACATGTAATCAAAATATATTACAATTCAAAATACATAATATGTAAACGCACACAGTAGTGAAAATTACAAAACTCAATTGCGCTAATAGTTGCAATTATACTTTCTGGCACGTCTCTCAACGAATGAACGAATAACGCACGTGCACAGCGGAATATATAGGGAGGTAGTTGTGGAGGTGGAAACCGGAGAGGGGGGAAACCACGCAACGCACAGTAAGCGTTTATTTTTAACCGTGTGAACAGGACACGAGCTGATTCCTCACGGTTCGATGGGAAGGTGGGGAAGAGGGGAGTCGGTTATTTTTATACGTCTAGACAGCACTCGTGCTTGTTCGAACATGTCGACGACGCTAATTTATTTTTAGACAGGTGATGTATTTAACTGTGTGAACAGGATACGACTTGATTTCTCACGGTTCGATGGGTAGGTGAGGAAGAGGGGTGTCGGTTATTTTTATACGTCTAGACAGCACATGTGCTTGTTTGAACACGTCGTCGACGCTAATTTATTTTTAGACAGATGATGTAATAGATAGAAAGGCGACGACTGTTATTTTTTACGTAAGCGCTAAACAATAATGTTAGTAATTGATCAGAAACTTATTGATTATTCTAAAATCTGATACAACCCACTCGCGTAAAGCGTGTACTCTAGTATTTGTACATATTTCCGGAAATAAGCGGTGCGCGAGACAGGCTGTTCCATGTATTGATTGTAATTGATCAAGTTTGGGACAACCGAAATCTTCTAAATTTATAATATTAAAATGCACGATACGCTTCTGTAGAAATCTTTTTTTGCAATCATTTTACGAACACGAAGTTGTAAGGAAACGTATACTTTTCTAATATCGGTACAAGATGTTCGTACGATGTGTCCCCGTCCGTCAACGTTAGTCCATGATAATGGTCTGTTAACCATCTGTTTGTACTCACATGTTTGTGATTCGAAACAATCGTGTCTATTGGATGTGTAAATATCCAATGCCTGCTGGCAAATGCGGTGACGTCCATAACGGCTAGTTCCTTAACGAGTTCGCTTCCATCGTTGTCGATGAAACAGTAAAAGTCAAGTTGTTGTCGGTATGTGCGTGACTATGTTGGAAAAGCGGCGATGTTGTCGGGTTGTGCATGTGTGCTGGTTAAGGTTCGGCCACGTTGCCGATCCGTGGTGTGTTATAGTGTATGGGTATGAATATGTAAGGGGTTTTTCCGGAAGGGTGTCCATGTTGGGAAAGCGTTGTCGGCGTTGTCAACTTGTGCTGGTTTAGCGACGTTGTCGGCTCGTGCGAGTGTTATAGTGTATGGGTTTAAGATATATTTACACTGCCACCGGATATCGTCGATGTGAAGAGGTGAATTGCATTGTTGCCAACGCGTCGACCACGTTGTCGGCTCGTGAATGTGTTACGTGGTGTGTTATAGTGTACGGTTATGTATATATAAGGGGTTTTCCAGGAAGTGCGGCCATGTTGGAATGTTTACACTGCCGCCATTGTTGCCAACACGTTGTCAACTCGGTGTTATAGTGTACTGGCTCCGGATATATTTACACTGCCACAATTGTCTCGATATCGTCGATGTTGTGTCTATGTGTTAAGTAATTGCATTGTTGCCAACTCAGTCAAGTAGTGTAAGAGTGTGCTGGTTAAGGTTCGGCCACGTTGGCGATTCGAGCGTGTGTTATAGTGTATGGGTTTGGATATATACTGTGTTTTCCGGAAGGGTGTCCACGTTGGAAAAGCGTCGACGTTGTCAACTTGTGCATGTGTGCTGGTTTAGCGTCGGCCACGTTGTCGGCTCGTGCATGTGTTATAGTGTACAGGTTTCAGATATATTTACACTGCCACTATTGTCCGGATATCGTCGATGTGAAGAGGTGAATTGCATTGTTGCCAACTGGAGAACTGTACTGGCATCGGTCACGTTGTCGACTCATGCATGTGTTATAGTGTACGGGTTTCAGATATATTTATACTGCCACCCCATTGTCCGGATATCGTCGATGTGAAGAGGTGAATTTCATTGTTGCCAACTCGAGAACTGTACTGGCGTTGATCACGTTGTCAACTTGTGCATGTGTATGGGTTTAGATATTTACACTGCTGCCGTTCGGATTTACTACTGCGGTGCAAAATTGAATATCATTTCACTTGTAAAAATTGATTATCGTGCATTTGTGCAATTGTTCTGAGTGACATTTCACTTATGAAACATGCATGATGGAAGGAAAAAAAAATAGTTGAAAATAAACAACTAAGCAAAGCAAAATTTACATACACTGCCGCCATTGTTGCCAACACGTTGTCAACTCGGTGTTATAGTGTACTGGTTTCAGATATATTTACACTACCACAATTGTCTCGATATCGTCGATGTTGTGTCTATGTGTTAAGTAATTGCATTGTTGCCAACTCAGTCAAGTAGTGTAAGAGTGTGCTGGTTAAGGTTCGGCCACGTTGGCGATTCGAGCGTGTGTTATAGTGTATGGGTTTGGATATATACTGTGTTTTCCAGAAGGGTGTCCACGTTGGAAAAGCGTCGACGTTGTCAACTTGTGCATGTGTGCTGGTTTAGCGTCGGCCACGTTGTCGGCTCGTGCATGTGTTATAGTGTACAGGTTTCAGATATATTTACACTGCCACCATTGTCCGGATATCGTCGATGTGAAGAGGTGAAATGCATTGTTGCCAACTGGAGAACTGTACTGGCATCGGTCACGTTGTCGACTCATGCATGAGTTATAGTGTACGGGTTTCAGATATATTTACACTGCCACCCCATTGTCCGGATATCGTCGATGTGAAGAGGTGAATTGCATTGTTGCCAACTCGAGAACTGTACTGGCGTTGGTCACGTTGTCAACTTGTGCATGTGTTATAGTGTATGGGTTTAGATATTTACACTGCTGCCGTTCGGATTTACTACTGCGGTGCAAAATTGAATATCATTTCACTTTTAAAATTGATTATCGTGCATTTGTGCAATTGTTCTGATTGACATTTCACTTATGAAACATGCATGATGGAAGGAAAAAAGGATAGTTGAAAATAAACAACTAAGCAAAGCAAAATTTACATATATTGTAATCAAACACACATAAAAATATACAATACACTACACACACACACACACACACACACACACACACACACACACCACCGCCGCAAGATGTTCGAACGATGTGTCCCCGTCCGTCCAATCTAATCTATAATAATGCTCCGATAACCAACGGTTTGTCCTTACGTGATTGTGATCCGAAACGATTGTGTTTACTAGAGGTGCAAATATCAAATGCCTGGTGGCATATGCGATGATGTCCATAATGGCTAGTTACTTTCCGAGTTCGTTTCCATCGTCGTCAACAAAACAGTGAAAGTCGTCAAGTTCATTGAAAGCTGTCAGACTAAGGTACAGCATGCCATAATCGATCGTAACGATATACCCATAACCGCAATGTCAACCTGCCTATCGTTAACGAAAACATTGCCACGTTCATTGAAAGCTGTCAGACCAAGGTACTGCATGACATGTCACGTTCATTGAAAGCTGTCAGACCAAGGTACTGCATGCCATAACTGATCGTAACGATATACCCATAACCGCAATTTCAACATGCCTATCGTTAACGAAACCATTGCCACGTTCATTGGAAGCTGTTAGACCAAGGTACAGCATGCCATAACCGATCGTCACGAAATACCAACAACCAAAATGTTAACCTGTCTACTGTTAACGAAACAATTGTTACGTTCATTGAAAGCTGTCAGACCAAGGTACTGCATACCATAACCGATCGTAACGATATACCCATAACTGCAATGTCAACCTGCCTATCGTTAACGAAATCATTGCTACGTTCATTGAACGCTGTCAGACCAAGTTACTGCATGCCATGCATGGTCTGACAGCTTTCAATGAACGTGGCAATGTTTTCGTTAACGATAGGCAGGTTGACATTGCGGTTATGGGTATATCGTTACGATCGATTATGGCATGCTGTACCTTAGTCTGACAGCTTTCAATGAACTTGACGACTTTCACTGTTTTGTTGACGACGATGGAAACGAATTCGGCAAGTAACTAGCCATTATGGACATCATCGCATATGCCACCAGGCATTTGATATTTGCACCTCTAGTAAACACAATCGTTTCGGATCACAATCACGTAAGGACAAACCGTTGGTTAACGGAGCATTATTATAGATTAGAGTGGACGGACGGGGACACATCGTTCGAACATCTTGCGGCGGTGGTGTGTGTGTGTGTGTGTGTGTAGTGTATTGTATATTTTTATGTGTGTTTGATTACAATATATGTAAATTTTGCTTTGCTTAGTTGTTTATTTTCAACTATCCTTTTTTCCTTCCATCATGCATGTTTCATAAGTGAAATGTCAATCAAAACAATTGCACAAATGCACGATAATCAATTTTTACAAGTGAAATGATATTCAATTTTGCACCGCAGTAGTAAATCCGAACGGCAGCAGTGTAAATATCTAAACCCATACACTATAACACATGCACAAGTTGACAACGTGACCAACGCCAGTACAGTTCTCGAGTTGGCAACAATGCAATTCACCTCTTCACATCGACGATATCCGGACAATGGGGTGGCAGTGTAAATATATCTGAAACCCGTACACTATAACACATGCATGAGTCGACAACGTGACCGATGCCAGTACAGTTCTCCAGTTGGCAACAATGCATTTCACCTCTTCACATCGACGATATCCGGACAATGGTGGCAGTGTAAATATATCTGAAACCTGTACACTATAACACATGCACGAGCCGACAACGTAGCCGACGCTAAACCAGCACACATGCACAAGTTGACAACGTCGACGCTTTTCCAACGTGGACACCCTTCCGGAAAACACAGTATATATCCAAACCCATACACTATAACACACGCTCGAATCGCCAACGTGGTCGAACCTTAACCAGCACACTCTTACACTACTTGACTGAGTTGGCAACAATGCAATTACTTAACACATAGACACAACATCGACGATATCGGGACAATTGTGGCAGTGTAAATATATCCGTAACTAGTACACTATAACACCGAGTTGACAACGCGTTGGCAACAATGGCGGCAGTGTAAACATATATTCAACCCGTACACTATAACACCGAGCCGACAACGTCGATTAACCCCAACACAAGTTGGCAACACCGACGCTTTTCCAACATGGCCGAACTTCCGGAAAACCCCTTACATATACATAACCTTACACTATAACACATGCACGAATCGGCAACCTGGCCGTACCTTAACCACTACACACATCCACAACCCGACAACATCGCAGCTTTTCCAACATGGCCGCCGCCGACCCACCACGACGGGCAACGATCAAGCCACGACCAGGCCGCGGCCAGGCCGCCGCCCAGCGACGATGACGACGTCAACGGCGAACGGCGAACGGCGAACATAGCCACGCCTCGCCAATCAACGCACACATTACCCCACTTTAGGCGGCGACGACGACAACATGGCCGTATGACGTCACTTCTGCGGTAGAGGGTTGCGATGGATGGGGGGTAGTGGTGTCATCTTCCATCTCACTCGCACTCATTGCACATGTCATTCGCTCTCACTCGCACTCATGGGGAAGATAGTGGGTTCGAAACCCCATAACAAAGGGTATATCGTTACGATCTGTTATGACATGAAGTACCTTGGTCTGACAGTGCATGCAGTACCTTGGTCTGGCGGCTTTCAATGAACTTGGCAAAGGATTCGTTAACGATAGGCAGGATTACATTGCGGTTATGGGTATATTGTTACGATCGGTTATGACATGAAATACCTTGGTCCGACAGTGCATGCAGTACCTAAGTCTGGCGGCTTTCAATGAAATTGGTAATGGGTTCGTTAAAGATAGACAGGTTGAGATTGAGGTTATGGGTATATCGTTAAGATGGGTTATGACATGCAGTACCTTGGTCTGAGAGCTTTCAATGAACATGGCAATGGTTTCGTTAACGATAAGAAGGTTGATATTACGGTTATGGGTATATCGTTACGATCGGTTATGACATGCAGTACCTTGGTCTGACAGGTTTCAATAAACGTGTCAATCGTTTCGTTAAAGATAGGCCGGTTGACATTGCGTTTATGGGTATATCGTTACGATCGGTTATGGCATGCAGTACCTTGGTCTGACAGATTTCAATGAACGTGGCAATGGTTTCGTTAACGATAGGCAGGTTGACATTGCGGTTATGGGTATAACATTACGATCGGTTATGGCATGCAATACCTTGGTCTGACAGCTTTCCATGAACTGGCAATGGTTTCGTTAACGATAGGCAGGTTGATATTGCGGTTATGGGTATATCGTTACGATCGGTTATGGCATGCAGTACCTTGGTCTGACAACTTTCTATGAACGTAGCAATGGTTTCGTTAACGATAGACAGGTTGACATTGCGGTTATGGGTATATCGTTCGGATATGTGTATATCGTTACGATCGGTTATGCCATGCAGTAACTTGGTCTGACAGCTTTCAATGAACTTGGCAATGGTTTCTTTAACGATTGGTAGATTGAGATTGCGGTTATGGGTATATCGTTACGATCGGTTATGCCATGCAGTACCTCGGTCTGACAGATTTCAATGAACTTGGCAATGGTTTCGTTAACGATTGGTAGGGTGAGATTGCTGTTATGGGTAAATCGTTACGATCGGTTATGACATGCAGTAACTTGGTCTGACAGATTTCAATGAACGTGGCAAAGGTTCCGTTAACGATAAGCAGGTAGACATTGCGGATATGGGTATATCATTACGATCGGTTATGGAATGCAGTAACTTGGTCTGACAGCTTTCAATGAACTTGGCAATGGTTTCCTTAACGATAGGCAGGTTGACGTTGCAGTTGTGGGTATATCGTTACGATCGATTATGGAATGCAGTAACTTGGTCTGACAACTTTCAATGAACTTGGCAATGGTTTCATTAGCGATAGGCAGGTTGACGTTGCAGTTATGGTTATATCGTTACGATAGATTATGACATGCAGTACATTGGTCTGACAAATTTCAATGAACGAGGCAATGGTTTCATTAGCGACAGGCAGGTTGACATTGCGGATATGGGTATATCGTTACGATCGGTTATGCCATGTAATACCTTGGTCTGACAGCTTTCAGTGAACGTGGAAATGGTTTCGTTAACGATAAGCAGGTTGACATTGTGGATATGCGTATATCGTTACGATCGGTTATGGGGTGCTGTACCCTGGTCTGACAGCTTTCAGTGAACGTGGCAATGGTTACTTTACCGGTAGGCAGGTTTATATTGCGGTTATGGGTATATGGTTACGATCGGTAATGGCATGCAGTACCTTGGTCTGACAGATTTCAATGTACTTGACGTGGTTTCGTTAACGAAAGGCAGGTTGACATTGCGGTTATGTGTATATCGTTACGATCGGTTATGGCATGCAGTACCTTGGTCTGACGGCTTAAAAAGAACTTTGCAATGGTTTAGTTAACGATAGGCAGGTTGTCTTTTCGGTTATGGGTATATCGTTACGATCTGTTATGGCATGGCAATGGTTTCGTTAACGATAGGCAGGTTGACATTGCGGTTATGGGTATATCGTTACGATCGGTTATGGCATGCAGTACCTTGGTCTGACAGCTTTCAATGAAATTGGTGTGGTTTTGTTAACGATAGGAAGGTTGATATTGCGATTATGGCCCAAATCGTTACGATCGGCTATGGCATGCAGTACCTTGGTCTGACAACTTACAATGAATGTGGCAATGGTTTCGTTAACGATAGGCAGGTTGACATTGGGATTGTGGGTATATCGTTACGATCGGTTATGACATGCAGTATCTTGGTCTGACACCTTTCAATGAACGTGGCAATGGTTTCGTTAAAGATAGGCAGGTTGACATTGCGTTTGTGGGTATATCGTTAAACTCGGTTATGGCATGCAGTATCTTTGTCTGACAGATTTCAATGAACGAGGCAATGGTTTCGTTAACGCTAGGCTGGTTGACATTGCGGTTGTGGTTATATCGTTAAAATCGGTTATGTCATGCAGTACTTTGGTCTGACAGCTTTCAATGAACGTGTCAATGCTTTCGTTAACGATAGGCAGGATGACGTTGCGGTTATTGGTATATCGTTACGAACGGTTACGACATGCAGTAACTTGGTCTGCCGGCTTTCAACGAACTTTGCAATGGTTTCGTTAACGATAGGCAGGATGACATTGCGGTTATGGGTATATCGTTACGATCGGTTATGGCATGCAGTAACATGGTCTGGCGGCATTCAACGAAATTGGCAATGGTATCTTTAACGATAGGCAGGTTGACATTGCGGTTGTGGGTATATCGTTACGATCGGTTATGGCATGCAGTACCTTCGTCTGGCAGCTTTTAATGAACGTAGCAATGGTCACGTTAACGATAGGCAGGTTGACATTGCGGTTATGGGCGTAATGTTACAATTGGTTACGGCATGCAGTAACTTGGTCTGACAGCTTTCAATGAATTTGGCTATGATTTCGTTAACGATAGGAATGTTGACATTGCGGTTATGGCTATATCGTTACAATCGGTTATGTCATGCAGTACCTTGGTCTGGCGGCTTTCAATGAAATTGGCAATGGTTTCGTTAACGATAGGCAAGTTGACATTGCGGTTATAGTTATATCGTTACGATCGGTTACGGCATGCAGTAACTTGGTTTAGCAGTTTTCAATGAACGTGGCAATGGTTTCGTTAACGATAGGCAGGTTGACATTGCGGTTATGGGTATAGGTATATCATTACGATCGGTTATGGCATGCACTACCTTGGTCTGACAGGTTTCAATGAACGTGACAATGGTTTCGTTAACGATAGGCAGGTAGATATTGCGATTATGGGTATATCGTTACGGTCGTTTATGGCATGCTATACCTTGGTCTGACAGCTTTCATGAACTGGCAGCGGTTTCGTTAACGATAGGCAGGTTGACATTGCGGTTATCGGTATATCATTACGATCGGTTATGGCATGCAATACCTTGTTCTGACGGCTTTCAATGAACTTGGCAATGGTTTCGTTAACGATAGGCAGGTTGAGATTTCGGTTATGGGTATATCGTTACTATCGGTTATGGCATGCAGTACCGTGGTCTGAGAGCTTTCAATGAACGTGGCAATGGTTTCGTTAACGATAGGCCGGTTGATATTGCGGTTATTGGTATATCGTTACGATCGGTTATGGCATGCAATACCTTGGTCTGACAGCCTTAAATGAACTTGGCAATGGTTGCGTTAACGTTAGGCAGGTTGACATTGCGTTATGGGTATATCGTTACGATCGGTTATGGCATACAGTACCTTGGTCTGACAGCTTTCAATGAACTTGACAATGGTTTCGTTAACGTTAGGCAGGTTGACATTGCGGTTATGGGTATATCGTTACAATCGGTTATGGCATGTAGTACATTGGTCGGAGAGCTTTCAATGAACGTGGCAATGGTTTCGTTAACGATAGGCTGGTTGAGATTGCGGTTATGTTTTAATCGTTACGATCGGTTGTGGCATGTACTACCTTGGTCTGACAGCTTTCAATGAACTTGGCAATGGTTTCGTTAACGATAGGCAGGTTGAAAGTTCGGTTATGGGTATATCGTTACGATCTGTTATGTCATGCAGTACCTTGGTCTGACAGCTTTCAATGAACTTGGCGATGGTTTCGTTAACGATAGGCAGGTTGAGATTGCGGTTATGGGTATATCGTTACGATCGGTTATGGCATGCAGTACCTTGGTCTAACAGCTTTCAATGAACGTGGCAATGGTTTCATTAACGATAGGTAGGTTGTCTTTGCGGTTATGGGCATATCGTTACTATCGGTTATGGCATGCAGTAGCTTGTTCTGGCGGCTTTCAATGGACTTGGCAATTGTTTCGTTAGCGATAGGCAAGTTGAGATTGCGGTTATGAGTATATCGTTAGATCGGTTATGGCATGCAGTACCGTGGTCTGACAGCTTTCAATGAACTTTGCAATGATTTCGTTAACGATAGGCAGGTTGACATTGCGGTTAGGGGTATATCGTTATGTTCGGTTATGGCATGCAGTACCTTGGTCTGACAGCTTTCAATGAACGTAGCAAAGATTTCGTTAACGATAGGCAGGTTGACATTGCAGTTATGGGTATATCGTTACGATCGGTTATGGTATGCAGTACCTTGGTCTGACAGCTTTCAATGAACGTAACAATTGTTTCGTTAACAGTAGACAGGTTAACATTTTGGTTGTTGGTATATCGTTACGATCGGTTATGGCATGCTGTACCTTGGTCTAACAGCTTCCAATGAACGTGGCAATGGTTTCGTTAACGATAGGCATGTTGAAATTGCGGTTATGGGTATATCGTTACGATCAGTTATGGCATGCAGTACCTTGGTCTGACAGCTTTCAATGAACGTGACATGTCATGCAGTACCTTGGTCTGACAGCTTTCAATGAACGTGGCAATGTTTTCGTTAACGATAGGCAGGTTGACATTGCGGTTATGGGTATATCGTTACGATCGATTATGGCATGCTGTACCTTAGTCTGACAGCTTTCAATGAACTTGACGACTTTCACTGTTTTGTTGACGACGATGGAAACGAATTCGGCAAGTAACTAGCCATTATGGACATCATCGCATATGCCACCAGGCATTTGATATTTGCACCTCTAGTAAACACAATCGTTTCGGATCACAATCACGTAAGGACAAACCGTTGGTTAACGGAGCATTATTATAGATTAGAGTGGACGGACGGGGACACATCGTTCGAACATCTTGCGGCGGTGGTGTGTGTGTGTGTGTGTGTGTATGTGTGTGTGTGTGTGTGTAGTGTATTGTATATTTTTATGTGTGTTTGATTACAATATATGTAAATTTTGCTTTGCTTAGTTGTTTATTTTCAACTATCCTTTTTTCCTTCCATCATGCATGTTTCATAAGTGAAATGTCAATCAAAACAATTGCACAAATGCACGATAATCAATTTTTACAAGTGAAATGATATTCAATTTTGCACCGCAGTAGTAAATCCGAACGGCAGCAGTGTAAATATCTAAACCCATACACTATAACACATGCACAAGTTGACAACGTGACCAACGCCAGTACAGTTCTCGAGTTGGCAACAATGCAATTCACCTCTTCACATCGACGATATCCGGACAATGGGGTGGCAGTGTAAATATATCTGAAACCCGTACACTATAACACATGCATGAGTCGACAACGTGACCGATGCCAGTACAGTTCTCCAGTTGGCAACAATGCATTTCACCTCTTCACATCGACGATATCCGGACAATGGTGGCAGTGTAAATATATCTGAAACCTGTACACTATAACACATGCACGAGCCGACAACGTAGCCGACGCTAAACCAGCACACATGCACAAGTTGACAACGTCGACGCTTTTCCAACGTGGACACCCTTCCGGAAAACACAGTATATATCCAAACCCATACACTATAACACACGCTCGAATCGCCAACGTGGCCGAACCTTAACCAGCACACTCTTACACTACTTGACTGAGTTGGCAACAATGCAATTACTTAACACATAGACACAACATCGACGATATCGAGACAATTGTGGTAGTGTAAATATATCTGAAACCAGTACACTATAACACCGAGTTGACAACGTGTTGGCAACAATGGCGGCAGTGTATGTAAATTTTGCTTTGCTTAGTTGTTTATTTTCAACTATCCTTTTTTCCTTCCATCATGCATGTTTCATAAGTGAAATGTCAATCAGAACAATTGCACAAATGCACGATAATCAATTTTTACAAGTGAAATGATATTCAATTTTGCACCGCAGTAGTAAATCCGAACGGCAGCAGTGTAAATATCTAAACCCATACACTATAACACATGCACAAGTTGACAACGTGACCAACGCCAGTACAGTTCTCGAGTTGGCAACAATGCAATTCACCTCTTCACATCGACGATATCCGGACAATGGGGTGGCAGTGTAAATATATCTGAAACCCGTACACTATAACACATGCATGAGTCGACAACGTGACCGATGCCAGTACAGTTCTCCAGTTGGCAACAATGCAATTCACCTCTTCACATCGACGATATCCGGACAATAGTGGCAGTGTAAATATATCTGAAACCTGTACACTATAACACATGCACGAGCCGACAACGTGGCCGACGCTAAACCAGCACACATGCACAAGTTGACAACGTCGACGCTTTTCCAACGTGGACACCCTTCCGGAAAACACAGTATATATCCAAACCCATACACTATAACACACGCTCGAATCGCCAACGTGGCCGAACCTTAACCAGCACACTCTTACACTACTTGACTGAGTTGGCAACAATGCAATTACTTAACACATAGACACAACATCGACGATATCGAGACAATTGTGGCAGTGTAAATATATCCGGAACCAGTACACTATAACACCGAGTTGACAACGTGTTGGCAACAATGGCGGCAGTGTAAACATTCCAACATGGCCGCACTTCCTGGAAAACCCCTTATATATACATAACCGTACACTATAACACACCACGTAACACATGCACGAGCCGACAACGTGGTCGACGCGTTGGCAACAATGCAATTCACCTCTTCACATCGACGATATCCGGTGGCAGTGTAAATATATCTTAAACCCATACACTATAACACTCGCACGAGCCGACAACGTCGCTAAACCAGCACAAGTTGACAACGCCGACAACGCTTTCCCAACATGGACACCCTTCCGGAAAAACCCCTTACATATACATACCCATACACTATAACACACCACGGATCGGCAACGTGGCCGAACCTTAACCAGCACACATGCACAACCCGACAACATCGCCGCTTTTCCAACATAGTCACGCACATACCGACAACAACTTACTGTTTCATCGACAACGATGGAAGCGAACTCGTTAAGGAACTAGCCGTTATGGACGTCACCGCATTTGCCAGCAGGCATTGGATATTTACACATCCAATAGACACGATTGTTTCGAATCACAAACATGTGAGTACAAACAGATGGTTAACAGACCATTATCATGGACTAACGTTGACGGACGGGGACACATCGTACGAACATCTTGTACCGATATTAGAAAAGTATACGTTTCCTTACAACTTCGTGTTCGTAAAATGATTGCAAAAAAGATTTCTACAGAAGCGTATCGTGCATTTTAATATTATAAATTTAGAAGATTTCGGTTGTCCCAAACTTGATCAATTACAATCAATACATGGAACAGCCTGTCTCGCGCACCGCTTATTTCCGGAAATATGTACAAATACTAGAGTACACGCTTTACGCGAGTGGGTTGTATCAGATTTTAGAATAATCAATAAGTTTCTGATCAATTACTAACATTATTGTTTAGCGCTTAGGTAAAAAGTAACAGTCGTCGCCTTTCTATCTTTTACATCATCTGTCTAAAAATAAATTAGCGTCGACGACGTGTTCAAACAAGCACATGTGCTGTCTAGACGTATAAAAATAACCGACACCCCTCTTCCTCACCTACCCATCGAACCGTGAGAAATCAAGTCGTATCCTGTTCACACAGTTAAATACATCACCTGTCTAAAAATAAATTAGCGTCGTCGACATGTTCGAACAAGCACGAGTCCTGTCTAGACGTATAAAAAATAACCGACTCCCCTCTTCCCCACCTTCCCATCGAACCGTGAGAAATCAGCTCGTGTCCTGTTCACACGGTTAAAAATAAACGCTTACTGTGCGTTGCGTGGTTTCCCCCCTCTCCGGTTTCCACCTCCACAACTACCTCCCTATATATTCCGCTGTGCACGTGCGTTATTCGTTCATTCGTTGAGAGACGTGCCAGAAAGTATAATTGCAACTATTAGCGCAATTGAGTTTTGTAATTTTCACTACTGTGTGCGTTTACATATTATGTATTTTAAATTGTAATATATTTTGATTACATGTATTTTAATTATTTGTAATTAAACAGTATTGCTTTAACCTTTTTATTGTTTTTTAATTTCAAAATTCCTTGGAACATTAACAATATTCTAAAAAAAATCAATTTTATTAAACAATAATTGCATGATTATAATATACTTTAGAAATTAAAGAATATTTAAATATTACATACCCACCAATGATAACAGATGGTCTGTCAGCATTCTGTTGTAAAAAATAACTCCACATGTGAAAATCATGGTGGGAGCCGATTACATCATTTGCAACGTCCTATTATTCAGATATTACATAAATATTGCGTGTGCATGTGTTTTATATAAGTGAACTGACAACTGCATATCATGTGTGTTTCTTTCAAGTAGGGCTCGACATAGCGGTGTGTTTCTTACAACATCAAATGTAGGGCTAGACATAGCGAGCCGCAGACCAACAGGTTGCTGCGAACGTATTTTTTTCAATCTGTTTATATATTTACTTAACACATAAACACAACATCGACGATATCGACGTGGCAGTGTAAATATATACGAAACCAGTACACTATAACACACGCACGAGTTGGCAACAATGGCGGCAGTGTAAACATAGTTGTAAAATAAACTTGTAGATATTTTTTCTTTATGTTTATATTTGTAACAAACTTGTACATATTTTTTCATTGTATAAGTGTTTATTTTCAACTATCCTTTTCGCATACTACAATTTACTTAACACATAGACACACAGTTGTCAACAATGCAATCGTTCAGATAAGTGAATCGAACACTGAATATCATGTGTATTTCTTACAGGGAAAATGAGAGTTCTAGCCTGGACCGTCACACGGCGAGAAATTCAAAAATTGTGGTGGTGGGAGTAACCATGTTTATACACAACATCGACGATATCGGCACGACAGGGTAAATATATACGAAACCAGTACACTATAACACCGAGTTGGCAACAATGGCGAAACATACATTCAACACGTACACTATAACACCGAGCCGACAACAGTTGGCAACACCGACGCTTTTCCAACATGGCCGAACTTCCGGAAAAACCCCTTACATATACATAACCATACACTATAACACACGCACGAATCGGCAACCAGGCCGTACCTTAACCACTACACTCTTACACCACTCGACAACATCGCACCTTTTCCAACATGGCCGCCGGCGCCCCACCACGGCGGGCGGCCATCAAGCCACCACCAGGCCGCCGCCCAGCGACGATGACGACGTCAACGACGACGTCAACGGCGAACGGCGAACGGCGAACATAGCCACGCCTCCGACAATCAACGCACACGTTAACCCCACTTTAGGCGGCGACGACGACAACATGGCCGAAAGACAACTACCGCATGGTTACCCCCACCACCACAATTTTTGAATTTCCCGCCGTGTGACGTCACTTCCGGGGTAGAACTCTCATTTTCCCCCTACTAGTCTCCATAACAAACAACAATAATACATATGAAATAAAGGAGATGGGTTCTGAGAGAATCAAAGGTGTATATAACCAGGCTTCCATGAAAAAATATTATGAGGAGTAGAATTTCAAAATAAAAAGAAAAGAATTTGGAATTTATTTTAAAATCAACTAAATTCTAAAATAAAGTAATATCACATTACTACCAAATATTTATGAAACCATTATGAAAAAAAAGAGAGAGGAGTTTGAATTTTAAAACATCTAAATTCAAAAATAAAGTAAGATCACATTACTACCAAATATTTATGAAACCATTATGAAAAAAAGAGGATTTTGAATTTTAAAACAACTAAATTCAAAAATAAAGTAAGATCACATTACTACCAAATATTTATGAAACCATTATGAATATGAAAAAAGAAAGAGGATTTTGAATTTTAAAACAACTAAATTCAAAAATAAAGTAAGATCATATTACTACCAAACTATTTATGATAACAATTATGGAAATAAAGAAAAAGAATTTTGAAAAATAACAAAATTCTAAAATATAGTAAGCACAACTTACTGACAATCGTTTAAGAAGAAATGTTATGGTAACTAAAAGAAAAAGAATTTAAATTGATGTAAATAACAAAGTTCAAATATATCGTAAGATCACCTTACAAACAATTATTTATGAAAACTATTTAAGGGAAATTAAAGAAAAGAATTTGGAAGTTAAAATAAAACAAAAAAATTATAAAATATAACAAGAGCAACTTACCACAAACAATTTATTAAATAATTTTAAAGAGAAAGAAAAGGAAATAAGAACCACTGATACAATTAAATGAATAAACTTGTGTTGAAATAAAAATAATAAAAACTTGACGCCATAGAAGGAGAAACAATGACCACATAAAAATATAATTAAGGAATTCATTTGGATAAGAAACAAGAGCGAAGTAATTGGTGAAAAAAGAAAAAAATATATATATGTAAACAAATCAATAATAAGTATGATCATAAAATAAATGTCGATTGTAATAAAGACGAGTAGAAGAAAGTGCTAGAACATGGAACTAGTGGAACAATTCAGGAGAAATAAGAAAGAAACAAAAATATCATAAAATATATGCTACCAATGACGAGAAGAAGATTGCAATAACAACAAAAGAAGAATAGAAAATTAACACAAAAACTTTATACTTAATAACTAGTGATAATTATATGAATAAAAGAGCTTCCAACCATGATAAGAAATAAGATATCAGTAGAGCTAACAGTCAGAAGAATAACCGAGAAGGAAAATAACTGAGATAGAAATATTAACAGATCTGAGCAAATACGAAGTGAGGTATCCAAAGATATTTTTTAATAGTCGTAAAATAGACTAGTCTTATATAATTTTTATTAATAACTGTCTGTAGATAAGTCCAGCAGTATTATTATGTTTTTGAGCGGAGATGATTTGCCTCCGAACTCAATGAGAAGTGTAGCATGGCCAGCAGAGTATGTAGCCTACAGTGCCCCTCTGAACTGCCCCAGCTCACGTGTTAGGGAATGTTAGGGAATAAATATCCCAGGGATAAAAAACCAAGTTAAGGAAAAATGAAAATAAAATAATAAACCTCAGATGACTATTACTATCAAGGAAGATCAATTAAGAATAAAATATATGTAAGCTCGAATATAAAGAAGCAAAAATAGAAATGGAAAGGAAGTCAAGAATAATAAAAATATAATAAGTATCATAAGCAATTATTTCAGCCAAACAAAGTATGGTCTGAACTAATCATTTCTGGAGGAGAGCAATCTGTAGCATGACAGATAATCCACTTAATAAAGATTACAATATGATCATAATTAAATATCAAGTACATTAAAGATCAAGAAAAATTCAAATGAAAACAAATAAAAATCAAAATAAAAAAACACCATAAATGGAAAAAGTAAAAATAAAGAACCACAATGCGACAAAAATGTATAAAGAAAAATAAACCCCAAAAAACTAAAATAAAGTAAGGATAATACCCAGGGAGGATACGAGTAGGTAAGGAAGATACCCCGAACAAACCAACGGACATGAGAAAACAATGTTACCTTGAAGAAACCAAGAAAGAAGAATTTTGTAGAAACAAAATTGTAGGTTACCCAAGGGAAACCTATTAAGAAGAATATAACAAACCCCGAAAGAGATTAAATGTCGCGAAAGAAAGTATTACACCAAAAATCTGATATTAATGTAAAATAGTTGTAAACAAAAGTGTTTAGTGTTGTAAGTAGAAGTGCACCCACTAAAGTTATTGTATAACGGAATAAACAAATCTTCATAATGCCTTATAACTAAGATTTTGGGTCTTGGAATTTTGTAAAACTCAATTAGAGATAAGATCCAAAAATATAAGTGAACAGGTGCAAGTTATTTCAGTGTATTATATAAACTTCAAGTAGAAATGTGACTAATACTTCAACTAAGTACATATGTACCGTTAAACAACTTTAAAGTTTCCAATAACTACAGAAATAAAATTTTATAAAATATTCTTATGAAAACATTACTAATGTTTCTAAGAAGTTGACACTTTTTATCTAAAACCCTTCATTAAAATATAAAGGATAACGTGAGAGCAGGTGGTGAATAAATAAAGTGATAGGGGATAAATCTTCAAATACCAAAATAAAAACAGATAAGATTACAACCAAAATAAGTTTCAGAAATAAATACAAAAAAAAATAAAGGGCTTGTTATGTTTATGTTAAAGCCCATGAACTCCATAATTCAATGTTGGGAGTAGGATATAAGATATTATTATTATTATAAAAATATTTAATATGTCTAACAGTATGAATCCAGACTAAAATGTATACGTATGGATACCATACTCTTTTTATAAAATGTTTATTATATGTTATTAATAGTAGTTAAAACTAAGGTGTCTGAATTTGAAGACCATATTGTTAATTTCAAATATTGTTTATGTATTATGAGTATGAATACGATACTACATGTTCTATTAGTTAATTAAGGAGATTTTAATTAATATTGTATTAAAATAAGAAAGTCAGAAGGGGTATAAACCGAGTATTATTCAAAAACATTATATGTAAAACCAGAAAAATCTAGGCCAAATAGGAAACTCAAACACCCTTATAATTGTTAATTAAGTTAAATAAAACAGTTGAACTGATGGAATTTATATAAGGTGAATCAGTCACCAAATACTATGACAAAACTATACTTTAAAAGGATAGTGTAGAAAGATATATAAAATTATTGAAAAATTTGCAAATGTAATAACTAAAATTTCAGAGTGGAGACTCATAAATTCATGAATTATACTTAAAAAGATAATCAATTGATAAAATTGCAAGAAATTAAGGAAAGATAAACATTTATGTCAATCTGAGATTTATTATAATCATAATTATAACATATAAAATGGCTAATATTTGGAGAAGAACAGGAAATAAAAGGTTGAGCCTACTTTTCCAAAATGAAGGAAATATAGCATTTTTGTTAAAAAACTTTGTAAACTTATATTATTGGGTATCAAATTAAGCAGGAGGAGTTAAAGAAACCAATTATGTATTTAAAATTTCATGAAGTTAATTAATAACTAAATATATTCTGCGATATCATTATATCACATTACATTACTTTTTCTACATGTATCGGAAGCGATTAAAAATTGAAACAATACATTTCCAATATTAAATTGGCTAAGATATTTAAGAAAACGAAGGAAGTAAGACAGTTCTTTATTAACGTTCGTAGAGTACAGTCGAGTGAGCTCGAGGTAAATAACATCCTATATCGAAACAATTAATGGCGTGTAAAAATTGAACCTAGCCTACAGTAAAAGTTTGAGAATTTCAACAAACAATTTTAAATCTTAAATTCAGTGAAAATTAACCACTACAAACATTTTATCAAGTGAATACACAACTTAAACTAGTGAATTAACCATATGAACATCTAACACTAATAATTCCGAATAACTGAAACGAACTTTACGACACAAGTAACTTAATTTTATCACACACATTTTGATCAAGTGAACAACAGAACATTGAACGAGAGATACTACAATAACACCAGAAATATTAATCACTACTGCGGAGACGAGGAAGCATTGAAAAGGCAACTTTATTGGAAGAAAATTTCAACACGACGAGTTCGGTTTTACATCAGCAGCTACGAAGCGGCCATTTTGACTCCCAGCATTATATATTATCAACTAACTTTGTAATTTTTAAATATTAGGCTTTTTTAATTGTAAATGATATACTTTCTAATCTTGCCCCTTCTCTGACTATTAACTATAACCGTTCAAAGAACCTGGAGAAAATTATTATTAAATAACCTATGTACCAACAATCGATCGCCCTGTGAACGAGTCGAGCATTATGTTATAATCGATTTTAAATCGATCCTTTTAAACATTTGTCAGTAAAATTTAGAAATTCTACAATTTGGTTTTAAATTTATTTATAAATTTAATAAATAGCATATTAGTGAACAACAGGACTACAAGAAAGGCGGCCGTTACTTAAGTGGAAGTGTTACATACGGAGAAGAAGAAATACTGCTAATCGATCAGTGAATTAGACAATCCTGTTAACGCTGAATTTAATTCCAGTGAACAATAAGCGATATTATTAGCAAAATTAACTCAAAGGAACTTAAAATTTTAAAACCACACCATTACAAGAATTATTTGCTAAATTATTAAACATAAAAAATAAAATAAAAAAGATCAATCAAAACAAAATTAATTTTTTTTTTCAAATTTTAAATAACACAATTTTCTTTTGTTTCGTTACAAGTTGGCGCTCACAACAGTGGGACGTAAAACAAAAGAAGGCAAACCCGAGCAGAAGCCTCGTTTTCGTTACAATATTTTCAACATATCTGGCAAAAACTACAGACCACTATGATAAAGCCTAATCTTTGATGTTTCGTTTTACAAAAATTGCTATCAGATGCAACTGTAAAGCTTCCTATAACTATTAAGTAACCAAATATAATCATTTTGCTGCAGACTTCAAAGTACTTTGCGGTATTTTGGCAGTCATCTTTTTCTTGATTCTGGTTGTGATCACATAAATCCAAGAGCTTCTGCATATTTATTCCCTCCAAAATTGTTTTTAGTAGTTATCTCATTACAGTAGGAAGATTTGGAGAACAAATATTGAATGATAATGGAGAAAGGCTAGTAAACCTATGTGAACTAAATGGCTTAAAAATTACAAACGGATTCTTTGAACACAAAAAGTACATAAATATACTTGGACACAGGAAACAAGTAAGGTGAGGTCGATTATTGACTATGGAATAATAAGGAACAGAACAACAATTATAATAAAATACGTCAGAGTTCAGAGAGGAGCGGAGTGTGGAACAGACCATAAACTACTGATAGCAAAAATGAAATTCTCATGGAGAGGAGCCAAAATGCCAACAAATACAGAAGAGACAATTACGGCAACACAAATAAGTAAGGAAAACAAATTCAAAATTCAATTATTACAGGACGAATTGATAAGGTACCTATACAAGCAACATTTAGATCAAAAGTTAATAGAATTTAGATATGATGAAGAAGTAAACATCACATATGAACACATAAAAGAAGCTATGCTGCAAGCAGCACTAGAAGCAAGAGGAGAGACTGAACAGGGAAATAATACATACAAATGGGACATGTAGGAAAAGACGATAGAAGAGATAAAAGCAAAGAGAAGACTCCATTTGTACAGACAAATGGATATCGACGAAAAAAGAAGAAGATTACAGAAATTACAGAGAGAAGAACAAGTAAGTGAAGGAAATGGTCAGCAAAGAGAAAAATGAAGTATGGGAAAACAGGTGTAGAAATGTAGACCAATATATAGGAGGAGCTAGGAGTTCAGAAGCATGGAATGTAATTCAATCATTACGAACGAATAGGAAGGATAAAACCTATATTCAATATATACAAGACAATGAGTGGGAGAGACACTATAAAAACCTACTTACGGAGCGTAGTCAAGAATTCCTGACAAACGATCAAGAAGAAATAGAGACAGAAACAGAAAATAGAATTACTATAACGGCAGCAGAAATAAGGAAAGCAGTAACTCAATAAAAAACAACAAATCATCACGCCCAGGAGGGTTAGTAGCGGAACCGAAAAACTTATGATAATGATAGGAAGAATGTTCGAGAAGGTTATAAATGGAGAAGATTTACCGGCGGAATGGAAAGAGGCACGAATTACATCGATATTATAAAGGGCAATAGAAAAGACTGCGAAAACTATAGAGGCATAAGTGTCATAGCAACAATGGAAAGGCTGTATGGTAGGGTGCTAAGAAATAAAACCGAGGAAAATATAGATTGAAAGATTGGAAAAGAACAAGCAGGTTTTACAGCCGGGAGATCATGCGCAGACCAGATATATACAATCCAACATATCATAGAAAAGAAAAAAGCGAAGAACAGGGAAGTACATCTAGCGTTTATTGACCTTAGAAAAGCATATGATACAGTACCCAGAAAAGAAATGTTTAAAGCTCTAACACAATTGGAAATACCGAAAGTCCTGACGCAAACAGTAAAAAATCTATATAAAAACAACAACGTACAAGTTAAAGTAGGTAACAAAATTGTCTGTAGGTTTAAAACATCCAAAGGGTTATTGCAAGGCTGCCCAACATCGCCCACGCTGTTTAAGATATTTTTAGAATATGCATTAACCATGTGGAAACAGAAATGCCATGGAATGGGAATACCGATACGAAATGAACACCTGTACACACTATGCTTCCCCGATGACCAGATAGTTATAGCCCAGGATGAAGAAGATCTAAGCTACATGGTCAGAAAGCTGAATGAAGAATACACAAAAATGGGATTGGAAATAAACATAAAAAAGACTGAATACTTGGCAATTAGAGATGAACAAACAACGGATTTAGAAGTAGACGAAAATGTTAAAATTAGAGGAACAGACAAATTCAAGTAAATAGGATTCACACTGAATAAAGTAGGCACAACGGAAGAGGAAATAAAAAGTAGATTAGGGCAGACTAGAACAGGGATTAGACAATTACACAGTGTTATATGGGACAGCAGTGTTATTAGAAAAAGCACCAACAAAATGATATATCAAACCATAGTCCAAAGCATTATGATGTATCCAGCGGAAGTATGGGTTATTAACAAAAAGAATGAAAGAAAGATTCTTGCAACAGAGATGGAATATTGGAGGAGGTGCTGTGGAATAACGAGAGCAGACCGAATAAAAAACGAGGATCAGAAGAAGAATGGAAGTGGAAAGAAGAGTAATTGACTACATAGAAGAAAAAGATTGGTGTGGTACGGTCATGTCCGGAGAGCACAAAATAGTTGGATCAACAAAGTGACGGAATGGAGTCCATTAGGAAGGAGCAGAAGGGGAAGACCGAGAATATCTTGGAGGGACGAAGTGGATGAATCTATGCAACGTATAGGACTTGAGGATTGACAATGGGTACATCGGGAGAATTGGACAGCCAGGTTGAACGAAGGGAAACGGCACTAGCTGTAGCAACCCTATTATATATATATATATATATATATATATATATATATATATATATATAGTAGCATGACAGATTATCCACATTGTTCTAATTTAAAAAATAATCAGATATAAAATAAAAATAAAATGACATCAATGAAAACTACTATAAAAATTAGTCAAGGACCAAAGTGTAGTGAAATAATAGTTCGAAGAGATAAGATAAATTAAAACCAAACATGCAATATATAAGAAATTATATAAAAATAATGATAGGCCCCATGTATAAAGTAATTATACCCAGGTAGTATAGGAGTAGGTCAGGAAATGCCCAGGACAGACAAACATCCATAATAAAAAATCAACTATTAGAAGGACAACCACATGTAATAATATTAGAAACCCCAAAAAAGTTGAAAATAAATAAGAAAAGTAAAATGCAATAAAATAATGTAAATGTAAAGTATATATAAGTAAAAGTGTCTAGAGGTACAATTAAAAGTGTACCAGTGAAAGTTATTTTTATAATGAAAAACAAATCTTAATGATCCTCTGTAAATAAGATTCTTGATCTTATAAGACTAGGAAACTGAATAGAGATAAGATCAAAGAATAACAGTGGACCAGTGCAAGTTATTTTATTAGGAAAATATACTAATGATAATCCCAAGTAAGTGCTATTTTTTATCTCACAATATTAAATACTAGGACAAAAAATAAGATGAGATAATGCACTAAATAGTGAAGTGATCAAAGGTACATCCCTAAAATAAAGTAAAAACAGCAAGGACTGCATGAAAATTAATTTTAAGTAATATTTTAGGTGATGAAAAAACAGATGTGTTTTGTTTATATTTACAGGTCATTGAACTCAAGGCTTTAATGGCTGAGTTTGAGTATAATTTTTTATTATAAAATATTTGTTATGTTTTAATTGTATCAATCAATCATAAACGTTAATGTAAGTAAGTAAGCAAATTTTAATTAAGATTTTATAAGAATAATATTTCAGAAAGGGTATTAGCAAGCTGTAATAATAATAAACATTGTATGTGAACACATGCAAAATCTAGGGCAACTGGTACATCTCAACAACCTTATAATTAATGAATAAATTAAGGAAATCAATTAAATTGATGAAAATTATATAAAGTAAATCAATTACTGTGTCTTATAACTGTAACAATACTTTGTAAAGGTATTGAAGAAATGTATACAATATTATTAGGAAAAATACAATGGTAATAACACTGGAATCTAAGAGGAAAGCCTAAACTAAAAATAATATTTAAATTAGTAATTAAGTCATAAAATTACAAGGAATTAAGGAAAAATAACCATTTTAATTCAAGCAATGATATTGTTCAAAGTTAATTAGATACTAATAGAATTTGTAAACCATTTAATGTGACAGGAAGTACAGTTAAAGCCTACATTCAAATATACTGTAAATATGATTTTTTTGAGTTAAATATACTATAAAGTATATCATGTTTGATATCAAATAACGCAGTATTAAATAAAGAAATTGATTATGTAATTAGTATTTAATAAAATTAAGTAATAAGCAAAATGTAATTAATCATATAATGTAAAGGTCAATTATTTAGGCGGAAATGCCATCTGGTTAGAACGATGTACATTTATATTAAATCGGCCAGGACCTATTGTATGGAGAGAAAAAAAGATAGTTAGTTGATTGTTACACGTTGAGACGAACACTTCTAAACGAGCTCACGAAAAATACTTCATTAAAAAGAGAGAAGACAGTTTTTTGAATATAACTAAACCTATAAAAAATAAAACAAAGAAGTGAAAAATACGATTAATAACCACTGAGAGAAACTGGAATCAACCAAATTAAGTGACTTATGAAGATATGAAGTCGTAGTCCAAATAATAGACAATATGAACTTGAATTAAATGTAATATCGACACAAAATTGGACATTGTAAAATCCCACATCCATTGGAACAAGAACACATTGAACACTGATTGCCGTGCCGAACAACTGACCACTACTCCCGAATAATTACACTGTGATGAAGAGTAATTAACCACTACTAATTGGAAGAGGAATACACCAACAACCAACTTTTATTTGAAGGAATTCTGCAGTGAAGGCCCCTCGTTTACATTCAGCACGGGGGCGGCCATTTTGGACTATTCCCAGAATCCTTTGCGGCGGCAGCAGAACAGCATCATGAGTTGGGTTCGAGAAATTTATCAGGCCTACTAACATTGTCTATTTAATAATATTTTGTATTTTAGATAATTAAGCAGTTTTTATTGTAAGCATTATACTTTTCAGCTTTACCCTTTTTCTCTGACTATTATAATAACAGTTCAAAGAATCCGTAAATTAATATTAATATCTTATATAATGAATTTACTCGCGCTGAGATACGAGTTTGTTATTTGTCGATTAACTAATCGATTCAAAATCGATTAGCCTCAATAAGTTTAATAAATTCATTGAATATTATAATTTGGACTTCCATTTATTGGTAGAAGTATAACAAATAAAAGAATTCTAGATGATATTTGGCAACTGGATTCCAAGAAAATAAGAAAATAACATCACGGATAGAGTACCCTCATAGAATAACGAAAGACCGCTAATCGATTATTACAGGAGATAATCTGATTAATGCGGAAAAACAATTCTGGTTATTTTAAGCCATTAAATCAATTAAATTAATAATTAAAAGAAATAAAATTACATAAATACATTAGAAATAATTAAATAATCAATTAATTAAATAAATAAATACAATTTTTTCAAACAAATTTTTTTTATTACAATTTTTCTGTAACTCCGAATATCCAAAAATTTCGTGTCGTTACAATATATATTGCGACAGTACAAATAAGTGATGTACTGAGCATTGAATATAAAAATTTAAATATACCTAATAAAGTGTAAATAATTAATGATGTATTAGAAATAAGCATGTCAGGGATTGCAAGCTTGGCTCAGATAAAAATTTGAACAGATGTTTCGACCTGAATCGACGTGCACACATACACAAATGTAACTGAAAGTGTGTACACCAGTATTTTGCTAGATAAATGGGTATAAATAGGACACACAAGCTACAGTGGTTCTCTTTCTTAAATCATCCACGGTGCAGCGGGAGCTTATGCCCGTCCGCACTGAATATTTAAATTTTTGTAAATAGTTTCATCCTTCCAGTTACATACAGTTATGTAACTGGATTGTAAAACAAACCATATTTAAGTAGTAACAAAATTACATAAGAAGATCCACATAAGAAGATTAACTGACGTCCGAGACAGCACGAGGAGAAGTTCCAGAGAGCGATACGACGCTGGACAGAGAGAGAGTCGACGCTGGACAAGAGGAGAAGAGAGACAGTTGACGCTGGACAAGAGAGACAGTCGACGCTGGACAAGAGGAGAAGAGAAAGTCGACGCTGGACAAGAGAGACAGTCGACGCTGGACAAGAGGAGAAGAGAAAGTCGACGCTGGACAAGAGGAGAAGAGAGAGTGATGCTGAAGTTCGAGACGAGGACAATAACAGAGGGGTCCAATGATTGAGTATGATTGACGACGATAAGGTGATAAACAACTTATTTATCTCTTAATCGAACAATTAACGTAAAGACAATTAAGGACATTCTTGTTCTATTTAAAAGTAAGAGTCTATGTTTATTGTAAAATTTGAATTAAAATCATAGATGCTATTGAAATAAGATTAACGTAAACAAGAGCTCAAATTAGTATTGAAATGAAAAGAATTCAAAGCATTTAAGTAAAAATTAGCGTTAAATATAAATCAGTACTGAGAAACAAAAGTTAAATTCAGTAACTATTGATATTTTGAGTTACATTGCAATATATAAGAAAATATTTAAATATTGATATTATGAAACACTCTAATTGACTGAGTAGTCTGGAAATGAGATTTTTGTTTAATACAATAATTAGTAGAATAGAATATTTAGTCAGTAAGGATGTATATAACATAAGCCTTACGGCATAATAACAAATAATAACAAGTGTTTTAAGTCGAAGTAAGTGCTAGGTGCACAATTTTATTAATATCAAATAAATTTGAAATACCGTTACAATTTACGTAGATTTCTTATTGCAGATACGCCTGAAACCCAATTTAAATGCTATATTGTTACATAATTTGTCAATCTTGAACGTGAGAACAGTCACGCCATTTTTATAAATATGTATCGTTGCATAATATGGCTCCCAAAGAACGTGGGGCTGTACAAATTAAATTACATATAAATTTGTACACATAAAAAACGTTGCATATAATGTCGCCCTGGACGTGGGGCACGACATGCCTAAATTTATGTACAAAAATTTGTTACATAAATTGTAGCCCATGAACGTATGGCCCGATCCCCATCATTTAACTATTAAAATTTTTTATGTAGCTAAATGGTTGCTCTACAATATAAGAGTGTGTTAAATAAAATATGTATTATATGTAATAATTATTTATATTAAACAGTAATTGAATGTAATGTTAATTGTTGTGTAATCACACAGCTGGCGCCCACGAATAATATTATTTTTCTATGTAACAGGTGTAACTGTAATGAGTATTAATAATAATTATTAATAAAAATACAGAAATAAATAAATAAGTAAGGAACGGTTATCAATAATAATTGTTAAAGAATTACTACTAAATAAATATTTTAATTATAATACTTCGACATGGCAATATCAGGAAGTATTAGTATGGAGGCAATCATTAAAGTGATGGGAAACCTTATGGACGAATATGGAATAAGACAAAATGTATGTGCTAGATTAGATAGACAAATAGAAGAATTTAAAACTGATAAGTCACCATTAGGTGAAAAAGTAAAAGAATATAATACAATATTAAGAAAAGGAGCAAAAGAGAAAATTAGCGACACAAATACGCACATAGCGTCAGTAGAAGGTGAAGAATTCATAGTAGTTGAAAATACGTGTGTAATTACTAACGATAATTATAAAGTAATTAACATTAATGAAGAGAAGCAAATTAAGGTTAATAAAACGTACCTTATTAATAGTGATATTCCAAGTGTGAGACACACACACAATAGTAAGTCACACAGGATGACACATGTGAAACACATAAGGCACTACACTTACGGAGATAAATATCACTGTAGGTATAACGAGAAACGTAGTAAGTTATCTAGACGAAACACTACACAAAATTGTGGTAAATATGACGGTAGGTATAAGCACGAGAAATATAAAGCGAACGATAATTATAGCATCGATAATTATAACTGTTGGTATAAAAACTACAAAGATTATTATAGGCGACGCACGAGATCAAAACGCATACGAACTAGTAAAAAATGCGTTCGTCAAAAGCAGCTACGCGGAGAGAATGAGAGAATTATGGAATGCGACCGTTACGAGAGAAAGAGAGGGAAGATAAAGTTTTCACCCTATAAACAAATGGATCGCACGATAAAGGCAGCAACAATTCAACGCAGCGACGAACAGGTGACTTACACGATCAAAACAAACGTTCACACGGCAAGTACGCACAATAACGTCGCAGTAATACAATGGAAATTTGTCGCGAGGGTGAGCACAATGAATTTCCTGTGTACAACAACCAATTGTTATAATGAGGGGTGTCAGTTCATACGACACACCGAACCGAACTCAATACCTGAAAATAAATAATTATTTTTAAATGAAAAAAAAATTACTGGTAATTATTAATAATAATATAAGAGAGTGTAATTAAGAAATGTTATTTATTAAGGATATGATAGCAAATAAAAAGAAATATTAGTGAAAAGAAATAAAGAATATTATTTGAAAGGGTTAATTAAGAAATGTATTATTGATGGTAAGGAATGATAGCGTAGAGAAATATTTAAGAAAGTAATGGTAAAAGATGTTATTGTTGTTGTTAATATGAAGAAAGGGTTAGGAATGGAAAATAATTGCTAGAATTGTCAGAACGGCTGATCAAGCGAACACTTAATGGAGATACAAGGACACAGAAGAAAGCAAGAGTGAAAAGTCAAAAGGGCAGAGACTACTTAGGATTAAGGACTTCGAGAAAAATATCGTTGTTTTCCAAGATAGTTCCTCTGTAACCGATCATGTGAGACACTACAAAGCTAAAAGAGTATTCTGTTACGGAAGTGTATTTCAGGAAAGTAATAGCGATCAGAAAGGTAATGTTAAAGAAATGTAATAAAAGGTAATGAATGTTAATATATTGTATAAGTAATGTATTAGATAAAGTAATGTCATGTATCGAAAGATAAAGAAGGAGGTAAAGAAGTGTTATGAGTGTCAAACGGCGAAAGGGCCGAATTTACATACATACGTAGGAATGCAGAGCATACAGAAGGATAACAAGGCAGAGCTAATTGCAGTGGATTTTCTGGGACCACTACCACGATCAAGTCGAGGTGTGAAGCACATATTGGTATGTATCGATGTGTTTTCCAAGGCAGTCCGAATGTACCCAATTATGCGACCCACAACCAAAGTTGTTCTAAAGATTCTACTGCAGAAATATATTCCGTCATATGGAAAAATGAAGAAGGTACTCAGTGATCAAGGTGTACAATTCCAAAATGAAAAATGGGAGAGGACGTTAAGAGAAAATGGAATACAACCTGTACTCACATCCATAAGACATCCTCAAGGACACCTTGCTGAGAGAGTTAACAAAGAATTAGGTAAATATTTACGAATATATTGCCATGATCAACACAATAAATGGGCAGATATTTACCATTTCTTGAAAAAGCCATTAACGAAAATTATAGTGAAGCAACAGGATACACTCCAATGGAATTAGAAGAAGATAAGAAGCCAAACAGATTTTGGACTAAGTATATAAACAAACCTAATAACCAGAATGTACCTGTACCAATAAGTGTGAAAATTGAATACGCAAAGCAACGGATTAGAGAAAGAGGTAACAAGAGTGTAGAAAGATTTAATCTAACACACAAGCTACAACAATTCAGCGTGGGAGAAAGTGTACTACTCAAAGCTAATCCAGTGGGAAAACGGAGTGATAATACGGCGAAGAAATTCTTCAGACTTTATAATGGACCGTATACGTTAAGACAGCGAGTAGGACAACACACTTTCATCGTATATGATGAGATACAGAAGAAAGAAATTGGTAAATTTCACGCAACGTCATTTAGGAAGGTCTACACATGAAAACAACGAGGTCAATGAAACCAGTCAGATCAGCTGTTTGTTGAAGCCACCCTACTACAAGGTCACGAGCAGTGAGCGTATAAGGAGGGAAGGTAAGACATTTGTATACACTCCAATTAAGGGTGAAATGATGAATATTATTCTTTACTATTTGTTACATTTTTTTTTTTACAAGTGTAATAATAATAATAAAAAAAAATTTTAATAAATAAATTTATTAAATTTTTTTTTGTTACCAAGCAGAGGGATAATGCGACAGTACAAATAAGTGATGTACTGAGCATTGAATATAAAAATTTAAATATACCTAATAAACTGTAAATAATTAATAATGTATTAGAAATAAGCATGTCAGGGATTGCAAGCTTGGCTCAGACAAAAATATGAACAGGTGTTTCGACCTGAATCGACGTGCACACACACACAAATGTAACTGAAAGTGTGTACACCAGTATTTTGCTAGTGTGTGTGAACGCAGGTCTATGCAGGCGAGTTTACCACCCCAAGATGAATAATTGCATAATTACTGTTTTTCCGTAATTATTCATAAACTATAATTAAAGAGTAAAATCCAAAAACACAATAAAATGTAAGAAAATTTACTAAATACTGTGTACGAAAACCATGTGAAAGTGCCACACCGTACGAGTGTAATAGTGAAATAACTGTGTACAAATCGAAAGGGTTAAGTTGCAATGTCCAAAATTACAGTGAACATGTGTTGTAAAAATAGTTATAAGATAAGTATAAAAGTATACTTACAGGACTCTGCAATTCGCAGAAATATAAGAAATAGCGAAATTAACAAAGAGTGTGGGAACTGAATCCAGAGACAGTTTCTGACATGTCGATTTCGTACCACTGCAGGTGTCGACCAAGACATGGGTATAAATAGGACACACAAGCTACAGTGGTTCTCTTTCTTAAATCATCCACGGTGCAGCGGGAGCTTATGCCCGTCCGCACTGAATATTTAAATTTTTGTAAATAGTTTCATCCTTCCAGTTACATACAGTTATTTAACTGGATTGTAAAACAAACCATATTTAAGTAGTAACAAAATTACATAAGAAGATCCACATAAGAAGATTAACTGACGTCCGAGACAGCACGAGGAAAAATTCCAGAGAGCGATACGACGCTGGACAGAGAGAGAGTCGACGCTGGACAAGAGGAGAAGAGTGACAGTCGACGCTGGACAAGAGGAGAAGAGAGAGTGATGCTGAAGTTCGAGACGAGGACAATAACAGAGGGGTCCAATGATTGAGTATGATTGACGACGATAAGGTGATAAACAACTTATTTATCTCTTAATCGAACAATTAACGTAAAGACAATTAAGGACATTCTTGTTCTATTTAAAAGTAAGAGTCTATGTTTATTGTAAAATTTGAATTAAAATCATAGATGCTATTGAAATAAGATTAACGTAAACAAGAGCTCAAATTAGTATTGAAATGAAAAGAATTCAAAGCATTTAAGTAAAAATTAGCGTTAAATATAAATCAGTACTGAGAAACAAAAGTTAAATTCAGTAACTATTGATATTTTGAGTTACATTGCAATATATAAGAAAATATTTAAATGTTGATATTTTGAAACACACTAATTGACTGAGTAGTCTGGAAATGAGGTTTTTCTTTAATACAATAATTAGTAGAATAGAATATTTAGTCAGTAAGGATGTATATAACATAAGCCTTACGGCATAATAACAAATAATAACGAATGTTTTAAGTCGAAGTAAGTGCTAGGTGCACAATTTTATTAATATCAAATAAATTTGAAATACCGTTACAAGTTACATAGAGTTCTTATTGCAGATACACCTTAAACCCAATTTAAATGCTATATTGTTACATAATTTGTCAATCTTGAACGTGAGAACAGTCACGCCATTTTTATAAATATGTATCGTTGCAATATATATGTGTAATTTTAATTAATTTAGTTTTATTATGACGTGAGAAAATAGAAACATTACCAGCAAAACGTATGGCACTAATTGACGTTCCACGTAATACGATTTTTATGACTGGGCCTTACGTGGGAAGTACAGCAGATGCTCTCCAGTGGTTCGCCCGGATCAACTATGTAAATACGTGTTGAGGTGAATTACACTTATGAATAATTTATTCGTACATCTGAGAACGGATACGAAGATAATTTTATCTACACAATTAGTTTAATGTATTATAACTAAATAAATTATTACTGTCTTGGAAACACTGACTTGTGGTATTCAATCCGTGTTCAACTGTTAGATTTATAGCAGCACCAGTGGTAAGCTGGTGACGATTTACGGACACATTTGTCGATATTGTCTGAAACGAGGAGGCTGCAACGGAGCCAAATATTTCCGTTTGTCTCATTATTCAATTAACGAAATTTAATACTCTATGATAGAGTTTATCATCACATTTCCGTAAGCGGTAAGTGGAGTATATTTTTATTTCTAGCAGATAAACGACACACCAGATACTAATCAGACTTCTTAACATTAATCGGAATTAAATACGTCTGACAAATATTTCAGACGTTGCTTGACGATTTTATTAATTACACATCAATTATTATCTACCTAGTTGGTTATCAATTAATTTTTCCTTTGATCCGACTGCACGAAGGAAGAGCTTACATTTGAGAATTGATATCTTCGCAATGAATAATGGTTCTACAGTTTTAAGATATAGTAGGTTGAAATTGGGAATCGAGGTTACATCAATCATAATACAGTGGCTACCATGATATTCTCGCACAAGCGTAGTGCGTGTAGTACACGCCTACCCATATTTCCGCACCACTTCATAACACTGACTTTTTTACTGTCCAAAATTACTTAAAACTAAAAATTTGAACACGTCTTTTACTGCTTAGCATACAAGACCAAGCCTGCACTCTTTACTTGTACAAGTTTTAATTTCAATATGATATCATATGCTCAGAGTCCCAGTATTAATTTATGTGCATATTCTACCCATTGAATATATACCCCGACTGAGTTAAAAAAAATCTATTTGATATGAAAACAAATTTGTGTTTTTTGATTTCTAATAAAAACAAAATTCCTTCTTAATTAATTAAAATATTTAATCAAACATCATTAAAATATCTAACTCAACATAAACAATAATTCTTTCATCTGTCAAATTTAAATTCTCCCGCTTATAATAGCATATGATTATTGTTAAATAAAGTATGCACGCCTTATCGATAAACATGTTTGTATTGTTTACCTCCCTAGCTGATCAGTTAACCTTTCATTCATTCAATTTATAAGTTTTATAATAAATTTTGTTCTTTAAGTTTCTTTATTTAGAGTGCATATTATTATTTTGCGTACTTAGTGTTAGCTACTTTACGAATCCGTTCATCCGCGTGCACTGCATCTGTAAAGGCACATTCCGCTTTATCTACCCGGGGGTTGCTTTCCGGAATATACCGGTGACGGTATTCTAATCTTTATTTATAGATTGCTCAAACAACTGTAGGCCTATACACTGCTTCCAACTATTATGCCGTTCGTGACAGTGTATACGAAACAATGTACCTAACTCCCTGTTCACTCTTTCAGCCACAATACCCTTGGGTGACCTAATCGCAGTCAAAACAGATGGAATCCTATGGTGAATCCGAGTGTCACACCACAATCTATTTGAAAACTGTTTCCCATTGTCGCTTACAACCATCTTTTGAGCTATACAGAAAGCCTGACTTGAACAGAGCGTTGACGAACACAAGTCATATCTAGGCTAATACGGACACATACCTAGAATGTCAGTGGAAATGCAAAACCTTGTTATAACGGATAATTAAGATAGAAAATATTTAGGGAGGTTGCTCTACAAAAATATGGGGAATCAAATGTCAGCAATATAGGATATACTTTATAGAAACGGGAGAGAGAGAGAGAGAGAGAGAGAGAGAGAGAGAGAGAGAGAGAGAGAGAGAGAGAGAGAGAGAGAGACAGAGACAGACAGACAGACAGACAATCAGAGGCGGATAAAGGAATAGAGGACGGGATAACATGAGGGAGGAAATAGATATAGAACACATTAATAGCACGAGGATTATAAGAAGGAGTAGGAAGGTATGACACTTTTCTCAGCGTAAATCGACTTATTTATACATATTTATACTTATTATTTATTTATTCTTATTTATACCTTTTTATATTTTGTTTATAAAAAAGCGCATGCTGCGCGAACAGAGGTGTTAACAATTTACACGTATATAATTTAAAGGTTGTATAATTTGTAACTTCAAGATCTACTATTATTGTGTTATCTCAGCGGACAGCCGCACCCAACAGCCGCCGAGTAGTGTGTGACTTGTAACTCAGGAAGCCGACTGATGTTAGTTCTTGCAAATTTATAAATAAAATTTGTCAAGAAACCTCTTGTTATTCAATACGAATTCTTGTCCCATTCACTTTAATATCTCAATTAACGTACTTTTTAGAATTTTTTGCTACCGGTCTTAAATAAAGACATCTGTCTTCATTTACGTCACATTAAAATCTGTTGCACTTGTAATATTGTAACTACTTATTACTATTTCTTCATATAGCTCAGCTATAAGAATTGATCTACAATTTCGTTTAGATTTCCTTTCATCATTAGGCTAAATTTATAAGAAAATTCTTAATATTGTTACGACATCACAGAACAATCTAAGTGTTTGTCGATTGTGCCAGAAGAATCTCGATGTAACGCGTGTGGCGTACGTGCTTGTCGACGCATTTTCGAGAGGTTTCTCGACGGCGCCAGCCGCGCGGACTTTATCAAGGCCGCAGTTAATTACGTAGTTCACACGAGCGCTAAGACGCAATTAGAAACATTCTGGTGTGTGAGCGCAGGAATAAATAGATGGCGGCAGCGGCCTTAAGTTCGGTATTAGTGCGAGATATTGGCAGTGCGGTTCGAGAATTATAGTAGCAATATTACTGTGTGACGATTTAAATAAAAAAAAAATAAAAAAAATAATAATAATAAAAATATAAAATGGGAAGTTAGTGAAAACCATTAAATCGCACTATTAAACCAAATACCCCTGAACTAACTCATAATAGTAATGAGAAATAAAAAGGGAATTTAACAAATAATTAATTAAAACTGAGAAAGCAAAAGTTAAAAAATAAAACTGTTAACCCTTTATTAAAATTATCATGCTATGACCTGTGTATACCGGATCGAACTTGCATACCGACCCGGCATTAAATAAAAAATACCTGTAAACTATAATGTAAATAATTAATAATTCAAAGTCACTAGTAGTAGTTGTAATAAATTCTGTAGACAAGCAAAGTCTCGATTGTTTATTTTGTCGAACTGTAAGAATGTATTACTAATTAAAAGTTGGAACTATATTATGGCGGAGTATTCACTCCGCATCGTTACAATTTTCCTGTTGTAACAATGTAGGACTTATGATGCGACTTTCAAACTGTAAACAGCTCCAAGCGGGGCTCTGCACAAAATGTTTATTTTTCATTTTATTTGATTGTTAGCTTCCACTAACAGTGTGGAGATCTAGATCTATGTAACTAAGATGTAGTGTGCTTTCAAAACAAAGATGTGAAAGAAGAAAATAAGTGTGTAAGGTGACATCTCCTATTAAAAATGTAGTTCAAGTAAATTTAGGGTCCCATCATAATGTGAAACGAATATTTAAACTCCTATACTACTGTGCTATTACATATGTGATGTGAATAACTGTGAATAGTGAAGATTAAGACCTCAACTGCATTTACACTACCGTTGAGAAACAGGACGACTTCACGCTAGATGACACCATAACATCCACTTCATCATTAGTTGACTCCGAGGACATCCACTGGAAAGGCTACCACGATGACAACCCACGACTAAGAGAGTACAGAAGAATCACGCGGCAGGACATGGACAGATAACATTTAACTAGAGGTGACGCGGAAGCTCGTCTTCCGTGAATAATGTATCTTTTAAAATATAAGTAATTATAAATGAAAAAGACTTTTAAATGACAATCTCTAAGCGTTAAGCATTACTATGGTGTAACCAGTAATTTCAGAAGTCATACGTTGTAACATAACTCTTGTGATGTAACTTTGAAACATCGCTCAACTAAATGAAACCATTCTGCAAATGGTATTTTAAGTAATAATGTAATTGACTAAAGAAGTAGAGTAAATTTGAAAATTCCTAACTAGTTTAAAGAGACTCAGATCCGAGGCAAATACAATATCTGTATGATCATTTTTAATACAGAAAACCCCTTTACAATTTCTGTGTAAGTAAAAATATTATTTGTAATGTATTATCTATCATACGTAAATAAAGGGATGTCATCTTTGTTACATACTAAATTGAGTGCATAAATCAGCAAAATTCCCTCCCCTGTTTCCTTTTATTAGAGTACATATAATTATTGTTAGTGATGTGTTTATTTTTTCAGTTTGTTACAACGTAGGCAGCCTGTATAATTGGCCAGAGTCAATTATCACGGGTTCCCTGGATTATAACGTAGCCCACACGTTATAACTGTGCGCGTTCAAGTGGTTATTAGTTAAGAGTGGTGTTTTATAATCGGAAGGTATAATTGTAATACAATTGTGTTTAATTTTAGTGGACATTTTATTGCGTGTGAACAATTTTAACTTGCAGAATTATCACTGTTGCACACCACTATATAAAAATTATTCCGATTAGCGCTTTCAGGATTCACAGCTCATCGTCGTCAAAAAAAAAAAAATTTTCCGATCTGACGATGACCTGTGAAACTTAAAAGCGCTAATCGGAATAATTTTTATATAGTGATGTGCAACAGTGATAATTCTCCTTGTGATTTTAACCACTAACACAACTTTCTTCATTAAATTTTCATTTGATTTGTTGTAGAGAATGTATTGTTAATTACGAACTGTTTAACTGTGAAAATTAAAGGTGTGAATAATGACTTAATTGGTGTCTTGTATTTTTGTTTCCACTGTACCTACGACGATCGAATAGACCGTCGTAACAGTGGTGTCAGAAGTGAGATAGAACGATTAACAGTGGACACTTTGTACAAGACGAGTGTAATTCGTGATTAATCGGAAACATTGATCCCAGTCAGACGATGCAAGCCTTACAAACACTGCTGCGGCAGACACAGGAAGAAGCAGCAAAACGACAGGATGAGAAACGCAGACAGGAGGCGGAAGAGACAAAAGAAGAAGGTCTAAAGGAAAGAGAAGAACGTAAGCTGGAAACAGAGGACGGAAGCGTGAAACAGAAGACATCAAAGTATTAATACAGGAGCAGAACAGATGCAAGAACATAGTACCGCAGAATTGGGTCTCCTGCGAGGTGAACTTAATAAACAAGTTACTATCATATCGGAAGTACAAGACTCAATGACATAGAAAATAGCTGAAGTAGAGAAATATGTTTCGAGTGTTGAAGAATCGATGTCCACAAAAATATCTGACATAGAAGAAGCCATGACAAATAAAATATCTGCTGTAGAAATCTCAATGGCAAACATAAGAAATCAGTTCCTGAAGTTACAACCAAAACAACTTTGTGAACAAACTGAACCAATGATAATAACAGAAAAAGACGCAGAAAATAAGTCAACAGAGAAAGTAACTTTACCTGCAGTAAGGACAGTTCATGTCAGAGCTTCAACCTTTGACGGAAGCAGTCACAGGGCAACGTACCTCCGCCAATTTGAAGCTGCTGGATGCGCAATAATTGGACAGAGAAAGACAAGGCTGTTTCACTCGTTCTTGCATTAAAAGGACCTGCGGCAGAATTACTACAGAAAGTTCCACCTGACAGCCAGAACATCTATGACGAGTTGATAAAAGTTCTACGGTGATAAACATTTGCGAGAGTTGTACTACGCTCAGTTGAGAACAAGACGACAACGTTCCGGGGAGAGTCTTCAAGTGTTTGAAGCAAGTATCGACAGATTGATTAGATTGGCCTATCCTGAAGCAACAGAAGATTTCCGAATAAGGTTTGCGGTGCAGACATTTATTGATGGCATCGAAGATTGTGAACTTTAGCAAGTGTTACGAATGGCAAGACACCGAAATAGCTCAGAAGCTCTTATTCACGCCCTAGAGTTTGAAGCTGCCAAGTCAGCGTCCCACTACATTAATGGGTTTGTGCCATCACATTGCCGTTACGATGGGTGCAGAAAAACAATGTTGTCGGACAAACAATTCAAAAGTTCACGAGAGTCGCAACGATTTGAAAAAGACAGAAGACCGAAATGTTACAACTGTGGAAAACTTGGTCATCTACAGGTAGCCTGTTGGGAGAAGAAGATACCGAGAGAAGAGAGTGATCGCACCAATTGGAGAAGTAAAGCCCCAGAACAGCAGACAGTTTCCACGCTACATAAGACCAGTGGAAACTTGATCGTTAATGGATTTTCGGAAGGTAAAATAATATCATTTACAGTTGACACGGGCGCAACAGTGTCCATAGTGGGCCCTGACTTAGCCAGCCTCTAATTAGCTCTTGTACAATACAAACTGTGACTGGAAGCCCCGTCAAGGTGCTAGGAAAGGTAAACGTACGTGTACGCAGTGGCGGCTGGTGGTTGAAAATTTTGGGGGTTGCAGTTGTGGGGTGGATGGTATTAAATTGTTTAAATAGAAAATGCTAAAATATCACTAAGTTTATATGACTGAATAATAAAGTTAGTATTGTTTTATTTAATTCAAAATTATGACTTATATAGTAATATAACATTTTCTGTGTAACAGCATCCAAAAAATGTATTGAAATTACTTTGAAATTAGTTAACGTAATAACAGGCCTATTTATTTTAGTATTAATTCACTTTAGATAAACTATTTTAATGTGTATATATAATTAATATTGAAAAATATAGTTATACTTGGGAATAATTTTGTCACTTACCCTTATTTTAAAAGAAAATCCATCCGCCCTTCTTTCAGACGGGCAAATTTTTCAATCACATTCTGATTGAAATCAGGAATTTCCATGATCAGGTCTCTTTCTATTGACAGCATGGCCAATGCAAACAACCTTTCTTGTGACATGGTGTTCCTTAGAAATGTCTTTATTCTTTTAAGCGTCGAAAAACATCTTTCTGCTTCAAAAGAGGTTATTGGTATTGTAATCAAAATGACTAAGAGTTTTATAGCTTCACTAAAAGTTTCTTCTAACTTATTGTCTTTGAAAAAAGAGTACAAACTAACAGCCCCTGACAGTCTTCTAAAATCCGTTGCATTATAGATTGTTGCAAGTTCCGTACAGAGTTTTTTAAAATTGAGAAAATTGTAAGCATTGCATACAGTTTTTACAGCGTCTTCTGGAAATTTAGTAACATAAGCTGGAAACTTTTCTGAGATGAACAAAGATGCTCCTACGAGATGGCTCGTGAATCTAAACCGTTCCTTTATTTGGCATATAATCACATCACATACTTCCTTTGCCTGTCTCTTCCACTCAGTTTTGTCAATCTTCCTTTTCTTTGGAGGTGAACTTTGTGACTGTTGTGGCTCTCCAGTGTCTGTGTCAATATTATTTCTGATTTTCAACACATTTTCTTCAAAACTTGTAAGAGACCGTTTTATAACAGTGAGATCAATGTCTACTTTCTGGAGCTGATTAATGTGGAGCTGAGTATTAGTGCGAGATATTGACAGTGCGGTTCGAGATTTATAGTAGGATATTACTGTGCGCGTTCAAGTGGTTATTAGTTAAGAGTGGCGTTTTATAATCGGACAGTATAATTGTAATACAATTGTGTTTAATTTTAGTGGACATTTTATTGCGTGTGAACAATTTTTATTTGATTTGTTGTAGAGACTGTGTTGTTAATTATGAACTGTTTAAATGTGAAAATTAAAGTTGTGATTAGTGACTTAATTGGTGTCTTGTATTTTTGTTTCCACTGTACCTACGACGATCGAGTAGACCGTCGTAACAATATCGTCTATTAAAAGAGGTTATTGTTTATTTTAATATTGAAAATAAAAGATTAGAAAGAATCTTACGGGAGACACAGGGAGCGGGTAAGAGGATCATTGATTATACACTTGATCATTTTTCAACTTTGGAAAATTTAAAAATTTGAAAATTGAAAACAAAGTACAGCAGTCATATTTGTTTAAAGATACGTCAATTAGCACACTCTGAAATTATTCCATTGCTTGTCACTTTTACTAAATAATACTGACTACTGTTTCAAAAGATTAAAGATAATTATTAGACAAATAAAAAATTATAAAAGTAATGTAATCTTTCATGTATAACACAATAAAGACTAACCAATGAAGGCATAGTAATTACTGAAACCTATATTGATAACAAATTAAATGATGCTGCAAGAATGTCGGGGAAACAAATGTCGGAAAGAAACTCATTTTGGTTGTCCAAGATTAACACATACTAATTACCACAATATAATTGATATTCTTATGGCAAAACATTTTAAAATGATTATTAAGTAATAGTGCACGGATTATGTTGAGAGTCGTTCTTTAGTTAGAATTAATCATACAACCACCCTCTAGTTTAGTTAGACTTCCTCTCCTGTTTACCCTCAAAAACCTATAGGGTTAAACACTCCCGCAGCAGTTAGTCTACACTCCATGAGCAATGGTTTTAACAAAATAGTGTCAAACACTTGGTCTCGATGATACTAATTGCAATTAACGCAAACAAACAAAATAATTAAATATTGGACGCAAAATAGTTCATCAACGACACCTTAAATAATATAATTTTTGTTTTGTACCCCAACTTTTTAACTGACTTTTATTACAGATTGTACAGATTATTATTCTACTGTTGTTGTTCATGTTATTATTCACCTGAAGTAGTTACACATGTTTTGATTTTCAAATAATACTCCAAGTCTTTTTCAAGTTGGAGTCTTTGTTCTTGATTTAGTTTGTTATACCGTGTTGGTTTAGTGATGTCAGTAAGAGCGAGAAGCAACACTCTACATAATGTATGCTTTACTATTTGTCAACAGCATTGATTGCTATCGCAATTGCTACCGTTGCAAAAACATAGAGAAAAGCGATTACACACAATCCGGAACAGTTCAATTGCACTCTATCAAATGTTATAAAACAAACACAGACAAACACAATGCAAACATTAATTGCATACCGGACGATACTGCATACCAATGCAGCAACTTCAGCTTATTGGCAAAACGGGTGGGAATTGTAGGTGACGTCGCTACCACGGAGACGAATTTATTATCAGGTTAAATTGGAATCGCTTTTAAAAATATACTATAGGCTATATTTCGCCTACAGTGTAATATATTTGTAACCACAAAATTGCCACAAGATTTATTATACATGCATGTTATTTACATATGTGTGTATCTTGTACGGCCGGAAGTTGTTAATGCAATTTGTTTGAAACCTAAACGAAAAGCAGTAGTTAGACTGATTCAGTGAGATGGGTTATGTACATTTATAGTAGAGTTCATCAGTGATTCAGCATCTATCACCCTGTCTTTCATACGTCCTGTTTCCCTATCATAACGGTTCCAACGTTATTCTGGTTATTCTCATTCTGCAGGCAATCTTGTTTTGGTGCAGAATGTGATCGTAAATTGACCAACCCCTTTTACCTAAAAAATAACATAAACACGGATGACTATTATGTTTTAACGTAGTAAGAAAATATAATACTTATATTTAAAAGACTTAAATAAAACAATATAATATAGGATATATAAATATAATGTAATACTTGTAGTTAAATATTACTTAAATGCCTGAATACCTGAATACTTAAATATTACTTGTTAATTATGAATGTTTCTTGATTTCACGTTACTGTAACTGGTGTGGTTTACACGCATCTGCTCTAACAAATACGTTACGTTGTTAGTACAAAGTTATGGTTTCTGAAAAGGAAGATTCTAAACATTTACATATTCATCAAATGTTTGCAACAGTAAATAAATTAGTCATATTTTCTCAGCGATATTCTTTAATATAATTCTGAGTACTGTGAGCAGATTGAAAGAAAATTGAACGAGCGCAAAATCATAAACTAGAAAACAGTCACATTCAAAATCCATCACTATGTTTGTCGACTACTGTTTACACATAAATTTGCTATAATGTGTTGTAACAAATAAAAGTGAAATACTGTTTGGAAAAGCCCATATTGTAGACCAACACTCAGCTATAAAACACTTTCAAGCTCTCCCTTTTGTTAAAGAGACTTTAAGCTGCTCCTATAAAGTGTCACTATTTAGTATTCTCCTGCAGATATTGTCTTATTTTGAACTACCGAATTTTTCCACTTCAGGAATTTTTCTGAATTTTGTTTGGTATTCAAGTTATGCAAGACCACTCTTCATGTTCTCCAAATTTTCATTTTAGTGACTAATCATATCTTTTAATGATTTTTTTTAATTTTGGAAACCGATATTCCGCTTGCAACAGGTATCTTCACACACACACACACACACACACACACACACACACACACACACACACACACACACACACACAGATTGGGTTCTACCCCAATCTAATATATTAAAATTTCTAGAATTTGAGCTCATGTTTATAGATTATCGGTAGCCGTGGGGCAACAAATTCTTCCTATAGATAATTATTGGTTGCAAGTAAAGACTTGAACCAAACCAGTTTATTGCATTACAAACCTACTTATAAGCTTAATCAGCCCATTGTCTTTATTATTTTAATAAAATCAAAAACAAATTATAATTGACTAGAGGAACTAGAGGAAATGATTGAAAATCTGTGACAATGTAGTAAGTTGTCTAGACACTGGAAGGTTATAAATAGAAACGACTACTACAATGGAAGTAACACCTACCTATCGAGTGAAACACCTGATGATGAGACATACGTCTTGAAACGCGTCGTAACGACAAAAAAGTAAGTCACTGACGGAACTATTAACGTACGTTTTTGAATATAATTTCATGTGACTTGGATACTTGTGAAAATGAATCTTAAAAAAAATATAAATTATAATTATAATTTTACACAAAAATACGTGTGAGAGGTTGTGAAAAGTTGGAGGAGTGAGTGTTTCTTATCAATTACGTGTCATCCTACAGCTGTAGTAGGCCTAATTACACCCAGGTGCAAGTTTCTGTCCATTAACATTAAGACGCAGGCTACCGTATGTTTAATCAGTTGTGTGGGTTTATCCTACCCCGTTTACATAGTTAATCTCTTGTAACTACAATAATTTTACGTTGTAGCTGCTAATCTCTCTTACCATTTAATTAGACACGTTTCTGCTTATTTTAAAATTACTTTACCATAATTTCTGTATAACATAACATATTTCTGTATTTATATGACCAGCGACTTTGAATGTGACAAGCAAAACTTTATCGCTCAATTGCATATTTTGTCAAGTGTTTTTACGAAAATATGACCATTATATATCTGACTGCATATATGGAGTATGTCTCAAGAGAACTTATGTATGCGTCAACGGATTTTCATAAAGTTGGTACCAATTTTTTTATAACTTTACCACCCAAACATAGGAATTCATTGTGCAAAAATAGTAGATGACAAAAGTTTGAAGGGAATTGAAATATCTCTGTAGGGTATCAAATTAAAGAAAAGAGTATCCAAAATTAAAATACAGTGTTGCATATTTTTAAATTACAAAATTTTGGGGCATCATGTTTTAAAAAGAGAGTAAAGTGCTGAAGAAAACCGAAAAAATCCAAATACAAATTTACATATTTTAATTAAATTACGTAAAATTTACAAATTTACGTATCTAAGTCTCTTAAAATTATTTCTTTTCTTTCTTACAAGTCACTGATAATTTGAATAGGCCTGGTTTTTATAAAGAAGAAACCGCTTCACTTGGACAAATGTTTGGATCTATAATGACTTCGTACGTTACTAACTTCTCTCTTGGTTTGTGTGACGATTTAGAAATTATTTAAATAGCACAAATTAAATTTTTGTTCTTATAACAAGTGAGAGTATTATCCACCCCTTATCTGTACCTAGATTCCTGTATCAACGTGCAAATTGTCCAGTACGAACACGCAAAGTACAATGTTATTAAGCGAAAAATAATAATTCTTTTAATTAAATAAAAGACGTATTAATAATAAAGGAAATATCCAACTCATAACAAAAAGGTAGCATAATTTATTACTAGTTAATTAAAGAACAATTATTAATACTAAAGGAACGAACTACTTTTCTCAGCGCGTAAACCGCGCCAGCTTACAGAATCCCTGCCGCTAAACAACCCCCAGTCGCCGGAGAAACTTCGACATGTAAGCAGGTCAAAAATGTGTTGTAAAGTTACACTTAGGTGTACACCGCTAAACAACGATATAACTAGACGTTAGTTGTTATAATTGATTTAATCCAATGTAGCGTTGGGTAAAACTAAAAAAACTCTGAATGTAGTGCGTGGAGCAAATATTGGTAATATATAAAAAAAAACTTAGCCGACACATCTCTTTACAAACAGTAAGTGGTAAGATATGTTCCTTACCATATTAAAGTAAACATCAGTGCTGCTAAAATAAGAACAATTAAAATGTAAAATGTGAACAACCAACTCCAGAAGAAGAAAGTTACAACAACAACCGTATGAACTTCAAGAAGCAGAATCAAATCGTCATGACCTAGACTACAATTCGGAAACAATCAACTAAATGGAGGATCCAGAGAAACAACGAACTACACCCAAGAAGACTTACTGAAGAAGACCATCACGAACACCCACAGCAAACTCACGTTCTATTCAGGTGATATTAAATCATAACATTTGTGCATAACTTGCTTTTTTTAAAAACCGACACAAAAGGAACAGTAAAGTTTCTGGTAAAGACTTTAGATAACTTAAAGATTAGCATATAAATGTTTGTATTTTCTGTAATGATATAGTAATAACCTGATGATCTTTAAAGGTAAAGTAATTCTGAAAATTACACCGGACTATTCTTCAAATAGTTTGGATGATGTTGTTATATATTAGAATATTGCAAAGTTAAGACCCGGATCCGTGGTAACTGAAATAATATACAGCTGAATGATTTTGAGATAAAAAGAGTAAAAAATTTAAAGAATATTTAATGCCGAATTTATAAGAATTTTTCTTTTAAAAGTAAAGTAAAGTAAGTAAAAAATTAAAGGATGACTATTAAAGCTATTACTTTTATACTTAGTTAAAACACAAGAATAAAGAGATGTTTTCGCTAATATCCAGAGAGTGAATAAATTTATGTAACCCTTGACTAATTCCTGATATATACATTGTCATAATTTGTTGTGAAACCCCCCTTTATTTTCTAAGTTTTTTTTTGTAAATTTTTTTTGAAATTTTTATTTTATTTTTATTAAGTTTTTTTTTGTAAAGGGGAGAGACATCATATTTAGAACTAGGTGGAGAACCTAGAGGAAGCAAAAGTGTGCAAGGCCCAATTACAATTACAGACATGTCCCCCCAGGTGAATGACAGGACTTGCAAATGAAAAAGTCTTTTAACCAACAAGCGTATGCTTTATTAAGCCTGCAAAATGTTACATGAGATGACAAGTTATCGATTGTACAAGCACAAAATTAACGGCAGGATTATATATATATATCAATTAATATTCCTAATGGCATAAAATGTAAGTGAATTGAATATTAACATAAATTGCAAAATTCCTGCCTGATTATGTATGAGTCAATGGTAGCAATAATCTCATTCATAAAAAGCAATTCACTAATCCATAAGTGTTGTATAGATTTCAAATAGGCTAGCCTTTTTGTCTTAGTAAGCACATTTATCGTTTTTTTTTTCTTTTAAATTCATAACATATTCCCCCAGCAAAATATATTAAAATTACACACACAAGCACATACACAACATAATTAACACAACATCCCTCATTTCAGTACTAAATCCCTCATAAACCCATTTCAACTAACGTAAACGAATGCACAACAATATATACATATGTATAAATATAATTGACAGGGTAATCCGATAATCACAGCTCCTAAGCGTAGATGTGCCTTGGTAATTAGCACCATAGAATGCAAATGACCGCCCAGAGACTCAACATACTAAACAACCCTGACTTTAATCATAAAAGCGCTAAGTATATGTGAAAAGGAAAATAGTTTCTCAACTGAAGCATCAGACAGCCCCCGTTACGTGATTAAAACTCTGCCATGACCGTATGACATGAAAGCACAAGATAACTAACTCCCTAATGGTTTTAACTAGATGAAAAGGTAGAACTTACAGCAACCTGCGGATATGTGTGTGTGTGTGTGTGTGTAATTTTCTTACACATTATAAACAGTTATAATAGATTTCATTAGGTCTAATGCTGTAATGTTCACACATGCAGTAACATAACTGAACATGAGAGTTTGTGCCAAAGTATAACGGTTAAAACTTCATGAGTGAGCTTCTGGGTGCTTCCGTGCATTCACCATGTCGTTGAGATAGAAAATAGATAATTAGAATGTTTCCACCTGGATTGTCCGGTGTACTTAGTCAATATTGGAGCTGATCAGTAATGTCTCGGTCGTATCACAAGTCCTGGGGCAGCGTAGCGTTGGAAAATGTGTCCGAACAGTTGTTCTCGACTGACGGCAATCGTGGCTAAAAGATCGTCTCTGCCAGGAGGGTGGACAGTTGTTCGTCACACCCGACACCCATCTCGCCCTTGTTCGAGCACCTGGAGCAGAACTTTATTCAGCGAACCATAGAAAAGTCGACGAAATCCTGAACAGAAGAGTGCCGCCAGTCGAGAGCAGATGACCAGGTTGAGGGTTCGAATAGAAATGAGACAGATTCAATGTGTCTGTCCACCCAAGAAAGCTCTTGATGCAGGAATGCACAAAACATCTGGACGCGCCAACTGAATTTCGTAGATACACCACAACTGTGTGCATAACCGGACGGCGACAAACTGCCGTGGCAGTGCGTGACGTCAACGCCGCTCGTTTTAAAAACGCTAATCATACGATGCCGAACCCAGTACGGCACAGTTGGTAAGTAAATTTTACTAACTACGGCAGCTAGTTTAATTAACAGCGAACAATTGAACTGGTTCCCGATGTTATAATGTCTTTGCAAGAGTGCAGGAGAGACGTTATATTTGTTTTCTATCACTAAGTGTGAGGTAATGACTTTTGTCCGTAAATTTCCTGTCAGTTTAAAGTTTGCTTTAATAATTTGATCATGATACTAGTGACTGGTTTCCGATATTTAGGTTATAACATTTCTTCTGATTCTGGTGCCCCCAACACACACACACACACACACACACACACACACACACACACACACACAAAATACATATTTTACAGAGGCGAGGAGAATGAGAGGTAATAGTTCGGCATCGCCAGGTGACGCAATACGTAAATATTACAAGGGTGTCGCAGAATGCGTGACTGTGTCTGTATACTTTCATCCAATTTTAAATTAGAAGGTTTATATTATTTTATTAAGTAACACGTGTATACAATTTTATCCAAACAATCCTATACGTAAAGCTGAGACATGACGCCTCTGTTGACACCACACACAGCAATTATAATTACCAGTTGAAAATTTGCAAAAGTTATAATTTAATTTCCTCTTGCAAATGTGTCTCCTTCAAGTGCGTATGTAAATGTATGCAATTTAAAATAACCTGTAAAACTAAATAAACTTAGTAAAGTCAATAGACTTTTATAAAAAATACAATGTAAATGTGTAAATAAAAATTAGAACATAGAAAATTCAAAAAACTTTGACCCACTGAAATACAAATATATGGGCAGGTGAACAATTATGAACAAGAATCAATAGTATTAAATCGACCGTTTTACCAAGGGAATGTAAAAATGGCCCAGGTTGACCAGATTGCTCATTGTTATCATTATAGGTCATGACTGTAATTACGCATTATTATAACGTGTGTTATTTATGATTCTACTCGCCACTGATGACATGTTTATACTAAAGAATTTTACGTGCTTTAAAAGTGTATAAGCTTGTGTACACAAAACACTGCGAATTGTGTCGTCACTAGTGAAATAAAAGTACATGTTTCATCCATAAATGTAGTTTTACGTATCTTATAAAATACCCAAGGGAAATCATAAAAGTTATTTGTTCCGGGCAGTAGCCTATGTATTACAGAGAAACACCAAGGAAGAAGCAACTTAGTTTATGAGATTTCATTCGTCTTCTGCAGTAGTCCTAATTCAGACATAAGACAGGAAATACGTTATCTGAAAGACTTTCAGCATTAATTATAAGCTATATTAAGTAAATCATTTTCGTTACTCACCTAAATATTCAAATTATTTTTTCTTTCCAGGATTAGGCGATGTTACCTGTTCTAGTCTGCATCTACAAGCTATCTCTTGTACGTCTACAATCCAAGCTTGTAAATTAAAATTGGACTACAGAGTTTTGTCTCTTTTATTCTGTTTGTAAGTACACACAATGTGACATGTGCTCCTCTGCTCTGCTGCTCTGTCCCTGACCGAGGCTATAATCGACTCTGTTCTAAAGACGTTGTTTCTAAATCTGTCTGTACCTAAATCTGTTTCTAAATCTTCGCACACCGTTTCATATAAGCCTAGAGACTACTTTCAAAATTTTATATCCATAATTTGTACGTATTTTGTAGTCTTTTCAATTAACAATCTTCAAAATAGTTTTTTTTAAATTAACAATCTTTTCTTCGGAACCATAAAACGGTCATGATACCATACATTTATATAATTTCATTTGTGTCTGCTTCTCGTCTTCTTTAATCTGTTTTAATACTCTTTTAACACAGTTTTACATTCCCTATAATAATTATTTTAACATTGATGTTAGTAATCTTAATCCAAATAATTACATTAATTAAAGTCATATAAGGAGAATTACCACTTTCTGATTTGACTATAATGCATTTCAAAGGCAAATCAATGAATGCATTAAGTTACATCTACTACAATGTAGTGATAGGAAAAATATAATTTTATTCAATTATATTTTGTATCGTTTTTCTACATTAGTTTTTGCCATTCTAGACGTTAATGTAACTGAACTCTGTGTCAATGGATTTAATGCATTATACGCACTTAGTTCGAACAATACGCATACAGCTCCACAATGCACTGCACAATACAGCTTACACTTTATCACTGACATTATAAACGTATGACTGTAAATGTTTCACCGTTACATTAAAACTATGTTCTTAAACCTAACAAAGTTAAGTTTTAATGCATTAGCATCTGAAGCTCAGATAATTAAAGTTGTCTCATAATAATGTATCTTTTTGTAAACAGATAGTGGGATGCTCGTCGCATTGGACACATACACACGAGTGCTATGGCGCGTCCATGGGCAACACAATAGGCCTATACCAGTGTAATTAAATTAACATAACTATAAAAGTTTATTCTCTAGGGTAAGTACAATCACGTATTTAATTTATATGCTTAATTTTGTACATTTTCCTTTAGGCATATTAAATTACAAGTGTTATTTTCCATGAAATTCTGTAGCAGGTACACGATGGAACGTTACAATAGAGAATACCAAGAAAAAACAGTTGGTAATTGTTTAAAACATATACTTTATTGTATATGACACAACTCTACACAACAGTTTTACCTCATCAAATCACCCACAGAATATCGAAATTTAAATACTGAGGCATTGTTGCATAACCAATAATCCATTATTACTGAATCATGTGTATTTTTAAGTTTGCGTTTTGGCTTAAGTGAATTGTAAATGTAACTATTTTCTACAAAGCACAGTGACATTCCAGTAGTACTTGTGAAACAACTAATTGAACTTTCAACCAAACAGTCGTATTAGTAAAGGAAATGTTATTAACTGCTAAAATCTTTTTGTGTAACAGGAAAAATTGCTAAATCTTATAATCATTTGTGATATTGTAGTCTAGTTTACTATTTTAATTTCTTCTAATTCAGTAAAACCAAACTTTTAATGGGTACATAATACACAAAACATACATCTAGTAAGTGAGAATATATCTTCACTCTTACGTCTGCATTAGAACTAACCGCAGTTAGAAGTAGTAATAAAAATTCCAAAGTCCTAGTGTGTAGTCGGAAGGAAGAAGATCCAGTCAGATTAACTCTTGGAAATAATGTTCTCCAGGTAGTTAAAATATATAACTATATAGGAAATAAATATCACCAGCGATGAACGTAGCAATAAGAAAATTATAAGCAGAATGAACCAGGCTAAAATTGCTTTCAGCAAACGGAAAAATCTCTTCACTTCAAACACTATCAGCCTAAAAATAAGGAAGAATTTAGTAAAGTCATACGTGTGGAGTGTTGCCCTATACGGGAGTGAATGTTGGACAATTGGAGAAAGTGACAAGAAAATACTCTAAGTATTTGAGACCTGGTACTACAGAAGAATATTCAAGATAAGCTGGAGGGAGAATATAACGAATGAGGAAGTTTTTATAAGAGCTTTCTGGGAAATTTAAAAGGATGAAGAGATTTTAATTTTATAGGGTATATACTACGACACAATGGGTTGGTCAAGAGAATAATAGAAGGAACAATTGAAGGAAAGAATTACAGAGGACGACCCCGTTTAAACTACATGAAACAGCTTATGGTCGATATGAACTGCACATCATATTGTGAGTTGAAAAGAAAAGCAGAGAAATGTGAAAAAATGAACTGTTGCAACAGTACAAACAGGTATAATTTTGCAGTAAGGCAAAATCCTGTGTTTCAAAATTTCTCGTAAATAGTACAGTTTTGGGGGGTATCATCTTTCCTTTCGAAAGAGGTATGATGAACACAAACAACTGCACGGTTCACATAGTATTCACACACTTCTCATCACATTAGATGACCCACAGTTACCCGAGATCATCAAAATTCAAAATTTTATTTTAATCTTATACATTAATTGTTTGTTTGTTGAATTTTTTACACCTTCAGGTTGTTACAAATGTACTTAGTGACCTTCGTACGGTTTTTACGCATTTACCACATACATGTACGGTAGGCACTCACTACGCGCTAACTCTGTATGAGTTGCTTGGGTAGTAATTTCCCAATAGGTGGATAAATGGAATTGACGATAGTCATTTGAGTGAGTACCAAGTCCTATCGATAATACTCTGTGAAATTATTATTTTGGACAGTTACAAAAGATAAACTATTTTCAAGTACAACACGTAGGCTACCGTTGATGACGTCATTCAGTTTATAGGAGAAAATTGATAAGAGATTAAGTATAAAGAGCATCGTGGCAACGTGTGCTTGAATGTAAAACCAGATACCGGAGTGCCTGAACATTGAAGGCACACACTTTGAATAACCTGGCGATTATGGTAGTTGCAATTGGCGTAAATGAAGGTGGTATGCAAGTTACCCTGATGGAAAGATAAACAACAACCTCAAAAAGATTCTAATACCATGGTATCAATTAAATAAACCAACATTTGAAAATAATTTGAAAAACAAAAGTCACCAATATTACAAATAAAAACAGCTTTAGAATAAGGGGTTAAGATAAAAACCTTGCTACCATGTAAAGGATACAAGGCGTAAAGCTAAAGATAAAAAATATTAAGAGAAAAGTAGGTTAGAGTTTCTGCACTTAAAATCTATGTACAGTAATCACTTGGCATTACTTAGGTAGAAAAAAGGCGAACAGAAATAGAACCTGTTGCATTACACTGATTGAGTGGTCACTCGGAACTTGTTAAAACATTTTGTTAATACTTGAGTGTAACAAATAAATACTTGGTATTAGTCTATGACACTTTTTATTTTCCTGACGATTGTTTAACCAATTTTGAGAGCTGCAGAGGTCAGATTAGAACAGTTCAAATCTGAAACAGTAATTGGTAAAACAGTTGTCAGGAAACTAAAAAGTATATGTAGGATATTTATATATACGAAGCCAAACCAAAATTAAAGTAAAACATTAAAAGTCAATTTTCCATATCTATTTAGAGCACTTACCGTTTTTCGGATTAGATTAGGCAGAATAGCAAAATCAGAGGAGTACGTTACAGTAATAATAACGAAGTATGTCACGTGAAATATCTATGAGAGAGAATTGTTTGCTTTGCTATAAGCGGTATTGAATGTCACTTACCAGAGTTGCAGTCAACTCCACTAAACTAACATTGTGGTTGTGTAATCGAGTTTGTTGCCGACGACAATGTAATGCTTGTTGCCTTACCTGACTCTGTAGTGGTTTCTTAACTCTATTACGAGTAGAGTCTTCTAACTGAAATAAGGATACTTTTAAGTAATCTTTTCTCTAAATATTTGAGATGTTTCTGAGTAGAAAATAGAAGCATGGGGTTTTCTGTACTTCCTCTAGTATTCCAGTCGGTGTCTAAGATGGATAAAAATTAAACATGAGAAGTATACGTGGTATAGCCAAATTAGAGACGCATAATGAAAGATTGTATAAACAAAAGGTTAAAGATTTTCTGCAAAAGGTTACTAACTAAACAACCTTAAGTTAAGTAATTGGTCAGAGTTAAATTATAGTTTGGTGTAAATAAATGTGACCAGCAAGTGTTTCGAGTGAATAAAGAGGCACTGAGTCACCTACAAGGTATTGTTTGAATAGATTTCAGGCTTCGACAGTTATATGCAAACTCAGAGTTGTTAAACTCTGTTGACGTCGGTGTGGGGAAAGGTGTAATTTAGAGTAGTATTCTGTGAGTGTTCTAATACTAAATTTGTAAGGGAAGTAAATAATTTTTTAAAGTATATATAACTGTAAAGAACGCGTATTTTACTAGCAATATATCTTTCACACGTTATCACGGTGATGAATTAAAATTAAAATTACAACACAGAAGGAATCTTGAATGCTAAGTACCAAGAAGACGACTGTGTGACCATGGGAACACCGCTGGATGGCGACAAGAAGACGTTCACCGAACTAGCAGTGGGTGGCAAGAACTTGAGAATAACCAAAGAGATTGTAAACCAAACAAAATGAACCAATGGCTTCTGAGAAATTTCACCTTTTACAGCATTATGATTTGCACTGAGAATTTTTGGCACACATCTTAAAGAAATTTTAAGTAATTCTGACACCTTTCTAATGATCGTTTGCACATTTCCATAACTTTATGGTTAGACTTTAAATACATATATATTGTAATGCAACAGATTTGAGGTCCCCAGCATTACATAAAAAAAGGAAGTAAATATGATTCAGAACGATACCCAAAATATTAAGGTTACTAAGTAATTAAGATATCTGAAGTGTACCTAAATGTAAAAGATGTAATAAATAATATGGGTGGTAAAACATAAACATTGTATCTAATGGGAGGAGTTGAATATGTAGTAATGAAATATAAAATACTATTCAGATTAATATTTGATGTGTTGCAAATTGTACTTGTTGTTATGCTGTAACATGATTTAGTGTTTACAGAATATTTATCTTATGTTTTGTGGATAGTAAGAGCGGAGTTGTTACTTTAAGGACGTATTTAGTCAATGGTACTCCTTTTATTTATGTTAAAATGGTATTTAAATAATTAAGTATAAGTACAGGGTTTAGGTATTATATTATGTTGAATGTATTTATTGTAATTGATTAATGAAAATGTTGGAAATAATGTTTGTAATCTTGGCCAAGAAGGCAATAAGTATTTAAAAGTTGACAAGTAGTTCTTATAGTTATGTCATAAAATAATGAAGGGTTCAAGTATGAACTAATTAATATAATGAATTAAAACCAGGAAATTAAAATTAATGTAAGTGGCCATAAACCAGTGAATATTTGTACAGTAGGTCAGGTAAAGAAAAATTAAGTTAAAAACCAAACAATATTATAACAGTTGTAAGAAAACCTATAGGCCTAAATTTAATATTTGTGAAAGGAAATTAATACCTTTTTAATAAGTCCAGTCCAATGAAACTATAGTAAAATATATACGGTTTAATAAGGTAGATTGGGTGAGAGTTTTAGGTAATTTGGTATAATTCCAAGCATGGAGTATTTTATTAAAAAGAGTAGTAATATTTTATAATTCTGGCTCTAGGATATCAAATATCATCCAATGACAGAAAGTAATGGTTGTTAGGGTAACTAAAATGTAAAAAATGTTGTTGATTTTCAATTATTCAATTTTTATATGCTGACGGGTGAAGTTAAATAAATACGGAAAAAAGAATTTATACAAAACCAATATATATTCAATTGTTATATGCTATTGAGTTCAGATGATTAGACAAATTTAAGAAAAAAGGTATAAATTAATATAAAATGAACAAAAATTAATAAATTAAAGTAAAAACCAATTCCTGTAAAATAAACCGATGAATAATCAATGAATTAGATTTCAAAAATATAACCATATACCTCCAAAAGGTCGAGGAATTCTTATTTCACTCGTCAAGACAATTCCGTTGTATTTAGTATTGAACCCGATTTCCCATCTAACCAGGAGACTAATTGATGGAAGAAAAAGCCTAAATTAATGGAATTATAGAAAAATATACTCAAGGACCTTTGTTTCTGAAGAAATAAACCTCACTTTCAAGGAAGAAAATATAATACGACACCAATTCCACCGGGACCGCCAATCACAAGGATCGTGAAGGAGAACGAAGATTAGAAGAGTTCCCGTTGCCTTCCAGGACATCATCCCTTCAATTTTATTAATAATCGGAACACCTTTTCTGGATTAACGTAACCTCAACTGTAAATCTTCAACCGTTTGTAAGCGAGCAATGCTGCCTTGAGAATCGTCCATTACGGTAACACCAGCTTATACATAATTTTAATATAATAAGAACTAATAATATTTTTGTAATACTAAGTAACCTTAATTTTTGCATTACCTGGCCTTACTAATCGTTCAAAGAATCAAACGTACCCTGGGATAAGAGATAAGTAACATTATATTTAATTTGTATAAAATAAAAGGAGCATAGTCAACTGAACAATCGATTCATCATTGTATAATCGATATCACTCTATTATAATTATGAAGAGCACTGTTAGAAGTTGAATTAAAGTACAATATAAATAAAGAATCCTTCTTGTATATGATGATGTTTTATATTATTGTAGAATAGGTATTATATGTTGTGGGTGGAATAATTTACAGGTAAAAAGAGTGATTAAAATCTGGCGAACAAGTTAACCTAGAAGCAAGCCAATTACGAATAACAGCGCTCATAGTCAACAGCTGGTAGAACGTGAGATTACCGAATTAGCGTGTTTCCTGCACAATTTTTGAGTTGATTTACAAAATACGGACTGACTAGGGTTGGAGAGAATTCTTAATTTATTAAGTAAATACATGAACTATAGCATTGACATTGAGTAAGCATTGAGTAATTAGGTAAAACCGTGTTATAGTATACCTAAAAGTTTTTAATAACAAAATAATAAATATTTTCATTAATAACAGCTTGATTAAACCCCAGTACACATATTGTAAATTATTTCTTTACAAATTGACGCTCATAACGTGGGCTTGGCGTTGATACGCGGGAGTCTCATATAAGCTTATAAACCCCATAACAACTTTGTAATTTGTTTTATTACAAATTGGCGAACCCAACAGTGGGGCTTTCAAACATCCTCGGATATAATTAAACACCAACACCCAGTAATTTGTTTTATTACAATATATATGTATATATGTATATATATATATGTATATTTATATATATATATATATATTTATATATATATATATAATCACGTTTATCCATCATTAGCTAAACATGCAAGTTCTGACCAGAGAAGTTCATCTTTTTGAGACCCCATATATAAAAGTTACGAGTAAGCTTAGACATTTTATTCTTACATATTCGTAATCAGCATAAAAAACCGTAAAAATATATATCCGTTTCAAGATAGTTTGTTGAAAAAAGTTGAATAATAATTACCCTGTTAACTTTATCGTTACAAACCACTCACACGTTTAAAAAAATGCATTACTATTTTATCACGGATATCGGTTTAGCTTTTAGTGATGAAAAATATGCACAGTGTTGCCACAAAATGTATATAAAGTCACGAAGGTCACAACGTTGCCAAGTCTACTGAACGTAAGCAATTCCTGCAGCTGCTGTGTCTCGGCTGTGTATTCCAGTCGCCTACGTTTAATTCCTGTATACGATCTTAGTTATTTTTAATTTCAGTACCGTAGTAAAAATAATCTTTGAAAGACGTAATCAACTATTTTTCAACGCTGTTATTAAAAAGTGGGTTAATCATTCAATGACAGAAAACATATAAGGTATAAAATGTTGTGATCACTTTATTCACACGTTCTTTTCTTGACACGTAAATAACTATATACTAAATAAAGATATAATAAGTATATCTTCATTGTACATTAGTATAATATGTAGTTAAAAAGTACAGTACAACCTGTCACATCTTGACCTGAGATATCCGGAACCTCCCATATCCGGACGTATCTCCAAACTAATTTTTGCAATTTTGGTTAGCGAATGGTTAGGGATGTAAAGATACTACTCTTGATGTTTTGGCTGATCACCCCTTTTTCTTCACTACACTTACGTCATTCTGCGATATGGTTCACTATTTTTGAATATTTAAGTTTTTACAATTGAAATACTTTATTTGGGGCAACTGAATCTGGGGCAGCGGCGTTAGGTCGACTCATTTTGGCTTCATGGCTTCCAAAAAACGTGTGCATTGTATGAAGCAGCCGAATCACAAACTTTTTCAAAAACTGATGTAGGCGTACTGTAAGTAAAACTTTTTAACCAATTTTACTTTTTGTATTTTAAAGAGTACAGTGTACAAATGCAAATGCTAAACCAATAGAAACGTCTAAAAAACACGTTCTTCTTCTGTGTATCTTCTGTAATTGTTAATTATATTAATTGAGATTTTGGCTACTTATAGAGATTTAATTACTGAACACAATGCAGTTTTCAGAATTGCTGTATATTTATTGGTTTTGAAGTTATCGCAGGTTGAACTGCAAAAATGGATCGACTAAAATTTACTCATCTGCCGCGTGTTTCACTGACGAAAGTAGAGCGAGATAGTTGCTATTATACCCTTTCTGTCTAGCGTACGGCGCAGCGCACAGTGTCCCTTTCAATACAGTATATTTAATGTATCTTTTAAATGTCAATAAATTTCAATGTAGATAATGTAGAATGTAGAAAATGTAGATAAAGAAAATGATTATGATATTGATTATAATTATAATAATTGGAAGCTTGTTTCAAATATATTATACTACATAGAAATGTTTATACACGCACTCATGCGCGCACGCGTGTGCACGTACGCGCACCCACCCACGCAGGCATATTATATATATATATATATAAAATTTGTGATGTTTTCAATTTGTTTCTTCTGCAAGTAGTATAATTTCGTATATTCTTTTTAACACCTGACGCACGTTTCACTGAAAAATATCAGTATCATCTGAGGTTTCTAAGTAAATTAATAACAATCGAAATAATTCTATTAATATAAAATTAACGAATAATAAAAAATTCCGACTTAATTTTACATCTTGTGCCATTTTGTCAATGTTATATGTGGACAGACTTGCTTACTTTTCTATTAAATGTAGAAATAGATTTTACCATTATTTTTTGCCGCAAACCATTTAATCTTGTTGTTTAATCCTTTTTCTATATGAATAGCTCATTACAATTATTGTTAATATTTCGTGTAAACAGCAGAGAGATGCTAAGTAGGACATTGTCTCAGGTAAGATTGCATGGTAAATCAAGACTCGCGCGTATTTCTTCCACCAGTCGGACGTCACGCGGCAAAAACAGCTGATCGCTAGGTTAGCGCGGGAAGCCGGAATGGCCCCCCCTGTGTTGTGTCTATTCAGCGCTAACACCACAAGATTTCTCATTCCCGTCAACATGAGTACCTACTCAAGGCCAAATAACATTCTTAATGTTGTAATGACAGACGTGTACGTTTACAAAACACTGTTTTGGCTGACACATATATACACATCTACGTCTGAACTCGCAACCTCTTATTTATCAGCTGGCCGGTTTTACGTTTCCACCAAACGTGTTCCAGAAAATCATATTAAAATAATATGAATATTTTATAGTAAAAACATAATAAAAATAATAATAATATACAATTTAAAAAGTTAATACACTACCTCTTGCTTATCCTAAGTTTTGTGCCGTATCACTTTTCCAAGGATTCATAAAATTGTTATCTCGAATGATACATGGATCTTGTAGAGCTCGTAATCCTAATGTTCCTTGCATGATTGATGGAATATGTACACATAATAACCGAGCAACATTTTACGTTAAACTATTGAAAATAACAATGGTTTTCCAAAGTACCGGAGACGAGATGACGGAATTGTTGAACTAAAAGGAATACCGTATACCATTTGATAATCGTGATTCGTTCAATACAATCGCTTCCTAATTCTACAGTACAATGCTCACATCAATATTGAAAACCGATAAACACATGTATAAATAGGCTTACCATACGTCCCGGTTTGACCGGGATTGTCCCGGTTTGACGACCTGATCCCGGGGTCCCGGCCAGTTTGTCAATTGTCCCGGTTTGAAAATTGACGAGAGTAGTTTCCGTCCGGGCGAAGACGTTGTGCAAGCTAAGCTCCCGATTTTTGGTTAAATCAATAGAAAAGAGAGTTTGAAAGATTAAAAGTAATTTTTCATGAATGGAAAATTCAAAAGCTGCAGTAGTCACTTTGCACGAGTATACACATTCAAATGACTTAGGGAGCACAAAAATCCTAATGTGTGCTACACTTGCTTTCCTTCGAAAAGATGTAGAATGTGGCTGGTAGTATATCCATGGTCAAGTTCCAGAGGAAGAGAAACTCGATTAATTCTTTAATTGTTTCGTAGAACAATAGCTAGACAATGATTAGTGCCACAGGAGTTACGGAACTGCTACTTCCGACGTCATACAATGAATAATACCGTACAAGCACGCATCAGAAACTAAACAGCCACGTTGGAAGACCACATCCAAGAATAAAAAACATTATCAAATGTTTATAATCTGAGGCAGAGAAATGTATTCAGAACACGATGTAACGATGGAGTGAAATTTTTAAGCTATGAAAAGGACGAAAAAGTATACTGAATTGGATAAACTAAAAGATATGAAAAAGATTCTGAAGTTGGGATGTTTCTCAAGATCACGTCGTCCGTTCTACAAGTTGACTAATAAAAATAAATAAAAAATAACCTTCCTTTTTAATTTAGAGAGAGAGAGAGAGAGAGAGAGAGAGAGTGAGAGAGTGAGGGAGCGGCTATGCAAGTGTGTGTGTGTGTGAGTTTTATAAAAATTGTAACTTGGTAAACGTAGTTGGTAACAAAAAATACATTTAACGAATTATAAAAACATAAACACAATACAGGGTGGATGTACATACATCGTTGTTTGTGTGTTCGCAAGTGGGAGGTACTCTCACGTATCAAAAATTAATTACGTGTCTTATCTACTTGAGTGTTCGCAAGTGAAACGAGTTGCAAGTGCCACTGTTCGTAAGTGGGAGCACACCATCGTCGGCCGGATACGGAAAGCAGATTAATTTACCTGGTTTCTTCGAGACAAAAGCATCAACATGAATCAAAAAATTTAACTTGCAACCATTATTTTAGTAAAACGTAGATGATTGTGGGTATCATAGCTTAGGCTTTTAGAGCATAGGCTTGTACATTTATCTAGGATTTACATTATGTAGCTGATGATAGAAGTTCAAATGCGAGTTCCTGGTCCCTAAAAACATGGGTATCTCAGCTGGGAGAGTGAACTCCAAGACAAAATACTGATCCTTCAAATGTGTGCGTGTCGGGTAGGTATAGGCCTACTCTGGGCTCCTTAAAAAAGCTACTGCTAAAATAACAGTGATTTGTTCTAATTTTGTTTGCTACATAATAAGGTGACGCCGTATAACATTAAAATTTGGGTTTGGCAAAGATTATCAGAATTGGCACATTCAACAATTAAAAGTTTTGTACGAATGAGCAGAAAATAATGGTATTTAAAAGGAACTATAAAGACATATCTTATGGTCATAAACAAACCGTAGAAGAAATTACTATTGTAATCAGTATAGTCATATTTGGGCAGGTGTAGAAAAATATGGAGAAGCCTGTACAGGTGTGTCGGTGCTGATGGGAACACACATAAAAACGTTTGTATGAGATTAAACGTATGTATCCAAGATAAATACCGTTTTATCTACAACAGGTGGCTTCGAAATATGAATTTGGGGATTTCCCTTTTATTTAGGGGGAATTGTTATAAGGTAAATACAGTACAACCTGTCACATCCGGACCTGTGATATCCGGAACCTCCCATATCCGGACGTATCTCCAAACTAATTTTTGCAATTCTGTAATTGTTAATTATATTAATTGAGATTTTGGCTACGTATAGAGATTTAATTACTGAACACAATGCAGTTTTCAGAATTGCTGTATATTTATTGGTTTTGAAGTTATCGCAGGTTGAACTGCAAAAATGAATCGACTAAAATTTACTCATCCGCCGCGTGTTTCACTGACGAAAGTAGAGCGAGATAGTTGCTATTATACCCTCTCTGTCTAGCGTACGGCGCAGCGCACAGTCTCCCTTTATGTACATAAATATGTAGGAAAAATAAGGAAAATATGTAGCTAAATATGTAATATTTAAGAAATATGTAGTATTAAAATACTTTCACATCAACAATATAATTTACATTTTACGAGAACATAACAGTGCCCTCTTTGAAAGGTTTTGAAAATAATAGGTGCTTCATTTTAAACTTTTTAAAATCACTTTCAAAACATGCAAATATATTTTGAGCAAAGTCAATGTAATCCATAAAATACTAATCAAGTTCGGGGCTGACACTAATCACCAGTTAGATTACCACTTCTGTTACAGAAAATAAGTTAACCCTCAGAATACACAGTATCTGAAAGTTCAACTCTTTGTTGAAGAGTTTACAATAAGACAGCATGCATAAGAAATGAATTACTTTTCAATTGTTTATTGTACTTTAGAAAATTTATGAAAACATATTTTAGAAAACAGTATTAAAAAAGAAACCTTGATATTATAAAATTAACAACAACAAAGTATTTTACCTATGGATTTCTGTAGTATAGGACATGAGTATAAAGTAAAAAATTGAGAATTAATAACTATTTAACAAAGTATTTTACTAGGAGAGTTGAAATTACTATAAAATTAAAGGTAGATTTTTGACTTGAAAATCTATATTGTATATATATATATATATATAACTCTACTATAACTCTGCATAAGAATAAAGTGTCCATGTAAGTTTTTTTTCCACTGTTTAGTTGCACAATTAATTATTATATACTTTTCTATATTGTCTGTTGACATGGACTGTCTTCGGTCTGAGAGTATGTTTTTATATATAGAAAAGGATCTCTCGACATCACATGTCGTCACCGGCGCATGTTTATATAGAGGAATCGTACTTGGAAGAATATTCTCAATCGATTCTACAGTTTCGCCGTTACATATGCGATAAATGGTATGTAAAGTTGAGTAACCAGGGTTTCTATTCAGCACAGCATTTAATTTAGTAGAAACTTTGTCACCGACTTCACCCTGCACAGCATTTAATTTGTTAACTGCTTCTTCAACTATTCCTATGGCCTCTTGGAGAGTCAGACCTGCAGTCTCCAGTTTCTTGATACAACTGAAATGCGTTTTGATGTACGAAACTGAACATATCACCTTAGAGTTGTTGAATGCAGACAAGGATTCGCTCGCTGACACTGCAGAATCGGGAAATAATGTTTCCACCACATACTTCACAGCTTCAAAGTTGTCACTGTAGAAATTTACGGCTTCGACCCAGGTTCCCCATCTTGTAATTACGGGTTCTGGAGGCAGAGGTGTGTCAGGTAGCCTTTGTTTGTAGCACTGGATACGGTAAGGAGCTTTCAAGAACACCTTTTTTGTTGCTGATATTAATGTATTTACTTCGGGGAAAAGGTCTCTGACAGTTTCAGCTACTCGATGCAATCCATGAGCCAGGCATGTAACATGTAGTAGGTTGGGGTAAAACACATTTAGAGAATTACCTGCTTTTAACATGTATGCTGCTGCATCTGTATACAACAGCAGTACCTTCTCTTCTTTAACACCATTTGGCCATAACAAACTTGGCAAAATACAGCTTTATCGTCAGTTGTAAAAGCACTGTCAATCTGTACCCATGATTTTAACTTAGATGACAAAGATGATGCGGTCGGTGCCATGATAAAACAAGGATATTTGTATTTAAAACTCTTAAGAACTTGCGTTGAACAATACCGCACAATATATTATTTAAGACGTCTTTTGTCCAACAACGAGAATCCGCCAAGGCAAGAAACAAGCAAGCGCAGAAGTGTAGGCGAAAGACAAAACACTGACTTGACAATAACTTCAACACACCACACTGCACGCCAGATTGTTATTTACGTGTAGGCTTACACTCCGAGAGCGTCGATAATACTGGCGTCAAAAATCACATTGTGCCCTACAATAGCATAGAGTTATATAGATATTTGTTTGTTTAGGTAGATGGAATCCGTTGCGAGAATTGCAAGATCTGCGAAGAGTATTTATTTACCGCGGACAGCACGTTCTTTCCCCACCGAGCCCGCTGAACGTGCGAACAAAACGTAAATGAGTGGGGCCGCGCATACCATTCTCATCTAACATCCCGTGCAAGATGCCTTACTTGTCGCTTGAGCTCGTAAAAAATTTTACTTCTTGAAAGTAGAATCTATGTGTGCAATTGCAACAGATGCAATATTTTGCCTTTTCTTGTAATAAATTTAATTGGACCTGATTCTGATTAATTGCACATTTGCGCATCTGAGTAATGTTGTTATAGGCCTAACTATTTTTTGCCATTTCAATTTTCAAATTGAAGTAAAGTATAGTAAAATATGTAGAAATATGTAAGATGGAGTGAAATATGTAATATGAACAAAATATGTAAAAATATGTAAAATTAAACTCGCGGATAAGACACCTATTGGTATGATTCGCCGATATCTGGCTTTTCCGTGTAAATGTGCACTCAGCATTCAAATATGTAATTACATAAAAATCCGGGCCTTAATCATCACCTACACCTGCATAAATATGAATGTAGGGGCTACTCATTACAGTATTCACTTCCCCTTCCTTTGTATTTTGATTTGACAGCATTACAGGATGTTTACACTACCTTGTAAGCACGTATGTTTCCCCTTCTGTTTTGTCCAATATACAGTAGATTTGATAGAAATTTTAAATGAAGAAGGAAACTGCTACTTGGTAAATTAATATGTATTGTGGTTTTAAAAGGAAAAGAGAGATAGCTACCGTTTTTCTAATTCTATCAGTAGGATAGAAAACAGATATAATATAAAATGTATGAGACCCCATTAATATTAAGTATTTATCTCTAAATCACCAGTCGATTGTCTCAAAATAATGCGAAAAATTGCGAAAGAAACTACCGTGTAGTTATTTTTATCTCGCAAGGGTGTGTACGATGAACTATAGAAAAGAAACTTGTAGATAAATGTTTTTAAACAATGCCGTTTGGTTGCTAATCCCCGACCTTATAACTTTTTTATATACTTGCTTTGGTATAGAAAAGTCTTATGAAGTGAAAAGAAATTAGTAAAAGAGAATGGAAAATTCCAGGGTGAGGAAGAATATTTAACGTTACGAATTATAAAACGAAGGAGATATTACAGCTGCAATAAAGAGCAGGCAACGAATTATATCAAGGGCTCAAGAGAGAAGTAACGCAACGGAAGGTTGATTGGAATTCCTCAACTTAAATGTGAAGGAGGTATTGTATAATATTAATACTACCTGTAACTACCGCAGACCTTCCTTTGTCATAAACCGTCTCCTCACCATTCCCGATGGACCTCCTCCCAGAAACCCCCGCCAACGGAGAAATAGAAATAATTAAGTCTCTTCGTCATACTTACTACACCTGGCTTCCTTATTGATAACTTAACATCTTAAATTTTCCTATCTACCTATCCGGTCTTTATCCCTCTCCTTTGTGCCTCCCCGCCTTACCTTGACGCCTCTCTGACACCTCCCTCCAGCTTTGGCGTCCTGCGTTACTCGACCTCGTCTTGGCTGTCGTTTGACTTATACTTTTATTATGGCTCTACCATCACCCATTTGGCTCTGCACACTACGTAAACACACAAATACACATCCATACACTACACTCTATCCTGAATGCCTCCACCTACTTCGCCACCGGTCCGCGCTGCGCTGGCGTGCGACTCCTCTAAATCTCCAATCGGCGGAAGGGTGCTTGCCCCAGATCAGCCTGAGTCTTATCCTCTGAGACAAGTCTCAGACAACGCAAAAAAAGGTATAATATTATAGCCTACTGTCTACTATGACTGTGAGACGCGAATATGACAGCAGATACGCAAGAATGTAGGAGGCTACAGAAGAATAAAGGAACGGTCCAACTTCGGATATTATGGCTTAAGTAATCATATTAGAAAGGATTATTACAATTTATTTTATACACCACACAATATATGTGATAATTTTAATTTTTTATTTATCTATAAATTTTGAAACGAATTAAGACCTGTATTAACATCAACCGTTGTGTATATAATTCTTTTCACTCAGACTTTTCACAAAGTTTAGTGATATATTAAAACCATGTGTAAGATAATCAATTTTTGTGAAACCTATAATATACCCATTAAATAGTGTAGACTAGACAAGTATGATAGTAGCTTAATACAGTCTTTTTTCCGGGATGAAAGGGAAATTATAATATTGTGCGCTTAAGAATGAAACTTTTTTTGTTTCTAGACCAACGTTTATGAAAATCTATTTGGCTTCATTTCTCAGATTGTAATAAAATTGGAATCAATTATAGCCTATATCAAATTAAAAATTTTTGCCAAAATTATTTGTTAATAACCAAGTTTACTTTATTTTCTTAACCGATGGATTTTTGCATATCAAATTCCGTTTATTAGACATCGATTTTTCAATATAAAATTGGTCTCTAGATTACTGATTTGCGTTAATGCGTCCAAGAAAAATAGTAGTTTGATAAACCTTATTACTAAGTTTTAATGTTTGTTTACATACGGCGTTTTCAAGAAACTGTAACAGTGTTAGAATAAATAGGCCTACTTAAAAATTTGATTACATACCTGCACCTAGTTTCGTATACAGAAGCAGTGTAAAAAGTATTTTGTAAAGCTTTCTTACAAAATTATAACATAACTGAAGCCCAAATGATGTTTAAGATTTTGCACGTTAAGTCATATGAAGTTTACTTAAGAACCTGTTACGTTCAGACTTCCTGAGATACAGTTATTGAGAAGAACAAGAGTAACAGAAAGAAAGAGAGAGAGAGTGAGAGAGAGTGAGAGAGAGGTCAAAGTACATGATGTTTACTACAGTTGGCTACTTATAAGGAACTTGAAAATAATTAAACTTATTGTAATGTAGAAAGTTAACGAAACATGAACCAAAAGCGAGGATTATGTGCAGCAGACTCAAGAGTTTTATTAACAGGATCCAAACAGCCTTTGGTGAAACGATTATTACGTTAAATAATTTATTCGCAATTAAGAAGTGGTACATTTTGAAGAAAGGAAAAAACCGAGGATGAGGAACTTATAAGTTGCTATTAAAATATGTAACTTACCTTTTGGACACCTAATTATTTTACAAGCAAGTTACGGAAACTATAAAAAAAAATTAATTCTTAATATATAAGCCTTCACGTATTATTTCAAAAAAATTAGATTACTGCTCACTGTGATATACGAAAAGCAAAAATATAATTAATGTAACATTACAACTCTGTAAGATATAAACTCTTCTGCTTCTGCAGGTTGTTATTTATATTATTGGTACTTGTAGAAATTTTTATTAATCAGAATGGTGAATAAATTTCCAACGGATGGGAGTCAACTTGAAACATGTTGCTTCGGTACTACTGTATACCAATAACTGCATAACCATATTCTTACAAATGATATTCGGTATGAATGAGAATAATTAAAAATTCGTAATTCTCTCTCCCCCGTCTCTCTTCTCCCCCTCACTCTTTCTCTGTCAATTTTCCCCATCTACCTCACTAATAGGGGCAAACCTCACTACTACCTTTAATTAAACATGACTACCTCACTATTAATTTCCTTTTATTTTCATTAAGTTAGCACGGCAGGTCCTTCTGCGACTGCACCCAAAGCGCGCCTCTTTAAGTGTTTGTTGAAATGTTACACTGCTACAAACAGATTACTCAAGTTTGAATGTGTAGTCTGTACAAACACAATGAATGATTAAACAAACAGATACAAACAAACAGTGAAGGATTGTGTGTAACACTGAAATTGTTGACAAAAAGAAGAAACTGTACGAGTTGGCGCGCGTGCGTGTGCGCGCGCGAGAGAGAGAGAGAGTGAGTGAGTGAGTGAGTGAGAGGACTGAAAGAGGGCGGAGGTAAAAAAATCTGTCGCATTAAATTCACGCCAACAACATTCTTAATGTCGTAATGACACAACAGTCTTTGTTTACAAAAATTATTACGATTGTCACGACACAAATATACAGATCTAATGTGTGTTGGCAGGCTGACGCGTTCGTTCTACCAATTCATTCGAAGGCTGTATTCACTCCTGTCTGTATTGAAATAATACAAATGTTGTTTTATAGTAATAATATAATAATAATAATAACAACTATCACGATTTGTAGGCTTAAGCATTCATAACATAAACAGTTTTCTAACGTTCCCTCCACTCAAAAGACTTCTACGAACTTTTTTTAACCTATTGATTTTACTCCATTTTTAATAATTCACCAATCCCTTCAGTTTATAACTTACTGCTTACATGTCGGAGTCATGTGATAGTATGAAACTTTTATTGAGCAGAATTCAGTATGACGGATATTCGTGGCATACCTACGGAGATGTGAAAGTAACGTAGTTATACTTCGATTGCAGCTTGGATTCACTAAATTCTGTTGCCTTCTGTACGAGCGGGTAAATTCTATGCAGGAATGGGAAAATTATTATGTAAAAAAAAGCAGTGATCATTAAAGACAGAGGCACTGAGTGTAGGAGATCAGACCGTTGTAGGTCAAGTACTAGTAAAACCTGGAAAAGCTTATCGTTCACTACTACATATTAAGTAGGTTTAATGAAAATTATGTAAATGGAACGGATGTAATTTCGAAACTGTTAATTTCCTTCAAGTGTGTACTAAAGTAAAGAATGTTACAATTTATAAGTTGGTAATTACACCAGGTAATGCTAACAACCAGTAGCCTACTGATTCGAATGTGTGTGTGAAGAGGGCTTTTGAGTCGATAATAACGCTATTACCTACTTGACACAGAAATTCCCGTGTCACCTGCATTTTGTATTATGCAAACGTTCGGAGGATGTAAATTTTTCAACAACATTGTTGGAGTGCCAACCTTTAGAATGAACCGTTGTGGCGGAATGCAAGATTGATTTAAAGAATTAAAAAATTCTTGGAGATAGTACACTATATTTTCAATATTAAATACGGTGTTAATAGATTCTTCGGACATTTTATTATCCCCAGAAAATTTTTCCAAACTTGTATCATTATTTTCCTTCACAGATTCGATTCTTTGGGAATAACCACTTGTAATTTTTATCAAGTAAAGACTTGACGTTTTGCACAGAATTTAGCAATTAATACAGTGTTGTACTATTTACTATGTCCCAGTTTTTCGTCAATTTCTGTGAAGCTATCGTCATTAGGAACACTACCGTCACCGAGGTGCAGTAAGTTTGTAGAAAAATCACCATCTCCTCCTCCTCCTAAATGGGCTCTCATATTGCTTTGCAAATTTAGTCTGAATAGCATTCCACATCGCCGAGGACTTTAAACACACTGAGACAATATCAGCGCGGGTTCCTCTTGCAGTTACCGGTAATCTCTAGCGAGAATCCTCTGAAATAACAAATGTTACGCTACCCACTAATTTGTTACAATTTCTTAAGTCTTGGAGAGTTTGATTGACCGTTTCTATACAGTCCACAAATCGTCTTCGTTTTACCGTTCATGATTAGTTTCCGTTTTGATCGCTCTTTCTTTTGTCATGCCTCCTCTTCAATACGAATTGCTTTTTTAATAGGAGTCAGTGAGAATACTTGACTTTTTCTTCTTGGCGCATTTCTATTTTATTTTTGCAGTCGCTTTCGGATAAGGGCGAATTTATTCTGGTGTCAATTGTGATAAGGTATTAGCAGATGTCTCGTTTATTTCCGACGTGGGAGGTCCGGCTACTGTGGTCTCTTGACAATCTTTTGTTGGTGTTAATGTTCCTTCATAATTACTTTTGTCTCCTATCTCTCTGTCAATTACAGGTGAACACAGAAACTCTTCGATACTGAATATATTTTCATTTAATGGCCAAATTCCAGTTGAACTAAAACCTGCTGTCAGTTAGATGGTGTAGCTGCCTTTGAAAGAGCATCTTTTGCTAGCCCAGGTATGTCATGGTTTTACCTGGGTTTATTGTCATCCAGCTCTCAGCGGCTGCACCGAAACAGGCCATATAAACACTTGTCTAATGGCTGAAGTCAGATTGTAACGGGTATGAGGTATAAACTGTTTCATAAATAGTAAAAAAAGAGAGGCTGTAATTTATCTTGATGGATGTGCTACTCCAATACAACCTGCTGGTCCATAAATAATCAAAGTGATATCTACATAACACTCTGTGGATATAACGATAAGTGGTGGTTTCCAGCTGCCATCTATGAAAATACCACTGGTTTCACCCTTTTCCAAAGGGGTAACCCTGCTGACTTGTTTATTTCCCTTCAAACTGACAACTTTGTTAGGACAGTGCACTGTCGTTATGCTGCCTGGTTTCCTTCACATTCCAAATATTGTGACAGTAAAAATGAAGGCGACTTATCACAGAATTCCAATATTGAAGAAAGTTTTATGTTATGTTTATTAAAACTAAATGCTATTGCAAAACTTGTTGCTTCAGCCTCTCTAAAAGACAACCTTGAATGTCGCTGCATGAAGCCAGTAAAACAATCTTTTACCGGCCCAGTTCACCAGAAAATCGACATTATTTGCAAACACGTATTCGGAGGCTAACATACGAATATTCTTAGGGTACAAACCATAATAACTAACAGAATAGTGCAGATCATAACACAGAAATCTGAATTTTCTTTTTGTTCTTTCCTAAATACAAGTTGTGGAAAACGCCGAGTCTTTGTAGGGTTTGTGAGCTACATCGCCCCAGAAAGTTTTTCACTTGTACGTTTGAACCAAATATGAAAAAAAGAAAACAGAACAAAATGTTTTACTTACATTGTACCAACATACCACTTTCCTTCTGGTGAAATTGAAGGTACACCTTTAATTTTAAAATTAGTGGCTGAAGTGTAGTGCTGCTGGCCACTCTACCTTTAGTGCGTGTGTCGAACACTCACTTTAGGCAACCTATTCTACCTCCTAAATTTCCTAGGCGGCATAAAAAGGAGCCATTATTACTATTATCATTTTAAAAATTTTAGTTTTTTAGGATTTAATAAACACGTAATCTTCATTAAAGGATCACAAGTAACTGACACATAATTAATTCTGAGATCTGTTAGGTTATGAATTAATTTTCTTTTAAAAGTTATACAGAAACATAACTTGCCCTCATGTTGCCACATTGCTTTTGTATTAGTATGATTCAATTGTACACTTACCATGGATCCAACAAAGTACGTAGCTGTAAACACCCATAGCAAATTAGTGACAAAAGGTTGCTTTACACGTTCTAAAATACAAAAGGGAACAAAGACTCATTTTACTGTACACTGCTATAATCAGACTGGAGAAGCATGTACTACAAGCTATAACAAAAACGTTATACAGTTGCAGAGGTGCTGCGACTAAGGGACACTTGAAGAAGTACAAAGTATCAACTTATGTCTCTCTGCTCTCCCCTATATGGTAATACTGTCTTATAACGACTGTTAAACAAATCAAATGTATTGTATACCTTTATATGTGTATTTATACACAATATATCATAAACGTTTTTTGTGGCAAAAATACCTTTATATGTGTATTTATACACAATATATCATAAAAGTTTTTTGCGACAAAAATATCTGTCAAATTTTTGTATGTTGTAATGGTACATATAACACTACCAACACCAGCGTACCACAAATAAGTTGAAAGCCACTACAATTAAGAATACCTACAAGGTCAAGCATACGATCATGGATAAAAAAGGAAGTATCATAAGCCAAAACCAAGTGAATTAAAATGAAGAAGGAATTACCAGTAAATGTGCAACTAAAGAAGATAAAGCAAGACTAACGACGAGACGACATACATAATTACCCAATACATCAAACAGTGAGAAGGAAACCCATTAAAGACAAAATCAAGAAGAAACCTATTAACCGTGAGAAGGAAACCAGTGAAAACGCCATGAAGAAACTTATTAAGAGGGAGGAAGGAAATCGGTGAAGAGAAGAAGAAAATATCCAGATCAAACACAAAAAAGGGAGATAACATGAATTATAATGAACTAACATATGGCAATAAAAGAATTATTATAAAAGAAGAAAGAATAAATGGAATAAACAACATGATTTAAACCCCTAAGCTGCAAAACAAATTGACACTTGACCAAAACTTATTAAGTGAATACCTTCCTTGACAATGTAATACAAACAATAATCAATAAGAATGAATTATTGAACATAAAAAGTAAGAAAGAGAATGAATAATAATAAGTTCTTAGCTAAATTATGTGTAGACATGAAAAGCGGGCTATGTCCAAAACACCAATGACCAATAGTAAAGTGGAATTGATATTAGAAATAAACACTAATTACCAATAGTAAAGACTGTAAAAGATAAACAAAATGTAATCTAATAATAACCAATAGATATACCAGTACTACATAAAGTCAAATAAATCAAATGTAATACAGAAACACAAAACCGACAATAATCCATTGTTGTATATTATAACTATATGCTTGCCATAGAATGGATGCATGATGAACAAAATTATCTTGTAAACTTATCATAAAAGAGTAGGAACTAAACCAACAACATTGAATGAGGCAGAATACTATTCGAATAAGTAAATTCAAGGATTATAGCCACCCAAATACTAATAATAACAATAATAATAAATAAACCATGTTGACAGCTAGATGCAAGTAATCTTGGTTACTTTAAACCAAAGCAATTTTCAGTATAAATGCAGAATGAACTACTGCACAATAATAACAGTGCTATCAAAACAATGATAAGAGATATTCAAGCAATAACGAGAATAATTTGATAGGATTACAACCCATATAAAAAGGTAACTTCCTAAAGTATAGTAAACTCACTTAACAAACTATAGTTAAGGTAATAAAACCACAAGATGAAGAAAAAGGACACTATCAGAAGTGACAATGACCAATGCAGTATGCATAGGCCATAATAAAATGTTATTAACTATTAATGTTATAATAATATTAAGTATCATGTACATGTTGTGTTTATGTTAGTGTCTATACAGGAAAGTACAGAGCAACTCACCGCAGCTAATAATAGAAGAGTCAACGCAACTTCTTCAGAATCGAACTCGTGAAATAGAACAAAAAACATTCTAAACTATTTAAACAAAATTAATAAACGATGTCAAAGAGTAAGTAAACCGATTTATTCATATCGGATTCAATAATAGATTGAATTGGGTAGAATAAATCAATAAACCAAAAATTAATAATAAAAACCAAAACGTTAAGAATAATAATAAAACAGACAATCTCGTCGTGCTAAAATGTTCATACACACTTTTTAAGAGAAAATTACTTAAAACTTCGAATCTAACAAGAAAAATATTGTGTCGAGTATTCATAATGCAAACCCTTAGATATCAAATATGAAATGAAAATATAAGTACCAAGTAAAATGTATATTCTATAGCCGGCAGAATAAGGGAAGGACAAATAAAATAGAGGCAGGATATCAAGAGAATGGAAAACATGGGACTACCTAAACAAGTAATAAGATACAGACCTCAGGGAAGACGAGATATAGGTAGGGCAAGGAAAAGAGATGCCTTCAGTGAAGGCAAAACAGGCTGTAATCCTATACCTTGACATGGAGAAGATTCCTAATACTTAATAGCACACTTAAGAACAAAATATTGGTATGGAGAATCATACACGACTTCCATGTTCTAAGATTTATATTTAAAATAATTTTCGAAATGAAATATTTCCATTGAAACTACTTCTTTCTACTTACTGCTTCAGCCACTTACTGTGGGCACTAACGTATACCACCTCACGTTATCGCACTTGATTTTCACTGATGATGGAAGTCGATGGCACTGGCGAAACGTCTGGTTTTGCAGAAAACATTGGTCTACGGCCAAACAGGCCGGGAAGGAATTTTAAAAACAAACTGCTTCTTTGTTGTCAATAACGTAGTACATATATACAAAAAATTATCAGGTAAACTATTACGTTACAACAAAAAAATGTTTCAGGTAAACTACCCTTTCCCCGTAACCGATCTTCACCAAAATCAATAGGCCTTGAGTCCTCTATAACTCGGGCACATATGTAAAAAAATATCTGATTCTGTTTGAATTTACGGCAGTTATCGTTCGTCATGAAAAAATTTCTCTTGTTACAACATAAAATATTGCAGGTAAACTACCCCTTTATCTTAACCGATCTTCACAAAAAACAATAGGTCTTGAATACTCTACAATTCAGGGCTGTATGCAAAAAATTATTTGATTCTGTTTGAATTTGCGGCTCTTATCGTTTGCCATAAAAAATCTAGACAGACACACAGACACTTTTCGATAAATTACTTTTTTTCATGTTTTGAGGGTAGTATAATCAGAATCTGCAAAAATCTCTAACACGATTTTTTTTGCCATCACCATACTTCCATTTCCTTATGGAACATGAAAGTAAAATCAAAGTAAAATTCTGATGGCAACAAAAATCAAATATTCTATCAAAAATTGGGGATATACATTTTTGGTAGGTATTTGGTAGGCCTACTTGCATTGCACAAGGAATGTGTTATTTTCAATAGGTTATTGATAAAAAAAGACTTACAAGTACCTTGATTTTTATTACAAAACAGTTTCAATTCTAAGGTATCAATAATTAATAATTATTAAGGATAATGAACAAATTATTTCTTCATAGAAGATACATAAAAACATTGCAAAAATAATACATATCAGACAAATATTATTACAACAAAAATACCACACAGACATTTGGGCTTTGTTACTTTATCAGTAACTATAAGATTACATTCATAAAGTACATAGAATATTTATTTACAAGAACATAATTACAAAAAGTGAAAACACCTTTGATGAAATAAACATTTTATTTATTACATCAAACATAACTAAACTCAGATGACAATATAAATGAACTAAATATAGGTTTTTCTGCGAGGGAGTGTAGGATTGATTAGGGGTTCAATTAGTTGAAATTATTAAAAAAAAAAGCATAAACTATAAATAGAAAAACTAGACTGGTATGTTTACAACAAAATGAAAACTTCAAGTTACATTTAAGAGATATTCCGTGTCAAATCAACAAGTGCTACAACCTGACCCTCTTAGATTTATTTGAAATTAAGTATGCATGTAGTATTCATAAATAGTAACACAAATCAATTTTTTCACATTTTTCTGACGAAAGGTTACTGAGTAATGGGTGCTCAAAAATGAAAAAATAAATAAAATTTTTGACTTGCGCAACAATATTGATTTGTTCACAACTTGTGTTCTAATTAAGCTAGAACAATGACATCGAGTTCATTTGAAAGCTCTTTTAAAGGGCTTTCATATGATATAAAACATAATTAGTTGAAAATATATATATTTTTTATAAACACATCATTATTGCATTTACTGAATTTTGAAAAACTGTATTTTTAAAATTCTCAAAAAAATATATGTGAAAGATATTGTTTTCCTCTACATATTCTGAAAGTTTCAACTTGGGATGAGCATGGGATCACTATCAAAAGTAATTTTATGTTTATCACGATTCTGTAAAACGTCATTCAGATCGGTGAATTATTATTATTTTTATTTTCCTACCCGTGACAATTTTTCAGAATCATAGTTGGATTTATTACTTGGCCTACAAAATTGTACTTTTCTTTCATACAAATAACTGTGTTTTAAAGCTTAGCACTAGCTAAATTAATAGCTCAAAATTAATAAATTGACCTACATATCTGAAATATATATCTTAATACAGTGATCCAGGTTTTCCGTGTACAAGCAAAAAAATCTCATTTTAAAGACTATATACAAAATGGTTGGTTGGTGTGACTATCTCCCATCTGTTTAGTATTTTGTCATCGGATAATATTCAGTCAGCTGTTGTCAACTGTTGTTGAAAGTGACCTGTACATTTTCTTTTGGTGTGACATAGCCTATAAAGTGAAAAAAATGTGATTAATTCTGAAATGTTGTGTTTTGAAATTAGCTTAAAGGTACTTTTGTACAATTCTCACAACAGTGTATAAGTTTATATGCCTACAACCAGTTAATATTGTAACGAGACATATGAGCCCAAATATTTCAGTAACCCAAAATATTAACACATGTCAATAATTGAGTGAAAGAGACAAACCAAGTGTTTCTTCTAAAAGGCCAAGCATGAAACTACATGAGCTACTCATCACCAAGGATAAACTCACAACAATAAGAGTTAATAAAACTAATGGTAACTAACAAGTGAAATAACATTATAAGAAAAAGAAGATGCACCGAACAATGGTTGTACCACAGGAACCAACAACCCAATAGTTTTCGGTCAGTAAGGAACCAATGAAGACAAGCAAGAAACATACTACGAGAAAGACACCTAACAACCATGGTATAAAATATAGATTCCAAGAGCCAGTCAACTATAGAACATCTTACCCGTATATGCAATGACTGAACAACTTACAGATTGAAGAGATGGACAAGAACTGACTAACTGAGATGACCAATATTGTAACGCAACAGAAATGCTAGCACTCAAGTTACATAAAAACAAGGTTCACAGAATAATAAACAAGTCAATATTTAACCCCATGATAGAACAAAGATCTAATAATTATATTTATAATCATAGATAAAGGTAAATAAGGATGCAAGGTAATATTAACAAGAATAACCGAACCTGTAAGTTAGACAATAGTTGATGATATATGTTTAATGAAAAACAAACAAAAAATGAAACAATAATTTACTAATAGCAAAAAAGAATTTTGAGTTAAGAGGTATTATTTTGTGACAACAAATGTTATGATAAAGTTTATGTTATGTTATACCAAATATGTGTTGAGTTAATGAAAGATAATGAAACAAGATGTATTATTCAATGACTGTCGTAGAATGAAGTGTGAAGCAGCTAATTAACGTTAATAGATTTGAATTTTCTTATATGTGATCCATAGGTCAAGATAAAATTGTTATTAGATATGGAAAAAATAATTGTTTATGTAAATGTTAATAGTTAAGATTTAATTATATGTATGAATTTATATAAAAGGGGCTATAGATGTGTACCAGTTATAAACACAGGTAGATCTGTTTACAATAAAAGGCCTAACAGCCAAAACCACTATATAACCACTCATAACATAAAGGTTAGGTACATCAGTTAATAATAATTAATGAATACGATTTGAAGAGTTAGAAAAAACATTAAATTAATAATGATATATAATAAAATTTATACAAATTATGATAATACCATAATGCCATGATATCGATTAATAACATTTAATATCGAAAATGGATTAAATATAAAAAAAGGAAAAAAACCGGCTTATATCAAAAAACCAGCAGAATATGTGTAGAAAATAATAAACCAACTATCGGTAAAGTTACATTCCGATAGGATAGCAAATTGATAAGGAATAGACAAAAAATATATGAAATAAACAGTATATTCAAAACATGTGGAAGGAAGAAGTCGTGTGTTGCTAGGGACGACAGAAGAAGAGGAAGTTGTTAATTTGACAATAATTGCTTTGATGATCTGAATGTGATGAGATTAAAAAACACAAGAATTATCTATTTAATCGGAATGTTTTAAATCATCAGACACGATTATAAAACACAAAATCCTAATGACAATGTTTATGACTATCACCAGTACAGTTTAATCCAAATAACACTACAGTATGAAATCACAATAGAGAATAAATAACTGGATTATACAAGGAAGAACTTGAACTGTCCCATATCCGAAGGGAATTGATGATATATTAAACCAAATAGAAAGAATTAACAGTATCACAATTAATAATATTCACTACACCAGAAGTTATAACTTCTAAAAACACGGAACAACACTAATTGCTTCAACCAAGAGAAGAACGTATTTGGATCCTGGCGTTGCAGAAGAAGCATCAATCGGGCTGTAAACCAATCCAAGCTGTAATTCCGAAGTGGACAGGAGAAGAATTCCATTCTATTAAATCGAAGAAAGAAAATCGTACGGCATAATTGTCCAGAACAGTAAATTTATCAATCAACCGCCTACACGATTGGCTTCGTTCTAGTCTGGTAAATTATTATTATATTAATCATACTAACTACACAACACTTTAAATTTGTAAATCTTGCATTCTTATCTATGTATTTTTAATCTTCCCCACAGTTACAAGAACCTTCACACCCTGAATTAAATTAATTACAAATTAAAACACACTATATAACTAAATTTAAATAAAGTATCAGAATAATCAACAATCGATTCATACAATCTATAGCTCAAGCATATGTTAATTAGAACATATATTATTCAATGTTAAAGAAGTAAACAAATAAAGAATCTTTATATATTGGCAAAATCTTGTTATTTGGAGTATGGTTTAATGAGCTAGGAATAAAAAAGTAACTGAATAAGTATAGAATAATTGGTTAACATAAACATTGAAATAACCTATAAGTTTCGTTGAGCCGATACTACAGCGCTTATAGCGGAATTATCTGACACCAAAGAGAGAGAGAGTAAAAATACAAAATTAGACAGAATTCTCTTCAAGGTATAATAGGGTTGAACGGAATTATAAAATAACTCATTAATTATTTAAGTTACAGGTACACAAACACTGATAGTTTTTAGAGAGCTAAGTTAATAATTAATTACTTACATCAATACATCCCACAACTCCAAATATCTCCGAGATTTACATAATTAAAATAATTCAAAACACATTGGCATAGGTGTATGTACAAATTGACAAACACAACAGTGGGGTTTTAAGGAGAGGAAACCCATTCCTGTACAATATACAACAGATAATATTATAAATGTATAGGACAAGATATGTTATAAAAGAATGAAAGTAACTAGACTGTTAACTGAATAGAAGCTGTGAATAAAAGCATAGTAACATGTTATGCATAGCACCCATGTAACATAAAGAAGTATTAAAATTGTCTCATAATAATAACAAATATTACTCAAATAGTCAAACAATCATGTAAGATAAGAAAAGGCAATAACTAAAGAGTTATTAGTTATCATTAATAAAACCAAACTTGAGAAAATAAGGTTAAAAGAATGTAAATTTGTATCAACCTAACATACACATTGTTGGTACAAATTTCACCTAAATTCACATCTATCAGTAGGAAAAGCCTACCTAAACCAAAATGTTTTGTGCCTTAAACCAAGAAGAACTGATAAGCTTTCTACAGGTACCAATATAAGATACCCAAAATGGATTTTAAATAAGAATTTAAGTAAATAAAGTGAACCAAAACCGACCAAAAGGGGATTCACTAAGTAAAACGTGAACAAAACCACTTTATAATACCAAATAGAAGTAAAAGGTTAATGTCTATACCACAAGTAAGGTGTAATGCCACTATTGTAATAGTATAAGAATATTATAAGAAAGGACATAATGTATTATAATCGTAATTAAGAACACCTGTCATGTGACACTAGGTGTAAATAATGTTAGTCAATGATATACACTAAGGGGCAGACCAGTGTACAAAAAACACTAAACCAATTATAAAGAGACTACTATGATTAAACTATTGTAACTAAATAATAGTAGAAAGAGATAAAAGAATACCAAATAAGAATGGCAATAAGTGTACACCTCATAGTGCAAAATAGAGGTCAGAGAGAGATAACTATATAAGAATACAGCAGTTCTATAAGGAGAAATTTACCTACAAACTTATAAATTTTGCACAATCATCTGGCGATATAAGAGCTTCTACAACAATGGATTCTGTAACAAAGAAAGAATTTTAGCTAACAGAGAAAAATAATTATCATTGCCAGTATCAACAAAAGTGCAAATTACTAAATGAAATAATTGCAATTTTATGGGAAATAATGTTATTAAACTAATTATGTACTTTATTAAGAACTTCTGTTTTCCAGCAGCTTCCAAAACTCTTTATATAAAAAATAATATAAACAAACTTATTTAGAGCTTCTAACAATACTTATCTTAAAATTATCATATGATTATACTTTCCAAAGGAAGCCCCTGATTTGAAAGCATTGACACATAATACTACTAACTAAAAATGATTCCAACTACTATGTTACTAAATTTTCTCATTTAAAATGTAAATGGGACTGTTAATAACTTTATATTGTTGTCATTAACAAGACAAAACAATCATTAATGGCTATTTTATCACAAACTTCAAAATCTCCTATAAAGCTTGCTCAATGAAATAGGACATTCCTGATGCAGAAAATTAACTTTGCCATAACACAAATTAAATAGGCTAACACCCAAACAAAAAAATGCTTTGAAAACAAAACATTAATGAAATATGGTATGAATTAATTGTGCTACATTCAAAGCTGATTTTCTTAATTGATTTAAAGTACCTATACAAGTCTAGTTTGTCAAGTAAAGATAATTTAGGTAAACCTAACACTACATATGAAACAAACATTAAATCAAATATGCTAATGTTACAAAATTCACAAACAGAAAAAAAAAATTTTAAATTATCTATAGGCTAAATTGCTTTGATTATATTACCTTCTCCACTTCATATGTTTTCCACATCAATATCATCTGATGTCGATACTACTGATGGTGCAATAATAGTCATTTTTCCCCAGTCAATTCTGGAAAGTTCAGGAGGAACCTGAAAGATCATTACAAAACTCATACATAATTTTTCACTAAGTTAATAATTATAATAATATTAAGCTAATAATTAAGAGAATAATTTATTTTCTTAACCTAGCACAATATTTGTAGGTTAGCACTATGAATTTACAAAAAGTTAATGGATTTTGTGTAAATTTCTAAAAAAAATTAAATTTACAGCATAATCTAGTAGTTATTTTATAGTAATCTATTTTAATTTAAATGAACTCAAGTCACTATTGCTTGGTTACATCCCTGCACTGAAGATTCCTGAAAAAGATTTCTAATATAATCACACAAACTCGAAAAACAAAAACTGTTCAAATGATTAACATTGAATAATATAATCCTGATTATAACGGTATTATAACTAGCAAATACATTACGGATAATTCATCCATACTCCGTATCATTTAAATCTACTATTAAGTATAACACACCCCATAAAATTTAGAATATTAAGATACTAATTTTTTAAAATTTCATGTGATATTAGTTGAGTATCATTTAGGAGGTTAAACAATATAAATACAATTCTACACATTAAGTTACAGATTATAAATACAGATAATAAGAAATTAAATAAAAATAACACTATAGGCCTACATCAATTATCGGGTTTAAGAACCTGCTGCTGTAAGCAGTGATAATTTTAGTTTAGTGAGCTTTAATCAGACTTGCATGCAATAATAAATTTTACATAAGATAAAAGAACGATGCTTTCTTTAGTCACCAGCAAAACTTTTTCTGTCTGCAAGTTAATATTATAAAATTTAAAAACAGCACAATTTTATTAAATAATTTAATCGAGATTAAAAAGCTTTTTAACTCAAAAATTAAAGAAGTCACAGTTCAAATTCTCTTTTCACTTTTTCTTTTACCTGACAAATGTTAGTCCTTAATTTTTAAAGCAGAGCTGTGTTAAAATAAAATTTTTATTTCAAATAAATTACAATTTAATGGACTCGATGTTATGAAAGTAACTATGTGTACAAAATATTACAACAGTTTGCTTCCGTATTACAGTAGCCATAGGCCTATATTATAAATTTTGTTATATTAGGTGTTAAAATTAACCTTAACTTATTAAGTCATATCTTATTTAATTAATTACGTTTCTCTGAAAAATCCTGAATTTGAAAGTATATTTAGAGTAATATAGTGGGACTGAAGAATAAAATAAAATATGTTAACTAGTTAAATACGAGCAGAGTACAAATTAAATATATTATGGTAAGGCCTACCATCTTGTGTTAGGTAGGACCTCATTTTACGAATAAAATGACTTACAAATTGGATACATTACACAAATATAGGTAGGCCTATTTCATTTTTACAATTGAAAACGTACGCAGTCTAGCTAATATTTCTATAGGCTAATGGGTGTACTCAGTAGGAACTCAAGGCTTAGTACTTGTCTTCAGACATTTTATACTTCATATCAAAGCCATAGATTAAATTACTGGCAAAAAATTTAGGCAGAATTTACGAACAAAATTTAGCATAAATTTCAGGCCTAATCTACCACTCAAACTTACTTGATCAGACACTTGTGTGTGTCCTAAATCTTGTGAAATTCGATCGCATACATTTTCCGGAAGCAGTCTTACATCTGTAAGAAAATTAAAATTGTGTAATGTTCATACATGAATCACCATAAAAGTAATAAATGGAATTTTTTTAGAGTAGACAAAATAATTGTCAGACTTACAGGAGTATCTATAATAAAAAAAAATATTTAATTATATTGCAGTCAGTGCCCTCACATGGACTTTTTTTAAAAATCAGTTAATTAATCTTAGTTTTAAGTTAACTAGAGTTTAAGGGGTGATTTTATACACCAAATATAAGGTAACATGAATAAATTAACACTGAACTTACTACGTTCCCAGTCAAATATGAAAGTAAAGTATGAAAATATATGTAGACATGCACTATTGGTGTAAGTTCTGGAGCTAAAGATAATTCAACTGTGATACAGAACTCAGTCTATTATACTTAACACCCAGGCCTATAAACTTTTGATCTTTTTCTAAAAGTAATTAATTTTATTTCAGAGTTAGGTTAGGCTTACAGGCTAATCCGCAGTAAGTTTAGCTAAATCAGTTATATTATCATAGGCCAGACTTAATCTAAATAAAATTATTCTGTGTAAAGGTATCAGTAACTTGATATTTATACAGAATAAGCATTTAATACAGAATACATATTTCATTTAACTGGAGTCAGTTCCCTCACAGGGTCTTTTTCAAAAATGGGTTAATTAATTTTATATTTTTAGTTGATTAGAGTTAAGGGGTGCTTTTATACACTGAATATAAATAACAATTAAAACTATATGTACCTTTTTTTGCTGTACGTCTCCTAGGCCTACTTTCACAGTCATCTGAAAAGTAAAATATGACAATTGATGTAGACATGCAAGTATCTGGAGCTAGAGACAATTTACTGTGATAAAGAACTTAGCCTATTATACTTAACACCCAAGCCTACATAACACAAACAAATTTTGATTTTTTCCTAAAAGTAATTCATTTTATTTCAGAGTTAGGTTAGGCTTACAGGCTATTCCGCTGTAAGTTAATCGGCTAATGCCCTGCTAGTTTGCTAGTTTTGTTAACATAATTAATCTTTCAGCGAAATCAGTTCTATTATCACAGGAACTTTGCTGTTGTTAATAATACATCAGCACAAAACTAACTGGAAGTTTATTCTAGTCCTAGGGTTATAGAATCAAAGTCTTATCTAAACACTGAACTATCCTTAACTGATAATTTCATGTTATGACATCCAACTTGCATACAATACAATAAATACTCATGTTCTTGTATACCACAAAGAATCTATGATTTCTATTCAAATATTATTATTCTGATATTTTCATGTTTCTGTTTTACCCTGCACTTTTCAAAGCAGGAATTACAATATTAAAGTTTTACAACAATGCATCTAATAAAATTATTCTGTGTAAAGGTTTAGTAACCTGATATTTATATCGCTATTGTATTAACAACTCGGAACACTAAGTGTGTTTGATATTTATGTAGCATAAGGTGACGCGTATATGACAGGTTTTATTAATGCAGTAAAGGAACAAATCTAATTTAAATAGTCTTTGTATTATTTTGGAATTCAATATTTTAAAGCAAATGATAATACCTTATGCACCTTTGTAAAAGTTTTTACTTATTGGGGATAAGTGAACTGAATTAAAACATCAAACAAATGATTTTTGTTTCACAATCAAAACAATACGCCTACTGTATTAAATTTATTATGGCAATTCTATTTACCCTAAAACACTACAATACAAAACTCCAGAATTTTTGTTTTTGTATAAATTGGCCCGCTAATAATGAAAAAATAAAATTGTATTAATTAAATTAGAATGCTAACTTGCTCAATTATTAAATTTTGGGCAGAACACAGTGCTATTAGGCATAGTTGGTTCTATAACAGATACGTGTTCGACAAAGTAATCTAGACATGAAACATAACCTAACGTATTTCTTTTATGAATTTTATGAAAAATGCTGAATTTGAAAGTATATTTAGAGTAATATAGCTGGACTGAAGAATTAAATAAAATTTGTAACTAGTTAAATACGAGCAGAGTTCAAATTAAATATATTATAGTAAGGCGTACCATCTTGTGTTAGGTAGGACCACATTTTACGAATAAAATGATTTACAAATTGGATACATTACACATATATAGGTAGGCTAGAGTAGACAAAATAATTGTCAGACTTACAGGAGTATCTATAATAAAGAAACTTTATTTAATTAAATTGCTTCAGTGCCTTACAGGGACTTTTTTTAAAAATTAGTTAATTACCCCTTGGGTAATTATGAAGATTCTCATCAATGCTGATATTGCGCTGACATATTTTTATTATATTCTTCTATGTTATATAAACACGAGAAAAATAATTTTAAACGGCGGTCGAACCTATTTACGGAGACAAAAAATTAAATTTTTACTCCCATAAGAACGCATGGCGTTAGCCTAGGTATATTGTATTAATTAAATTAGAATGCTAATTTGCTCCATTATTAAATTTTGGACAGAACACAGTGATATTATGTATAGTTGGGTCTATAACAACCGGTAGGCCTAGTGTACAACCCAAAGTAATCGAGACATTCATACATAACCTAACAGCTAATTTCCTACAAACAACGGACAACATACACTAAATAAATGATCATCTTACCTTTCATTATTATTCCTAGCGCCTCCAACATATTTTTACTTCGACTTGCAATCACAGACACTTCATACGAATTACAAAATTCTGTCCCACACACGTTAGAAAACTCAACGAATTACCGCACGAGACGACTAAACAGAATAAATTATGGCAGGTCCAATATTTCGTTATACCAACTAAACAGAATAAAAACACACTTTCCTCTGTAGTGTCTGTCTTTTTTACACATGTTACAAATTTTATAGAATAATTATTACGAATGCCAATATGGCCGACTAACTACCCATATTTCATTATATACATTTGTATATATCGAACAGGTTGTCTGGCTTCAGCGTACAGCAAAAATACAATGTATAAAAATTTGTATAAGTTTTTCGTACGCTGACACACCATAACTTGGGCAAAATAACTTCTTCACCTAAAGATGTACTTATACAAGTTCCTCAAATTTGTTTTAGATACCCTGGGTAAAAATTGGCGTGTGATGAAGAAATTATGCGGCGCTAAGTCTATATAATTATATATATATGTATATTTATATACATAGTAATTTATATATATATATATATAAATTCCATAACTATAATTATTAAAATGAATAATACTTGATTCTTACAAGAATAAATTTTGTGTGTGTGTGTGTGTGTGTGTGTAATCCAGATTTCTAGAATGAAAATTTTTTTCTGGATAAAACACGAAAACTAATGTAATCAACTTTGTTTGTAAAGTATGATTTGTCAAGAGAGCTCTGTTCAAAATAAACAGGTTTCCTTAGTTTGAGATAGAAAGGAAGCATACAACATCACCCGTCAGGTCAACAACTCGTGGATCACTTTTAGACAAAGGGGATGTGTGAAAAGTAAAAGCAAAGGAAAATGGATTTTTTCAAAAACATTGTAAAAATAATGTTAAAAAATGACTTTATGTAAATAGTTTGATTTTTATTAAAAGTCTGTTGATAATACTTTATGTTGCCTTTAGTTATTTTACCTCAAACTCTAAAAAATTACATCCTAATTATTATCCGAAATTTTGGTTATCAGAACTAACGACATGATATAACCTATAATGAACTATAAAACCACAAAGCGTTTTAGAACACCGCTCCCAAAGTATTGGAGTGGATGGGAAAACCCCTTTGGCTCCTATAACTTGAAGAAGGGACATTTCTGACCACACCTCCACGAGGTAATGTATGGGCACCTTATGGTGGCGAACGCGGTTCTGGAGACCGAGTATCAGCCGGTATAAGCTGTCCCCCTGTTCCCCTTCTATCAAGTGCCAACGGCCTCTTAGAGGGTAGAGTTAGAGGGCTCTCTCTTCCCCTTGGAATGGGAAACTGTTCCTAAAGGTGTATGAACCAGAAGGTCAACGTCATGGAATGGTGTACATTGGCAGGACGATGCACACCTAGTGTGGAGGCGGACGAGCTTCAAGTAGGGTAACGGCTGCACACATGGGCTGAGTTAGATAGCCTACTGCGACCGGACAGAGACCCCTCGTTGGCTAAGGTGAAAGCAAGTCTCTATCAAAAGAACAGCCCAAAATCAAAGTTCATAACTCTCCAGGTTAGGGGTTGGGCTTAGGGTTGACGGCACTATTACGGAAAATGCTATTGTTGGGAAATCAAATGAAGAAATAGACGGACGGTGGCTATGAATAGAGAAGAATCTTCTGAAGAAAGCTTCTTAAGGTGGCAAAACCTTCTGGAGAAGGCCAGGGCTCACAAATGGCTTTCGAGCCAGTGATGATGATGATTCTAAAACACCGTTGAAAGAGTTGTGTGTTTGAGTACATCGAATACACATTTATCATCATCATCATCATCAGCATATACTTAGTGACGTACTTCCCTATAGGCAGACACTACTTCTGCTGGACTCCTCGCCCTGGGAGAGGGGGTTGAGCTCATATTGAGGTTGTAAAGTAATCGTGTTCTTAACTAACTTCGTGTCGACGAGAGAAAAAAATAGAAACAAGTAAATGTTTCATTTATAAAAATTTATGGAAATGTTTCTTAACAACAAATTCAGTCATCTGCGTAAGCTTAGGAAAGAGACTTTTCTACTGATCCTTTAACTTTAGTTACGTCTCTTGGCATACGTACAGTTTTCAATATGTTTACATTTTCTGAAAATATCGATTACTGTTGAAGAGTATAAATTAAAACTTTTATATAAATTCTCTTTGTATGATTACAAAAATATCGTACATAGATCAACAAATTACAGTAGTGCCTTTATCTCTAAAACTACTAAAAAAAAGAAAGTATATTCGGAACTTTTTAATAAACCGAAGTATAAAGATTCCGATGGCGAAGGAGTCGAATGTATGGAAGAAAATGAAAATATAGATGAAACTAAAACTCGATTAGAAAACATCGCGATGAAAATTATCCTACAAAAAGAATTTAGTGGTGTTTTTCAAATGTTAGTGATATTGACTCTTTTCTAGTTTTTCCTAGAAAACGCATATGAAATACCTGTATTTTAAGTGTTTTCACTGTTACGTGTGGATAAGACACATATTGTTACAACGGTCTCCTTGATCGTCGTATGGTACATTGGAAAACAAAATACAAGACGCAAATTAAATCATTAACCACACTAGCTTTAATTAACTCAATTATAATAAGTTTATAATCAACAAGATAGTATTTTACAACTAATAAATTCAAAATTGTTTACATGCAATAATAATGTCAACGAGTATAAATAAGAGTACAACTCTTTCCTTGTAACGCAATAATTTCTCTCTTATTCAGAAAGCGTCTTGCTGTAATACGGTATTATATGGCTTCACCGTTTTGCACTTGAGACAAAACACCTCCTAGACCAGTATGGCTTGCGTCTGTGTCTACTTCCCTTCAGAAGCTGGGAAAGCGAGAATATAATGCAATTTTCAAAGCCTTAAATGCTTGGTCACACACTCTAGACCACTGGAAGTTTCGTTTATTTTCCGTTAGCTCATGCAGTGGAATATATTCCGAATATACAGCGAATATATTCAACTGTTTTTTTAAAATTGCGGTAAATTTATCTTTCCTTTCCTTTCTGTTTTTGAACTTAAATCTTTCTCAATTCCAACAATTCACTTATTTATGATACATCCGGTGTACTAATTTTCTGTTCATCGGTTAAAAAATTGTATTATTATACGACTACCCAACAAACGTGTCTTTTATATTTATCAAAGATTGAGTTCCATTTTCACCGTTTCAAATATCTTTGAAAGTTTCTTATCTACGCGACCTCTCTGTTTTGTTACAACTTGCTGATGACATACTTTAAGTACTAGTGCATGAGATAGTTGCGATATTCTCTTTTGTAACGAACACAATTATTATCTAATTATTAAAAATAAAATCTGGGCTGTAGTCTACTATAATTACCAATCTGACGGCCGTTATTATCAGACATTTTGGCCTCACCTCTAGAGGCCATGTTCAGTGAAAAAGGTTTAAAATACTACTGACACGGTGTTTTGTAACCACAATACTGTGGAAAAGCGAGCCTTTGGCACAGTACTGTGGATTCCTGACAAACATCGTCAGAGATAAATAATTTATAGTTTAAGGAAATGTACGTAAATAAAATATTTCTAAGAGGTTCCGTCTAAAAAATGTAGTTTAATATATTAAGTATTAATAATGCAGACTTTGTTTGTATTCACAATTCACATTAATAAGTAAGATATTCGTGTGTAGCCTCTAGTGTATTTGGTAAGTTTAAACTTAATTTCATTAAGCATAAAGAATTGCCTTATGATGAGTATTCAAACCTATAAAATGCATTGTACATTTTATAGACAACAATCGATGTTACTTATAGAAGGTATTTTATAGAAATTGAGGATTCATTATAGTTATATCAGTGTTACTGAATTTAGATAGGCCTATAGTAAAAACTTTGTTATAGCAAACGAGAAATTTTACATTCCACAACAATTTCAACGGAATGTCCGTTAACGTTTTATCAATTAAATATTAAATTGGTCACTTATTAATTTTGGAGCAACATGTCGAGTTCAATACAACATGTTACTCGTGTCATACTAAACTACTAAACTGTTGGAATCGAAGCAGACATGCATTAAAGAATATTATGATCAAATAGAATAAAATGTCTTTGATTAATAAATAAAGTTGTGGTTATAATTACACAGAAATTACACATAAGCATAATACTATAAAAAAATTCCCGATTAGGGTTTTCAAGCTTCACAGCTCATCATCATATCGCAAATATCAAATGTCTGAACAATCCAAGAGAGCTAAATACAAAGTAGATTGGACAGGAATGATATTTGAAAACAACTGAGAATTCGAAATGTTGAAAGGAATACATTAGAAACAGCAGGACGAAGAGACCATATTTTGCTGCTGATAAACATGTTATGATAAACTAAGAGTAGAACATGTTTTATGTGAAAAAGCAAATGATACTAAAAATGTAAGAATCGTTACAATCGGTGGAATAGACAACGTCGATTCGCGTATACAAACATACATAGTATAACGATTCATAAAGCCGACCCATCGGATCGTTATATGAAAGTGTCATACTGTGTGAGTATAGCGGCGTAAGCAAGAGAGAGAGGGTATAATCACAGCTATCTCTGTCTAACATCGCCACTGCTACGAATGTTGCCGGCACAGACATGAATTTTTATTCAATTATTTTTATTAGTTAAAACTACAATATCTTCAAAACTAATAAATATACAGCAATTCTGAAACCTAAATAGTGTTCAGCAATTAAAGCTCTATAAGTAGCCAAAATATCAACAAATATAATTAACAATTACAGAAGTTATACAGAAGAAGAACGCCAAGAGAAATAACTAGAGAATTAGGCTAGGTACGAATTAGGTGTTTTCACACACTTACAGAGTAAAACCTAAGCAATAATATTCTGTGGTCAGATCTGTGAAAACACGTTTGCAAATACCCATAATCAAACGATTTGCAAACGGAGGAAGTATGAAATTAGCCAGTAATTCTCTACCATCTCAAACCTTTTAAGGGGCGTTTAGTCGACTTGTTCGATATTGTTTCAAATGGAAAACGCATGATTTATTTGGAAAAACCAATCACAAAGCTGTATTCAGAAGAGACGCCAACTCAGACTTGGGGAATGGAGCACTTTTCGTTCGAACATTAAATAGGCAAGACGTGTGTTAGATACGAGTTCAATTTCGCAAACCACACAAAGTTTTATTTAATTAACCGTTCGAGAAGTGGTCCGCAGTAGCACAGGAACTAGTAAATTTCATTAATAAATACTCTCGCTGTGTAACAACTCATTAATTAATTAAAAAATTAATTAATTGTGAAGTGACCTGAGTAGGGGGAAAATGCTGGTCCTGACGCACAAAGGAATGCTGCCTTTCTTAAAAAACATAAAAAACGATAAAAAACAAGATCAAAGAAATGCCGCCGTTCCCGCGGTCCAACATTTTTTCCCACGCTCTCCCCACCACCCTGGACCCGCAGTATCCGCGAATTTTCGCGAAAATAATTTTTTATATGCAGCCTTTCGCGAGCCTAAATCACTTTCACTTTCTAATTTCCGCGAATATAATTTTTTATATGCCGCCTTTCGCGAGCCTAGATCACTTTCACTTTCTACTGGACCACAGCATCCGCGACTTTTTCGCTGATCTGTGTCAAGATCCGCGACTTTTTCGCGTATCTGGACCACAGCATCCGCGAATATAATTTTTTATTTTTTTATATGCCGCCTTTCGCGAGCTTAGATCACTTTCACTTTCTATCATTATAGTGTATATATTAAATATATGATCGGGGAGTACCAACCTTGCATGAGTTCAAATTTGTTATAATGTATATTAAATCTATATGATCAGGTTTACCAACCTATGGTGGGGGGTTCCGACTTGATGAATTATAGTGTATATATATTAAATATATGATCAGGGTTACCAACCTTGCATGAGTTCAAATTTGTTGTGTGTTATAATGTATATTAAATCTATATGATCAGGTTTACCAACCTATGTATGGGTTCAAACTTGATATGTGTGTGTATTATAGTGTATATTAAAATATATTATCAGGGTTACCAATCCTGCATTATTGTGTGTGTGTGTATAGAACAGATCTGCCAACATTTTTCTTCGGTGGGAAATTCAAACTATATTATAGTAAATTGTTGACGACGACTTCGATATCAACTCTCTCTCCCCTCCTCTCTCATTGTCTCTAGACACAGTTGTCATCAGTTTTACATAAGCGTCGTGCTACTTATGGATTATTGTAATTAGCGATACTAAAATGTAATCACCAGGAAATATATATTTATCACCTATCTCGTGGCGTCCTTTTTTGACACATGACAGTCATTGACTACGATTTAGAAATTAATATACTGCCAAGTCTGTGTGTGTGTGTGTGTTTGTGTGTGTGTGTGGTAAAGTGTTACGCATAAAAAAATCTCCTTGAAATAAGGTATTTTCAAAAGTTTTGTGTACACACACATTGTATAATAATTTTCGTAATTGTAAGATACAACCTGCAAATTATTAAAATGTCTCTCTCACACATTTCTGATTACTATACAAATAATTGGATGCATATTCGAAGATTTCCCTTATTCAAACGATTTGTATGTGTGTACACGAACTTAAATACAGACGATTGTAATTTTAAAAATTCATTTTTTGCATTAAATATATATCGTAAACAATGAAATAATAATATTTCGTCATTGTAAGATTTTAATAAAACAATTATCAGTTTAAATAATAATTTTCATGATTGTAAGATACAACCTACAAATTATTAAAATGTCTCTCTCACACACATTTCTGATTACTACGATTTAGAAATTAATATACTGACAAGTCTGTGTGTGTGTGTGTGGTAAAGTGTTACGCATAAAAAAATCTCCTTGAAATAAGGTATTTTCAAAAGTTTGTGTACACACACATTGTATAATAATTTTCGTAATTGTAAGATACAACCTGCAAATTATTAAAATGTCTCTCTCACACATTTCTGATTACTATACAAATAATTGGATGCATATTCGAAGGTTTATAACGAAATAAATTAAAATAAACCATAATTTGTTTTAAATAATTAAATATATATATTTACAACACTGTACACAAACATAAAATATATAGTTTACAAACCGCTATAATACAATTATTGATTAAATATACATATATCACAAACATTGTTATATATAAAATATTAATAATAATATTGTTTTAAATGATTAAATATATATTTACAGCACTGTACACAAACTTAAAATATAGTTTACAAACCGTTATAATACAATTATTCAAAATACATTTTACATTGATTAAATATACATATATCACAAACAAACATTGTTATATAAAATAAATAAATAATAATTTTTGACATTGTAAGATTTTTAAATAAATAATAATTTCACGGCTGTAGATACAGTTCACAAGGAAGTTTATCTGTAACATAACAATACAGTCGATATTAGAATCACTGATACGATAATATTCAATTATCACACGCACACACACACACACACACACACACACACACACACACACACACACACACACACACACACACACACACACACACACAGTTAGTGGAAAGAATCAAATGTGTTAAGTAAGTAAACTTTTTCAAGTATATGTCATTTTTCATAAGTTAATGTACTTTCAAATAATTTCTAATCAAACCAAACCAAATATTATTCACTGGAAATTTGTAAATACTACTTAGAATCAATGATACATTTATCGCATAAAGGTAATGTACTTTCAAATAATTTCTAATCGAACCAACTATTATTCAACGAAACTAAATAGAATCAATGATACATTTATCATGTACATACAAATTCAATTATTAAAGTGTTAAGTACAGTGAGTTGAAACTACACACACACACACACACACACACACACACACACACACACACACATCAATAAATTGTTTGTTAACACAATTGCTACTTACGACGTTAGGACTCAATCTCTACTTGTGTTGTTTGATTTCTCGTCCCTCGATACACTAAATGTAGTTCTTTAGGTTAGATATGTCTGAGCTCCTCATTCGTGAAGACACCTGCATACCTCTTGGGAAGATAGACACGATACTGACGGTCGCCATCCTCCAACGTAGCAAGCACAGAGTTCCCATATTTTGTGTCCACATTTGTTAAGACCATGATGGGATATTTTTTATTCACTGTCAATTCTGAACATCGTTTGTACTCGATAGCACTTACAGCATTAAACTTTACAAGAAACGACATTATTAGAAGACACTAGTGAACACGTCTGTATCAAACCAGAGAGAACCAAACAATGACAGAATATTCGACACAAAAGGACAGTAGAATGTGATAGTGGTGGTGGTGGTGGTAACGTCAGTGTCCCACTTTCATTTGCATGTATGAACATGTCCCACAGACGATATTAGAGACACCAAAAATATAACAATGTCATTAGGAAAGTCCATTTTCATAAGAAAATAGTCACTGCTTACAGCTATGCATGTATGTACATGTCCACAACAGAATGAGAGAGAGAGATATAAATGTCATCATTCGCGGTGACCTACTTTCTAAATTTGTTACATTAAAAATGTTTGTTTAAAGCAAAAATCATGAATCATCCATTCCCGAATAGCATGCACCTTATAGTTGGCACAACGGTCAGAAGAATTGAAATGTCTAAGACATTCTGTTCCATGAATTATATACGGTATGTTTTTAGGACAACCAAAGTCATCGAGATTGATGATATTATTGTGTATTATCTTTGATTGCAAAAAACGTTTTTTCTCAAAACCCTTCACAAACACATATTTATATATACGTGTATGTGATGTTAACAATGAAACAAGATTGTCGTATGGTGTCTCTCCTTCGCTCCATCTAAGTCTATGATAATTTGTTGTTAACCAGTGGTTTGTCCTAACGTATTTGGGATTCGTAACGGATGTAGCAGGCGGTGTCAAAATCCAATGTCTACCAGCAAATCTCAGAACGTCCATGATTGACAGTTCCTTCACAATATATTTTCCGTTGTCGTCGAAAAAGCACTGGAAGTCGATTATAACCGCAGCGTTATCCATAATACTGTAAGACAAAGAAACCACACACATTACAAACTCTATATATATTATGTTTAAACATACAAATATCGTTGAGATATTAATATGTGAACTTACGTTTACAGACGTCTGGACTGAAGCACCGAGAGACATCAACTGACGAAAGAAACAAGTGTTGAGGGGGGTTACTATACATGGAGACGAATTTTTTTAGTAGGTGAAGAGGTGTCGTCGTTCTCCATGTTGATGCGTTGTCGTATCCGATAATGACCGTATGCAAGTGTATCATGACCATTGTCTAATATATAACGCTTATCATCATACGGTGACAACGCTTGCTTATTTACACGCATCGTGTACAGCGTATGATGATCGCTACGTAAACAAAGCGCACTGGTAGAAAACTGACAATGATCAGTGAGACACTTGGGATACATATCGTGTCGCAGACTCCTCTTAATCGCAACTCGAGGCACACCTTTACATACACGTTTTTGACACTATTGGGTGGGATCTTCGTGGGCCACAAGGAACGAATAACATTTCGCACGGAGACCCACGAATTCTCTAATAGGACGACCACACGTTTCATCCTTGAACAGACCGACAACCTTTTTGTTCTTAAGGCTATAACAAGGATGAGACGTAGGGTAATCCGATGTGTCAAAAACGTGTAGGTCCTTCTTCATGTCTGCATACAAGTCTGATGTTTGAATGCTATACATCAGACTGTCTGTATCTGTCATTAATAATTTAACGTTGCGGCCGTACTTGGCGACAGCATAACGATAATAAAAGTCGTACATTATCGTTTTGCTAACGTCAAGCACCGTGAAGCCGACATACACGGGACGGGAAAGAACAATGGATTTTTTACGGAGTGAGAGCCCCACCAGATCGTTCGTATAACGAATCATACGTTTTAGCCTAGGTGTGGAAACTAGTTTTTGAAGCCGTCGTTCATTCGAGACTAGTTCAAAGTCTATATGTTTCCGTACGTTCTCCAGCGACTTACCGTATACGGCGTTGTTCATCAGTTTGAAAAGGTCTTTTTCAAAGCTGTTGACGGCTGTTTCCCTCTTGCGGGTGTTGAAATCGGTAAACGGTTTCAACCAAGCGCTTTGCTTAAAACACAACACCCTATGAGTCGCTTTCAGCTCTAAGCCAAGACTTAAATACAATTTCAAATTTCGATAATGGAGAACGTAATTTTGTTTGTCCTCCAAAGTTGTTAACAACTTCTCTACGGATGACCCTGATTCGTTATACGATGATCTGTATATACTCTCGTGTAAACGTTTGGAAAAGGGAGAAAGGATATCGGGTGTTACGCGCTGGCGCACAGGTGCAAGTGGGTAGTCGGAATGCAGGTCGTGTAAGGTATCGGGATAGTGTAGGTCGACTTCGAGGATGTACCCGATGTCGGAATCATCACTCACATTACGTACGTCCAAGGACTCGATTTCGTTACGATCGAGCCATCGGAAGTCTGCGTAAGGGAGTGGTTGCGACATGGCTGCACCGTATAAATTATTACAGTCTGTATACAGAATGAAGGAGGTCGGTTTCGATACATCGTACTGATCTGGAATCAGAGGATTGTTAGCGACTGCGTGACGGTTGGATATCATCGCGCAGCCTCCGCGGACCCCAGACTCACGGAACAGATGCATATTTATCTCTGTTAACAGCTCTAATTCGACCCCTGTCATTTTTAGCATCGCGTTCCAAGCGAGTCCGGGAAGCGAGTAAAAATGACACGGGTCCAAGCAGTAATCGCGTAAGGCCATGTCTCGGAAACTTTCAAAGACATCGGCCAGCAGCATTACGTCTGTCAACAAATACAAATCGTGGTAATCGCCAAACGTGCGCAGATTGAATGCACTCCACACGTTTTGTGCGTGCTCGTAATCTGCGTCCGAAATAGCCGATTCCAACAACCGGTTATCAAAGTGTTCACGAGCGGGAAGACTTGTTTCGTTGAATCGATCAATGCTGTCAACGTACTCGTAAGGGTATACTCCCTTGCGTACGAGCAGATTGGTCTGTTCGTCGAAACCCCGTCTAAGCATTTCCTCTCTGAGCAAAGGAAATTCGCTCCCGGACGTGGACAGATTGGTAACGAGTGTGTCCAGAGAGCGATTAAGAAATTGAAAAGAGTCTACGAAACGCAAGGGACCCAGGGAGAACGACACGTAACGCTCACTGGATGTTGCAACGCAGGATACGTGTTGGTCCTTATATTTTCCTAAACCCAGCATTAAATGGTGACAGTCGTAGCCACGAAGGTTGTGAAAGAAGACGGGGATATGACGAGGCATCTTGTAGCTTAGATTACAGCTATTGTGGGCTGCTCCCAAGAATTTCCCCGTAAGATGACAATGATTGCGTACCTTGTCATCGTCTGTCAAAGGGCGCTCACACAAATGACAAACGGTGGCGTTAGTGAACGCAACATTGTCATCATCGGACATAATTATTTGCACGTTATGTCGTACTACCTTCATCATATCCTCAGCGTCTTTCATCAACCACGAGAAGAAAGTGTCTACAACGTTTTCACCCCGATAAACTTTAGCCTCTCTCCAGAGTCTGTGTGTATGATCCACGATAGCATAGGAGAAACCTGACGGATTATGCATCGCTTCGTATGATGTGGACGATACAGGAGGAGAAGTTATTTTCTGACGGGCACCGTTGCTATCGACAGAGTAGAATTCACCTAACTCGTGCACTGTCGTCGTGACGTTGTTACCAGGTGAACACGATTGAAGCGGAGTGATGAGGGACTCGAAGTCGGCGTAGACGGTAAAGGGTACTTTAAGACAGTTCGCGTAATTTTCAAATGACATAAACTTCTCCTCCTCTGTAGGCATTTTGGTTTTCTGCTCGCCGTGAGGTGTGCAGTAGGGGAGATGATCGGACAGACCATGTTCTGTGGAGAAACGATGCAGGCAGTAGTCGCAGTAAAATGATTTACGATTGACTTTTGTTAGGGAAAATAACAATTTATTAATGCTACTGATAAGACAGTAGTGTTTTCGGCTATTTGTATCGGACAGAAGCAAAAGATTAACGTGATGTAATCTGTCCTTATTGGGGGTAATTCTTAACGGATAAACTTCATTTTTTGATTCGTTTCTGATATTGTCTTCTATATCATAGCCGAAAACGTTTATAGAAATGTTGGGATTCTGTGTTTCAAATTTAGAAAGTGAATTTATAGAAACAGGGTACTCAATACCGGACATATTTATTGTGTTTTTGAATAAGAGGTATTTTGAAACACGTTCTTTATCTCTTACTTGAGGGTGTATGTGAGCTAGTACGGACCATAGAAAACACATTTCATCTTGGGAGTTCTTGATGTTGACTACTGCCTTGGTGAGTGCAAGTTTTCGCGGGGTTGGAAAGTAGGAGGATGCTGCTAGAGGCTGGTACCGTCCAACAACTAGTTCCAGCTTCAGTACAGCATCCACCGACCATCCGCTCCCGTCACGGGTAAAATTGGATATGCTATTCATGATTTTATCGTAGGATTCATCGAGTAGACAGTTCAACTCGTCGTTGTCGTCCGTGAGCAACGTACGACAACGTCCGTGGAAGACGGCGTCTTTGGTTACCTCTTTTTCTTCGCCGCTGTCACCATCTAACGCAGTTTTAGTGAAACGTATCCTGCACGCAATATGCCATTTGATACTGCGTAAACGTGCTTGTTCTGCCAGAATATCCTTGCACAATAAAGGTCGCACCTCGGTCATTATCGGTACTATATCTTGATCTTCTTCTTCTTCCGTGTACACAGGCAGGTAATTAAAAGTTGTGAGACATCCTCTAATACTACTGTTTCTCACGATATAAAATCGTGTCATATCTGAAACAATAGAAACACATGTATTAGCTAATAGGAATGATGAATAACACACACACACACACACACACACACACACACACACACACACACACATACACACACACAAATTCATGTTTGAGGTAAATAGATAGTACACGTTAGTAATACGTTAGTTTATTGCAAACTGTGAAGATGACAGCTACTCCTGATTTTAGCATTGAAAGTGAAAGAAGAAAATCGTTCAAGTATTGGGAAGTGACGTTTGTCAGTCCCGACGAGTTAGCGTTTGCCTGGTTTTACTACTATCCGCTAAATTATGATGTTTGTGGACATAGTATGTCATTCATAGACGATAGAGTTAAATGCTTTTGTTGTGGAATTGAATTAGTTCATTGGAGAGAAGGTGACATACCTATGGTGGAACATCAAAAATTTTCTCCGTCATGTCAATTTCTAAACGATGTCAAGAGACAATACATTGGGGAGAAGGTGACAAACCTATGTCAGAACATAAAAAATTTTCTTCGTCATATCAATTTCTAAACAACGTCAAGAGACTATCTTATACATGTTAATTCATATCAAACAAATTTGGTTTGCTGCATAATTATAGAGAGAGACAATTGGTATTTAAAAAAATTTTTACCTTGTTGAGGATGTCCCTGTTCCTGCTGATGTTCTGGATTCTGCTGAAGGTCAGACATGGTAATATTCAGACGTGAGAGTGAATACTGAAAAACAAAGAAACTGTTATAACGCTGGTATTATGTTAGTGTATCTTAAACGCTTTATATCTCACAAAGTAAATTAGAATATTAATTTGTAACATACAATTTGTAGCACAGTAGTGTTCAGCAACACGAACGATTGTGAAGTTCATCGGTTATATATTGTGATGGCAGCGGTATGCGAACATCTGCTCTCCGGTACCAGCGGTGGACACAGCGAGCCAATCAGACATCAGCAGCCACCGAGACGTAACCAACTTCGTGTTCGGAGCTAGCCAATCAGCGATGCCAGTTAGTTAATAAAACCTGAGCCGACAGAAAATTTTGAAAGTTCCGCGTCAGCGATGGATTTCGCTGCGTCGGCAGCTGACTCTACAACCAGTGTCGGAAGAAGAGGAGGACTGCAGTACGCCGTGAACAGCAGGCGCAGCCGCCGAACATCTCAGCGCGGCACTACCAACATCGCCGTTCTCACAACTCGGTCCTTTTTAGGACCACCAAAAACACTAGAGTGTACGATTGGTGCCAGTTGTCATGCGGCAAGCCTTTTGTCCGATGAAACCTTCCACAGTTGAAACCTGCTCTACAAAACGCTTCACACGAAGCGTTATGTTAAGAGAGAGAACGCGCATGTAAGTAGTTGACAACACACACACACACGCACACATAGTTAATATTTGTTAATTATTTAATACAATGAAAAATGAAGTCAATGTTTTGACGATGAGAGAGAGAGAGCGGGCGTTGTAAGTACGTACACAGTTAATATTTGTCGAATATATATAAACTTTCTAAAATCATATACATGCACGGTAATGATCATAGAGAGGAGAAACGGTTTGAACATAACGTTTGACAACGAGAGAGAGAGAGAGAGAGAGAGAGAGAGAGAGAGAGAGAGAGACAGACAGACAGACAGACAGACAGACAGAGAGATATAGACAGTCGGACGGATGGATGGACGGACGTAACGAGTGTGTCCAGAGAGCGATTAAGAAATTGAAAAGAGTCTACGAAACGCAAGGGACCCAGAGAGAACGACACGTAACGCTCACTGGATGTTGCAATGCATACGTTATGTCGTACTACCTTCATCATATCCTCGGCGTCTTTCATCAACCACGAGAAGAAACTGTCCACGACGTTTTCATCTCGATAAACTTTAGCCTCTCTCCAGAGTCTGTGTGTATGATCGACGTTACCACCACTATCACATTCTACTGTCCTTTTGTGACGAATATTCTATCATTGTTTGGTTCTCTCTGGTTTGATACAGACGTGTTCACTAGTGTCTTCTAATAATGTCGTTTTTTGTAAAGTTTAATGCTGTAATATCAGGCATTACAACACGGTATCAGAGAAAGCGACGAGGCGTTTAGAAAAAATTACAGACCGATTCTGGAACCGTTAGAAGCTATTTCACGAAAGTTAAGTGGTGATATAATGGAGGAGGGGAGGAGGAGCAGAAGAGCCTACACAACATGTAATAACTGAAAACGAAAGTGGCACGCAGAGTCATAACGCTTCTCATTTCAGTGACAATAGCGCATGGAACCCTAACACTTTACATTTCAGTGACGATTCATTAGCAAACAAATATATGCGTTTGTGCGAATCGGCTGACTGTAAACGGATTATAGATCGTATGTATGGTGTTCGATACGAAGGTGGTAAATTTATGATAGGTGTTTCAAATGTGAAAATCGAAAACATAAACAGACGGTGTTTGTTGACACGTAAACATTGCACACTTAAAATGTAAACATTCCGAGTTCGTTGACATGTAAACTGTTTTTCCTTTCGTGAGTAATCGTTCGTTAATAAGATATGAATTAGCTTAATCGATTAAATGGTTAGACGAGTAATGGTAAATGTGAAGGTTAAGAAGGTAAGTATGTAGGTTCGATTCCTGTTAATTCATATTTTTGTTAAAAATCTTTTTTATAAATATTGAGGAGAAGGGATAATAACATATTCTTTTATAATTATTAACAACGTTGTTTGGTATTTGTCATTGTAAAGTACAATCGGAAACCATGACGCCACTTAAATCTGTAATATTTTTTAACATTATGGACAAAATGTTTAACGGATAACACAACACAGTTTCAATTGGATTAGGTTAAACGTTACTTATATGAATATGGATATCTTTATACGAAAGATAAAACGTCATTGCAATTAGTAAATGATTCAGATGTTTCCAATGCCCTCCTTATATTTCAAGAATATTACAAATTACCTGCTGACGGCAAATTAAATAATGAAACTCGAAATTAATTTGAATCGTCAACGAATTTTCCTACACAGACGACCGCCTACTGTATGATACTACATGATTCGCTTGTAGAATATACGCCATTGTCCGACACAGTACATAGTCGTGTTTAAGTCTTGTCGAATAAAGAGAGACATACACGCACAGGTAATTACATTATAAACTAGGAATTGCTTCTAACGTCTGCGAGCGAGAGAGAGAACGCGCATGTAAGTAGTTGACAACACACACGCACACATAGTTAATATTTGTTAATTATTTAATACAATGAAAAATGAAGTCAACGTTTTGACGATGAGTGAGAGAGTGAGAGAGAGAGAGAGAGAGAGAGAGCGGGCGTTGTAAGTACGTACACAGTTAATATTTGTCGAATATATATAAACTTTCTAAAATCATATACATGCACGGAGAGGAGAAACGGTTTGAACATAACTTTTGACAACGAGAGAGAGAGAGAGAGAGAGAGACAGACAGACAGACAGAGTTTGTTTAAAGCAATTTTTCAGAAAATTTGTAACAGACATAATAATTTGATCATACACACACGCACATGTATTAAATTCAATAACACGCTTGATAATACAAATAATTTTTACGTTTAAATAAAAATCTTCAGACACCAAGAAAAAATGTACTGACAGCACACGCTGATGAATTCGATCACTGTAACGTGATCAATGCGAGACTGTTTCTAAACGACAAGTATTATCCTTACGATAATTTAAACTTGGATATTGGGAAAGACCGTTTTGCATTATTGTACAATATGTACGCCAGTTTTCAAAGTTCGTATTACCACCGTTTAGACGGCAGCCCAGTACTGACACCGGAATTATTCAAATCAAAAGCACCGCTGTTTGTTTTCGGTTGTAGCAGACAAGACGAAGCACTTAAGTCTTTAGCAGTTGATGTACGTTTAGAATTTGAATCGTCAACGAATTTTCCTACACAGACGACCGCCTACTGTATGATACTACATGATTCGCTTGTAGAATATACACCATTGTCCAACACAGTACATAGACGTGTTTAAGTCTTATTTTATAAATACTAGTTTTAAATATATATATATTTTCATCATATTTGTAACGTTATAATATTGGAGCTATGTGTGTGTGTATGTATTTTTAATTGTAAAACTAGTTTAGATATATTTTAATACTTGTAACAATATAATCTTGGAACTGTGTATGTTTTTTTTTTTTTTTAAATTGTAAATATTAGTTTAGATATATTTTCATACTTGTAACAATATAATCTTGGAGCTGTGTATGTATTTTTAATTGTAAAACTGTTTAATATAATCTTGGAGCTGTGTGTATGTATTTTAATAAATGTATATATATATTACACACACTTTATTATTATTTGTATAACCCACTCCATAATAATTTGATCATACACATGCACGCGCACACACACATGTATTAAATTCAATAATGCGTTTGATAATGTTTTAATGCAAATAATTTTAGGAAAGTCTACATTCCGCATTCATAAGGAGATAGTCACTGCTTACAGCTATGTATGTCCACAACAGAATTAAAGAGAGATATTTAATGTCATCATACGCTGTGACCTACTTTCTAAATTTTTTACATTAAAAACGTTTGTTTAAAGCAATTTTTCAGAAAATTTGTAACAGACATAATAATTTGATCATACACACACACACACATGTATTAAATTCAATAACACGCTTGATAATGCAAATAATTTTTACGTTTAAATAAAAATCTGCACATACATTAAAATTAAAATTAAATAAAATCTGTACATGTGCGTTGTCAACACTGAAGGCGTACAAACAGTCTTTCAACTATTAAAAAAAAGATGTATCAGCACACGTTGGTGAGAAATTGCCACTATAAAAATACAGTAAGAATATATTTTCAGAAATTGTAATTTGATCATACACACGCGTACACACACACATGTATTAAATTCAATAAATAATGCACTTGATAATTTTTACGTTTAAATAAAATCTAGACACTTACCAAAAGAGGATGTGTATACTGGAAGACACGTACAGTATCAGCCAAACTAGTATGTGCGTTGTCTACACTGAAGACGTACAAACAGTCTTTCAAAAGAAGATGTGTATACTGGAAGACACGTAATACGTGCAGTACAAGTTGACAAATAAGAAATTGCCGCTAACTTACTTAGCGTATATATAGTGTACTCTGTAGTGGGGAAAGCACGTGTGTGTGTGTGTGTGTCCGTTTTTAGAGTAATTACTGTAAGCGGTGTTAATGCTTGACAGGTGTCAAATTAGAAAGTAGAGTTGTCCGTTTTTAGAGTAAATACTTTATAATCCTAATCACTGCTAATGACTAGCAGGTGTGAAATTAGAATGTAGGACGTCCTCTGAAGGTTAATGACCTCTGGTTTAACTTAGTGAATAATAACTATATCGAATTCAGTATCGTTGTGTGTGTGTGCATAGACTTGTTTCGCTGTCAACGTACTCCGAATATGCATGCAATTATTTGTATAGTAATCAGAAATGTGTGTGAGAGAGACATTTTAATAATTTGTAGGTTGTATCTTACAATCATGAAAATTATTATTTAAACTGATAATTGTTTTATTAAAATCTTACAATGACGAAATATTATTATTTCATTGTTTACGATATATATTTAATGCAAAAAATGAATTTTTAAAATTACAATCGTCTGTATTTAAGTTCGTGTACACACATACAAATCGTTTGAATAAGGGAAATCTTCGAATATGCATCCAATTATTTGTATAGTAATCAGAAATGTGTGAGAGAGACATTTTAATAATTTGCAGGTTGTATCTTACAATTACGAAAATTATTATACAATGTGTGTGTACACAAAACTTTTGAAAATACCTTATTTCAAGGAGATTTTTTTATGCGTAACACTTTACCACACACACACACACACACACACACACACACACACACACACACACACACACACACACACACACACACACAGACTTGGCAGTATATTAATTTCTAAATCGTAGTCAATGACTGTCATGTGTCAAAAAAGGACGCCACGAGATAGGTGATAAATATATATTTCCTGGTGATTACATTTTAGTATCGCTAATTACAATAATCCATAAGTAGCACGACGCTTATGTAAAACTGATGACAACTGTGTCTAGAGACAAAGAGAGAGGAGGGGAGAGAGAGTTGATATCGAAGTCGTCGTCAACAATTTACTATAATATAGTTTGAATTTCCCACCGAAGAAAAATGTTGGCAGATCTGTTCTATACACACACACACAATAATGCAGGATTGGTAACCCTGATCATATATTTTAATATACACTATAATACACACACATATCAAGTTTGAACCCATACATAGGTTGGTAAACCTGATCATATAGATTTAATATACATTATAACACACAACAAATTTGAACTCATGCAAGGTTGGTAACCCTGATCATATATTTAATATATACACTATAATTCATCAAGTCGGAACCCCCCACCATAGGTTGGTAAACCTGATCATATAGATTTAATATACATTACAACAAATTTGAACTCATGCAAGGTTGGTACTCCCCGATCATATATTTAATATATACACTATAATGATAGAAAGTGAAAGTGATCTAAGCTCGCGAAAGGCGGCATATAAAAAAATAAAAAATTATATTCGCGGATGCTGTGGTCCAGATACGCGAAAAAGTCGCGGATGCTGTGGTCCAGTAGAAAGTGAAAGTGATCTAGGCTCGCGAAAGGCGGCATATAAAAAATTATATTCGCGGAAATTAGAAAGTGAAAGTGATTTATGCTCGCGAAAGGCTGCATATAAAAAATTATTTTCGCGAAAATTCGCGGATACTGCGGGTCCAGGGTGGTGGGGAGAGCGTGGGAAAAAATCTTGGACCGCGGGAACGGCGGCATCTCTTTGATCTTGTTTTTATCGTTTTTTATGTTTTTTAAGAAAGGCGGCATTCCTTTGTGCGTCAGGACCAGCATTTTCCCCCTACTGACCTGTGCACCAGAGTAGCTACAGCATCTGTAAGCGCCCAGGGTCATTGGTCAACGATATTGGTCAACAACAATTTCTTCTGAGCCGAACCATCAAAAGGAGGATCTCTACGGATTCCTATCTACGGTCGACGCATCAATCAGTAAGAAATATATTCATTGATCAATGAAATAAGTAACAAAATATATAATAAATCAATAAACAATTTTAAAAGACACTAAGTAAATTCATAATTTGTATTTAAACATTAAGATTAGTAATAACGTAATATAGGAGTGTTGAATGGAGAGTGAGGTGTAGTATTAAACGTGCAAATTATTGCAGACCCGTTCTTTAGCACTGGTTTGGGAGATATAAATTTTCTTAATTAAACCAGATAAGAACAATTGGTCGTTTGGACCAATTTTGACGTTTTGGTCGTTTTAATCTTCACTTTTCACGCACACACATTAATAATAAGAGTTAGGTTAGCAATAAGTCCTTAACTTAGCTTTGAAATAACATGAATAAAATAACATTTAATCGTTAATTAAACAAACTTTAACAAATTTTAAAGTGTTATTTATAACGATTCCCCTTGAATTCCACACTCACTGAACGAATCCTGAGATAGTGTGCCTCTATGCTCTGAGCTAAGCTGAATCCGTGTCATTTGTATCTGGGATTTGTTCTGGCGCCCAGGTAAAGTAAAAAAGTCACGGGTAAGTAACATTTTTCTATCATTGTATTTATAGAAAGTAGATTGATAGTGAAAAAACTCTTTATATAATTTGTCGCCCCAAATAAGAGGAATATGTAAATTGACAAATATAATATATATAAAGAAAGGTGTTATAATAGATATGTTTCATTTCAGGGACCTTATCCCGTACAACCAAAAGGTTGTTGATGGCACTGTTCCAGAACCCTGTTGTAATCATTTTTATTAATACAAGGAGTGGTATAGGCAATAAGCATAATAAGTTCAAACATATGTGCGGGACTACCAAGAGTAATCTAAAGGCAGTCAGTAAGTAAAGACGTCTAAGATTCTATACGGCTATGGATCCTTCCACATTACATTGTAAACGAGAGAATTTGACTTTGACAAAACACCAAGGTAATCATATTACACGACGAAATTGACGTGTGTCGAACATTTAGCAGGCTGTATCTTTAAACATCAAAAAAAGGACTAATACATTTGAACCCTTTTTACCGGACGTGGTTGCTCCCGAATTTCGGAGAAACTGATGAATCTTATTTCAGATAAAAGAGAAATCTGGGGTGTCCGATAGAAGTGCTAAAGTTATCAGTTTCTGACAAGTATAATACCCAGTGAGTATACATAATACTGTTGTAAACAGAATACGTTCAACGGTATTCTGTGTGTGCGGTACTTTGACGTTCAGACATTCAAGCGATTTATCCACGTAGTCAATGTTATCAACAATATTACGCCCTATGTCTTGACTAACTAAAACTTTTATACGGTAGTATGTAAGGGTCATTACCGATAATATATCGTAAAATAAGACCAAACATTTGTATTTTACATAATCCGTAAACTCATCATAATACACTTTTAACAAAATTGCTACAATTATAAATATTATGTATAAAAGTGTGAACACAAAGCAATATATGCTCAACAATTTCTGCATTTTGGGCTTTCGGTAGCATGTAATTAAAAAACCCCAAATTGCGGAAGAAACTGTTAGCAGCACTGATGATCGATATACAGTATATTCCGTTCCATGTTTTTTGACAGAGTAACAAAACTAGGAATCCGTAGACTTACATGAAGTCAACGATAGTTTCAACTGTAAGCGACGTATGTTAAATTACTTTATTTGGATTCTCACCGACTGTTTATATTGAAACATGTTCTCAAGACAATGGGTTACGAATCTGATCAATAATATTAATGATAATAATAGTTTAACTCCTCCTTAGTTCGTTTCTCCTATATTTGATGGTAACCACTCTAATACATAGTTGTTTTAAACGCTTACAGTTGTGACTTAATTTACAGGTTCTACTAGTAGTCCTATTAAAAAAAGGCAATTTGCTTTTCAATTCTTATAACTTTAGTCACTAACATATATAGGGAAATAATTACAGTTGTTTTAATGTTTTATATTAACAGTCTAGCCATATGGAATCTACGGCTATTAAAAAAGCTTCTAGAACACATGTCTGTATCTCGTCCACCTCCTTTTGTCAAAAATACGTAAATTACTTAGCAGGTTTTCTGCATATGACTCGCGTTTAAACTTTTCGATTTTTTTTCACAAATACTGCAATTTACATCAATGAATATCTGATGTATATTCAAGAATCTTTGTTTTATAATGTATGGCTTTCCTCAGTGTAACGCTTTCTCAATCCTTGTGATGTTGCTAACAACTTCTACTTTTCACTTTACAACATATTTCATCGTTTCTTCTTTCAAAAATACTCTATCAAAATATCCTTTATTCTTTGTCGATCAACTGTAATTTGAATTGCTTTTAATAATGCCACTTTTTAAAAGACTCACTCTTCAGCCCCTATTGCCCTGGTTTCACAGCAATAAGATGTTGTTCACTAAACTTAGTCTTTAGAAATACTTTCTCTTTCAAAACTATAGTTGAGGGCATATTTATTTAAGAGCCGAACAAATTACTGTTGTTTAAGAGTTTATTTACTGTTACTGGACAAAACTTTTGCCTATCCAAATCTATTTGAATTGTGACTCTTACTCCGCTCACGCTGAGTGCTTTTGCTATGTACATGAACTCTCCAAATTCTTCTACCTTCTCATCGTTCAGTAATACATTCGCAGTATCCTGTTTATTCTTACTTTGCTCTTGATCACTCTTCTCTTGTTATACGTATCATCTGCAAAGAGTAAACATACCACAAATTCTACGTTCACAATTTATAACAGAAGCGAAAATATCCTCAAAAAATCTAAGAATTTTAAAATATTAGTGACAACTGCAATACCTGTAGTATAAAATATGTAAAATATTTTAATGTTATGATGAATATAAAAAACAATTTAATATAAATAATATTTTGCGTTTGTAAAAGTTGTTACAGGTTACGACAGGTCAGTTAGAATCCAGGCTAAGTACAGTATATAACTGGTGATAGCAATGTTATTCTCATTTATTTCCAGCTATACAAGTGCACTTCTGTCCTTTGCGCAGCGACGCTGATATAACAAGTTTTTTTTTGTCTCAATATATTGCGCGCTGGCTGCTGCTAAAGAGAAAATATAATACAACTCAGATACAGAAACCGCACCCTCGTATCTAATTATTAAATAATATCTACTCTACACTGAATATAAATTGTGTCTAAAAAATTTCTTTTGTAACAACTGCTGGCGTTATATACTTTTGAAGTGAAACTATTCACTGCTTACCAGCTGCTATAACATGAACTTGAACTGTCATTTACTTGATTCAAACAAGTTTCATTCAACAGTAATAATTTTTGCTGACAACATTATTTGCATTTAATTATATTTAAAAGTAATTTTCTTAGCCTTGCTAAGGGAGAGAAGAACGCAGTTACAGAAAAATAACTTTGCTTGTTATAATATAACTGTGTATGTAATACTGATTTTGTGTGTGTGAGATTGAGGCGCGTGTGTAATGCAGCGTGAATTAAAGTATTAATTAATTAATTGGTGGACCATGGCATTACGTATTTAATCCTATTATATTTAAGGGCTATTAACAATAAACATTTATGTTACCACATAGACATGTCTCAAAGTTTAATACTTAAGCAATCATGATAATTAGAAGTTACCAAAACCAAAACTAAGCTTTGACAAAGCACGTAGTTACAAAGATTTTTGCCGAAGAGGGAAGTTAATTTATTCCTGATGTAAAACAATTTAAAACTAAATTATCCGTTAGGATTAGATAAATGAGACAGGTATCGCGAATGTACCCGTGCGTGACAGTAGAACAGTATACGGTAGTCGCTCCAAGGAAGCAGGGTATCCAATTTACATTTAAGCCGATCTGGATTGTCGTCGGAATCAGGTGTAAGCCTGCATCTGTGCCTGGGCATTTCAAGAACCCACGTCTTTTACAATACAAGCGTTACAATCTATGTAAAACTTAAACCATGTAATGAAAAATCTATAATATAAAAATATCCTGGAGGGTTTCAAGTTTTTTAAAAAGAATTTAAAATTCTAAACGCAGAGAGGTATTTTCCTTCGACTATTCCATCTCAGGGTAACCGCTTATTGGTTTGCCTCTGCCTCTATGGCAGCAATCCTCTGCGGGATTGCTGGACCCTCATAGGACACCTCCGCAGGTGGATAGTGGAACGTGTATTGGATCCTTATGGATCGCAGTGGTACCAGGTTAGGCTGTGGTTATCAGTTTTCTTTTTCTCCAGGTACTTCTTATATTGAATTGTATCGGGTGTCAGTGTCCTATTGGCATTATTTGATCACCTCCTGTTTCTTCAGTTACGACGCCATTAGATTTCCGAAGACATGAAGACAATCCTTGAGACAGGTAGACCTGCAAACTGTAAGGGAATCGATCTGCCTAGGCGAGGTAAGCTTGATAACAAATCCTGGTCTATTAGGTTGGAGTTTGGGACAACAGACCAGCACCCTATTTCCCTATTTGATTGCTAAAATTCGTGCACAAATGCCTCAGAATGAAGATTAGAAAACTACTAAACGGACTCGGCTGTTTTAAAATTCAATAAAAATTGGGGCGTAGCGTAAACAGAGAATTAGTACAAAACCTAACACAGCATAAGAAGAACTAAACAAAATTAAGGATGTATTGTTGCTGAAACAAAATGAAAAGGAACGGATAGTGAAGAAACAAAAATAATGATCACATATACACTGATGCCAGTAAGCAGACGAGAGTGCAATGCGGTGTTTTTGCTGTAATTAGTAACCGATACAGGAGGTGTATAAAGGGATTGGAATATATTATGATGAAAGAATTACAGAAGTCTATATGACAATTAAATGATATGATGTGAGAACAATAGACGTACCGTATACGCTGCAAATGACGGTGCCGCTAAAACACGGAAGGATGTATTTAATGAAAATATTTTGAAGACCACAAACAAAATTAAGAAAAGGACGGAAATTATTTTATACTATTTTATTGGGTAACCCCAGTGAAAGAATAGGGTTGAAATAGAATGACGAGACAGTCGGCTAGCTGGGAAAGGAAGTGACGGATGGAAATGGATGAAAATTAATAGAATTCTACACATAGTGTTGATTGAGAAAGCTTAATGTGCGTTATAACCATAATCATATGCACTGGTATACTTGGACTAAACCTAACTTTAAATCAGTAGCAAACTATAGACTATATCATACTAAAGAGCGTAGTAATTTTTAGTGGTTCTATGTGAAGATAAATAGAGATGCAGAACATGGATTGAATTGAATTCGTGCATTAATATCGTATGTCTCCAAAGACTGATGATACTTCTGAGGGTCAAACTATGAGATAGGTAGAAAGATTTCAATTGAATGGATTTTTTGGTGATTCCAAAATATTCTTTTATAACCTCAGATTGGCTATGAAACTCCAACCTTTCGTTGATGAAATTTAACAAGTTGAATAAAATCTGTTTCCCTTTTTTGTTGTATATTAAAATAATCAGGGAAAAACTAAAATTGTATAAAGCCCTTAAACAAAACCTGACGCATATAAATTTCGATTTAATAAACACGAGAGAGTGCTGAGGATGCCAATTTGTAATCTACGTAATGCGTTTGTTGGAGACAATAACATTAGTTCTCTAAATTGTTCAAAACTCAAGGTTGTAATATAATTACAAAGGCTCTAAGTTTTTCTCTTAGAACAGACAAGAAATTCAATTACTTTTACATTTATGAAACCAATTTAAAGCAGGTCTAATATTTGTTGTTATTCAAGCTCACATACATCTGGAATCTACCTGACAAAGTATATGAGATGTTGAGTAAAAAAAAATGTTGTTAATTACTCTAAAATAATGCTGTCTCCAATGCGCCTTCAACTACACTGGAATTTCTTACTCTTTCGTGCATGATAATACTGTGCAGCCATGAATGTAACTAGGATACATACTGCTGTAACAGGACGTTCATTAATATTTCGTTAGCTTTGTTATAATTGTAATGTCTTCCTTATTAATTATGAAAAATTTATATAAACTTAATTTCAGAACAGGTATGCTACCCATTTTTAATTTTTAAAATTCCCCCTAAATTCAGTTACAGTTTCAGTACATATTTAGTACAAACATACAAAAACATAATTTGTGTATCTTTTACATTATGTATACACACAGCTATACATGTATATTTATTTTTCATTGTTCACACTCGCGCGCGCGCGTACTTAAACGCACTTACACAGTCATATTGTGTGTGTGTGTGTGTGTTTGTGCGTGAAGGTAAAATTCGTGGTATTGTAGTGGTATTGTATTCGTCGCGACATGATATTCAATGACAGGTTTATACATATTCGGGATTAATACTTCAGGCACCAACAATTTTCCAGTTTACCGAAGACATATGTCACATATTGTCAAACGAAAGCAACATTAATTAGGTTACGGCCTGTGCCCAGCCGTGTGGTCATTGACAGTTAAGTCATTTAAAAGTTACAGATTAATTAACACTATTAACTGCGCAAATTTTTAAGTCATCGTAAAGCCCGAGTTGGATATTTACGAGACTGAGTTGCAACAAACTAGCAGTGTTGTATATCGAGTCGGTCCCGTCTTCTGTTAGCATGGCATTGCCTTCAATAATCATAAACAACAAGCGAATAGTTTGTTGATTTCTTGCGGTCTTGTTAGTAATTCTCTTCTAATTCACTTTTTCAGATATTCTCATGAATCAATCTCATTATGTCCGTTCCAAGGTTTCCCTATTCTGGTGCTTCCTTTAGGCTGCCACTCCCGTATTTTATATTATGCGTTTCTAATATAGTACCATACTAATCTTTTTTCTTGCCAACGGTGTTTCTTACTTCTTTCTGCGTCCATTTCCCTTGTATTGAGAACACCCTAAACAACCAGAATAAAATGAGTGACACCATTCAGGAATGAATTCAGCAAGGAAAAAGTGCACAAAAAACATATGTTTAGAAATAAGTTGATTACATACATGAGCATGGCGCCTCCTGTTGTGATATATGGCTGTGAAACATGCACCTTGTCAAAAAACAATAAGAACCAATTGAAAAAGCTTAAAAAATAATCTGGTAAAGGCTATTTGGAGCGATTAAAAAGCGAGATATTTGGATAATAAGGGTAGTAAAAAATTAAACGTACTTATTGAAGGGAAAGATATAGTAAGGGTTACCACAGCATAAAAAGTAAGTTGGCTGGGCCACGTTGAAACAATGGAGGATACAAGAATGGTTAAGAGTGTCTGGAAAAGGGGATTATAAGGACAAAAAAGGAAAATATAGATGGACGACGCTACTCGAATCTTTGTTACAATAAGTATAAAAGGCTGCCACTCAAGTTACACCACTGTATAAAATAGTCCTGTTTCGACAAATAACTGTGATACTGTGAAAAGACACACAAAAGACAAGAGAACAAATCATTACAAAATGTTCTAAGCATCAAGAGACCCCTTGTAACTAAAACACTGTAGTAAAACCTGTATACATAAATAAACTGAGTTATTACAAAGCCACGTAGAGTAATAAATCTTTTTTGAGCAGCAAGTATCTTCTGGCATCCATTGGGCACGTCCCACATGCTGCAAACATGCCGCGGTTGCAAAGATGCCCCCCACACACACAATGCAATTCAATGAACAGTTAGTAAAATACTTTCTCAAAGATAATTAAAATAAGAAAATCAAATTTACTAATAGATTTTACAAGAATTAAAAACTTTTGAACATGGTTTATCGAGCTTTTACTAGTTAACCACGACTCATATATGCCATGAGAATTTATATCAGAGCTTTTAGGCGTCCTTAAAGCATTGAATATCTAATATTAGTGATGTATGACCAAAATATGCTATCGCTATCTTACTTTTGTAAGAAAGGTATAAATAGTCAATATATGTACTATTTCAGTGTTTATTTAAGTAAAAGTCGGCATTACTGCAACTTAAAGTAATGAACTGAAATCCTGTGGTTAATTCTTCGCAACTAAATGTTCCGACAAGCTGCAAATGTAAAGTTGTGTTACACATAAAACTGACTATATTTCCATTCGCTTAGTAATCGACACTTGATTTTCTGGCTACTTTTTTTACTGTTGCATTTGTTTACTTAATTAAAACAAGCTGAGGACGTGGCGGAAACAAATAAAATGTCTATTTTAGATATTATGAACTGCACTATAGATTTTATTTGTATCGTAGATGGTGTGAGCGAATACTGCAAAACAAATTTTTCTACTTGTTCCGTTTTAATAACTTTAATTGTTTCTAATATCCGTATAAGTAAAAACTATTAGTTAATTTACTAAATTTGTCTAAAATATTATGAAAATTAATAGAGTGAAGGTAAAGTATATAAAGGTAAATGTCTGAAAGATTTCACTGGATAAAATACAAGCAAGTGCTAACTAGAGACAAAAGACAGTTCGATTGAAAACAGTTTTTGAGATAAATCCCTTCAATACGTTTTTAATATCTTGCCTGTCAATTGTAGTTATGATATTGATTCAGACAAGAAAATTAATAAGTTTCAAGCAATCGTCAGCACTATCAAAAATTAAAGCTAGATTGAAGGTGCAAGCCTTTTTATGATATTTTAGCTCTTTCTTATTACAAGAGTGCCACGTAGACATCAACAAACTCAAAGAGAACAAAGACTCTGAACATAAGAGCTAAAATTCCTCTGAATAATTAAGCGGTATAGAAAAGAGGATACGATATGGAATGTAACCATAACCATACGGAATGAGCTCCACGTACAGCCACTAGAAGAGAAGGTGTTTGAGACATAATGCAAATTGGAAGGTACCAGAATTGATATAAGTTGCATACTACGAGTGTATGCTAAGGATCGCCGTAATGTCAAATTTTTGTGAGAGTTGGAACGTTGGTGACGCAGAACAGATCCACTGACAAGCTGGAAAAGGATACGACGGCGATGGTTATAATAAATTATTGTCTTCCCTTAGTGCTTAGTCTGTGTAGTGAAATACAAAGGATAATATTCTTATTTGTGTTAGTGTAATAAAAAGTTAAGTAAGTAAATTTTTCAACAGAGAAGCCATTGTGACGTTGCTTGATTGTAACAAACGCTTTTTGAAAAGAAAACTCTGCAAATCAATTCAGTCGCGTTTGTGGCCAAAGTCAATTTTTTTTACAAGACGCTAAGAAAGGTCATTACGTTAAAGATATCATTTTTGTAATGTGCAGCATTTATTATAGGCAGGGGTAGAGCCGAATAATATAATATAATTAGCAGTGTAATTCAGTCCCAGCTAGGCGCGTGTGAGGGTGAGTTAATGGTTAGGCACATGAGCTTGTGTACGCACTTGCAATGCAACGTGAAGTCGGTAAAACACAGTTAATTGGACTCACAACGTTACAGACGCAAACAAAACTATTACTCAATTCATAGAACCAACTGCTTCAACGGGCTGACTGGTCGTATAATTACTACGGTCAAATTAATTACAGAAACGTGTAGTTGTTTACGTTATAAAAACAATATTATAATATAAGTAACCAAATTAATTACGGTAACTGAAAAAGTAAATGAAATTTTAATTACTAACTGTAACTAATTAAGGTAGTAATAAATAGTTAATCCTTTGTTTTTATAATATTGTGCACTTAATTATATACATACGTGCGGGTGTGTGTGTGTGTTGTAGCGTGACAGATAAACGCATAATAATGAATGGCATTGATCATTAGAATAATAAGATTATAACATTTAAATCCGAAAAAAGCATTAAAATTAATATAAAGAATTAATTCATAGCAACTGTGCAGAACAATCATTGTTATTAAAAGTATAAGTTCAAATAAAAGCAAGTTACTAGTGATGAATCATCCAAAACCAGTCTAATAACCCAAGGTTTGTTAAAACTATAACCCAGGAAGGTAAGGAATATATAACGAAGCAACAAAGAATATGACTAAACCCACAACGAGGATAAATAAATGAAAAAGAAACCCTGAATAAGGCAAGATCCACCATAAAAGGTGATGTATTTCAAGAAACCAGAAGAAGATGAAGAAATCGCAAGAAACCCGATGGCATCAAGAAGAAGATGGAGAAGATACCATTCCAAGAAGACAGAAGAAAAGAAGACACCATTGAAGAAAGAAGAAGAAGACAGCATCCTGAAGAAGAAGGAATGCTCTTATAAAAAACACCCATTCCCCATATCCCAATCTAAATAAAAACCACAAATGATAAAAAGTATAACGAAATAGTCTTGAACAGTAACCAAATGTACAATAAAATTAAGAAGAAAAGAAGTGTATAGAGTAAGAGTTGCCAGTGGACCAGGATGAAATAATAATATAATACCCAAAGAACAAATCTTCATTGTAACCCACAAACCAATTTATTGATGTTAATAAGGCTAAACAACCATTTAGAAATAGCATCAAAAAGTGTAAAGTGAACCAGTGCTAGTTTGGGTATTATAAAAAATAAACCTTATGTTTCATCCTTGGCATCCACAAACTGTGTATCTAATGAAATATACAACTTTAAGTGACTTATAATTTGCACCAGGTGAATGTAATACATGTAGTAATATCAAGCTATAAATCTGTTTGAAGTGACATTTCTTTAAAGAATGAGTAAAAACAGATTTAATCATAAAGTGACAGGGTACAATTACCCAATACTATATTTAAAAAACAGTGTAAAAAACTGCATCATTCAATTTAATATAAGAGATAGCAAATAAGAATATAGGTATAAGGTTTTGTGAATATAGAATAAGGATTTTAAAAATGTATTAGGTATAAGGACATTTATTAAGTTTGGAACCACTAACCTCCTAACTGTAAATATATTTATTACTTGTATTTATAGTAATAATTAAGTAAGATGTTAGATGGGAGAAAACCTCCTTTGTAAATAATATTTCTATGTTAGTAATAAGTGTTGATTGTAAAAAATGTCTGAATGGTTGAAGACAACCATCATTTGAAAATATTTCTTATTTGTTTAACCGTTTATAGTATTGAAACCAATACTAATTATTGTTATGTTTAATTAAAAAAAATGTTTAGTTTATAATACCATGTTTAAAAAGTCAGAGAGGGTATAACACAGTATGTATTGTTTGTATAAAAATTTGTAAGAAAAAACTTGTTAAAAAATCTAGGCAAAATAATGAAAACCAAACTTCATCAAAACAGAGAAATTACTCACTTAAATGCATTTAAACTAAAGGTATTTAGATAAAATAAACCAGAGATGAAGCCATATAATTACAGATACCACTTAGAAAGATTTTGTAAAATTATAACCAGAATTATAAATAAAAATGGAAATGACAGAACTCAAAAATTTGGAGAGGGGAGTCATAATATTTTAAAAATTAACCAATTCAAATGATCGCAAGAAACTAAGGGAATATAAACCTTTTAATACAATATGAGATTATTAATCATAAATATAACTTAAAATGGCAGAATTTGCATAATGACAGGAAGTTAATTTTGAAAATTTACCAAAGACAAAATGAAGGTAAAATTACCAATTTTAGACAAAAAACATAATAAAACGGCATTATTCGATATTAAAATAAGCCGAATGAACTGAAGGATTAAATTAAGTAACATCTAGCTAATAAATTTGAATAATAACCAAAGTTTAAGCAGTTATATAATGTAATTTAAAACATGCACAGGATGCAAAGTTAAATTTGAACAATGTAAGGAATAATATTGCATTGGCTAAGATTTTAGTCGAAAGTGAAGGAAGTAGAGAGTTGATTATTGAACATTGTACGGTGCACTTGACGGGCGTATTTTAAGCGAGTTAACCTAACTAATAGTACCGTAATGTCGAGTCAGTGAACGACACAATTTTGAAAATCGCGAGTGGCCAATAAAAACATTTTGTAACATCTACATAGTGACAGAAACAATTACCAGAGACGAAATAACATTGTACAGCACTAAACTACACCAAATAACATTATTAAACACCATAAGACAGTATACTTCATAACCATAAATTAGTGCCTGAATGACAAAAAGTGAACGGACTTATACATACACCACTATACAAAATACAACACAGAAACTTCACTCAAGACATTACAACACATCAGAAGGCAGATTTGCTGACACCAGGACGTGAATACTGCAAGAAAATCTCTTATTTGGAACGTCGCATTTACGAGTGACATTTGACCAACTCGACGGCGGCCATTTGCAATTGTCGTCATCACTCAATAACACCGCCTTCTATTATTGTCAGCGATACGGGTCGACAACAAATTATTTTATTTCAATCTCAATTAAATATATGTACCTAGTATTAAGAATTACTTGTTGTAACGTTATACTTTTTTAATATTGGCCCGATTTCTCTGACTTTAACTATAATTAGCTGTTAAAAGAACCTGATTGAATTTTATATATCAAAAACTTGTAACATTTTGATACCCTGAGAGTCGATTTTATAATCGACAAGAGTCTTGTTAATCAATTATCCAATAAATCATTTATACTTTTCACCTCAAAATAGTTCTTTCTTTCTTAAACATAACAAATTACAATTAATATAATTTAAACAATAAACTACAAGAATTTCACCACATCAGAAGGAAGATAACCTCCAAAACGAAAAGTAAACAAATATCGATTGTACCTGGGGTCAATCTTATGAGTGGTTGGAGTTTATTGAAAATACAAGAACATTAATAAAATTTCCTAGAGAAGTGAGACACGTTTCAAAACTTCATGAAACACAATTAATTAATTGTTTTTAATTAATTAATCTATAAAAAAGAAATTTTTTTTTAATTATATAGTTTGTTTTTTAAAACAATTTTTATTTCTTCCACAAACATTTTTAAAAACATTTTTGTTACACTACTCCTATACAGATTTAACACTATATAACAGGTTTCGTTACAATTGGACTCGATCAACAGTGAAACTAAAGGAAGAGTTTCAGACCAGGAAGACTTTGAAAACCACACCAAGTATTCAGATCAGAAATCATTTGTAACACGTTTAGTTACAGTGTGTGTGTGTGTGTGTGTGTGTGTGTGTGTGTGTGTGTGTGTGTGCGTGCGTGCTTACGTGGATCGCAATCTTAGTGCTGTGGAACAAATTAATAAAATTAGAGAAATCTGTAATCACAAATATTTTGACACTTTTGTGAAATAAACACGCTCGTTTTCAATAGTTGGCATAAAATTGTTCATTACACAATGTTACAGCAAATAAAGACCGTCACCGAGTAAATAAACTTACAGTAATCAGTACTGCTATAAACAGTTAAACCGCTCTTACTGTTTCGTCCTATAGATTGGAATGTCAGAACGTAACAATCTGAAAAGTATAAGCTCATTACTTTACGTAACCTGGCAGGTGATCAGTTGCGTAATGATGACGAGTGAATTCCAGATGGACCGGACAATACCTTGTTGTCTCTGGCATTATTTCATCGTAAGGATCACAAAACACGTCGTGTAGCCTACTCTGTATAGGCCTACTACCTATGTAGCACCGGCGTAATATTACATATAGGCCTATATATGGATTAACATAGCACGGGTGTATAGTAAAACAAACAATTATTTAAATGAATAGTTTAACTTGGTTATTGAAGACAGTGTACATATTTCCTGCTAATTATATTCAAAATAAAAATGAAAATCAATTCAAAAATTATAGTAGATTACACGCACGAACGTACACATAAAAATGCATAACTTTATGTCAGCTACATTTTAAACTGAAACCTGCATAAATTTATCTTTATACGCTACATTCAACTTGTAGGCAGACTGCCTCTTTCAGAACCCATAGCTTGGTAGATCGCACCAAATTACAACACACACTGTACTTTGTAAACTTAATTTATCCGAGATAAACTTGTGGGCAAGCCGGCACAGTGGTAGCGTCTCTGACTCATAATCAGAGCGTTGCTGTGCTGCCGATGTGGTGAGATCGAGTCAAGGTCACGGCTCGGTTTGCTCGTCCACCCGCACATACGCGAACAAATAATGCGTACGTCTTCTCTGGTATACCCGGGCCAAATAAGTAACAAGGGCACAAAATATATACTGCACACATAAACAACATTCTTCCCCCCCTCCGCACGGCTTGCCCCCGGGCGTGGGTTAAAAGGTTGGCTAATATCTCTCTGGCTGGGGTGGGGCGTGAGTTCTATCACGGCCGGAGGGCGCAACACGTCTATGACCTAATACCTGAAGTGGAGGAGAAGAAGAAGAAGATAAACTATCATTGCTAATTCAAGAAAAATGATTGTCAAAAAATTGTTGTTTCAGTTTAGTCGTTGTTAATATGTCTACATAAGACAACCGACCCATCCGAATGCCACTATATTGTTACTGTGGTATACTAATCGTCGTATGGTACAGTGGAAAACAAAATACAAGACACCCATGAAGTCACTAAAAACAAGGTCTAATTATCACATTTAACAGTTTGTAATTAACAAGTTATTCAACAATATTATACAATAATTCATGTTAATCTGTCCACACAATAATAATGTCAACTGTAAAAAATTGCGCACTATAATCACTTTCCACTAATACACCACTTGTGACGCACAGTGTAAATCGCCCGACATAACACTGAACACTAAGCGGCAGGTATGGGTTATTTATAGCCTGCAGGGTTCCATAATATGCGTATTTACAAACACGTGAAAATTCTAGAGAATACTTCAGCGCGGCCATGGCAGAAACACACACCGTTGGGCTAGACAGGAAGCTTCTAGAACGACACCATCGAACGCACGAGACGTTTCCCATTACGTAATACTGCTTCGCGTGTCAAGCGTCACGTACGCATTACAGCTGCAGGAATAGCCGAGAAATATGTAGAACATTCTGAAATGGCGTAATAATATGTTATAACGAGAAAAGTTGTAAAGGTGTTTTTTTTTTTTTAATAATAACATTGAATAATATTGAATATGGAAAACGATTTAAATTTTTATTAAATAAAAATTTCAAATTACGAATTAAAATTCATCAGTATTATTAGCATAATGTGTTTTCCTCTTTTATGTGTGGTCAGCATACAATAATTATTGTAACTATACAAATATCCTTAACCTAAATATTCATAAATTTCAAACACAAATATAAATTTAGATGTAAACATAAACATGAATAAATATAAGTTTATGATGAGTAAAATGTGCTCTCGACTTACTCAGATATTCTTTATAAAAAAATCCTTCATTTTAAATGCGTTAATTTCCTTTAATCAGTACTTTACTTTGTGTACGTAAATATCAATCAATATCAAAGAATTATCAATAAAATATCACAGTAATAAAATATCAATAAAATATGATAATATTAAAAAATAATTAAAATTTTGCAAGTTATGTTAGAACGTCATTATTTCTTTATAAATGGCTCTTTGTGTTACTGCAAGTACTGTTATTTGTATAATTTTAATCATTATAAAATTGTACATTCTCTTATTCTAATTTAACAATATAAATTTTAAATTATTAATATTTACAAAAATTAGTATATAGAGTCTCTTATAGCTCTTTTTATATATTTTTTATATTATTTTTTTATGTTGTTCATGAACCATGTTGACGAGTAATATGGTTTTGTGTCACCTTATTATTGATGATGTGATACTCTGGTACTCCTCGTCATGATCCTGAGTCTTGTGTCTTTGTCCAGCGTCGATCCTCCGTTGTCCTCTGGTCCTCCTGGAACCCGTCGTCTGATCCTCCTGGTCCAGTCCCGATGGCTCCTCTATATCGCTGGGGTATCGACCTTGGACGATACGCTGTCGGACATAGCCTTCGGCTGCAGATGGGTTCTAGTAGACTGAGAGTGAGTCTGACGATCCTCGCTTATTGATACTGTCGGGCGCAAAAATCATGTTTCGACAATTCTGTACACGATTTGGATTGTCACAGTTTGTTAAGCGTCCCTTTACAGATTCGTTTATTTTTTGTACTTATTTTAACTTTATTCGCAACATGCAAAGTCTTTTGTTTATTACACGATGTTCAAACGATCGGTAATTGTCTTATGTATAATTGTATATTAATAGTTTTCATATTTTAATTATTCTAATTAATATTCACTTTTATTTATACTGCATGTGAATGCATTGTTTGATTCGCACTAACTTTTGCACATGTGTGCGTCTTTATATTATTAATAATGTGGCATAATTTGTTTCGTCATAACTTCCGCGCACTTTACAAAATTTAAATAAATTAGTTATTTAATTCACATTTATTCAGGGGTGACGCCACGCCGGACTAAACTGGCTTACACACACACGCACACACACACACACACACACACACACACACACACATAAAATACACTGTACACAATATTAGCTGTGTGTGTGGCGTGATCTGCATATACCGACCTGCGTTCGCGTTCCCTGGTTACTCACAGCTTTCAATACAGATGTTGAGAATAATAATTATTTATTCTAACTTAGCAGTTTTTTTAACTAATTACAACAATGCGCAGTAACGTACGTAGACGTACTGATGCATTGTTTTCCTGCTAAAAAATAAATACAAATTTAATAAACTTTTTTATTAAATGTTTGACTTTTGCATTTGATAAAAATTTACAACACATTTTATTAAAACAATATCATTTATTTTAATTAATTATGCTCATAATAGTGTTGCCAATAATTATTCAATTTCCTTATGTGGGGTGGACTGAACAAAATATTCCGCTCCCTCACATGCTAAAGTGCTGCGTGGATTCGTTAGTATATACACTTTTACTCTCTATAGCGTGCGTTCTCCTTTAATTGTAATAGTGACCTAGTTAGGGTAAGATGCCCTAATTTCGGGTGGTATCCTAATTCCGGGAAGGCGATTTACTTCGCTGTTTGGTGCTGCACACTACAATTGACATTGCAAACTAGCAGGGGACAACATGCCAAGCGGCCATTGTGAGCCGGGTTGCGTTGTTTCTGCCTGTGTTACTCCGCATTAAGTTTTGTGATATGTAAAAATTAAAACAGTTTTCAGGATTTTCTTTACAAGTCTGTTCATCAGGCAAGGTAAGACATATTTTAATAACTTTAAAATGAGAAGGTAGTTTAAACAGTGCTCTTTCATGTGTTATTTTATAAATACGCTCCCATTCATTCAGTTTTAAGTTAGATATGTTAATAAATAAACGCGTAGTGGTTCCTACTTTCGGGTAGTTGAAGGTTTTTTAATTCCGGGTACCCGAAATTATGCTTCATTTTGTACAAGGCGCTGTTTTTTGTTTGTTATCAGATGCCTCCAAAGAAGAGACGGTGCTGGGACACAGAAGCCATGAAAAAAGCCGTTAATGCAGTTCTTAAACAGGAAATGGGATATTTTAAAGCTGCTAAATGTTTCAGTGTTTGTCACACGACATTGGAGGACTATGTTAGAAAGTGTAAAAATAGTGACTTAGTTATAAATGATATTTTAACCCAGGCTATTGTCAGAAAACCAGTGCTTTCACACGACATTGAGAATGAACTCGCTTGTTACTGCCAAGTAATGGACGAAAGATATTACGGACTGAGGAGCAGTGACATAAGATCTATTGCTTTTCAGCTGGCATTACGAAACAGGTTGCCGAATGATTTTAATAAAAATATGGGTACAGCTAGAATGAAATGGCTCAGGGGTTTTTTAAAAGGTCATCCTGAGCTGACCTTCCGAAAACCAGAAAAACTCTCTGTAGCAAGAGCGGCACAGAAATTTGTACCTGTTAGAATTCTCTTCTCTTGCCAGTCTAGTAGAACTGGACTAGAAGATCAGTATTAGCAGTGCAGAGTAAAGTTACCAAAACAAAATGGGCATTTGCTCACCTGCTCATCAAAGAAATATGAATTAAAGATCTTTAAACGGAATATTAACACCATAGCACTCTGGTGATTTGAGACGTGCAAAGCGACTAGCGCCAATAATCGTAAGCTCGAGATTCCTGTAAAGTATTTTTTGAGTGCCATGCTGAGAATAAGATTATAATGAGATATATCCAACGAATTATTATGGTAGGACACCAACTAGCGCCCTACTCAATAGTAGGAGGCGATGGCGTTGCGTCGGACATACCATTTGGCAGTCTTATAATAATTAATGAAATAAGGTATGGAATGGAACCGCTAAGGAACTAAAGAAGACGAGGACCAAACTTTGCATGACGAAGGACAGTGGGAGGGGAACTGGAGGCTGGAAGAAGGTCGTGGGAGCCAACAAAGTTTAGGGCCCCGGTGTAGGCACATCACGCACGCTTTCTGACCTTTCATTAATATTGCTTTTAAATACCCCAAAATACTGAAATATTCTATGATATCCAGCGTTGAAGAGAATTATTTTATTGCATTTTACGTAATTATGACTTAGAACAATAAAGGCTACATTGAAATATTATATTACATAGCTGTAAAGTAATTTAACAGTCTGTTACAAATAAAATAACAACTTGTTTATTCCTGTTAATTCAGTGAGGCGGTAACAAGTTAATTACAGGAACAATTAATTGGCGATGTTTGTAAAATGGATGTTGACTGTTCATACGATGATTGATGAGCGTTCTGTACAACACGTAAGTGAATGGGGCTCGCGCTTTTGTGTCAGTGTCTTTACGTTAAGCGTACAAGTACTTACGTTTATGTGTGACACGGGCGTCATGGCCAGGGGGGACGGGGTTCCGCCCACAAATATTTTCTCAAAGGCTAAATCCTGAATAATTTTTTATTTAAATTAACAATTTTTTTTACACAATTAACAGTTGTATAAGAATATTAAATTAAATTCAATGCCAAAATTGTCCAATTTAAGGCAAAATGATTTATTTTCTTTGTATTATTGTATAGAGATGATAGGTTCTCGCAAGTAATATTGACAGCTAGAATGCAGGTTTAACAGTTTTTGACAAGATGATACTGCCATAAAAATGTAAACACGCGCAAATAATAACGTCCCATACGACAAACACCCCGTTCACTATATTTCTATTCTTCCGAATGCAGTGTGTACGGATTCGGGTAACAGTCTGTTTTGTGTCATTTCGCTGTGTTGTTTTGTCTCTATTTCTCTTTATCCGATGAGCTTATCGACTCTGCACGGCAACCATCAAAGTTCTCATTATTTGACTAATAATTCTCAGAGGTTTTAATTTGTTGTTGTTTTTAGTTACTTTGTATTTGTTACTCACTCTAAGTTGTTGCTAAGTTAGTTCAATTTAAATGTGTTTTGTATTGGTATAATGAAGAGAGGTAGCGAAGGTAAAGAGGAACTCAAGAAACAGGGTTCAGTTGAACCTTAGCTGAAGACATCGACATGTAATACTAAGAAGAGGAAGCTTCCGATTTTGAATAAAACCGAAGAACGTATGGAAAAAATTAGTACACTCTTTATACACAGAAAAAATGTATAATGCAGCGCTACGAACGTTTTTCGATACCCACCGTTTCGATACTTTTGAATCAGAGAGTTACTTATTTTGGATCATAGGATCTTATTATTTCTAATTTCAAAACGGTTTGGTAAATATTTAAAAGCTTTTGTTCTAAAAGAATATCAAACCCATACTTCTCACTTTACAAAGCTATATATTATACAATGAATAAAGTTTTGCAAAAAAAAATCACTGTCTAATTATTAAATCTGGCTTATAGGTCTGAAGCCTCGTAAGCTTCTGTACGTTTCTGTTAATAAAAGGAAGTAAACTTTATGAGGAGCTAGGACCAACTCTCGTAAAACAACAAAAACTGCAGTATAAAGTTAAAAGAAATTTCTATGCGGACACTCCTATGCACTAGAGCTATTAGATAATCAACCACAGATTGGCTGGTATACACGGTGAGTTTGCAATAGCAAAACGACCCATGCGCAGTTGCGACCATGCCTTTTGCATTTTTACTCACCAATTCGCGAGAGCCTGTCATTACCCGTCACGCCAGTTGTAAGATGTATTGTTCTATTTATTGAAACATTTCGTGTCCTGCCGGGTACGTTAGGTACAGTATTCAGAATTGATCGACGACGTCGGACGAGGAGGCTCTCTACCAATTAAAAGGCAAGAGGAAGATCATCTCGGTGTTGTCGTGCCACTGCGGAACCGTGCCCCCCAATAACCCTGTGTGGACAGCAGTCAACCTGGCTAATCACTGTCGAATCACGTTACTATAGGGTGCTGAGTTTTCGATGTGTCTTCGTCAGACTGTCCATCCACCTTTGCTGAGGATCCGCCGACATGGAACTACCAACTGCGGAGGGCAGGCTCTATTACTTAAAAGGCTTTCCCCTTTACGAGAGATCACACTTGGGAACTCGCGGTCAATCTTTTGCAGCATTGATGGCGACCGAAGCGAGGCCGGTCATCGGAGCTAATCTGGGAAAGGATGCTGTCTGATTATGAGGGTGAAAGTGTGGTTGATAATCTAGTGTTTTGAAACCTCACTGACGGCATCAAATGTAGACTGTATACCTTGGCGGAAGATTTTCCAACGAGGCAAAAGTTCATGAAAAAATGGAGAAGTCTACTTTCTAAGCTGTTAATTCACCCCAAGCGACCCATAAAAGACTGCTATAAAAAGTTAGATGCTATGAAATCTGGAAGATTTCATAAAAACCTTTTAGGGGGGTATTGGTATGTGGTAACTTTAAATGTTGAAATCTTTAGTGGAGAATACTCTTTACAGACTGTGGAGCCAGAGGAATTTTTGAGATTGTTGGAGTTGACTGTTATTGAGACAACGATGATTAGGCGGGAAACAATATACGATATAACTCTCGGATCGAATGGATAGTTCTCTATATAGAATTGGACAGATCAGGTCCCTATATCAAAAATGGAAGAGTTATGGGAAATTATACAGGCAGTGACCACCAATGTAAAATGTTCGACCTTAAATGTAATGTGCTGTAAATGTAAGGTTACATCGTGGGAGTAATTTTTGCAGGTAAAGATAGCTGGTACCTGTATCGTGTCTCTGATTATTAACTGTTGGTGCTGAAGATAAAGACGCGAGTAGGGTGTTAATATATAATCCACAAGGAAATGGGGGAAATCTAACGGAAGCGCCACGGAAAAAAATACAGGCACAACCATGAAATAATGTAAAATTATCTCACATACACAGCGTATTCATCAACTCAGCGCAACGTTATAAATGAAACTAAAACGCAATATGAATTACAGTACTGTTACTTTTTAAAACAATAGTTTACTCATCGTGTGAATTACAGCAACTGGAGTGTGTTCAGCGAGTCTGTGGATTTTCTTGTCACATTGTACTGTCTCGATCACGTCCGTCACGTTCTACTACACCCACTGACTACCCACTACTACAATTACTGTCCAACCTACCCTCTGTGTTAAACTTTTGACACCCGGTAAACGTCACAATTTTTATAAAGACAATTATTTGTCTACATAATCATTATTATGTAGCACAGCCATTTTCGTTAAAAGTATACGCCTTGTTACTTTGAAAATATTACAACAACCATCTCCTTCTAACACACACACACACACACACACACACACACACACACACACACACACACACACACACACACACACACACACACATGGGCCTATCACAATTGTTGTTGTTTCCTCACATACTACTTAATATGTATACAAAAATCTATTTTCCCGCAAAACTACGCTGCTAACTTATTTCTCTTGTTCAATATACATTGACTCTCTTAGGATGTTTGGTTAAGATCTTAACAAGCACGTCTACTACCATCTTGAGTGTAGTTATAGATACCTATCACTTAGGCCTAGTGAAGCATTCTTACATTAAAGATACCTTTCAAGGCAGAACTACCTAAGAAATGAAAAAACTTGTGCAACGACTGAAGGAGGTATGGATTTAACACTAAACGATTGAAGTAAAGCAACTAAACTAGGTTGGCCAAAAGAATAACTAACAAGCACAATACCGAATAATACGGAATTAGCAGAAAAAGGTAAAAAAGTGGAAAAATAAATTTTTGTGCTGCCGTGATGTAAAAATTTTAAATCAGTTTGGAGTGCGGCGGAAATGGACGACGATGAAGCGATAGACATTCCACTGTGTATGCTTCATCTGACCGTCTAGTATCAACCGTTCGCAAACAATAATCAGTGATATTCACTGATTGAATAATAGTACACATTATTAGATAAATTAACTTGTGGGGGCACACACACATACACACAACATTTGTAAATTTTGAAAATTCAATGTTTTTTAAATTAAATGACGTAACAATAGTTAAAATATATACAAAACCTTAGTATTTTTTAATATATTAACTAACGTTTGTAACAGGCTATCCAGGACAAGTAGTTTCATTTTCACGAGTACCGGGATAACCAGACCACAGCGGTAGAGCCATCAAGTACAGCAGCTAGGACTAAATACAACAGAGTGGGTCCTGGTGCCCTGAGACCATCGTTGCCAACTCAAGAACGTAGAGCTATCCACACATTGACACAATCAATCCCACCTTAGGTAACAGTGTGTTTTAGAGCGGTACACACACACAGCCTTGTCAGAACTTCATTACCGTTGTCGCGGCAGCTGTTGTCCGCCTCGCGTGAAGTCAGGATGTTGTACGCACATCCGCACGGTGGATTTCTAAGTGGCAATAAAGTTATTTTTCACTTACGAAAGTCATATACTTTAGGGCTATACAGAAACTCATTCTGGACGAGTAGGTGTTGTACACAGACACACAGACATACATCGGCATGTATCTCGTAAGTCACAATGTTGAGTCGTGATGCTACCGGGTGTGGTTTGCGTGCCAATTGATAAATGCCAATCAAAGTAATCATGTCAGAAACAACAACAACACCTTTTTCTTGACATTTTGTTTATAGAAATAATGAATTTTATTATTAAGAAAACCTAATGTGCAAGTAGTTATTACAATAAAAATACAGAATAGGCTATATGCCTATAGACACTTGTAAGAATTTTATTCTTCGTTGACTTGTGATGTTTGATTACGACAATAAGTATGGTATTTTATATAGCAACAGATGTTTAAAGCTTTTCAAAAGAATTTAGTGTTACTTGGATTAAGCTACATTTGTGAATACTTTCAAATAATAGGGATATCTCAATGTAAGAGAGATTTTTACTTCATAATTAATAGCTGAATAGCGATGTAAGTGATTTATTCCTTAGAACATTTTATCTCCACCTGGACAAACATTGACTATTTTGAACCTGGACTATTTTAAGTAACGTTGACACCGAACTCAAATAATCATTGTTGCCCAACAACAATAATAATTGGATACTGTAACTTTATGCTTCATTTATGCTTATTTTTATATTACAATGGAAGTGACTTTGAGCATATAATATTTGTTTTTAAACTAAACGTTAAGATATTGAGTTCGACTACCTGTGAGTATTAATTAAAGTGATTATAGAAATAAATAAATATTTTCAAGCGTAGTGTAGCCGATCCCGTATTTCTTGTATAATGGAATCACTGGCTGGTAAAAGAAACAAGAAATATAGTAGAATGTAAAGTTTTAAGTGCAGTTAAATATTGACTAATAGTAGTTAGTAAGCAAGTAGTGCGTGTGTAGTGCAAGGGTACAATTGTACGGGTGCAATTGTACATAATAATTTTACGTGGCATTTAAAAAAAAAGTTAGTTTTAATAATTATCAAAACATGGAGAATTGACACAAGAAATTCGTAATAAGGACCTACCGTTTGTAAAATATTTCAGGTTTTTGAACATGAATTATTCTGTTACGAAACCTTCTTGTACAGAAAAATATATTATGGATAAGAAGAATCAATCAAATTACAAGAAATTCATTCAATCTCAAATTAAGACTGTAACATACAGAAGTCTCTCTTCGGAATAGATAACGAGTAATCGCTGCGTTGGTACATGACGCTTGGCCAGTTGTATCGAACGCAAGTTATAAAATCCCGTAGAGTTAATGCAATAGTTAATATAATTGTGTGCTATCCACGAAGTGCAAGATAGTTCGTTTAGGAGTATATAGACGTTTTAAGCTAACTCAAAAGGTGTAAGCCTTATACAGTGTCGGTTCGCAGTGCGAAATTTTAAGTAACCGTGCCTGCGACAAATATCTACACTCCCGGAAGGAACCCTGCGAACAGTGTAAATTGACCTACTTATTTGGCCAGATAATATCAACCAGTCGTCTCAACGATCCCCGACATGTTAGTGAAGTGAACTTGTAGTATTTTATGTACACTTATAAGATTTAAAAAAAAAAGTGTTTATGGTTGTCTGGACAAGGTTACAACAGAGCCACAAAACCTGATGTCAAATGCATGTTAGCGACTTGAGCTCCAAAGTCGGAATCCCGTAAGCCTTCATTGTCTAATGCTTGTAAAGCAAGCGTCTTCTTAAAGTAAATGACATACTTTAATACATACTTCTTTTCAATCTTTATAGATTTTTTTAAATCAGTGGTTTTATTAGTATTTGTTGCACGCTACAAAATCTTCCCCCTGTCTTTTGTCTCCTGTCTTCTTACATAATAATTTATTGTGCAACAAAAGGAACTTTACGCAACGAACACAAAAATCCCACGACCCAGCTGGTAGTTATTCGATAATTACGTAGAATAGTCATTAGGTATACAGTATATAAAATTGTAATGTTGCATAGTAAATAATGGCGCTCATCGTGGGATCCGACTTTTATAACCTCGGTGATCGGACCAGAACCGGTGTATTCAACATGGTACATAACCACGTCAAACGTGGTGTAGTGTAACGTGGCGTATTTAGAGAAGTAATAGGTACAATAGTCTACATTTGAGCGTAATCAATATGTTGAAAGGAACAAAGAGTCCGACCAACGGAAATAAAATTCCACACAAGAATTAGAGGATATACGAAAGAGATTTGAAATGAAATGCAACCATATGGATTAAGGTGAACATAAAATAAACTACTAAACGTTAAAGTGTAGCGTTGTCAGGTAAATTGGGAAGAACACTTGTCCAGAATGGACGGAAACCGCACACGTAAAATGTTGCGTCGATATAAACCTAAACAACGGGTACTAAATAGTGGATAAATAAGCCCAATAACCTCCACCGGCTAAAGGACCTGACGATAACGATGAAGCACAGTTCAAACTTATGAGCTATGCTAACTAAATATTAAAAATTATATACAATACCGGAGAATTAAAAACCAAAATGTAATCCTACACTTATTTTGTATCTTCTTATTCTTCACCACTTCAGGATTCCTCTCCAAAGTTTTTAAATTACTATACTTGTCTGTCGTATCCTAGGACTCGCAACATATATTCTTCAAGAGTGATTATGTTGTAGTAATACATTAGTAATCTGTGGTCTGACATTCTATTTATATGAGGGTTTTCGCCTTTCTCAGTGTCTCACTTCTCTGCTTCTCTCTCTCTCTCTCTCTCTCTCTCTCTCTCTCTCTCTCTCTCTCTCTCTCTCTCTCTCTCTCTCTCTCTCTCTCTCTCTCTCTCTACGTTCGCCTTTTCTGATTAGCTAATTTGACCCTCTACAAAATTAGATTCATTATTCTAAATAATATATGTAGTGTATCATACCAGGAGGTTGAGCCGAACATGTTTTGGAGTGTTCATTAACTGAAACAAGAATAGTTCATTCATTGCAAGTTCCTGATGACGATCCTTTGCAGAGGAACAAACCATAAAGGTAACCTATAATAAGAATATTATTCTCTTCGCCTTATTCACAGCACAGTGAGCGGTTGATTTAGATCTTCGTCGTCTTGAGGATTACTTAAAATGTAATGGCTGTAAAACGGTTAACACTGTAATCGAACATAAGACAAACAGACATTTCTGTAAAACAATGACACTTGTGTTATAAGGCTTTCCCTTGTGTTAGAATTGTCAGATTCCCACTATCACAAGTGTTGAAAATAAGGGTCAACAAATTTCTTTAAAATAAATAGTCAGCTACGTAAAGAAACGACGAAGCACTTGATACTTCTACTAATACGCGTAATTCCAACGCACATTCTAGCGCACTGCCTGTTGCCTCAATTAGCAGAACTCAGAATTGCTGAAGTGGCTGAATTGTCAAAGCACAGGTACACCTGTTCGCTAATGTCGACGAGAAAATGCCTTATGAATTGTGTAACATCAAGACTTCTCTGGTCAGTTCTAGAATATTGCGCCATTCGACTTATTATGCAATACGTAACGAGAATCACCCAGTCTGCTGTGTTGCATCGGCATTATAATATGCTTTCGTCAACGACTCTCTCTTGTCGTCAGTATACTGGGAAAGCTTGCTGCACCATACATGAAATTTGAATCATACACTCTTGCTGAATTTCCCTGGCAATACTACATTTTTTAACTATAGTAACCAGTTGACTATCCGTAAAAATCACTCTTCTATTGACCCCAACATTTTATCAAGTGGACTACGATGTTATCAGGAGCTTACAATCAGTATACAATATTACCTTATTTCGAGGCGTATGCATATTGCAACGTGACAATTTGCAAATTTAATTTAATTTAAATTTGTGGAGCCCCACGATCTTGGAGCACCAAATTTGTGCAACGTTACATATACATAAATAGGCGTGAACGATCTCACGTTCAAGATTGACAAATTCTTTAAACAATATAACAATTTAAATTGGGGTTCAGGTGTATCTGCAATTCTTCTCTATGTAACTTGAAACGGTAATTAAAATTTATTTGATACTATAAAAAAATATGTGCACATGGCACTGACTTCGATTTTAAAACATTAGTTATTATTTGTTATTATGCCGTAAGGCTTAAGATATATACATCCTTACTGACTAAATATTCTATGCTACTAATTATTATAGAAAAGAAAAATCTCATTTTCAGACTACTCAGTCTATTAATAGGTTTCAAAATAAATTTTTAAATCTTTTTTTCTATATTGTAACGTACTCAAAATATTAATAGTTATTGTTTCTCAGTACTGTTTTCTCAAATACTAATTGTTTTTATTTAAATGCTTTGTAATCATTTTTATATCATATTAATTTGAGCTCTTGTTACGTTAATCGTATTTCTAAAACATCTATGATTTTAACTCTACTATACAAGAAACATTGCTCTTATTTTTAAATAAAATATTAATGTCTTAAACTGTCTTTGAATTCTTTGTATGATTAAGATATGAATAAGTTGTCTATCACCTTATTGTCGTCAATCATACTCGATCATTTTTGTTCCATCGGTATTCGTCCTCGTCTCGCCTCCAGCGTCGGCTGTCTCTCTTCTCCTCTTGTCCAGCGTCGGCTGTCTCTCTCTGTGGAACTCTCCTCTTGTCCAGCGTCGTATCTCTCTCTGGAACTCTCTTCTTGTCCAGCGTCGTATCTCTCTCTGGAACTCTTCTCTTGTCTAGCGTCGTCTCTCTCTCTGGAACTCTCTTCTGGTCCAGCGTCGTATCTCTCTCTGGAACTCTCCTCTTGTCTAGTGTCGAATCATTATTGGATCTTCTTAAGTAGTGCTGTTATTAATTAAAATGATTGTCTTTACAGCTTAGTTACGTATTTTACGTACTGGCAAATTTAAACTGTTTACGAAAAAAAAATAAATACGCCGTGCTGACGGGCATAAGCTCCCGCTGCACCGTGGATGATTCAAGAAAGAGAACCACTGTAGCTTGCGTGTCCTATTTATACCCATGTCTTGGTCGACACCCTGCAGTGATACGAAATCGACATGTTAGAAACTGTCTTTGGCTTCAGTTCCCCCACTTTTTGTCAAATTCGCTATTTTTTATATTTCTGCGAATTGCAGAGTCCTGTAAGTATACTCTTATACTTATCTTATAACTAATTTTACAACACATGTTCACTGTAATTTTGGACATTGCAACTTAACCCTTTCGATTTGTACACAGTTATTTCACTATTACACTCGTACGGTGTGTCACTTTCGCGTGGTTTTCGTACACAGTATTTAGTAAATTTATTTACATTTTATGGTGCTTTTGGATTTTAATTCTTAATTCTAGTTTATGAATAATTACGGAAAAACAGTAATTGTGCAATTATTCATCTTGGGGTGGCAAACTCGCCTGCAGAGACCTGCGTTCACACACACTAGCAAAATACTGGTGTACACACTTTCAGTTACATTTGTGTGTGTGTGCACGTTGATTCAGGTCGAAACACCTGTTCATATTTTTGTCTGAGCCAAGCTTGCAATCCCTAACATGCTTATTTCTAATATATTATTAATTATTTACAGTTTATTAAGTAAATTTAAATTTTTATATTCCATGCTCAGTACATCACTTATTTGTACTGTCGCAATATTTACTTGTTTAGTGACAACACTAAAATATATTACCACTGTAATGAAAGCAAAGTGTAATAAATTGGTTAAGTGAGTAACTCATAGGCCTACATTTGTCTATCTTCCATTTTATAAAGCCATATAAAACACAATTAAAACATTACCCAATTGTAACAATACACAGCGAAATGCTTTCACGACATGTCGTGTTGTGCAATACAAACACATCTGCAGTAAACTCGTCAATGTTACGCTTGTATAGAGTTCACTTGGCGCCGGTTCCGGGTTTTCCTCATTTACACACATTGTGCAGCTTGGTGTAGATAACAAGGAACAAGTCGATAGTTTGACAGATTGCGTCCTTTGTAAGAAGAAACTTATGAATACGTTACCTTGTTATCAGTCAAAGACTGGTTTATTGAACTGAACTGAATGAATTTATATCTATATTAATATATATATTTTACTTTGTATATTGTATACAAAATTCAGCCAAGTAAACCATACGAACTAAGTGATTTTGTTATACAAGCAAAGGAAATTAAATTAAAAAGTATCAAAAGTTGGTAAAAAACTGATAGTAAAACAAAAATTGACCCCATTAGGTGTACATTTTACCAACGAAGGTAAACAGTAAAGCACATATTCATTATAACAAGATATCGATTTGTACGTGTATTAAGGCAGAATATGCTAGAATATTGTTTTACTTATAGCTAACGTCAAATTTAGAAGTAGTAATAAAACCATGCAATAAGGAAAGAAAGTATAAAATTACAAGAAGTTTTTACAGGCATTAAATTGTGTTTTCTATCTTTTATTTGTTTCACTTTACAAAATGATTATAGATTTTATATGTCAAAGTATCTTTAAACTTAATTAACTCTGATGTTTTTAGGTTTTTATTACGGACGTCATAATATGTTATGTCATCAAATATTCAAAGACGCCAAAGTGATATGTTAAATTATTTTACTAAGAGAAACTGAACTGTTGCACATACTATATTGATAATTCCCGATTAGCGCCTTTCACCCTAATACCAAATATATAAATGCATGCATCTGTAGGCCTAAACTAACCTGAAAAACATCCATGTGAAGTTTTCCATATTACTTATTAGCCCAGCAGTATAATGTAGTATCCAATGTTTAAGAGACACAAGAGACGTAGGCCCTCATGTACAGTCCATATAAGTAAGGCGTAATAACGCAAAAACCTTAATATGTGTAACACTTCAGTACTCCGTGTCAGCAAGGCTTCCTGTGGATGTACAAATGTGATATAAAATAATACGTGACAACAGCCTAAAGACTATCGTAACAGCATAGTAAGCCTATGTATGTGCGACGGGAACAGCTTTCAGTGAACAGTTAACAGAAAGCGTTAAGTGTTAAGTACAAATCGCGAGATATGTGAAGTTTCGTTTGCCAGTATCTTGCACAGAAAACCAAGTCGTTAGTGCGCATACGTCACGAAATGTACTTACCTCAGTGACATTCAGTTGTAAAACTGGTACTTATTTGCAGGGTGATTTAGCAGCACTTTTGAAATGCTCAATCTTATTGATTCATGTAAACAAAAGTAAATGAATACTTGATTCATCTGAACGCAAGTGTAATTGTGTTTACACCTTCTCAAATTTTGCACAAATTCTAAGTATATTGTTGTTTATATATGCTAATAAATTATTTACAGGCATGCTTTTGTAGGCCTAAATTATAAGAATAGTACAGGTTTTTTAAACAATTTATATATGGCTGATAATTTCAGTACAAGATAGTAAAGAGCTTTGTCGGTTAGGTTAGGTTAGTTGTGTGGGAAGGTAAATTGCCGCATACCACCTCCATACTCCCCTTGGTTTTCACTTCCATAGCTCCATAGCTCTAAAGCATAAATGGTTCCTCTTATTAAATTGCTGCCAGTACTTCAGGGAAACAAATTTGTTTTTTCAGAAGTCCATTCCAGAAACGCTTATTGTTTATTTAATTTGCACAGCAAACTGAAAGGAAGAGTAAAGTTACTAAGCGAAATGCACACCAGTAAAATATTAGTATGTATTTTAGATTAAAGACAACCTAAAATGCCCGATTTAATATAATAGTCATGATAAATAGTAAGCGACGTTTTTAAGTTTCAAAATACTTTCTAAACTATGTATACACTTTACGTGACACAAGTTATTTACGCACTTACGTTTTATGAAGAAAAAAAGTATACAGCAACTTATTGTGTACAGTTATTATTCAATTTTTGCTATGTTTAAAAATCTCAATTCACAGTTTGTTTTCAAGTAGTTTTGAACCGTATTAGACATTACATTACATACTTTTATGAAAACGGATCTGGTCCTCCAACGCCTGTCATGGAAAACTTGCCTTGTATATTTAGACGATATCATAATCATCGGGAAGACTTTCAAAGACTATCTGGAAAACCTTAAGGAGGTTGTAACTAGAAACCACGGTTCTAACAATGAACTGAAGCTGAGGCCGAAAAAGTGTATACAATTTCAGAAGGAAGTATAGTATCTGGGCCAACTGGCTTCGACAGCGGGTGTTAGTATGGATCCCAGTAAAATAGATACCGTAAGATACTGGCCAGTACAGAAGAGTAAACACGACGTTCAGAGTTTCCTGGGGTTATGCTCATATTACAGACGTTTTGTGAAAGGTTTCGCTACTATTGGTAAACTACCACATGAGCTAACGGAAAACAAACGAAATTTCCGGTGGTCAAGAAAGTGTGATCAAGTATTCAAGACTTTGAAAGTTGCATTATGTTTGCAGCCAATTCTTGCTTTCCCAGCTTGCGAAGGAAAGTACATTGTAGACACAGATGCAAGCAGTACTGGTCTAGGAACAGTCTTGTATCAAGTGAAAAACCTTGAAAAACGAGTAATAGCGTACTACAGCAAGAGACTTTCTAAATCCAAGAGAAATTATTTCGTTACAAGGAGAGAGTTACTGGCAGTCATCCGAGCTTTGGAGCACTTCCATAAATACCTCTATGGGAGACAGTTTTACTACGCACCAACCATGCCGCTCTTGCATGGCTCTTGAGATTTAGAAATGCGGAAGGGTAGTTTGCAAGGTGGTACGAACGTTTTCAAGAGTACAACTTCAAGGTACAACATAGCCAGGGGCGCCTGCATGGCGATGCAGATGCTTATCTGGAAGACCGTACTCGGAAGACTGCCGACATTGCCGCAGAAAGGAAGAAGAGGACGCAACCATACATGTTCAAGCCATCACTGGAGATTTCCTGGCAGACGACTGGACGACACAAGATTTTCACAAGAACAGATGACTGATGAAGACATTGTACTGATTTTGACTATTAAAGAGGAAGGTCAGCACCCGGATTGGCAAAATGCCTGCTATGGTTCGGAAGTGCTGAAGGGCTACTGGGAATGACGGAAATATCTGACCTTGGAGAACGGATTGCTGAAAAGGCCTTGGAAAAGTGCAGAGATTTGGTTATGCAGCTGATAGTTCTTCGAAGCAAAGTGCAGTGTGTTCTGAAGGAGATGCAGATTGAAACGCTGGAGGCTATCTTGGTGTTAATAAAGCCTGACGAAATACGTAAGCGATTCTATTGGCTTCATCTTTACCACGACATGGAGGAATGGTGTTGGCCATATGAAATATATGCTTCAAGCAAGCAAACTGTTATTGGTGATTAATTAAAGCTGATGATTATTGACTTCATATACTTACTTTGCTTTCTACTATCAACGATCAGTACAATGGTTAAATGAATACCGCTCATACACATGAGTATAAACTAAATAGAATTTTATATTCTTGTTTTCTTTGTTATCTTTGTTATCGAACTGGGATAACTGACCACTTTCTGCAGCAAATTGCACAAACACAGGAACTTCCAGTGCTGAAGTATATATTCCAATATCTTATATCTGTCACAATTAAATTTTTTGAAATACTAAGTGTTAAGAATTGTAATTGATTAATAAGATTTTAAAGTACTTTTTTGATGTGTAGATGCCTAGCTAAGTATTTTAATAATGTCGTGGAGTTAAATTGGCTAGGAACATGAAAATAATGGTAGATAAGTGGACTGTATTTAAGCACATTTATTGTACGTAAATGGTACAATCGATTTAGATTTGATGAAGGTTAGCTAAGCCTTCAGGCATCATGACGTCTGAGAAAAAGTATCTTTAAGAAATGAACCGCAATTATGCGACACTAAACCAAAACATGAAATAATTTAGTCCAAAGGCCCTACATAATATGTTGCGACATGAAAAATAATTAAGCCGACAGGCGAAACGCAACGAGCGTAGCTTATTTGAAAGCTCAGAGCACTGTGTACGTCATATCTGCCCGTAGCAAGCAAAATTAAATTACGAATCAGATTAGCCAACCTTCCATCAATATAATCCCCACATTACAAATACCAACATTATTGTACATAACTGCCCGCAAAAAAATCGAGCGATTTTTTTTGTAATACATTGTTAACAATCTATATTATAAAGAAAACACAAGCATGTATGTTCTTACTAATAGAGATTAACCATTGGTAATTTGATGTCTTAGTTATCGACATTGAAATGTTAGATAACAAAGATTATAACATTAAGTTGTCCACAAATAAAACCTTGGACTGGTAGATAATGATAAAGTTAAACAGGCCAAAGTTGTCTTGTAAACTGATTCATACATGATTATAAACATGCATGAATCAGCAGACATGCATATAATGCAGAACATGATAGCTTGATAATGAATAATCTGTGACTCATCCTTTGATGGGACAAATTTAAATTGCAAATATTTATGCAAATCATGATTAATAATTTAAGCCAGTCAAAGCCTGCTGAATTATACATAATAAGATTGCATATTATATGAAATGAATTAACAAGATTATTACAAAACGTTCCATGCATATAGAAACATAGATTAAGCATAACGCTGTAGTATAATAATTAAATAGCGCATGCTATACCAAACAATTGCAAGAATGTACAAATACATTGACATGCGAGAATAGATGATACATTGTTGCATAGTTACAAGTATATAAATGCAATAACATGTGTGTCATAATCACAAATACATGAATACAATAATATAGGTGCGATACATGATCATAAAATACAAATACAAGAATATGTGTAAACATATATGCGTGGTGTACAATCATAGACAACAGATGCGGGTACAATAATATGTGTTACGTAGTTACAAAATAAATGAATCAAATGTTGTATACAAGAAAATACATAAAATACTTGAAAGCTTTACAGATTAAATAAATTGATCCTTGCTTAAAGTAAAACAAAACAATTTCTGTATTGAAAAGATACAAACTAAAGCTCATGATAAAAATAAAAGTGCTTATATAACTAACATAATCTTCTTTGAAACATTAACATATGTTTGGTAAATACATACATTTATTTTTTAACAGAAAATAAGCGACATTATTTAATTTATATAAAGAAAACATCCTCAAAAACTGACTCAATATAGTAATACAATGATAGAGACATAATAGTAGATACAATAATAGTAGACTAACCATTTAAAGATACATAACCATGGTAAATACAATAGAGAAAGAACATAATAATGTACATGCATAGTATTGATATAATGATATCAAATTCAATGATACATAGCCGTAAAATAGACATATCCGAAAGGATGTAAAATGTATAATATCCGTATACATAATACATAACGATTGTGTTAAGAAGTTACATTGATATAGTGTCTACGGTTCGTCCCGCGCTGGCACCAAACATAACTTGTGAATTGGTCTGCGAAAGGTGCCAGCGGGGGTGCGAACTTCAACTAACCTAATTAAATTGTCTGGTCCGGGAAAAGCGGCTGTGATTACCCCAAATTTCTATGCTAATGGAGGCAAGTTATCTTCGATTAGAAAGACCAGGTCACCAATGGAGACGTTTTCTTTAGCGAACTTCCATTTGTGACGCTGTTGCAATTGGTGTAGGTAGTCGCGCGACCATGATTTCCAGATAGCTTGGACAAACTTCTGGAGAAGTTGCCAACGGCCGAGACGAGAGATAGGAACGTGTGACAAATCAGGATCAGGTATTGCCGTTAATGGTGCACAGATTAAAAAGTGGCCATGGGTGAGTGGCACTGGATCGTTTGCATCCGATGAAACGGCAAATAATGGACGTGAATTTAGACAAGCCTCTACCTGTGATAAAACCGTAGTAAACTCCTCAAATGTGAGTACAGATTTGCCGACAACGCGGCGCAAATGATATTTCAAGCTCTTTATACCGCTTTCCCAAATCCCACCAAAATGAGGTGACGAAGGAGGAATGAATGACCACTTAATACCGTGAGAAGTTGCAAATGATTGAATTGTTAAAGTGCCATCCTTGTTATGCCAAAGATTGTAAAGCTCACGCAAGACGTTGCGGGTCTTCCTAAAGTTCGTGCCATTGTCAGAATACAATTGGCTAGGTATGCCCCTACGGGCCATGAAGCGACGTAAGGCGGCTATAAAGGGATTGGCTGTGAGGTCGGAAACCAATTCCCAATGAATGGCCCTAGTGGCTAAGCAAATGAATAGAGACACATATGACTTGGACAGAGTCCTAGATCTCTGCCCGCCATGACGGATCATGAAAGGACCACCATAATCCACTGCACAAAATAAAAACGGCCTGGAGGGAGTAACCCTAGGAGATGGCAAGACACCAAGCCTTTGAGCTTTATATTTAATATTGAATCTGAGACATTTGACGCAGCTACGAATGATGGAACGAATCACTATCTTGGCGTTAACAATCCACCAGCGTTGACGAAGTGAATGATGGACAAGTTGAGCGCCAGCGTGGAGAAGTCGAATATGCTCACTCTCAATTATTAGGCGAGTGATGTGAGCCTAAGGATGCTTATTATCATAGGGTAGCTGCGACTGCTGTAGACGTCCGCCGACACGTATGATGCCGAACTCATCAAGAAATGGGTCAAGAGAAGACAGTTTATTCCTTATAGAGACAGAAGCTCCATTTCGACGGCAATTAAGCTCAGTAGCGAAATGGATCGACTGGGATTGCTTTATGAAAAAGTTAAGTGTAGAATGAATTTCAGTAGGGGTGAGAACTCCCGAAATTTTCTTTGCCTTTAAGGATCTAGCATTTTTGATAAATCGAAAACAATAAGTGTACACCCGGGTCAGTCGGTGCAACGAGGAAAAGTCCTCAGAGAGATCAATAGGTAAGGTAGAAATTAGAGAAAGCTTAGAGGTTTGTTTCTCCTCAACGGAACATTCAGGAAGCGGCACATTAGAAGGTGAAAAAGGTGAAAAAACATTGGGCTCAGAAGATTGAGACAGACAATTAGGACCATGCCACCAAAGCGAACAATCGCGCAAAACGTCAGGGTGACATCCTCTAGAAATAATGTCGGCAGGATTATGTTGCGAATGAATCAATATGATGCCATGTGTGGGTTTTTAGTGAGACGCTGAATCTCAGCAACACGATTAGCGACGTAGGTCTTCCACCTAGAAGACTGAGCATGAATCCAATAAAGAGATACCATGGAATCGGAGTAGAGGTGTACGCTATTGACAAAGGAACGGAGAGCAGAGGTGACCTTGAATAGAAGTCGCGATAACAACAAACAAGCACAGAGCTCATTGCGGGGTAATGAAACCTGTCGAAGTGGAGCCACACGAGATTTAGAACACAAAAGGTGACAAGAGGCCAATAAATCTTGAAAAATAACTCTAATGTAAATGCAACATCCATAACCCTTTCCAGAGGCATCCGCGAATCCATGTAATTCAATTAACTTGGGCTCAGACTTGCTGCGTATGGAGCGTGGAACAATAATTTCACCAATTAAATACAACTTGTCGCATAATGAACGCCAATACGAATATAATTGCTCAGAAATTGGCTCAACCCAAACCAAGACTGCACAACCACAGTTGCTGCATAAACTGTTTGTAAAGGAAAACAATTGGACCAATAAGTCCCAATGGCTCGTAGATACCCGCTATAATTGACAGGATTCTTCTCTTAGAAATACTTGAATCAACTGGAAATGACTTGATGTCAAACATGAATGAATCTGCAGCGTTGTTCCAAAGAATGCCGAACGTGCGCACATTGCCTTGTTTGTTTAACGGAAGTGATAAATTACCATGATTAGTGACTACATTTGGCTCATTTGAGGCCCATTTATGTAGAGTAAAGCCATATTGACTCAACAACGTACTTAAGTCAGATTTTAATTTGATCAAATTAGAAATGGTGTCTGCACCGGTCAACAAATCATCGACATAAAAATCATTAATTATAGCTGTAGCAGCGTCAGGAAATGAAGCTTCACGATCCTTACCAATCTGAATGAGGCAGCGAGTTGCCAAGAATGAAGCGCTAGCAGTACCGTATGATACAGTTTGCAGCACGAAATGTTTAAATTGATCAAGCGAAGAATCACGCCATAGAATACGTTGGTAATGACAATCGTTATCAGAAACTAGAATTTGCCGATACATCTTCTCGATGTCAGCGATTAGAACATAACTGTGTGTACGAAATCGTAAAAGAATGGAGAAAAGATCTTGTTGGACATTTGGGCCCCCTAACAAAATATCATTGAGAGATAGACCATTGCTAGTTTTAGCAGAATCATCAAAAACGACGCGAAGCTTCGTCGTGGAACTATAATATTTAAAAACGGCATGATGAGATAAATAGTAGGTATTTGAAACCTTGGAATCAACAGAACAATCTTCAACCAGGGTCATGTGGCCAAGATCCTTATATTCCTGTATGAAATTTGAATATTCACGCGCAAGATCAGCATCACGCTTGTACCTGCGTTCTAAACTTAAAAATCTCGCTTCAGCGGTAGCATAGGAATCACCCAGCTGGGCATTATCAGAAACAAATGGCAGTGAAACGACAAATCTGCCTTCATTATTACGATTAGTAGATTTAACAAAATGTTCTTCGCAAACTGAGTCATTAACAATGGGTGCATTATCAAGAACGGTTTCAGTCTCCCAAAACTTCTCAAGAGACGCTAGAATTTGATCATTGTCGTTTCTTGCCAAAAACAAAACAGCAGGGCCCTTTAGATGACAATCCTTAGGCAAATTGCCTGCTAGAATATAGCCTAACTTAGTTTCTTGTATGACAGGAAAGTTAGGACAACGAACATATTTGTTTGCTTGAATCAAATCTAAATAAACTGCGCTCCCAACAATATGTCTATATCAGCTGATACATTAGAATTTGGGTTAGCAAGGAAAATATTATCTGGGATATTAAAATGTGTTATGTCAAAAGAGTGTGCTGGAAGTTTATGGGTTAAAGTAGATAACACTGCACATTGAGCATTAAAAGTAAAATTTTGATAACGGGAAACAATACAAACTGATACCAAATTATTAGCGCAACATGTTGCATTACTAATACCTGAGATTGGTATATTAGATTTGGTTAAATTAAGTTGCAATTTTTTTGCAAATGATGCAGTACAAAAATTAACTTGCGATCCTGCATCTAGTAGGATTCGCGCCAGTTGCTTGTTACCAGCGCGGTCGATAACAAATGCGACAGCTGTAGATAAGATAACATTGTTCCCTGATTGCAATTTAAATGAGGAGTAATTACTACTGCTGGCAGGACTGTAATTTAGTTCCTTATTTATATGAAGTAGTGTATGGTGCCGTCTCGAACAGACCTTACACGAATGCTTGGCTTTACAATTAGGAGAGTTATGATCTGGTCTCAGACAATTAGTGCAGCATTTGTGCTTTAGTATAAATTGCCCTCGTTCCGATATGCTCAAATCGCGAAATTTGTCACACATATAAATTGGGTGACTTGCCTTACAGTATAGGCATGAATAATTATTTGAAGTAGAATGATAGCTTTTAAATACAGTGCTGCCAGCAGAGTTTCGTAACATAGATTTTTCAGACTTATGGTTAAATTTTAGAATCGGTTTGCTAAGCTGCTGTCCAGCTTCCAGCGGTAGCGTGTTTTCTAATAGTTGCCTACGAGCATTTAGAAATTGTACAAAATTCTGGAAATTGGGAAGATTTTCAGAATTTATAGATTCTTTCCATAGTTTAAAGGTGGAATGATCAAGCTTTGTTGACAATAGCTGTATGACAATAAGTTTAAATGAATCTACTGACAATTGCATGGCTGTCAAAGAATTGACAGAAGATGTAATGGCATTTGTAAATTCTGCTGAACTCTGTACAGAGTCCTTAGTTGTAGATTTTACTTCTAATAAATTTTGAATATAGTATTTGGCTAATATAAATTTATTGTCATATCTAGCGGACAGCAAACTTAACGCTATTGAATAATTGTCGTGACAAATAGACAAAGCCTTGATTAAATCTAGTGGTTCATTTTTAAGAGATGAATATAAGTAGTGTAATTTTTGTACTGAGGTTAAGTCTGATCTAGCATCTACCAAGTCTAAAATTATCGAATAGAAGTGCTGCCATTCGAGAATGTTACCTGTGAAGCAGGGCAGCTTGATAGGTTTTAATTGAATATTGCTACTTAATGTCTGAGATTCAGTCTGGATATTGAAAGTGTCTAACAGTTGTAAAATCTTAGCCTCGGTTGAATACAAAAGCTCTTCAACCTCGACTCTGTTATTTATGTCTCTAGAAATTAGTTCGATCTCAGACTGGACCTCATCTTACTTTATTGACAAACTTTTTAAACTTTCAAGTCTTACACTTAAAAAATGCTTGGCATTGCTATTTTTGTCAAAGTTAACTATTGCAGAATTAATTCTCACTATGGCAGACTTTAAGCCGCCTCTCTTTTTAACTAACTCTCTTAAACTTTCTTCCGTCATTTTTTACGCACCTTTTATTGATGATATTGACGTCGTGTATTCGGTGAGGCGTCTTGCAGCGTTGAGGCCGTGCAGCAGATGGTAGTGACACGTACGGATGAATGCTCTCACAACTTGAAACCGCCCAAAACCTGGCGTGTAGGCGTTGACACGTGGATTTTTTTATATACTATGGTGCTGTCTATGAAGTCCAATCTCAGCGACGAAAGAAGTGTTGAAATAAATACCGACACTGTCGGATCAGTGAACATACTGATTCCCCCGTGGTGGCCAGAAATTGGATTAAAAAATAATTAAGTGAGAAGCCACTCCGCAAAGTATAAAGTTGTAAAAGAAGGTTGAATGATAGATCCAGGCGCGGAGTGACCAAAAAATGTTAAGAATTGTAATTGATTAATAAGATGTTAAAGTAAATTTTTTGATGTGTAGATGCCTAGCTAAGTATTTTAATAATGTCGTGGAGTTAAATTGGCTAGGAACATGAAAATAATGGTAGATAAGTGGACTGTATTTAAGCACATTTATTGTACGTAAATGGTACAATCGATTTAGATTTGATGAAGGTTAGCTAAGCTTTCATGCATCATGACGTCTGAGAAAAAGTATCTTTAAGAAATGAACCGCAATTATGCGACACTAAAACAAAACATGAAATAATTTAGGCCAAAGGCCCTACATAATATGTTGCGACATGAAAAATAATTAAGCCGACAGGCGAAACGCAACGAGCGTTGCTAACGTCTGTTGTATTTGAAAGCTCAGAGCACTGTGTACGTCATATCTGCCCGTAGCAAGCAAAATTAAATTATGAATCAGATTAGCCAACCTTCCATCAATATAATTCCCACATTACAAATACCAACATTATTGTACACTAAGATTTTTAATATGACGACATAGAAAAAGTGAAGTATTTCAAGAATTACTCTAATTAGAAATTATATTACCTAAATAATCGTAGAGTATGTAATATCTTCGTGGTTTTGTATCAAACGTTCTTGCTTTTGATTATACTTCATTTGATTTCTATATATGTTTTTGAAATAAACTATAATAGAATGTAAAAAATAAAACTTGTTTCCAAAAAAAAATTTACAGTCGTATACATTAAATTAGAAATGCATAATTCGTAAACTTGGTCAACGATATAAAAGTATAGGTTAAAATGTTAACCTTAATGAGACTATATTTATTTAAATTGGAAGTAATAAAAATAACTCAATACTACCGATCCCAGAAATAGGTGCGGAAAACTTAAACATTTTAGAATCTATGCTGCAGAGTCAATTTTATTGAGCAATTTGAAAAGACCTAGAGTCTACTGTGATTATCCGTTGCAAATTTAGAGAATTTAACACTGCAATAACTGGGGATATTTATGAGTAGATCCTCGTGAGTTAAAAACTGAACCACTCAAACCTAGGAATGTGTGGTAGCGCCTTTGCTAACAATAAGTATGTTAATAACCAAATTTTATGAAAACTGAATAAGAAAAATTAAAACTATTAATAGAAAGTACATGTTCAAAGTGTTATTAGAACTGGCTCTAGGCTCTATTCTGGAACTTAACAAGGATGATCCCCGCTGTTGTATAGATCATATATTGTTTAAGCATGGACGAGAGGAGTTCATTAAAAGGTTTGGGGAAGGTGCACTATTATGGAAGGAGAAACGACCATTTGGCAGTTTCCAATGAAAAAAGTGAAGAAAGAAATGGATAGAGAAAAACTAAAAAGTAGGTAATTCTCCAATTTTATTACATCGTAGTTTTTAACAATATCTATTCAGCGTATCATTGTAGACAAATGATATTAAATTGTTAATGTACAAAAATCTTTGATAAAATTAACATAAAAATAGTATTATTTAAAACTACAATCACAGTACTATAATTTGCCTCCATAACATATGTATTCTCTTTAGAAATGTTAGTGTGTCACTTGTACCCGTCCGACGATGCAAGAGAGTTAAACAGCTATCACAGGTTCACATGGCACGTGGCATTGTTGCACAGTTTTTTCGAGATACCGCTGACGTACCTCAGCTCTCTGGTGTGCAGTTTTTATTGGCATCGCTAAAATTGGTTGAAATCTTTTCGTGCTAAGGAAACTGTTTCTGAATCACAGCTCAGAATACAAATGCTGGATGGAAGAAACTACTGATAGATATATGTGTCTTTAGGGAAGTATACAAAAACAACAAAATATTATTGGCGTTTGGAGCATGCAACAAACAGATACTGCCTTTCTGTCTACTATTTAAAGAAAACTCATTTTTTGGTAATATTTAAATAACGCAAAATAGACAAATGTTGTTTTTATTCATTAATCAACAACAAAGATGGAAACATGGAAACACTAGTGTGTTGATCTTAAAAAATAGGGGAGTATCTCTCAATACACCGTCGAAACGCCTTCTAATCCTCAAATTCGTATTACCCATTTCCTCCAGAAAACATTTTTATGTTAAAAAATTTCAGTTACTTATGTTAGGTTAGTTTTATGTGTGTGTGTGTGTGTGTGTGTGTGCGCGCGCGTTGTACGACGGTCTCCTTCACCGTCGTATGATACAGTGGAAAACAAAATACAAGACACCAATTTAGTCACTAGTCAGCAGCTTTAATTATCACAATTAAACAGTTCGTAATCAACAATATAGTCTCTCACAACAAATCAAATAAAAATTGTTCGCACGCAATAAAAATGTCAACTAATATAAAACACAATTGTATTACAATTGCCCCGCACATTTATAAAACACATAACACTTCGCCACAATACTTCGAACCACACTGTTTAAATCGCCCGACAATAACTGACTTCATCGTCGCTGAATGGCTGTATTTATACCCCGCTGATTTTCAGAATAATCTGTCACTTTGGATGACTTGTTAAAAAAACAGGCGCTCTCAAGACTCCACTAGAAACAGTGTTCTTGAACACACTGCGCTGACCGGTACGGTCTGGTATAGACTCGATAGTTGACGCGTAATTGTCATTCACCGCAAAGTAGCATCATTATGTAGGCACACGCACATTACAGCGGGAATATTCGAGATACTTGTAGAACGTTCCGTATTACGTAAGACGTTTTCAGCAATATGTAACAATACACACACACACTCGTAGTTACGGAGTTTCGTTTCTTTGCATTCCCATTCTCGTATTTGTACTTGATAAGCCTAGAATTTGGCTTATTTATTAGATTTTTGATAAAATTTGCATCAATCCAGAATTTTGACAACACAATTGACGGATTAGCGGTCATCATTCTAGTAAGGTCTTCTAAACTTATCTAATATCCATGAAATTTTGCTTTTATGGTTTCAAAAACGGTCGCTCTTGTCATGTGTTTTTCGCAGATATTAAATCTATCATCAGGAATACAGACAACTGGACATTACGTCTCTCATTTTATAGTAATAGCAAAAACTAATTAAAATTAAAATTTAAAATTTAAAACCCTATTTTTGAATAGTTAACGCTTCTCGACCGCTGATACAATGAGAGTTATTTATAATTTAAAATTAAGATTAGAAACTGCCTGCCAGAAAATGTACTCACACAAAGTAGAAAGGGTTGTTATTAAACATTTCAGATACAAATAGCAGTTAAAGAAATGTTTACGTCTGTTACAAAACTGTCAAGACCGACGGAAGTTGTCCGATTTTTAACAAGAAAGTAACTTATATTACTACGAGTGAACCATTCCTATGCATGTAATTTTGAAACTATGCGGAAGAATGAACGAATCCAGATCAAAATAAATTAAATTAATACAAATGTAATTAATTATTTTATATTAGCGAAAAAAATAATAAAAAAAATAATCAAGTTAATAACTGTAGACTTACGAACAGTACTGAATTTAACAATGGGTTGTACAATGAGGAAATTAAAACAATCGTTGCCAAAGAAGCAACATTAAAACGGTTACTGAATTATAAAAAAGTCAAGCAATTTAAAAATTTAGTAATATTGTCTAAAACTTTAATATTCGTAATGGGTGTCAAACTTAAGCCTTGAAATATGCAGATGATATAAAGCCTCAAAGTCTTTGAACGCTGATTCTGGAGTTGTGTTTTCGAAGAGCACGCAACACAAATTTTAGCGAATTACAAAAAGAAGCAGATTACAACATTGTTATAAAAACAATTCTTTTACATGAAATACAAAAATATCCTTGGCGATCCTCTTTAGAAATTAATAAGGCTTAAGAGGACTGGAGGAGGCCAGAGTAGAAACGAAAATCATGATGGATAAAACAAGGAACAAGGCAAATAAGCAGACGAAAACAGAGGTGGATGTAATGTGTTAAAAATGAGATAGACGTGTGTTATAAATTAGAAAATGTTGCCTCGGATGTGATGTGAAAAGGACGTGAAAAGGATGTGAAAAGGTCAAGGTTTACGTACGTGTACGGAACCAGGTTAGGAGGAAAACTGCAGAGTGGGTCGTTCGTTGCTTGACACAATACACTTTACTGGTAACGTTTAAAGATAAAAGGTTTGCTGAGCGTAGGCCGTTTGTGTTTATCCATTATCTCCAACGTTTTGGACAAAGTTTATTGTTATCATCAGCACTTGTACAAGGAAATAAGAAATACTTGTCGGTACTTTTACATAATTATATTCCTAATATATTCTCTGTGTACGTGTGCTGTGTGTGCGTTTTGTGTGTAATTTTTTTTTAATATCTAACGTTTTAAAACCTTTCTCATTCACACTTAAAATGCAAGTTACTTTTTGGCACAGTTTGAGAATGCTACATATTGTCAAATTGTCAGTACTGACATGGGTGACTGAACTCGCTAGTTAATAATAGCCAGAAAGAACACTTAACTTATAGCTTGTTTACAAAAATGTGTACGGGAAGTAGGGCAAGTGGGGGTATAAAGAAGTTGTCTAGTCCTATTATTGTTATTTCCAATCTGACGATGAGCTTTAAAGCTTAAAAGTGCTAATCAGTATAATTTTTCTATAGTGGTGTTAAACAGTGTTAATTCTCTTTACAATATAATGGTATTTTAATGATATAAGAATTACAAGGTAAGTGTAATAGTTGGTTTGTTCTATATGCAAACACATTCACACACATTTACAGAGAAACGCTAATTATATAGGCGTCAACATGTTAACTAATTCTGTATTGCCCACATATGGATGTAGATTATGTCAATAAATTTGTCTAAAAGTTGACATTACTGCTTTATAATTGTGTTAATGAATTAATGTTTTACAAATGTTAATTACCACTAAACTTTTAATAACTTATTAATTCACTGTTACTAATAATAGACTATAAGGGTAACGTCCAGTGACACGTGACTTATGGACGATTCTACAGGCCTATATCCAATCTACATTGTACGTACAGGTAGAAAAACATATTGACTGGAAAACGTCTACAGAAACCGTAGAGGTAAACGTTTGCAAGAATCAACGGAGACTACAGTATATGAAGCGATGTAGGAGGCGCAGAATAGAGAATCCTCGAAACAACATACAGACATTAACTGTGAACGCTACAACCGGATAAGAGGAGGTACAGTATACTGTTGCCAGACACACACACTAATCAAGACTGGAACGGAACTTCTTATAGAAGGCCTACAGAACATCACACACATGCACGGTGATCAATAGTAATCAGTACGCGGTACGACATGATAATTGTTCCCTGTAATTAATTTACCCTCCGCCCCAATTAATTAGCAGTCCTAATTAATGCATTTTATTTATGTCTAACAACTAGTCTGTTGTTAGTAAATGTTGGTCAATTAATTGCAATACAGCCATCAATATTACACGACAAAGTAGTAAAAAAATTAATAACATTAAATTATATTAATTTTGCTGCCAGTTATTGGAATACAAGTAGTACATGGCTATTTTTAAATGCATCTGCTACATTGTCTAAAGTATAACAAAATATGAAAACCAAATATTACTGTTGGATTTTGATTAAGTACTGTTTTAGAACTACGTAATGGTAAAAATTAATTCTAACTTATATTTTGTTATAATGTCTTAAAAACTATTTTGATAGTAAATGAACAACGAATTACTGAAATTCTATAAACTGTCGATGTGCTATAGAAAATAATGAAATTAAAAAATCATGAATACGGCTACAACTTACCAAATAATAAATACGAGTCATTTAAGTTAATAAATATTTAAACGGTAATGTTATGATGGTCTCACAGATCGACGTATGGTAGAGTGTAAAGAAAATACAGACACCAACGAAATCACTAATTACCAGCTTTAATTAATCAACAGGTAGTCTCTCACAATAATTCAAGTTAAATTTGTTCACTCACAATAATAATGTCAAGTAATAAAGTTCCTCACTAAAAATAACACAGTAATCATATCACTAGGAGACAGGATCGTTTCAGTCTGTTTACTAGATTTATGTTGTTACTGTTTATCTTTGTATTATCATCAGAGCTGCTGCTATCATTTCTGCGAATTAGGAACGCTGAAACAAAGGTGCGGCCGTGAACTGCTCTTCAAAAAAGACTCCAAGATCATATTAACATATAAGAGATTCTATAAAGTTACATTAATTTTTATTCAATAGCTATATTTCTTGTGAGGACTGGCACGTCATAATCAGTGCCCATGACAGTCAACGTTGGCTTTTGTTTTGATTTCCAATAAAATGTATAGACATTGTTGCGCTACATTTATCTGTACGTCTGCGCTTCATTTGTAATCTCTCCATCTTTAAAACCTGCCCGATATGTAATCGGTAAACAATACCTTTATCAGCTTGTATTAAAAACATTAGATTGTAAAGCGTAATCAGTAACAAAAATTTGTTAGTTTGTTAATTTTCAAGTACGACCGTGCTTGTGAACTTGGTTTGGCGGTGTAATTTCAGTTTTTCTTATGAATGAGATTATAGAGAAAGGATTGAGGGCTGAGAAGGGCAGGAATAAATAATGGAATGTGAATGTAACATATTAAGAGGTGGGAGAACATTAAAAAAGCATTAAATTCATGTGTAACTTTCACGCTGTTGCTGTTATGATTCGGAAGGAAAATATACTAGACTGTTGGTGAACGTACTAAAACACTAAAAGTTTAAAGAAAATACCAGATCTAGTGCAAAAGTGGTCACCCTGCGCCCTACCAGCTATTGTAGTCAACACGACACGTGGTATTCAACACCAATCATTAGTTGTCATGGGTTATCAAATTCGTCATGCAACGTTAAATACAATATTATATAAATTAATTATACATATACGTTACAAAAAAGTATATGGCATTCATAATAAATTATTATTACCAGTTTTGTGTGCCAGTGAACGTTTAGTATATAAATTTTGTCAATTTGGCGCCCCCTAGCGCTCTTTGCTCCCTTTGCACCACTGGTGAGAGCTGTGGTTTGAAAGCGACCTCTCACTAAGATATTGTGATAGCACCTCAAGAAAATATTGGGTGACCCGTTACAAGTAATTGTTTAGAAGGTTTGGCTAACATTTAGCAACAGATTAAAAATTGATTATCAAAATAAATTGTTGTTTGCTGAAAATTTTGTTAACAAATAAAATAGGTGAACAAATAAAAAATAAATGAAATGCTCATAAGCGGTGAAGAGAAAAATTGAAGTCGTTTTACTTATTTATTTTTTATTACACTCAAAGTGTAATGCAGTTGGATTATAAACCATTTGTCGTACAAAAGTAGAGCAAGAGTAGCCACAACGCAGATGGTGATATTGGAGAACGTGAGTAGAATACCACGGCCACCACTACTACCATCAAGCTAACGATGATGGTGCTGATGACCTTATCAACGACATGACGCCCCTACTGTATAAGCACACAACAAAGCGAAACGTATAAAGTAAGAATTCTAATGTGTATATCACATTATTTTTATCACACCTGTTGCTTATAAAAAATGTAGTTAATTTTTTCAGGTTCAATTGAAAAACACACGGTAAATGTATTATAACCCGATTTAAATACAATTTAGATAGAGTAATAACTTTGTAAGTTACTAAAATTTTTAAATATCCTTTTACTTATTGGTAAGTAGCTGTAAGAGAAGAGATTTTATTTACTCTCCTTTTTATCCACATCGATGTATTGTTATTACAATTAATATTGTAAGAGATATTTAATTCGTCAGCCAGACAAAAATCTAGATGAAACCCGTTTAAGTTTAGCCGGTAAAGTCCATAGTTAAATTCTCCTATGTAAAGTTCCGAGCAAAGATCTGAGCTGATCAATGTGGTTTGGCAACTGTAGTCTTCAAAATGTTCTTAAATTAGGAAAATAAAAGCCGGGGAAAACCCATGGGAGAACGGAGAATGTGGGAAGTATGTATTAACAATGATATATGCTCTCACTGAGCACTGCCTACTAACAAGTCATGTTTGCAGAAAGTGAGGATAACGCATATGTTAACAAAAGTAAATGATGAGTGTAAAAAAGAAGGCCTGTAAATAAAGTTTAATGAGACCGAGAATAAAATTATAAAGGCGTTGAAGAAACCTACAAAAGGAAGGTGGGTCCTTAGGTAATTGCTGACGGACTTAGGGACCTTATCAAACAGAGGGTTAGTAATAAAGGAGTGAAACGCCGAAGACAAAAGGAATATATGTGGTCAGCAGAATCACTCATTCCAGTGATTCTTTGCATTCCAGTCATTCAGATATGCTGCTATACTCATATATGTTTAAAACATGTTATATCTGTATTGATATCTAGCTATATCTTGCGATATCTATAGACCTATCTATAGCAGTCATATATATTATATATTATACAATGTAGGCTATGTTGTAAATATATTTTGTTATATCTAACGTCCAAGAGAAACGTTAAAGATACATTTCCACACTTCAGAAAAAACAAAAGAAATATCAGGCAAAGAAGAAACAATAAATTACACGCCTTAAGATATTACATTTGGACTTGCAAACATGGCGGTGCAAATAGCAAACAGCACACCCAAATATTATGTCACATTTATCATCGCCCCTGCTGTTTCACACATTTATAAAGTAGGCATATTTCAAATTTGTAATGGTAATGCGTACATGCATATAGACTTCGTTAGTTTCGCATCTTACATATTTTATTATATTGTGGTATATTACATTATTATAAATTTTAATACTATATATTGTAAATATACTATATATTGTTATAAATTATTGTAATACAGTACTATCCAATTGTTAAATAACCTATTTAAGAAAACCACAAGAACAATACGATACATTCGAAACAGAAATATAAAGTTAATTATTGCAGTAACAACAAATTACTCTAAATAAATACAAAACCAAACTGTGAAAATAGTATGTTGTTAAGCCGATGACATTCGGCGACCTGCTAAGAGTTTGTCTAACGCTACGACGGCGCAAGATTTGATATAACTCAGTTTAGAACATGCTACTGGTTTTTGGCTGTGTAATTATTCTGCGGAAATCAGGAAAAGCGTCGATCTTCTCACGTACGTTATTTTGCCGGGTAACTGTCCTTTAGGGTATAATAGAACAAAACTACAACTGCGTAACCGGTTCAGTTATGCAAATCCAACCCACAAGATGTGATGTTAGAAAGCGTTAATAAGCTAGTATTGACTTTTATTTGTATTTAAACTGATCTAACTGTTTATTTGAAGTGATAATTTGTATTGATTATTTAGTGTCAAGTGGGCAATAATTACCTAATAAGAATTACTGAAACGAATTGCGAGTACCGATTCATCTGTCGTTCACTAATTTATTCCGCTCTTCAGAGATAAAGGTCTGATTGATCGTAATAATAATGTAGTATAGGGCCTACTCAGATAAAAATCAATTACTTCATGCTAATGATTTCAGTGGCTTGAAATCAATTTTGACCAAAGCAGTTTTTCTAAACACGGCTGAACTATATTTGTACGTGTATTAGTTAGTTGTTATCACATTTTACTTTCCAACTAAATATTGCGTAAATCATATAGTTGAATCAACGTATATTGAATTTATTTGCTACATACTCTATGTACTTACATGTATGTTGTAGCATAACGGAAATTTTGTAACTCTAATAATAATAACAGAAATAATAATAATAATAGTGGTAGTAATAATAATAACCAACTAAATAGAAATAATAATTACAATAACAGTCAATATAATGGAAATAGTCAGAGAAACACAAACCAAAGTAATAATAATCATTACCCCAATAACAATAGAAATGATCAACAAGGTGGTAATAATAATAACAGGACATATCGACCTAGAGTGAATTATATAAGAGCAGAAGGAAGTGATCAGCGAAAGTAGCAACGCCAAAGGGAGAATGATAATGGGCATTTACAACGAAATAATAGCATCGAAGAATCCAGGTCCGGAAGTGGGAACCAAAGAAGGGACGCAACATCCGGAAATAATCAACGAGATGAGAATAGAAGGAATAGGAATGATGAAAACAATCAAGTAAATGAAAATTATGATTGGATACCGTTCAGTGACAATCCTGCTGAGCATTTCAGAGTCGCTTACAATCAACGGAACCCACCAGAACTCCGGATTCCCCCAAGAGGAAATGGTAACCAATCCAACACACATCAGGGCGAAAGACAAGAAGTCGATGAAGAAGAAACCACGGCCGACAGGTGAAAACCATCGAAATTCCAAAATAAGAAAGACCATCTTACAAGTATATTTCAGAAAGAAATTATTTTGAATCAAACAATAAAGGAAAGGAAAATAAATTATCTAAATTCTAAAATGATAAGAACATCTTACAGAATATATTTCAGAAAGACATTATTTTAAATCAAATAATAAAGAGAAGGAATAAAATAAAATATCAAAAGTCTAAAAATAATAAGGACAACGTATGTCAATAAATTGAATGAAATAATTTTACAAAGAAAAAAAATATATATCCATCAAAATGATCAGCATTATAAGAAGAAGGTACACCAGTGATTTGAATGAACCAGTTCTGAAGGGAAGCATAGAAAACAATTATCACAACACTGAAGACTAAATAGTGACAACTAACAACAACTATGTAAATGAAATAACTCTAGAAACAAAGATGTTACGGAACTTTTAAATGAAAAAGGGAATAAAGGACCAGATTGTCTATATGTTTCAAATATATAATTTGATGAAACCCACAATGAAAATAAAGTTATAGAAGAATGAATAGGAGAACCAATTAACCAAAACAAATAAGGATAAGGTATTAAGACCAGACATTATGCCATGAGCCATAGAATAATTGATTAAAAAAAAAACAAAAAATATGCTACTCAAAATGTAAACAAGAAGCAGGTTGTACAAACAACTACCCAAAATAAAAGAATTTCAAAAAAGAGGATGAAATGGATATTATGCAATATACCTAGTGATACATAATATAAACTGAGCTTTAAAATGTAAAGGTAACCATATGGATAGAAGTATTAATTAATCTGAACAATTATGAAGTGATGATTCTAAGGATGTTTATTATTAGTCGAAATAGACTACTTTTATAATTTATATTTTAATGACTGGATGTAGATAATTCCACCAGTTTGTATAATTGAGCGGAGATGATAATTCCTCTGACCTCAAATAAGTGAAGTATGTCCAGCAGAGAATGTAGCCAAAATGTGCCACTCTGAACTGTTCCAGCTCACGTGATAGGGAATGTTAGGGAGTGAATATCCCAAGGATGAAGCACAACGTAAGAAAAGAAAAACATATAATATTAATAATAATAATGTAAATCAGATTAAAGTGACTATCTAATAACAGTAAAATAAAAAATGAAACAGAAAATATACATGTCAACTTAGAGCTCAACCATAAAGAAGCAGGTATATCAGTGTATACAAAACCAAGAATAAAATAAAGACAAGTGTCAGAAGCAATTATTTCATCCATACTAATCGTATGATCTGAACTAATCACTTTTACAGGAGGGCATATGTAGCATAACGGAAATTTTGCCTTATTTTACAATTTAATATCACATAGAAAAAGAAGGGAAGAAGCAATCTTGAATGAGTAAAATAAACTTAAATAAAAGTAACATAAAAGAAGTAATCACAATAATAAATAAAATGGCTTAACAGAACTATAAAAACTCTCGATTCAAAAAAATTATATACATTCAATTTAGAACAAAATGTGTTAAACCATATAGGATGATTATTATCCCAGTAACATCATCAGTATACCCAGTAAGATAAGGAGTAGTAAGGAAATAGAGCCAAGAACAAATTGATTAAAATGAAAAATCTCCAAGGTACCAAAACCTATTTTAAAGACAGAACAGTCTATCAAAGTAAACCAAAATAAATGAATGAAATTAAACTATAGTTGTTATACAAATTTAGAAACCCATATGAAAAAGTAAGATAATAGTACCTTTAGTCTGATCTAATGTAAAGTTAATTATGAATAAACTGTATATAATTAAGGGGAAACGCTCCAAACCAGTTTTGAAAGGTCAGCAAAAGACTGTAATTATGCTAAAACCGTAATTTGTTTATTTGTTTACTTATTATAGTTAATTATTATATTGGTATCCAATACATGCTATGTTGATATTAGTATATACTAGATGTTCGAAAATAAGCGTTTATTGTATTTAAATAATGTTAGTTTATGTCAAAATATTGTTAAGGAAGGAAAGGCAATATATTAATTCAAATGTCTTATAAATAGTGAATCAAAAAAGATAATCATAATAATGTGAAATAATTATAATATGGATAGGAAAAATGAAAATTGATAATCATGCGAAATTAAACTTTGACCCTGTAATCAAATCAGAGGAGATAAATTAATGAAAAACTAGACCAAATTCATATAAATTATTCCCTTTAGCATACAAATACTTTATTATAATTATCACAACAACCTATGGTAGTAATTAAAAGAGTCGGAGGGTAAAATTGATTTAAATAGTGATTGTACAAGTTAATGCCTAAGCAGTAAAGCAAGTACAAGTAAAATGTAAATAAATCAGTAATTGTTTAGTATAATGACAAAGTAGTGAAGGCAAATTATAATGGTTTAATTAATGATCTTATTTGAGGACAATGGTAACATAAAACGTAGTGTAAACCATTTAATGGGTATTTATGTTAATCATGATAAGGACTAGATGTAAATTTCAAGGAATGTAACTTTTGAGTTTAATTCAAACCAAACTAGGTTATGTTAAGTATTAATTGGTATAAAATCAAAGCAGAAATATATTATTATGTAATTAAAATTTCATAAAAATACTAAATAACTAAATTATAGCCAGTAAAATATAAAAAATGTTATTTATTTCTATAAAATCGAATTGGTAATAAGTAAACAGCTGATAGTGAACAATGAAAAATGCAACCAAAATCTTACAGGATTTTCTATAAGAAACAAATATAATTAGTTGATTGTTAGACTACAAGCAGAACGGACGTGCGTGTTCGAGTATTGGGAAGAAATCTGAATTAAACATTTAACTAACTAAAACCAATATGTACTATGGAAATATGAAATAATGAAGTACATACAATAAATCAGCTAATCCAAGTTAATTAATAATTGGAAGAATAAAACATATTTAAAACATACTATCTAACTACCAGAACGAACGACTACGAGAGAATTATAAATCTAACCTAATCTATGAACAGCAACTGATTTGAAGAAACCATTTCAACACTACACACGTATTACCGAACAAAATCCAGTGGAGGACGAAAATCAAACACCACAACTTGGAAATCTTACAATAACTACATCACAGAAGAGGAATTTATCAACTACTGCACTTTATTGAAGTAAAATCTCAGAGAAAGATCGTTAGCGTGGGACAACGTACGGAGGGAGATATCTTTTAATTGCAACCAGCCCGAGACGAAGAAGGCGTGACGTCAGCACACTCAGCCGGCGGTTCGAATATCTTTTTACTATGTAGGCCTACTATATTTTTTATTATTATCTGTTAGTGAATAAGTTTTTTCTAATTGTAAGTATTGAATTCTCTAACTTGCCTTTCCTGACTTATTCGACAGATCAAAGAATCCATGTTAATTATTAATTTAATTTGAAATAATTTTGGAATATGTATTAATCAACCTGAGATCCAGTCTCGACTCCGAGAGCAATAGTCGACGCAAGTCGAATAATCGCATTGATCATAATAAACTTAATTATTTGTGTTAAATTGTCGTTTTATTGATTAGTTAAGAACTTAATTAAAATACGTTAATTCTCAATTCAGAAACGAGGACTTCTGGAGGAAAGAGACGAGCAGAAGAAGAAATAAAGACACTAAATAGACCGCTACATTCAATCGATTTGACTACGACAATCTATTTAACTCGGTGAAACAAATATTTCTTCACCAACTCAAACACAATTATCGTTTATTATTTTAATTAATTGAATAATAATAATATAAATACTGAACAAAATTAAATAATAAAAAATTAAATTAATATATAAAAAAATAAAAATTTTATTAAAAAATGTAACTAATCTCGTATTACACATAAAATTTATGTTTGTGTTTAATAAAAATTAAGGTTTGAGAAAATTTATAAGTTATAAATTTATTATTTTTTAAAAGTTATATATTTTAATTATTTAATTAGTTTTTATTATTTAATATTATTTAATTAAAAGTATTAATAATAATTTATTTCAGTGTATTATTTTGCTAGGCTCTGTAAAGAATTATTTGTTCTATTGTGTTAATCTGATTATATCAAAGCTGGGTCGAATTGTAGTCACTTCTAACTCAGCTCCTTTTTTTCTTCTTCTTCTCGATTTCTTTCGCTATTATTTTCTAACTTAAATTAAAAATAAAATAAATTAATTTAATTACTCAAATAATTAAGGAAACTCGTATTTAGAAACAGTAATGACATTTATTAAAAGTGATGCGACAATCTTATGTGCATCGACTATTGCTGCGGCTGAGACTCAATTCCCAGGTCGATTGTGTCAACTAAAAACATATATAAAATTAAAATATTGATTAGGAAGGTCTTTTGAGCTGTAGAAATGGTCAGGGAAAGGCAAGTTACAAAATACTATACTTACAATTAATTAATACTTAATTACTAATACGTATAAGAAAATTATATTTAAAAATAATGTCATTTAAAAATCGAACCAGTTGGCTGCGTACGACGTCACGTAGCTGTTGACTCACCGTGGAATTGTACTGCTGGCAAGATGAACTCGAAACATGGCCGCCATCGACTTCGAATTTCACCCAACTATGCCGGCTCCTGGTTTTTTCCTCTCACCAAATGTAAATGTGATATTTTCTTCTGCGATAGTGTAGTTCCTCTGGATTCTTCGATTGTAATGTTCTTTTTCGCTCAGAGAGGTAGTTTGATGCGGTATTACTAGTGTCGTATTAAGTGTTCGAAATCTGGCTAAGTTCGTTGTTCAATGGAATAGTATTAATTTGAAAATTCCAACATGGCGGATGATTCTTGGTGTCTTTGGTGTTTAATTATATGTATCTTTTTACTGGTTCTTCATTTCGTTAATTGTTTGAGTTATTTTTATTAATTTTATGTTTATAACCTCTTCTGTAACTCTTCATAGGGTACTTTCAACTTAGTTCAAATTCAATCAAATATATTGCAACTCACCGTCTGCGGCTTTTTGAAACAACGTCTTCACTATAAAGTTGACATGTTTCAGGACACTTGTCCCATCCTCTGAACTTAAAATATTCGTGTATCATTTAACGTTGATACAGTTGTCAAATAATTAAAAATATTAACATCCAATATAAATGATTAAAAACGAGCGCCACGGTTAAACGATGTACATCGTACGGTGACTGACCGCGCACTGAATTACGTCTGGCTCCCACCACGACAATAACGCATGGCAGTGTCGTACAATACATTCGACTTGAAAAGCAGTTGATCATTTAAAACACGGCTTAGTATCAGTATTATTATACGCTTTATAAATTTCGTACTCTTCAAGGGCGTTCGTATATCGCAATTTCTTACATATGTGAATAGGTATTAAGTTAGTTTTAAAATTAGTGTAATTATGATCCTCGGAAATGAGGTGTTCTGCAAATTTTGACTTGATATTGTCCAAGCTGTGAAGGTGTGTAGGCGGCCTATATTCTATAAATCTTTTTAAAAAACCACGACCTGTCTGGCCCACATAAAAGGCGTCACAATCGTCACATATCAATTTGTAAACACCAGTTTTGTGTTCAAGGCTGGTAGTTCTGCGGACACGAAGATAATTCATAATATTATTAGTGGTTTTGTAAGTGACCTTTATATTGCTGTTTGTATTAAAAATTTACTAAAAAATCTTAGGCATAAGGTGTGTGTACGGTGTTGCAATGTATTTGCGTGTTGTATTCTCGCGAGTTTTATGTCCGTTAATGTTTCTATGCTTTTTCTTATGTTTTCGAAGGATGTTGTTCACCATATCGACATCATAACCATTAGTAACTGCATTGTATTTAATGGTGTCTAATTCCTCATGGTACTCTTTATCACCGAGGGGCAAAGATAAAAGTCTCTAAATCATACTATGGAAGGCAGCCAATTTCTGGGATATAGGATGAAAGGACTGTAACCTCTCTATGCTTTTAGTATTTATTTTATTTCTTTTTAAATTTCTATCTCCTTACTTGTTGGTTTTCAAAGAGAGGTTACAAGTTATTTAGAACTAGGCAGGAGCCTAGAGAAGCAAAACTTATGCTGGGTCCAGTATGACGGGACTTGCAATAAAACTCGGCTGTAATAGAACGATCACACTTTATTTTCCTTCCTGCGCTGCTTTAACATCATTAAATCAGAATAACATATGTGCCCAATCACAAGTATGAATACAAGTAAAAAAATAACAAGTGTGTATAACTCTTAAGAATAACAAGTGTGTATAAATCTTAAGAATAACAAGTGTGTATAAATATTAAGAATGACAAGTGTGTATAAATATAAAACATCACAAGTGTATATACATCAGTGGACACATGCATATATGATTATAGAATTCCCTTCCATCTCGTGGCTAGCTAGACACATAACAACACACACAGAACACAAGGTACACGAACTCACAATTACATTGATCTTAACACACATGCCCCGGGAATGCACCCACCTACCAGGTAGAGTAACTACAATCTTATGACCCCGCGGTGATAAAATCTACGCCCTTCGGCAACCCGTTCAGTAGAATAACATAAGGCCAAAACCCCCCAGGAAGAATGATAATAATTCATGAGGCACAAATAACCGGACCACCCCGTTATCTAGCATTCCATTGATCAATGACCCAAGATGAGTGTGTGAACCTTAAGTTCCTTTCACATCATTAATTGAAACTGACAAAACTACGTCCTCTATTTTCAGAAGGTGTTTATAAAATTCTGAACAGTTATTTGACTTCAAAAAAAAATATTCCAAAAAAAGGAATCAATCTCTATGTACATTAGTAAACAAAATTAATTGTTTGAGGCATTACTATTTCTGAAGATTTTGACAATACATAATTTACTCAAAAAGAAAATGATGAATACATGTTTTATAGTCAAAATAACACAGCAAAAGCTATAAATGGAAAGTCAACCCATATGTGTTGGCCAGTTAAGAAAACAATCAGTTTAGCCCTTGTGCAAGGGGCAAAATCAGCTAAAATCTTTCCATTACATTAGTAATTATTTCTATTAGCCTCGCATGACCATATAAACAGTTAAAAGAATAGAATACAATAAGGTGGTTGTGCTCTGGCATCTGTGGGAGCGCGCCCACATGTAGTTGACAAAAGTTGACAGGCATACAACCTGTCTGAAGTTGCACCAGCGTGCCAGAAAAACTAAGTCCCAAAAAATTTTGTAATCCCGGAAAAGTCCCAAAGAAAAACCTCCGGAAAGTCCCCAGCCCTTAAATGTGAAACCCATAGTCAAATTAAATTTTATACACAGCTGTTCCAGCCGGAACAGAGCTACTGAGCAATACTAAAATTTTGTAAGGAGTAAAAAAAGAAAATTAGATGCAACAATAAAATGATACAAGATTAAAATCTCTCTGGCGCGCTCCCCAGTGCAGCCCGCACTTACAGCCATTGCATTCAGCGTTATGTAACAGAGTTATAAAAAGGTTTATGAAATTTAAGTAACAGTGTTCAGAGTCATGATCACAGCTCAACTTCCCGGTAAACAGTCTGGACACGAGGTTGCGTGGCCACTAGGCTACTTGCAGTAAACGGGCGCACTGCAGGAACGGCCCCCAAAAAAAGAAAAAGCATAAATATCACCTCATAAGTGCTGGCGAGTGCAACATAGAAATTCCGTCTCCATCTCCCTCCTCGTAGACGATCTTGACATGGTTCACCGCTTGGGCAGATGTTCAGCCATCAGCAGACCAGGAAACCGGCTTAGTGCGAGAACCCTAAGAATTCAAGCAAATTAGAGGACAGTCTATTAAAAATGTACACCCAAGTTAAGGTAATTAACCTCTTAACGGGCCGCCAGCTAACTCTCACCAAAAGCACAATATTCATTATTAAAGTTTTTACAACCTGCTTAAATAGTCTAAAATCAGCCAAGGAATAAGTAAATTTGAGTCATGAACCGACCTAATTAAATTGTGGCTTAATACAAAGTGAACTGTACTCAGTCAACATGCTTCGACAAAATTTTGCAGGTTAATAAAGCGGCCACGTGCAGAGCAGTAATCATTATTTGACCCAAAAAAAATTTAACAGCAAGTCACTCACAGCATTGAGAAAGTTTTACAATCAATTAAATTTCATACCTAGAAGCTCTCACACTTCATTCTCTACTTGGGAAGTTAATTAACAAAGACTGCGACAGTTTACCACATGCACAGACACAGTTCACTACTTGACTGCGCACCAAGTTTCTTAGTGATTAATTTTTAATGTAGTGCACTTTTACTATGAGAATGACTCTTGAAAACTTTTCGCATTATTACAGAAAATAATAAGGCATGGCTATATAAAGGGCGTTACGTACAACAGTAACGAATGAGTTTCTCTTACATAACTTTGTCAGGTCGCACACACACAAATACGTACTTCACACGATAGCATATATATTGTTATTAAATATCCAAACAAATAATGAAAAATATTAAAATTCTTACCGGGAGTCGTTTCTTCTTTAGCCCATCATGTAGAGAGATACAAACTGCGTACAACAATACAAAGAGCGGAGACGGAGACGATTCTCTGAGCGAGGCCAAGCGTTGACTGCACACGCCGGGACACAATTTTCATTGCACATAGCCGAGTTGCGCGCGCAACGCACACAGAGCCGCTCCCCTCATACCGCGGACCAAAGTTCGCCCGCTGCCTCGGCTCACGTTATTTTACAACTACGAAAACTTTCTAGAATTTTGTAACCGCCGTCATCAAACCGGCACACCCCCACCCCGAAAGGGCAACCCGGTTGCCCCAAAAAAAACTCGGGAAAGTACCCTGCAGTGTACTCCCATCTGAAAACTCCGGTGGACATCGTGGGTGAGTTGGCCCGTTGGCACTTGCTCTCAGGAGACAGAGGCTCAGAAGGGAAAACGAAAGAGACGAAAGAAGACGTGTATAGTGTAAGTGTGCAGTTGCTGCGCACTGACCTGATCAGGGCCAGCCTACAGCAAAGAGGGACAGAAAAGAAAGACAAAAGAAAAGTTCGGGAGCTCCCTGAGTTCCGACCTCCTGAGGCTTGTCCACCCAAGCCAGAACACGATAGCCACCTAAACAGGGCCATCTGCCCCATGTAATTACGGGATAATTCCCTAATACTATTCCCCATTTTACACACCCCCATACTGCACAGGCCAAAGGGAAAGGGGGTGATGACAGTCCCCATGATGCGGTGGTCCCCGCTGGGACCTAACGGAAAGCCATGTCAACTGTGACTATGGCACCTTTCCAATATATATATATATATATGTTTTATAAGTGCGCTCCAAGGGCATGCGGTAGACGATGTTCGGTACGAGGAGCAAGATCGACCCCGCGCCGGACACCGCCGACCCTCCACTCTCTAACTCCTTTTTTTTTACCTTTTCTAGTTTTTTTTTTTTTTTCTGGGTAAGGTTAGGAAAATTGGAGGGTGAAGGGTCAAGGATGTTTACGGTCATGGGCTGGGACCAAAGGTAAGGACATGGCTCCCTCCGGACATAAGGACAATTGTAGAAAACCAAGTCTCGCGCAGGCAGGGGCGCATCCCTGAAGTAGACGAACCCCACTGGGACTGTGGGGAAACATCTACCCGCTACCCTACCATTCTCAATACCGCCCCCGGAGCACACCCTCTTACAATAGACAACGTCCTCACTCACACAGAGACCGCCACCATTCCCCCCCTTTCTCTCAGCCCGTTTACCCTTTTCTACACAATTTCAATTTGGAGATATGTGTAGTAATCTCTTTAGCATCACCACCTGGCTCCTCCAACCGCGCCGTCACCGGTGACGTAAACCCGAGGATACGGTACGGCCCCGACCAACGATAGCATAATTTGGCGGCTCTTTTATCGGCAGCCGAGCTGATCGGGTGGCTCTGGCAGTAGACCAAATCTCCTACCTTAAAGGGATTTGGAATACGCCCCTGATTATACCGAGCACGGACGCGCTCGTGCGCACGGAGCAAATTCTTCCGGGCCTCTTTCCACCTATCTGCCGTCCTAATGTCTGGGTTACTCGGCAGAAGATCGTCTATATTCCATAAGTTGGCCAAGGGAAGCGTAGGCGAGAAACCAAACATAACTTCAAAAGGAACGGCCTTATGACTGTCATGCAGGGCCGTATTGAAAGCTAGTTGTAACCACTTAAGGTTCTGGTCCCAGGTGGTCTGTTGTTCCGCATGATAGGCGATGAGTGCGGACCGGAGATTCCTGTTGAATCTCTCCGCGTGGGACGGCTGTGGGTAATAGGGGGAAGTGGTTACATGTTTGATGCCATTGGCGAAGCACATTCGCCGAAAGTCGCCAGAAATAAATTGTGGACCATTGTCCGAGACAATGATGGCCGGAAGACCGAAGTTCTGAAATACATGACTCTGGAGCGCGTTTATGGTCAAACGAGCAGTTGCCTGCCGTAAGGGCAGTAGCCAGGCAAAGTTCGAAAAAGCATCCACACAGACAAGTAGGTAAGCATTACCTGACTTGCTACGCGGGAAGGGTCCCACGTAGTCGACGAATAGCTTCGCCATCGGTCTGCTCGCCACATCAGATGACAACAGCCCCAACTTTGTGTTTTGGGCAGGCTTGCTTAAGCCACAGAGATGACTTGCCTTCACCCGAGTTGCTATGTCCCTATCCATGCCCTTCCAGATGAAGTTTTTCCTAATACTGGAAATGGTCTTCGAAATTCCCTTATGTCCACCTACCGGGGAATTGTGATAGTAGCTGAAGACCATGGGCACAAGTTTGCTAGGCAGCACTATCTTCGGGGCCCGCCCCTTTTTCTCTCTGCAACATAGGACGCCCCTGGACAAGAAGTACGGGACCTGCACGTTACCCTCTTTTAGATTTTGGATGATCGGACCCAACTCTTCATCATTTAACTGATGGGGTAACACATCAGTAAAAGCTAAAGGAAAGTCCAGTAAAACAGAACAGGGTTGCTCCGGCTGGGCTTCGCTGGGCTGGGAAAACATACGGGACAAAGCATCTGCAACCACATTCTGAGTTCCCCGAATGTGTTGCACCTTAAATTTAAAGGATGAGATTTTAACCACCCATCGTCCAATCTTACCCAGCTGCCGGGGATGAGCGAGAAGCCAAGAGAGAGCCTGGTTGTCGGTCTCGAGCAGGAACTCAGCGTGTTCCAGAAAACGCCTGAACTTATCTAGAGCGTATACCACAGCCAAACACTCTAGCTCATACACTGAAGACTTCCGTTCTTGTTGGGTCAAAGTTCTAGAAATGAAGGCCACAGGCTGCCTAGCACCATCAACGACTTGGGACAGAACCGCCCCGAGCGCCACCGAACTCGCGTCCGTCTGTAAGATAAACCGTCTCGAGAAGTCTGGCATCCTCAGTACTGGAGGGGAAATAATGGCTTCCTTCAGAGTCTCGAAAGCCTTCTGTTGCTTTTCCCCCCATACAAATTTGGCGCCCTTCTTCCGGAGTTCATTCAGAGGTGCCGCAATCTCCGCCGCGTTTGGGATGAAACGCCGATAGAAATTGACCATCCCCACAAATCTCGCGATGCCTTTGGCATCCTTTGGTGGGGGAAAGTCCCTGATCCCCTGTGTTCGCTCAGGATCCACAGTGACACCTCTATGGGAAATCAGATGGCCAAGAAAAGAAATTTGTGTCTGGGCAAACTTCACCTTTTCAGGATTGACAGTGAGGCCGGCACCCCTCAACCTGCACATCACCTCCTCAAGATGACTCAAATGTTCCTCATACCCCTTGCTGTACACCAGCAAGTCATCAAGATAATTAAAAACGTACTTGAACTTGACATCGTGAAAAACGGTGTCAAGCAAACGGGTGAGTGTTTGGGCCTCTACCGCTAGACCCATAGGAACCCTAGTATACTGATAGAGGTTCCACGGAACACAGAATGCCGTGTAGGGCCTACTTTCTTTCGTCAAGGGAATCTGGTGATATGCAGAGTTGAGGTCAATGATGGTAAAATACCTCGCCTCACTGAACCAATCGAACGCGGAATGAAGGTCAGGAAGTGGGACCGAATCTACCTCGATGTTAGCGTTCAGCTTGCGGTAGTCGATGACCATCCTGTGCTTACCTCCAGGCTTGGGCACTAGGAACGCGGGACTGGCATAACTGGACTGAGAAGGTTCAATCACCCCTTGATCTAATAATTCTTGAACCTTCTCCCTCAAGATGTTCATCTTCGGAGGGGCAAACTTATAAGGGTGGGAGCGCACCACCTTGGAGTCCGTTAGGCGGATCTTATACTCCAAGAGATGTGTGAGCCCAAGGGCCGGAGTTAATACAGTGGGGAAACGCTCACATAACTGATCTAAAGCGGACCGCTGGGACTGGGAGAGGTGGTCTCTAGATGTGTCGGGGCACTTAACCTCTTGGATATCTTGCCTGGTCCCCTGATATCCAAGGAACGGGATTACAACTCCCCGATTGAATTTAAAATAACATTGGTGCTCTTGGATGTCAATAACGAGACCACTTTTGCAGATGAAATCGGCACCAATAATGCATTCAACTCCCAGAGCCGGAGAAACCAGAAAGCTCCACACCCAAGAAAATCCCTCGATTTTAAACTTGAATGAAACTACCCGGGAAATGGGCAGAATTTCCTGGGATGCCGTCCAGCACACTACGGAAGACTTTTCTGACCGTTTAATTAAACCCTGTCGCTCAAGGTCCTCGCACACTTTAGATGAAATGATGGATCTTGCTGATCCGGAGTCAACTAATGCTCTGAGTTGACTCTTTTTCAACTCCAACAGCAAGAAGGGGCATACGGAAGTGGGTCTAGAGATGGTTTGGAGGACCTTGCTACCCAAAGACTTGGGACCTACAACTGGCCTGGAGGCGCGTACCTTAGAAGACCCGCGACAGGTAGGGGAAGACCTCCGACATATCTTCCCCTCATTGAGCCTTTTCTGAATGACCTTGGGCGCCCTGGGGAGGGACGTTGGACTCGACCCAACCCCGGTACAAAATCGTCTGACGTGGCCCAACCTACCACACTTAAAACAAGTCACATTAGGCGAACGACGGCGCCTCTCGCTACAAGAGTTTGTAATACTATTTTCATTACCACATGAGGATGGAACAATTCGCCCCCCATGCCTCTCGTGCCTTAACTTATCATGGGTCACGTGCTCACGGGACTCGTCAATCACCTGGATCGTTCTAGAAAACACACATAGCCGTTCGAGGTCCGCAAAACAACGTGGACGGTCCGCGAACACCAAACGGGATCTCTCTTGGGGCGTCACCCCTTCTAAAATTCTTCCAACGACATCCTTCTCGGGCAACCCTAACCTCAAAACCCGAGCACATTTACGGATATCCTGCACAAAATCCCCCAACGCCTCTCCGTTGGCCTGTGCACGATAGAACCGGCTAAGTTCCAAACGCCAACGTCGCCGATGGGGTATGAAAGAGTCCAACACCTCCCCATGGAGAGAGTCGATACTGCCACCACGACGCAGAGTGCGGGTGACCAGCTCAGCCAATAAACCCCGGCAGTACGGATATATAACGGACAAGAGGCCCTCATCGGACAGCCCCGGAAAATCCGCCAACTCCAGGACGATGTCCAGAAAAACCAACAATTTGCCCTCATCTTCTCCATCCACTACCGGAAGTCTCTGGAGGATGCCAGAAATAGGATTGGGTAGTCCTTGATACCCTACCCCCGCCAGAATCACACAATACACTGAACACAAAACATAACCCACAAAAGCATATTTACAAGAAACGGAAAAACTCAAGTACTGTCCTTCCTTTGAGTAGACCCCCGGGTTCTCTAGCGCTGCGGAAACCTGGCCTATTCTGAACCATGCACTCCACGACGGAAGGAGACAAGAGACAAGCAAGAATACAACACACATAACAGCAACTCGACACACACGTCGTACCAACACATAAATCACAACAACCAACTAACCATCAACTAAAAGTCCTAAATCGGGAATAAAAATCATTCGACATCAACCGGACACAAATCGGTTCCGGTACCGATTTCCGATCGGGCCATACCGCGTCCCGTCAATATACCACGCTCAACACCGACCCTAATAAACATTCCATCTTCCAGGCCACGCTTAAGACTCCCCGGCCGTACAAGCTATCAAAAATTTTTTTTAAACACCATTAACCGCCTCAGTGGTGCGACCCGACTCACAAAATTAAACAACTTATAACTAGCCTACACGGGCCCTATATCAACTAAGTTACAATAATTGCATTAATATTTCCGAGTCTGCAAGCCCCGTCACACACCAGGACCCAAGGGTTCAAGCCTAGAATAAGCCACGCTCTGATCTACCATTTGTAACCTCTCTATGCTTTTAGTATTTATTTTATTTCTTTTTAAATTTCTATCTCCTTGCTTGTTGGTTTTCAAAGAGAGGTTACAAGTTATTTAGAACTAGGCAGGAGCCTAGAGAAGCAAAAATTATGCTGGGTCCAGTATGACGGGACTTGCAATAAAACTCGGCTGTAACAGAACGATAACAATTTATTTTCCTTCCTGCGCTGCTTTAACATCATTAAATCAGAATAACATATGTGCCCAATCACAAGTATGAATACAAGTAAAAAAATGACAAGTGTGTATAACTCTTAAGAATAACAAGTGTGTATATATCTTAAGATCAGTGGACACATGCATATATGATTATAGAATTCCCTTCCATCTCGTGGCTAGCTAGACACATAACAACACACACAGAACACAAGGTACACGAACTCACAATTGCATTGATCTTAACACACATGCCCCGGGAATGCACCCACCTACCAGGTAGAGTAACTACAATCTTATGACCCCGCGGTGATAAAATCTACGCCCTTCGGCAACCCGTTCAGTAGAATAACATAAGGCCAAAACCCCCCAGGAAGAATGATAATAATTCATGAGGCACAAATAACCGGACCACCCCGTTATCTAGCATTCCATTGATCAATGACCCAAGATGAGTGTGTGAACCTTAAGTTCCTTTCACATCATTAATTGAAACTGACAAAACTACGTCCTCTATTTTCAGAAGGTGTTTATAAAAATTCTAAACAGTTATTTGACTTCAAAAAAAAAAAATTCCAAAAAAAGGAATCAATCTCTATGTACATTAGTAAACAAAATTAATTGTTTGAGGCATTACTATTTCTGAAGATTTTGACAATACATAATTTACTCAAAAAGAAAATGATGAATACATGTTTTATAGTCAAAATAACACAGCAAAAGCTATAAATGGGAAGTCAACCCATATGTGTTGGCCAGTTAAGAAAACAATCAGTTTAGCCCTTGTGCAAGGGGCAAAATCAGCTAAAATCTTTCCATTACATTAGTAATTATTTCTATTAGCCTCGCATGACCATATAAACAGTTAAAAGAATAGAATACAATAAGGTGGTTGTGCTCTGGCATCTGTGGGAGCGCGCCCACATGTAGTTGACAAAAGTTGACAGGCATACAACCTGTCTGAAGTTGCACCAGCGTGCCAGAAAAACTAAGTCCCAAAAAATTTTGTAATCCCGGAAAAGTCCCAAAGAAAAACCTCCGGAAAGTCCCCAGCCCTTAAATGTGAAACCCATAGTCAAATTAAATTTTATACACAGCTGTTCCAGCCGGAACAGAGCTACTGAGCAATACTAAAATTTTGTAAGGAGTAAAAAAAGAAAATTAGATGCAACAATAAAATGATACAAGATTAACATCTCTCTGGCGCGCTCCCCAGTGCAGCCCGCACTTACAGCCATTGCATTTAGCGTTATGTAACAGAGTTATAAAAAGGTTTATGAAATTTAAGTAATAGTGTTCAGAGTCATGATCACAGCTCAACTTCCCGGTAAACAGTCTGGACACGAGGTTGCGTGGCCACTAGGCTACTTGCAGTAAACGGGCGCACTGCCGGAACGGCCCCCAAAAAAAGAAAAAGCATAAATATCACCTCATAAGTGCTGGCGAGTGCAACATAGAAATTCCGTCTCCATCTCCCTCCTCGTAGACGATCTTGACATGGTTCACCGCTTGGGCAGATGTTCAGCCATCAGCAGACCAGGAAACCGGCTTAGTGCGAGAACCCTAAGAATTCAAGCAAATTAGAGGACAGTCTATTAAAAATGTACACCCAAGTTAAGGTAATTAACCTCTTAACGGGCCGCCAGCTAACTCTCACCAAAAGCACAATATTCATTATTAAAGTTTTTACAACCTGCTTAAATAGTCTAAAATCAGCCAAGGAATAAGTAAATTTGAGTCATGAACCGACCTAATTAAATTGTGGCTTAATACAAAGTGAACTGTACTCAGTCAACATGCTTCGACAAAATTTTGCAGGTTAAAGCGGCCACGTGCAGAGCAGTAATCATTATTTGACCCAAAAAAAATTTAACAGCAAGTCACTCACAGCATTGAGAAAGTTTTACAATCAATTAAATTTCATACCTAGAAGCTCTCACACTTCATTCTCTACTTGGAAAGTTAATTAACAAAGACTGCGACAGTTTACCACATGCACAGACACAGTTCACTACTTGACTGCGCACCAAGTTTCTTAGTGATTAATTTTTAATGTAGTGCACTTTTACTATGAGAATGACTCTTGAAAACTTTTCGCATTATTACAGAAAATAATAAGGCATGGCTATATAAAGGGCGTTACGTACAACAGTAACGAATGAGTTTCTCTTACATAACTTTGCAGGTCGCACACACACAAATACGTACTTTACACGATAGCATATATCTTGTTATTAAATATCCAAACAAATAATGAAAAATAATAAAATTCTTACCGGGAGTCGTTTATTCATTAGCCCATCATGTAGAGAGATACAAACTGCGTAGAACAATACAAAGAGCGGAGACGGAGACGATTCTCTGAGCGAGGCCAAGCGTTGACTGCACACGCCGGCACACAATTTTCATTGCACATAGCCGAGTTGCGCGCGCAACGCACACAGAGCCGCTCCCCTCATACCGCGGACCAAAGTTCGCTCGCTGCCTCGGCTCACGTTATGTTTCAACTACGAAAACTTTCTAGAATTTTGTAACCGCCGGCATCAAACCGGCACAGGACTTAGCTTGTATTACGATATCAGTCGTTGTGGGTTTTCTATAGATGTTAAATTGTAGTTTTTTTTATGTCCTTGGCAACAGTTAATTCCAGAAAATTCAGTTTACCATTGTCTTCGCTTTCAAGTGTGAACCGCATATTGCCATTGATATTATTCAAATAACTATGTAAACTATCAATTTGCCTTTGTGTGCCTTTGTATATTAAAAAGGTGTCATCAACATACCTGCCGTAAAATATTATATTATTCTTGTGTCTGTTATTAGTGAAAATGAATGAATTTTTGAAATTATTTAGGTATATATCCGCAAGAAACCCTGAAAGCGGAGAACCCATTGCTAACCCATATTGTTGGCTTAAAAATTGATTGTTGTGGGTAAAATACTTTTGATCAAGAACCAACTCTAAAATATACATCAATTCATTTATACTATCAATATCTAGTTTATTAGTATTACTAAGGTTAATCTTAAGTATACGCAGGGTCTCAGCAATCGGTAACTGACTATTTAATAACCTTTGGAGTTTATCCGATTGCTTTATACGCATTTGATAAACTACTCGTCTGACGTCATTGTTTATAAAATCCAGTAAATGATTCAGTACGCTCGATGCGTGGTATCTAATAATTGTAAATGTAATTTGTATAATGTATAATGTTACCGATATCCAGCAATATCAAGTGTAAACACACATTTTATACGCGATTGCAGAATTTAACTTCTCTTGTTTTAAATACTGATGAAACTGATTTATTGAGCAAAGGTTTGAAATATAATCTTCCCATACACAAATCGAGTTTCAATCATAAGCACATCATTGCTGTAATTATCAATGCAGAGACTGTCGTTAAAGCAATGGTTGACCAAAAAGATCGAGACGAGACACGATTCTTAATAAACGAAAATTTCAATAAAATCATTAAAAATCGGTATAATAATACTCATTCCTCTATTCCTTTAACAAATATTAATTATAATAAAGAACGGAAAATTTTGATAGGATTAAAACAAAAATTATCTGACAATAAAGTCCTCGTCACTAAAGCTGACAAAGATAACACTGTGGTTATTATGGACAGAGAAGATTATGACAATAAGAAACAAAATTTAATTGTTAACAACAACATTAATATACTGAATTCTGACCCAACTGAAAATTATATAAAACGATTAAATCAGTGTACAAACAGATGCACGCATTTGTTTGATGAGCAAACAAGAAAATCTTTGAAACCTATAAATTCAAAAGCACCAGTTTTGACGGGATTACCCAAACTCCACAAGGATGGTATCCCCTTGAGACCATTAGTAAATTTCACCACTGCTCCGGGGTATAAAACAGCTAAAAAACTAGTCAACATAATAAAGCACAATATACAAATAATTAATGATCATAGTTTAATTAATAGTGTTGACTTTGTGAATAAGATTATAAACTTAATAGTTGAACCGTCTTACAAACTTGTTTCCTTTGATATTGTAAACTTATATACGAATATAACAGTAGCTGAGATCTTGCGTATACTTAAGATTAACCTTAGTAATACTAATAAACTAGATATTGATAGTATAAATGAATTGATGTATATTTTAGAGTTGGTTCTTGATCAAAAGTATTTTACCCACAACAATCAATTTTTCAGCCAACAATATGGGTTAGCAATGGGTTCTCCGCTTTCAGGGCTTCTTGCGGATATATACCTAAATAATTTCAAAAATTCATTCATTTTCACTAATAACAGACACAAGAATAATATAATATTTTACGGCAGGTATGTTGATGACACCTTTTTAATATACAAAGGCACACAAAGGCAAATTGATAGTTTACATAGTTATTTGAATAATATCAATGGCAATATGCGGTTCACACTTGAAAGCGAAGACAATGGTAAACTGAATTTTCTGGATTTAACTGTTGCCAAGGACATAAATAAAAAACTACAATTTAACATCTATAGAAAACCCACAACGACTGATATCGTAATACATGCTAAGTCCTTTCATCCTATATCCCAGAAATTGGCTGCCTTCCATAGTATGATTTATAGACCTTTATCTTTGCCCCTCGGTGATAAAGAATACCATGAGGAATTAGACACCATTAAATACATTGCAGTTACTAATGGTTATGATGTCGATATGGTGAACAACATCTTTCGAAAACATAAGAAAAAGCATAGAAACATTAACGGACATAAAACTCGCGAGAATACAACACGCAAATACATTGCAACACCGTACACACACCTTATGCCTAAGATTTTTTAGTAAATTTTTAATACAAACAGCAATATAAAGGTCACTTACAAAACCACTAATAATATTATGAATAATCTTCGTGTCCGCAGAACTACCAGCCTTGAACACAAAACTGGTGTTTACAAATTGATATGTGACGATTGTGACGCCTTTTATGTGGGCCAGACAGGTCGTGGTTTTTTAAAAAGATTTACAGAACATAGGCCGCCTACACACCTTCACAGCTTGGACAATATCAAGTCAAAATTTGCAGAACACCTCATTTCCGAGGATCATAATTACACTAATTTTAAAACTAACTTGATACCTATTCACATATGTAAGAAAGGGCGATATATGAACACCCTTAAAGAGTACGAAAGTTATAAAGCGTATAATAACACTGATACCAAGCCGCGTGTTTTAAATGATCAACTGCTTTTCAAGTCGAATGTATTGTACGACACTGTCATGCGTTATTGTCGTGGTGGGAGCCAGACGTAATTCAGTGCGCGGTCAGTCACCGTACGAGGTACATCGTTTAACCGTGGCGCTCGTTTTTAAACATTTATATTGATGTTAATATTTTTAATTATTTGACAAGTGTATCAACGTTAAATGATACACGAATATTTTAAGTTCAGAGGATGGGACAAGTGTCCTGAAACATGTCAACTTTATAGTGAAGACGTTGTTTCAAAAAGCCGCAGACGGTGAGTTGCAATATATTTGATTGAACAACACGTGGCTTGGTACTAAAATTGGGATTTATTCCTTTTAAACATTAGTTCAAATTATTATATTTTTTAGATCTCCCTTCTGCACGTTCCCATCCGTTCTGGTTCGCGTTTAACAATCAACTACTAAATGAAATCGTTATTTAATATAGTAATTCCAGAAATATCTTGGTATCCTATTCCATTGTCTGAAATCAGATGTTCGTCTTCCACCAGATCTGATCTCATAAAAATATATGACTTTTTTTTCTATTTTATTGATATAATTTAATTATTTTTTAGTTTCATGGAAATTTAAGTACCTAGCAATTTTTCTGTTCTAATTTGACATAAATCAATATCCAACATGACCTACTTTAGTTTCAACTAAGCTTAAAACTGGCATTTTTTGACATTTCTTATAGGCCTTATTATAATTCACATAATTATAAATTAAATGGCTTACAAGTCGTTTTATGTTAACATTGTCCTTAAATATGATTACTTATTACATTACTATTTTTTGTCTTAAACAATTTGTTGTTACAACATACCGATACTGATTAATTTTCATTTTATTTGTACTGTGTCCTCTGATAGGCATTATATTACACATTTCCAATAAAGTCAATTTTATTCTCTGATCGTTACATTTACTATTATATATTTCTGTGATAATTATAATTAAGTATCTTTGTTCTAAACTGACTAATCTCTGTTAATTTTATACAGTTTTATCTGACTTATCCTTTTGGATTTGATTACATAGTAAAAGTTGAATTTGGCCTAAAAATCAGTTTTGCTTTGCTACTGATAATATAACTAGTTTGCTTCCTTATTATTTCGCTGGTTTACAATTTAAAAGATATTATGATTACTTCCTTGCCTATCCTACCTTAACAGAACTTTAACACAAATTAACATTATTATAAAACATCTTATAATCTCACATTTTCGATTACATATAATAAAAGTTCATGTTCCCATATTTATATTACTCTGAAACAATTCTTATGTCTTATATCTAAATACTTTATTTCAATTAATAATATTTCAGTCATTTTCTGTCTTTTTGTTTGTTTGATTGTGACTTCACTTTAAGCTACCTCCTAACCGCATTATTCTCCATTACAGTTTGTTATAATAATTGTTTTTTTTTAAGAACAGGGAAATTCACAATTTATTATCACTAGTTTTGGTATTTCACTATTATAGTTTATAGTTGATACCACTTTACTTCTCACTGAGGCATTCTTTATCACCTACACTAATAGTAGTTTTTAATCTTTTCTTCTTAATATTCTACTTTCTACACTGGTGTTATATCTATATTTAATTTACATTCTTTATCTATATGTAATGTATCCTGTAACTTGGGTTACTGGGATTTAGGGTTTTGTGTTATTATTTTGAATCTAATTAAATTGTACCTATCTGTCATAAGATTTGAGAAGTAACCTTCTCTAATACTACACTCTTTGTACAAAGCTTGAATTAGTTGGTCCTTTTATTCTCCTTCAATGAGTATGGTATTGTTTTATATTTGGATCCTTTGATGTGGTTATCTTAATATTCATCCGTGATTATTCTTCCTTACTGCTCCTTATCTTACTGGGTATACTGATGATGTAATGGGGTTTTAATCATCATGTGGTTGAACTTATATTGTTTTATATAGATTGTTCATTTTATTTGGACCAACAGTTTTTTTTGTATAGTCTATTGTCAGCATTTGATTTACTATAACGATCAATTTATTTAATTTATTTTTTAATCATTTTGTTATTACTCACTACAGATTGTTTCTTCCTTTTCTTTTCAAGGTTGTATTAAGTTATATTCAGGGTGAAAATTCTGTTATGCTACTTATGCTCTCCTGTAAAAGTGATTAATTCAGATCATACGCTCAGTATGGATGAAATAATTACTTCTGATTCTTATATTTACTATATTTTTATTCCTTATTTCACTTTATATACCTACTTTTCCACTATTGAGCTCTCAGCTGATATGTATATCCTTCATTCGCTTCTTTATTTATTAATAGATAATCCTTAATCTTATGTATATCTTTATTATTCTATATATTTTCTTCCTTATTTGGTGCTTCATCACCGGGATGTTCACTCCCTTACACGGGATGTTCATTCCCTTTCATGTGGGTTTGATCATATCAGATTGGCACAATTTGGCTACAATTTCAGCTGTCCTATAATTCACTTAGCTGAGCTCAGAGGAATTATCATCTCTGCTCAATTATAAGACTGATGGAATATATCTACATCCAGTCATAAAAATAAAAATCATTAAAAGTAGTCTCTTTCGACTAATAATAAACATCCTTGGATTCTTCAATTCATAATGGTTCAGATTAATTAATACTTTTATACATTTGATTCTTCTTGTACTTTAAACATCAGTTCATATTATGTGGCTTAGGAATAGGGTATAATATTCATTTCATCCTTTCTTTGCCTTCTTTTTCATGTTTGTTGTTGGTATAATCTGTCTCTTGTTTACATAGTAATTAGCATTTATGTAGATTTTTTTTTTATTTGGTATTCAATGAGTCATTCTATTGCTTATGGCATAACATTAATTCCTTCCATTAATTATCACTATAATAGTGGTTATTAAAATAACATTATGGTCCCAGGTTTTTAGATTCTGCTCTTAATACTTGGTTCTTATTTGGTTGGTTTTTTCCCTTATTGCTTCTTCATCAAATTATTTTCATTGGGAGTTTGATTAAACTATTTTGGTTAAATTATAAAAACTTTCTGGTCTCCTTTTCCCTTCTTCATTTAAAAGTTCTGTATCATTTTTAGGTTTAAAAAAATTATCTCATTTACATAGTTTGTATTAGTTGTTAGTGTTATCATATAGTGACTGTTACAATACAAGTTATGACATAGTCTTTACAGCTGTGGTAGTTTATTATGGGTTTTCCCTTTTCAACACTGGTTCTTATGAATACTTGTTATACTTTCTTCTTATGACGCTTTTAACATTCATGGATATATTTTCTCTTGTAACATTAATTTACTCAATCTATCAATCTATTGATATAGGTTTTCCTCATTATCTACTGGAACAGGTACTTATTTATTTCGACCCAGGAGAGTTTGAGAAAGTTTATATATTTGTACTCCGTTTATTCCAAAATTCTTTTATATAAGAGTTCGTTCAGATTACTAGTGTAATTTGTCCTTACGGTTTTTAGAATTTAGTTAATTATTAAGAATATTTTTTTTTCTTCCTTTCAAAATTATTTCGTTGAAGTTATTTTTGTAAGTTGTCCTTACGGTCCTTTTGAATTTTGTTAATTATTTCTCCTCTAAATATTTTTTATTGACAATTGATTATAAGTGCCCTTTGTCTTCTTTGAATTAATATAATTTAATACATAAGTGTTACTGTTATTATCTTTATTAATCACATATGGTCCGGTATACAGCAGTAATAACGTTTTGGTAATGCCTTCCAAGGTATTGGGTAGTTCCCGATTTTTCAATAATACTTTTTCTCCGACTTTGTAGTTTATCACCTTCTTAATTGCCCTTTACGGATTACATTGCTATTTACGGATAACATAAATCATTTTGTTATTACTCACTACAGATTGTTTCTTCCTTTTCTTTTCAAGGTTTTATTAAGTTATATTCAGGGTGTGAATTCTGTTATGGTACAACGATTAATAAAACACCAAAACAGAATTTATTTGTTTTATTACAAATTGGCGCTCACAACAGTTGGGACATAACATAAACACGAGCAAGTCGTCGTTTTATTACAATGTATACTAAAAATAACAAGATATGTGAGATAATTCTATTAATGTTTATTGTAAATATCTATTTATATAATATTTTTAACCAGGGCAAGTGGATAAATTTGCTCGAAAAATTTTCGGAAGAGTCCACACTTACGAGTTCTGTGGGTCTGAGTATTGTACACGACCCACTTAAAAACCACCTCACGGTCCTCTTGTAGGGGACTGAACTCGAACTGTTTGACAGGCTGCTTTGGGCTAGGCCTATTTTTCTTAAGCCTTAGGGCTCACATCTGACTTGTTAGCCTACTATGTTGTATTATCAATATCTATCTTCTTCGCGCGAATAATCCCTTCTGCGAAACGTGCTACAAGGTTCGACGTGTTCTATCCTTGAAGCATCGCTTTAACAGAGGTCCCCTTGTTGCCCGGGGAGGTCTCCTGCCTATTATCGCTTTGCCACAACGTTCTATCTTACTCTTACCTCTCGCAGACGAAGAATGTATGGCTGGCATTGTCCGTTGTCCCGGGCAGTACAGAATCTCTGATGACTCAGCCTTTCCAACTTTCTTCAGGTAAGACTGAAAATAATCGTGTCAGAAACTGGGTAAGATAACAGGAGACTTCGTCAATTTCTTATAACAAAGTTCATATAAACAGTTCTATTCTCTTGTCCCATATAATTATCCGTTGTTTATTATGTGAGTTTTAATTCTTTATAGCAAAATCTCTCTTACTCCGTATACATACAAGCAACCTTTATACGTTGAATCGGTTCACTTGCCTGTTGATACTGAAGTTCCCGCTTCTAGTGCATGTCCCAAGACTTACAAAAATAATTTTTTTATTATTATAACTGGATTATATATGTCAACATGCTATATACTATTCTGAAACCTATTGTCGAATGTCTACAGGAATGTGCTCTTGATTTAGGATTTCTAAGATCTTTAATATAGTTATAACAGTTAAGAAACAATTAAATTCTGCGTATCGCTTATATGGATTGGTTTAGAAACATTTCTTACTATACATTTTCTAATAGGTCCGAACGGCATACTTAAATTATGTTTTCAAACATTAAGTGGAACCGTAGCTCCAGTATTTAACATTCCTAGAGCGTTCCAGTGCTTCGTTTCCTGCAGCGTTTTTTTATTATATAATCTAGTAACAGACAGAAACAGAAAAATAAAAACAGACGTCGTGAAGTCTAGTTTGCTGAATTCGGTTGCAGACAGAAGGTATAGTTGTGCATGACGTGACACGACAGGAATTGTACGGATACGACGAGACACATTTAGGAAAATTTATTAAAAATTACTGCTCTAAAACCGAAACCTACAGACTATTGTAGGAGCCAGTCACGTTTTGACACTTTAATTTAGAAGGAAACTGGATTCTATTTCTGTGCGAGTATATAAAATCACAGCTACTCCCGTCTCCCTCGTCCTTATTCACATTTCGTGTAGCTGTTTTCTTTACGGGATCTGCTAGATACTTTCTTTTTCTCTCCTTCTAAATGGAACCTAGTGTCACAACTTTGTAGGCCAATGACTACATGACAATTAGGCATTCCTTCCACACGATCATACGTAATAAGACGCTTTTGTATATAAATATTTCTATATATTATAATATTGTTCCATGCATATACAGAGTATCTAATATTGTTCCAGTCATCGGAATTGCAATTCGCTTGCTGATGTTTTTATTTCATTTCTAACGCATTTAAGCCTGAAAACTCTAAAAGACATTTTAAAATAGTCATTATTTTGCACTACACGGAACTTTACTGGAGTTTCTCTGATTTATCTTTCAGGTTTTAGAGCCATAGGTGATTATGTTAGTTTTTCACTTCAAGGCAGAGGGAAAGGAAATTTGAATGCGTGGAAAACTGAATGGCAGTATAAAACTAGTCTTTATAAAACAAATTAGGATTAACGTAGGAATCAGAAGGTAGTCGGAAATTATGAAACTGACGTGCTAAGGAAAGACATATTACTGACGAGGTACTTAAACCAAAAAATAAAACAAACAAAATTATAATTGATTATTAAAACAATACTATTAATTACTAATTAATAATTAACTGTAATAATTGCTTAGAAACGTAATTGTAACGATGTACACATATTCAGCATGAGACAAACTAACTGGTGACCCCTGAAGAGAAACCTAAGGTAAATAGCAGAATTATTTAAAAGACTGCAGTCACCATATAAGTATTTAATAATTTCCCTTAAGATTTTCACAACCTACGGACTTTGTATAATACAAACGTGAAAACGTATAAAAATAACAGTCTGCTGCACTGAGAGCGGCACACATACATACCAAGGCTACTCAGCTAAATTTACACACGTGCGTCTATGATCCATTAGCCTGTAAATAGATTTTAAATAATAAATAAAGTTATTAAATAAAATTTAAATGGATTTTTGGTGTCAAGTAACGATGGACTAAATCACTTTACAACTTTCAAAATATTTTAAATCCTGTAGTAATGTGCCATATATTTCATTAATTTCCTATATTTTTGATTGGCTGCGCATATAAGTAATGTTTGTCGTGCCTCTGCTTCTTATTCCCAGTCTAGTTCTTCCTCTTCTTAGCCATGGTGTTCGTTGTTTAACATTCGGATCATATTCACTAAGTTTCTGATCTATCAGAAGTTAACCAATGATTAAAATGTTATTTATAAATAAGTTTTAATATTGTTTACAATGCTGCAGCATTTTACTTTAATTCTAAGAAACTGATTTATCACGTCGTTGCATGGAATAAATCTATAATGCATTTATTCGTCGTCGCATAAGCCATTTCAATTTTGGTAATTCATTTTTTACCTCCTGATATAAGGTTATTGAATACTATATTTTTTCATATTCTTGGACTAAACTTTACGCTTTTCCGGTTGGATTAATCATCTTTGCCCTCTCGACTACATTTTAACTAAATACCATGCTTCCATACACATCATTGTATTACACTAAAATGAATTTGTAAGACATATTCCGTCTAACGTAATTCTTCTTTTTCCTATTATATAGTATGACATTAATTTCTCTCATACCATGTATTCAATAGAAAGTAACAAAATATTATTTTGAAACTTGATATTTAGTTATTAAAGATTTATTTAAAATAAATAAGATTAGAAATAGTTTAACGTAGTCTCCTCGAACTGTTTATAATAGTAGTTGCTCAACACTTTACTCAATTTGGGCAGAAAAGTAATAGGTTGGTAGGTCGTACTTTCGGGAGGAAGTATATAAGTTCAGGATTAATATAAGTTCGGTATATTTCCATATTGCGGGTAAATGGGTTTAAGTTGAATGCAGTTTAAATTAGATAATATAAAGGCAATCGGTTTTTGAGGTAACTGTTTTAAAATGAGGCTGAAAGAAGGTCAATACCCGTAGCTTTGCGTATGTTTAATGTTCTCATTTCTTTCTGAATGTGTGCTGTGCAAGTACTCTTGTAAGCAAACACATTTGCCCCATTAATTTGTTGGCATCAACCCCAGATTTTAATGTTTAGAAAAGTGGTTTTCTCTTTGTCAGACTGTACCTACTGTCCCACTGTACAGCTTGGAAGCCGCGGATTCCATTTACACAAATAAACTTCAAGTACTGACACAGTCATCTATGCAATCCAGATGTTTGTTTAGTTACCAAGTAGAAGTATTGCACTTTTGAGGTATCTAGGCAATTCACAATATCTAATAAATTTTGTTTTGGACAATCACCAGTACTATTAGTTTACCTTTATATTGTAAATAAGAGAAATTGTTGGATATTGTTTTCACTATTTGTTAGATTTTCCGATTTACGTAATGCGTAATATATTATTGTTCAATTAGTAAATTTTTAAATTTTGAATACTTTGATATGAATTCAGAACGATTTTTCGCATTCTGGAAAAGGCATTTTGGGCGTCATTACTCTTCAAACCTTATCTGACGTTGTAATAATGCTTGAAATAATGCTGACGTAACACCTAAAAGTTGTAATGAAAGCGTAATCGTAATTTTATGTAAGAATCATTTTTGTCCAGTCAACTGTGGCCGTCCATATAGGAAGGAATTGCTCTGAAGAAGTTAAGCATTGCCTGTCTAAAAAATAAGGTTTTTAATGCAGCAATAAATATACATAGTAAATAACAATTTGTTTATTCTGACATATCATTACTAAATTGTAAATCATTTGCTAATTAATAATTATTGTTCATACATAATTATAAAACCGCGGTGATTAAAGAATAAGGAAACATGCCTCATAATAAATGAAGAATGAAATATTTTATACATTAATGCTGTCAAGAAACTGAAGAAGCATCGCCAAAGGGTTACCTCCGAGGTGGTTCTGAACGAGCCCGAGCCGAATTCGTTTTGTCAGTTCTACACAAATTAATTGATATTCTGTGACTATTCACATCAAAATATTTCGCGTGGTTACTCTGTTGTTTACGATATCCTATTACGATGGTTTCTGTTACTTGCTCCACACAAGACTAACACTATTCTTGGATTTTTTTCCATTACATACCATATAGTATCTACAAAACTAATAAGTCATTAATAGTCCTATATAAAAGTAGTAAACATTCCAAGAAAAGAACAATGAATATTTCAACAATTAGGTAATATACTACTATGAATTTAAAATAAAAACTGTGACGAAAAAGAAAAATGTAAAAATTATAAACGTAAAACTGATTTTGTGTTAAGTTATTTTGGGAATATATAAATTTGGAGAAATACTTGGATAAGTACTCTTCGAACAAGACAAGACACAGATTGATAAAAAAAAGAAATTACGCTGGACCTTTAACTAGGGCTTCCAATTCATATGCCAATTTGCCGATGTGGAGTGCATTTTATTACGTATACACACGAAGCTTTGAAAAACGAATTGCTACTGTGTTGTTACTCCGTAGCCCTGATGCTAGTAATCGAATTGTAAGAGTATGGGAGACTTCCGTTACCCACTATACTAGCACATTAAAGCGACAGCTCGTGCACACACAATGCTGGCATATTTGTTTTCCATTTAAATAAATACAGGAGGAATTGCCTGTGTGTTAACTCTATAGGCGTGAAAATCTTGCAATTAAACGGTAGGCCTATATAAAAATATATGAAAATGACGACGACACTTTAGAACTGCTTCATTGACGGTGATAATTAGCAGTGCTGAATGCTAATTGTGACAACAAAGTTACGTGTCTGTTTTAAATCTTGGTCACTTTATTCACAATACTTTATTTTATTACTGTGTAAGGTGAAGAACGACAAACATTACTACACCACAATACAACAACGTTAAAAATGATCATTCAACTTCAAATCTTCAAAGGGATTATTTCGATCAAGGAGCGTGTTTCCATAAATTGTGAAAAAATAATTACTAATTTTAATTGTACGACAGAAAGAGTAAATAGTAGTACAAACAAACAAGTAAATAAATGATGTAATAAAGTAAAAGAAGAAGCATACAAATGCGTAATGACAATTATTAAAAAGGTGAGATTAGTAAAAGCAAATTATAAGGTAAGAGTTACCAAAACAAGATTAAACAGTTACATGCTAGGTAATAAATAATAAAAATGTTCAAGAAAACACTAAACTGAAGATAAACAAGGAAATTGTAACCACTAAACTAAAAGCCATACACTTCGTTAGAATAAAATAAGTGACTGAGTAACATACACTATCAAACACTGAGTAACATAATTTCAAACTAACACACACTCAGGTTTAAATAGTGTCAGGATAAAATATTATTTATATTTAATTGGAAACCAAAACAGAAATGCGTTACAATTTGAGGAGTTAGTCGTCTTGGTGTTCAAAGTGAAATTAGGCTACAGTAACGCTGTATTGGTGTACTGGAGTTAATTAAAACTAGCAGTAATTTATAATAGATTCAATGCCAACAAAAGTTAAACTTTCTCAGAATTACTTTACAATAATTCAAGTAAACGATAAAAAGTTTTTATATTGTAACATTTGTTTGTAAATATAATTTCAATACTTGCTCTGAAATTGAGTCAATGCTATCGCTCTTTTACATAAAATTCAAATTTTAATGAGCAAATAATTGTAACAGTAGTACTATACATGCCATAAGAAGGAACATACATGTCATGTTGCAAGTGCCCATAGCCTACGTATTTGTGTTATGTTCTGACATGTTTTACTTTGCAAAACTACAGCTGTTCTGTTTTACTTTGTTTTATTAAAATTTGTTCAGTTTTTAAACTTTATTTTTAATTTGTGGTTTCTTTGCACAAAGAGAAGTTAAAATTTTGCTTTTATAAGATGAAGCTTTATAAAAACTTATATTAAAACTAGACCGAATCAGTTTGAAAGTCTGAGAGAACTTAACAAATCCGTTTGACTAAAAAACAAAGCTAGATAGAGAGGTAAACCAGAAAGAAAGGACGAAAACTTAGCAGACGAAGTCATATTACTTGAATTGAACAATATGGTAAAAGAAATGTAATCTGCATGACCATCTTTTAGTAAAACATTACGTGTTTCATATTTATCAGTTATAACTGAGTTATAACTATAACACTGCTTTATGATAATACACAAAAGTTGTACATCGTAAACATTTATATCACAAAATTTCAATAAAATTATTTTCAATAATTTTGATATAAAATAAAGTAACAGTTTCTTATAGAGCAGAATGATTTTTAGTAAGAAAGACGGAAATTGGAGAACGTAGGATCCTGGACAAAATGAATATGGATATTTTTGATTCAGGTGGTACACAACGTTTATATATCATTGTGTTTGGATTAGCCATATTCAAGTTTGTAACCAAAAACAAAACTCTTGTGCTGATAAAACACTTTTATGTATCAAAAGAATGATTAAAATAATTTAGCCATTAATTCAAAGGACAATAACGCTTTGCAGCGCACTGGACACGTCTGTAGTATCTGGAAGGCAAACAATGACGCAAACATTAAAGATACGTGAATTTGTTTACTGCCGGTTATTTGCACGTTTGTTTTGTCGTTTGATTTTGTATTTCCATGCTCCATCCACTAAAATACATGCATATATTTTGTTTTATATGATTCACGTGCGATATATATATAATGCCATGTATATGTCATTCCATGTGTAAAATTATTTATAATTTTTGTATAGCCATGGCAAGATTAATGGTAGCAAAAGGTTAAAAAATCTTAGGTTTTAAACTCGGTTGCATAAGGTACTGGGTTGCCTAAACCCAGTTAAAGTGGTCGAGTGCCCGGTTTGCGTGCCATACTCTGCCGCTTTGCGGCCTGAAGAATCCCGAGGGTGGGATTGAACCGTAACGACGATGCCGCTAGTTAATAGCAACCGACCACGTAGACATAGGCTGTGTAAACTTACGTTGTAAATTATACTGTACTTCTATACTGCACTAAAGACGGCGGTGTGCCATAAGAAATTCTTTGAAAATTGAATAACACTGAAATCCAAAATGGAAGAGTTAAACTGGCTTTGGTAAGAAAAATTACTACTTATCTATACATACAGCTGAACAATTCACTATCAAACGCCATAAAAGTAGTGAGGCAGGGGGGTACTGAAACATTATGACGTCATGATGTTCCAGTACCCCCCTACATCTGGGGGGGATTCTAGAACAGCTAGCTCTGACGTCATCGTGACGTCACTGGCCTATGTCAGCTAGCTCTGATGTCATCGTGTCGTCACTGGCTATGACGACATAGTGTCGATGGTGTGGGTCGTTGGTCATGTTGTCGGCGTCGGCTATGTTGTGGTGCGGCGGCGAGGGGTATCCGTGCGTTGATTGGCGGAAACGTGGCCGCGGTTCGCTGTTCACCGTTCGCGGTTCGCTGTTCGCCGTCCGGCGGCGGCCTGGTCGCCGTCCGGCGGCAGCCTGGTCGCCGTCCGGCGGCAGCCTGGTCACCGCCCGGTCGCCGCCTGGACGTAGATTGGTCGGTGTATCGTCCATGTTGTCGGGCGGTCTATCGCCGATACGAAGAGCCTGAGTGACGTGTATTGCATTGTTGCTAACTTGTGAACTGTATTAAATTTGAACGCCGTTCGCTGTTCGCCGTCCGGCGGGGGCCTGGCCGCGGCCTGGTCGTGGCTTGATCGTCGCCAGGAGTGGTGGGGGTTATCGTCCATATTGTCAGCGTCGTCCATGTTGTCGGGTGTGAGATGATTGGTGTGGTCAGCCATGTTGGAAAAGCGCGACGTCGTCGGGTGTGTAAGAGTGTGCTAGTTAAGCTTCGGCCATGTTGCCAACTCTTGCATGTGTTATAGTGTACGGGTTTAGATATGTACGGCGTTTTCCGGACGTCGACCATGTTGGAAAAGCGTGACGTTGTCAACTTGTGCAAGAGTGTGCTGGTTAAGCGTCGGCCATGTTGCCAACTCGTGCATGTGTTATAGTGTACGGGTTTAGATATGTACGCCGACGCCGTCCGGATATCGTCGATGTGAAGAGACTGAGTGACGTGTATTGCATTGTTGCCAACTTGTGAAATGTAAATTCGAATGCATGTCTTTATGGTAAGTATATATCGTAAAAATAAAAAAAAATGTGCACATCATCACTGCGAAACTCTCCATGACTCGGTCCTTCGGTGCATATAAACCACACATATATAAACCACACAGTAGTGACAATTACAAAATACATAATATGTACACGAAATACATCTAAGTAAACTAAGTACAAGTTAAAATAAACAAGTGCACTATGACAAATGTGTAGAATTAAATCAACATGAAATATGTGTAAGCAAAATAAATATTATGTAAACGCACACAGTATTGACAATTACTGTGAAACTTACTATGAACTGACATTACACAATACAATAAACATAAGCACAATGACAATTGTGTACAATTAAATCAAATACATACGTAATCGTACTTACAGACAATGACAATTGTGTGTGTGTGTGTGTGTGTGTGTGTGTGTGTGTGTGTGTGTGTGTGTGTGTGTGTGTGTGTGTGTGTGTGTGTGCAATGACAATTATACATGATAAATGAAGGTGCGCGTTCGGTATTACTCTAAAATGTCTGCCACGTAAGCCCTATTTTTTCTCCACGATAAGCCAGTTGAAGTGAATATTGTGCTAAATTTTTTAATTCCACATCATCTACCTAAGAAAACGCATGCGTATCTCTTAGGTAGATATACACGATATTTTAATTTTGGGTCCCTGTAGTCCTGGATAGTGGCGAGTACAGCCTTCTCGTACTTCGCGTCTATATTTTATAATTCTTCTATCGGATATTTAACATCAATTATTAATTCCTTAATTTTTTTATATTCTATCCCACTAATGGTAGCAAACTTCGCAACAAATGATACCATTTTACAATGAAGAATTTCGCTTGTGCGTCTGTCAAGGACTGAATGAATAACACTCGTTCGTAGCGGTATAAATAGGGAGGTAGTTGAGGAGGGGGAAACCGGTGAGTGGGATCCACACAACGTACAGTAAGCGGTTATTTTTAACCGTGTGAATAGGATGCAAGCCGCTTTCCCACGGTAGTTCAGCGGGTAGGTGGACGGAGACGACTCGGTTATTTTTTTTTAGACAGGGTGATGTCATCGACTACACTCGAGCGTGTGGGAACAAGTCGGTGGTGGTAATTTATTTTATGCATGTAGACAGGATGATGTAATCAACAGAAAGGTGACAAGTGATATTTTTATGATACTAAATAAAACAACAAATAGGGAGGTAGTTGAGGAGGGGGAAACCGGAGAGTGGGATCAACTCAACGTACAGTAAGCGGTTATCTTTAACCGTGTGAACAGGATGCAAGCTGCTTTCCTACGCTATGTTCAGTGGGTAGGTGGGGGGGGAGACGACTCTTTAGACAGGGTGATGTCATCGACTACACTCGAGCGTGTGGGAACAAGGATGGTGCTAATTTTTTTACGCATGTAGACAGGATGATGTAATCAACAGAAAGGCGAAAAGTGATATTTTTTATGATGGTAAATAAAACAACAATGTATGCAATTAGTAATTTACCAGAAACCTATTGATTACTCTAAACCCGATACAACCCACTCGCGTAAAGCGTGTACTCTTTGATTTGTACATATTCCTGGAAATAAGCGGTACACGATACAGGCTTTTCCGTGTATTGAACGTAATTGTTCGAGTTTAGGACAATTGAAATCTTCTAAATTTATAATAATGAAATGTACAATACGCTTCTCCAGAAATCTTTTTTTCTGTAATCCTTTTACGAACATATAGTTAAAAGGAAACGTGTACTTTACTAATATCGACACAAAATGTTCATACGATGTGTCCCCGTCCGTCCACTCTAATCTATGATAATGCTCCGTTAACCAATGCTTTGTCCTTACGTGATTGTGATTCGAAACGATTGTGTTTACTAGAGGTGCAAATATCAAATGCCTCTGGCATATGCGATGATGTCCATAATGGCTAGTTCCTTGCCGAGTTCGTTTCCATCGTCGTCAACGAAACAGTGAAAGTCGTCAAGTTCATTGAAAGCTGTCAGGCCAAGGTACTGCATGACATAACCGATCGTAACGATATACCCACCACCGCAATGTCAACCTGCCTATCGTTAACGATACCATTGCCAAGATCATTGAAAGCTGACAGACCAAGGTACTACATGCCATAACCAATCGTAAAGATATACCCATAACCGCAATGTCAACCTGCCTATCGTTAACGAAACCATTGCCACCTTCATTGAAAGCTGTCAGACCAAGGAACTGCATGCCATAACCGATCGTAACGATATACCGATAACCGCAATCTCAGCCTGCTTATCGTTAACGAAACCATTGCCAAGTTCATTGAAAGCCGCCAGACCAAGGTACTGCATGCCATAACCGATCGTAACGATATACCCATAACCGCAATGTCAACCTGCCTATCGTTAACGAAACCATTGCCACGTTCATTGAAAGCTGTCAGAACAAGGAACTGCATGCCATAACCGATCGTAATGATATACCCATAACCGCAATCTCAACCTGCCTAACGTTAACGAAACCATTGCCAAGTTCATAGAAAGCCGCCAGACCAAAGGAACTGCATGCCATAACCGATCGTAACGATATACCCATAACCGCAATGTCAACCTACCTATCGTTAACGAAACCACTGCCAAGTTCATTGAAAGCTGTCATACCAAGGTACTGTATGCCATAACCGATCGTAACGATATACCCGTAACCGCAATTTCAACCCCTGTCGTTAACGAAACCATTGTGAAGTTCATTGAAAGCTGTCAGACCAAGGTACTGCATGCCAAAACCGATCGTAACGATATACCCATAACCGCAATCTCAACCTGCCTAACGTTAACGAAACCATTGCCAAGTTCATTGAAACCTGTCAGACCAAGGTACTCCATGCCATAACCGATCGTAACGATATACCCATAACCGCAATCTCAATCTGCTTATCGTTAACGAAACCATTGCCACGTTCATTGAAAGCCGCCAGATCAAGGTACTGCATGCCATAACCGATCGTAACGATATACCCATAACCGCAATGTCAACCTAACGAACTAAAGCCTGCAATTTGATTCAATATCCAAGGTCTACTGAAGGAAAAGTGCTTTTGTTACATGACAACTCACCCCCACATACTGCCACCTTCACTCTCCAAACCCTTGAGAAATTGCGTTTTGAGATGTTGGAGCATCCTGCATACAGCCTCGATCTCAGTCAGTCGGATTACCCTTTTATTGGTTAACTTAAAAACACCTTTAAGTTAATTCTCCAGAGACCAAGAAGTAAAGGAAAAGGTTACGTGGCTTGCTGCTCAGCCTGAGAGCAACAGGAAATTTGTCCAACGATGGACCAAATGTGTTGAAAAGCAAGAGGACTGTGTTGAATATTAGCTTGTCAGAATTGTACTCTTATTACAAAAAATATATCAATTGTTTGCAAATATTTATTGACTTTCCCTAGTAATTTTTTAGCCTTCTTAATTTCTGCATGGTACGTTAACAATTTAAAACTTTCTTTACTTTTATGGTAAAATTTTTATTATATACAAGCGCCCAAGTTATACACATAAGAGTCTCAGAGAAACAAAACATATAGAAACGAATAACTGTTAATGCCCCATTTTTTGTTCACCGGATCTTGGCTTCAAAACAGTTCACTGAAAAGTAATAAGTTACCAACTGCGGTCTTGGGATCTTACCAAACTCTGAGGTCGAAGACGAATTATACGGCAATGATAAAAACATTAAACCAAAATTATTAAAACATTATTCATTTGTTAATTAGAAATTAAATATTATGGCAAAAAATTTTATTGTTTAAATATATAAATTATTTAAAGTTTTTTGTTTAAAATAGACACTGAACTATTATCACATAAGACATGCATAAAATGTACTTTACATTACTGACATTTTACGTCAAAATTAAACCGTCTGTTTCTTAGTCAACTTGGCACAAATAAGAAAATAAATAAAAGACTAAAAAATGTTTCTAAACTTAATTATTTAATCTTAGAAAAAGGTCTTATTAAAGTTTTAATGAAATACATAATTTTTGAGTATATTCCTACGAGTTTCTACTAAAACCTCGACTAAACAAACGATTACTCTTTAAAGCGTATTTTATGCGAACTACCAGTAATAGCTACGAGACTGTAAAACAGTAATAATATCAACAACAAAAACAACACAATTGATTTTTTATAATTGTTAACAATATTTGTTGTAATTCTTATATTTTTATTATTTAATAAATTATTAATAATTGCTATTTTTAATTACTTTTCTACTACATCGGAAGCAAAGTGCTATTAATTTTAATTTTTATAAACTAAAAACACTGTGTGCACCTTCAGTGAAAACCGTCCCTTCCTAGGCGTGTGGGACCCCCCCCCACATAGAAAACTCAGCTTGGATCACATCACGTTTTACTTCAGGGTGGAACCCATAGCGCCTTTATAGGGATTCCCAGAGTGTTGCTTGCGGTTCTGCGTTGAGTGGAAGGTCTCCTTTTTTCTTGTAGAACTGATTCAAGTAATGTGGAGACGCATTCCCCATATGCTTTGCCATGAAGCATATTCTTGATCACATACTCAGTCGTGAATTGTCTGAGCCCCATCTCTAATTGCCCTCAACTCACATGTAAATCCGCTGCGATTCGAAAAGCTCTACCAGTCTCAGCTTTCACTTGCACCTTGTAACGTAATTACAAAATAATAATTTTATACTTTGTTAAAAATTGAAAATGAAATTAAAAAAAAATTTTTATTTCAAAAAATAAAAATTTTTTGTTTTCTGAAAAAATATTTGTTTCGGGTTTTTTGTTATTTGTATTTTAGGAAATAATTTTTGTTATTGTCTGATGTAAAAATTTTAATTGTATTATGGTTGATAGTGTAGTGGTATCACTTTCTATGAATCACTTCTAAGTTAATATGGTTAACTCCGGTACTGGTCGATAGACGGCTCTTCTTCTTCTTCAATATACTCTTTATTTTTGTAAATACCGCCTTTCGGTTAGTCCGTGTTCTTGAATTAAGTTATTCTTTAAGTATATTTAAAGAAAAATTCAACCAATTTGCAGAATTAGAGAGTTTATTCACAATTTATTTAAAATATCGATAGTAATCGATTTTTGACAACAGTATCGACTCGTTACTCAGGGCCGGTCGACAAAAACTTTACATTAAAAGTGTATATAAAATATGTTCTTTTAACGGTTATGTTAGAATAGCCAGAGAAGGGTAGGGCCAAGAAAGTATAACATTTTCAATTAAAATGTCTTAAAACTAACAATTACAACGTTATTAATTAATATAGAAAGTTTATATAGTATAATTTTCGAACCAATGCAGACTAGAAGTTCATTTGTTCCACCTCGAATAGAACGCTGGGAAAATCAAAATGGCCGACAGAAGTATGCGTAGTTGAATGTCAATCACCTCGACGAATATTTCTTATAATAAAGATGTCTTTTCACTGTTTCTTCGTCTCAGCAATTGTGGATATTAGTTCTGGAGTTAAATGAGTGTTCCTGGTGCAGTGTTTATTAGTTCACTTGGTGTAAATGTTTGTTATTATGTCTATTTCACTTTGGTTAAATGTGTCGTATATAACCCTTTTTGTTTCGTCCGTAAAATTTATTTGTAGTGGTGTTAGTTCAATTATTTAGGCGTATGTGGTTCTGTGTATCTGTAGTTCACTGTTTATTATTTGTTTTCACTGCTTCTCGTGTTAAAATTCCAAATTACAAAAATTACAAAATTTGTACTGAATTCGGTTTAATTATCGCACGCCATTAATATAGGTTATACGGAGCAAAACCTCGTTTAAGTGTTCGCTTCAACGGATAATAATTAACTGTTCTCATTTCCTTCGTCTCCTGAAAATCTTAGCCAATTTAATATAGATCATACATTGTTTCAAATTATCTTAGCTTCCGATACATTTTATTTGAATACATTATACACGGAAAATATTTTCGTTATTATTTAACTGTATGAAATACTAAATACCTATTGGGTTTCTTTATTCTTTTTTGCTTATTTTGATACTAATTAATATAGTTTTACAAAGTTTTCATTTAAAAAGTTATATTTCTTTCATGTTGGAAAAGTAGGTTTAAATCTGTGTTTCCTGTCCTTGTACAGATAATAGCCATTTTCTCTTATATAATTATTATTATACTGAATCTAAGATTGATATAATTCTTTATCTTTTCTTAATTTCTTGCGATCTTGTTCATTAGTTATTGTTTTTAAATATAATTCATTTATCTATGACTCCTCCTCTGAAATTTTTAGTTAATACATTTCATTTTTATTTATAATTTTACTTATCTTCTGACAATATCTTTATAAAGTATACGTTACATTGTATTACTATATGGTGGGTTTATCTTACATAAATTTCATCAGTTTAGTTGGTTTATAGGACTAGATTTGTCAATTATAATGTAGTCTAAATTTACTATCTGGCCTAGATTTTATCTGTTGTTACTTACAAACTTTTTAATAATACAGTTAGTTCATACCCTTTTCTGACCTTCTATTCTAATATAATATTCATAAATAATTTCTTCCTTTACTACTATAACCTTTAGTATTGATTTTAAACAATTAAAACATAACAATTATTTAACATTAAATCTGGTATCTAGAATCATAACCTTTTTGTACTGATTACTTACAGTAACTTCTAAAAAACATTTTACTATATAGGAATGATATACACATTCAGATATGGCATTCCTAATTCAAACTACTAAACAAAATAACATTTTATAAATACAAGGATTAATCTCTATTTCTAAATCTTATTTATAGAGTTCATATATGGAAACTGGAACCTAACATTTTGTTCCATTAAAATTTTAACACTCCGTTAAAACTATTTGGTTACAGTCTTATCTGTTTTTCTTAATTTTAGGGATGTATTCCCCGTCACTTTATGTACTAACTCCAAGCTATCTATTTATATTATTTATTCCATTGAATGTTCTCATACAAACCGTGGCATTTTATTAGAAAGAGTATTCGTTGCTCCTTCACCATATCATTTGATTAAATATCATTCATGATACTCTTTTAAAAACACTTAAAGTTATTTAAATGTACAGTAATTCATGTGCCTTCTCAAAGTTTATTTATGATAATCTAATAACTTGCACTTGTCCCTTGTTATTTCTTGATACTATCACTAGTACTTTCATAGTTTTATAATATCAAATTGTTTAATCATGGGGGAACTGTTAAGATTTGTCTATTTAAATTATACAATAACTTTCTTGGGTGCACTTCTACTTAGCACTTTAAACACTTTTTGTTTTTATTAGTTTTACATGAGTTTATGGTTTGTTGTGGTGTTATACTTTCTATTGTGACATTTACTTTCTTTTGGGGTTTTTGTTTTCTCCCTATTGGGTTTCTTTTGGGTATTGGTCGTATTCTACTTCCTCCATTCTATGTGATCTTCATTTGTCCCTGTTCATTAGGTATATTTGTTTGTTTTGGATATCTTCCTTCTTCGTTCATGGTTTCTTCAGTACCATTTCGTTATTATTTACTTTTGTTTATACTGGTCTGTTTACTTGGTCTGGGTAGCTTCCTTACCTACTATTGTTATTTTAATTTTAGTTTTCTGTGGTTTTATTTTGTTGTACCTTCATATTAGTTGCAGATTTTTTTCTTTATGTCTACTTTTTCTTGTTATAATGGTAATTTATTGTGCTTTTTATTTGGTTTTCATTTGGATCTTTCTGGATATTCCATATACTTGATTTTTACTAATGATCATCTGGTAATTGATTTAAGTGGATTATCTGTCATGCTACAACCTGTATGATTGTATGGATTCGTCGCCGGGAGAGCTATACTATTCTCTTTTTTGTGACTAGATCCAGACGGTGTTCTTTAAGCCAAGAGCTCGCTCGCCGATTACTTGTTTCAGGCCTTTTTGTGCATAATCAGTGTTCTATGTCACACTTCCGCAATATTATCCATGTAACCGACCAGAAAAGGTATCCGGTGGGCTATCCATCCGTAAGATTCCATAGTAGGATACCTTCCAAACGCCAGGACACAAAATTGAGACCCGGGCAGCCTCGACGGTAATCTGCATCCTACGATTTCCCCATAGATTCACGATAACAGCTGCTGAAGAAAGATACCATAGAAATAGGAAAACGTTTGGTTCAAGAATAATAAATCAATAGACTTAGAATTATTTAAATAATTGTGGATTAATTTATTAATTCTAACTGTGATAGTAAGACAGAATTAATCCGCGCACGCAGGCGCACTTGTATATCGATTAATTATAAATATCATTAAATAAAACATTTTTTACAGTAGTTAAAATGAAATCACGACAAAAAAATCGTTTCCACATTTCTACCACTGTCATTTGTACTGGCTACAAAATTCTTGAGAAAAAGTATCGTCATTGTTACAAACCGCACAGTTATACAGTAACGTGATTTTCAACTACTGCAGTGTCGCAGAGTGGAGCTTCCCTTCTCTGTTTCTGTTTTGCATTCACAGCTGTAATTTTAATGACAAACAACATTGCTGTTTGCTATCAAGTAATACAAACATCCAGTCTGTCCTTTTCTCATCTGTTTGCCTTTTCACCGTAAAAGCAAATAAATGTACATAGGAGATGAAAAAGTTAAGAAGAGAACAAAATGTTAATTTTTTTGACCAAAGTGCATTTGAATAAAATTGATCTGATACTAAATAATGTAACCTTTTAAGGAAAAATAAGTAGGCTTAACTATATTTTAAAGAACATAATTACGTAGTATACTTAAATATAAAAAGTAACAATGTTATGATCATATAAACATCAATTGTAGTAAATTTCACTCAAGTTAATTATTATAAGTGAGAAATTTATTATTTGTATTAATTCTATTATAGAATAGTAGACAGATACTAAATGGAAACATACGTAAACAAATTATCAAGGTTTACAAAGGCATGTAAAACATAAGTGATATTAAATAAGAGGGTGGAGAGCACAATAACAACAAAAACTTGTAACAATAAACATATGAACAGGTAGACTTGAATAGAAAATAATCAACAACAAATAATAAAAAACAAACGACAATCTTGTATTAAAAGTAACTTTAACACTACATTACTTATCAGAAATTTAAATATGAAAGATGTGTTAGTGGTTACAATTACAAACAGTATTATCACTGTTGTACACCACTATAGAAAAACTTTTCCAATTAGCGCTTTCAAGCTTCACAGCTCATCCTCAGATCGGAAATCTGACAATCAGCTGTGAAGCTTGAAAGAGCTAAAAAAGAATACTTCCGCTCAGCGTTTCTGCTCACCGTTCATTAAAAGCCTACAATTAGTGTTTGCGAGACGATATAATGTCGCCCTATGATTTTTAAACATTTTATCTGTTTATTATACGTAATTACCTTTAATATGTACTACTATTATGCTTTCTTAAAAGCCTACTTTCGCTCAGCGTTTCTGCTCACCCTTCATTAAAAGCCTACAATTAGTGTCTGTGCTACACGATATAATGTTGTGCTATGATTTTTAAGCTTTTATGCTGTTTATTGTACGTATTTACTGTTAATATGATGTAATAGTATGCATTCTCAAAAATCTACTTTAAATCGGCGTTTCTGCTCAGCGTTCGTAAAAGCCTAGGCCTACAATTATTCTGGTGGACACGGTATAATGTCGCGCTATGTTTTCGGAGCTTTTATTGTGTTTATTATACGTATTTATTGTTAATATGTTCTAATAGTATGCTTTCTTAAAACCTTACTTCAGCTCAGCGTTTCTTAAAAGCGTACAATTATTCTATGCGACACGATATAATGCCGTCCTATGATTTTTAAACGTTTAATCTGTTTATTAAATGTGTTTATTTTAGTTTATTCTAACTGTATTCTTTCTTAGAAGCCTACAATTAGTTTATTCGACACATTATTATGTCGCGCTGTGATTTTTAATCGTTTAATGTGTTTATTACACGTATTTACTGTTAATGTTTGTCTAATTGTACAGTATGCATTCTTAAGAGCCTGTTTCAACACAGCGTTACAACTAAGCGTTTCTTAAAAGCCTACAATTATTTTATTCGACACGATATAATGTCGCGCTATGATTTTAAAGCGTTTATTGTGTTTATTATACGTATTTACTGTTAATATGTCCTGATAGTATGCTTTATTAAAAACCCATTTCAACTCAGCGTTTCCGCACAGCGTTTCTGCTCAGTGTTTCTTAAAAATCTACAATTAATTTATTCGTCACGATATTATTTCGCGCTATGACTTTTAATCGTTTAACCTTTTTATTATATGTATTTCCTGTTAATATTCTCTAAAAGTATGCGATCTTAAAAGCCTACTTCAGCTCATCATTTCTGCGTAGCGTTCGTTAAAAGGCTACAGTTATTCGGTTGGACACGGTATATTGTCGCGCTATGATTTTTAAGTGTTTAGTCTGTTTATTATACGTATTTACTGTTAATATTGTTACGACGTTCTAACTGATCGTCGTATGGTACAGTGGAAAACAAAATACAAGACACCAATTACGTCACTAATCACTAGCTTTAATTATCACGATTAAGAGTTTGTAATTAACAAGGCAGTCTCTACAACAGATCAAATAAAAATTGTTCACACGCAATAAAAATGTTAACTGATATAAAACACAATTGTATTACAATTACCTCGCAGAATTATAAAACACGTAGATAATACTTCGTCACAATACTTCAAACGGCACTGTGTATATCGTCACTTAAACGCACTGTGTAATCGTCCGACAATAACTCGAACCGCACTGTAATTTATCGCAACTCAAAACTGAAACTGAACGTCGCCGAGTACTTGTATTTATACCCCTCCGAGGTTCCAGAATATTCGCTAATAGGCGACTACTAGAAAACACTACGCATCAGATCTACACTGGGACGCAATTGACTGCGGCCTTTTCACAGCGTGCGAGGCTGGCGAGACGTCCAGAAAAGTCTCGCGAGCGCATGTTGAAAACACGTTCACCACAACATTCAGCCGGATTCCTCTGGAACATGCGATATGTTGTTCAAACACGTAGATTGTTCTGTAATGTCGTAAAGATATGTTCTGAAAGTATGCAATCATAATAGCCTACTTCAGCTCAGCGTTTCTGCTCAGCGTTCGTTACAAGCCTAGAATTATTGTGTTGGACACGGTATAAAATCCCGCTATGATTTTTAAGCGTTTAATCTTTTTATTAAAGAAATTCAAAAAATAAAAAATTTAATCAGAAAATAAAGAAATTTAAAAACGTAAAAGTTATCTAAAATGTAACATTGATATTGCCATTGTGACATTTATTTCATACATGTTATACGAATAATTTTATAAATTAAGGTGAAGGATAACAACAGTTTTAAAATAGGATCACTTGAGGGAACTGAGGAAAAAGGAGAGAAACTAAATTAGTGTAACGAAGCTTCAAGTGCCTAGCCTATATATTTAAGGATAAGCCAGAGTAGCATGCACCTACACGTAAGTGACTGTACACATACAAGTTATTTCTAGAATAAGGTGTTTAGAAAATTTATCAACTTTGCATATGTATCTTCAACAATTTGCGTAACTATGTAAATATTTAAAATTGTCTACATTTTTACTCCAGCATAATTTTACTATCATGCATACCATTATTGAACAGACTAGAGTTACTAAACAGATTATCACTTTCACACTAAATGTATTGTCACTAACTTATATAACACAAGCATGGCAACATACTAATTCAACGTAATGAATTTCACACTAAATATTCATGAGTGTTAGTGTGCACATTTATATTGTTGATTTATGAGCATCATGAACAAAGGTAAGGGAAATGATTGCAGTATTTATGTACGCGATGGTACTGACTACATAAACACATGAATATGTATGTGTTTCAAGATTAATACTGTAACAATCGTGAATAGTGTCCGTCTTGTTCAAACCCCGCGATAGAAACCAATCTATAACAGTACTATTAGTTACGGGTGTATTTTACGAACTGTGGATAACGAAATAAGTTACCCTTCAAGACTTGTTTGTACTTGTTAATCGGCTCGTAAATGTCCTTATGTTGTGACTATTAATTATATTAGTTATTTTGTTGTCGTTTACTGTGTTATCGTTCAGTATTCGTTGATTAACAACGATTTATAGGAACGAGAATTTAGTATGTCACCGTCCGTTTGAAATCGGCGCGTGAATAATATTTGTTTAGTAGTGGTCAAATAGATCGTGTAAGCAGCCCACTGGATCTACTTTCGTGTCTGGATGTCCTTGCGCCCTCCTCAAATTTCCTCTTCTGGTTCCTGTAATTAATAGTCTTTACAATTACTTTATTGAAATAACTAGGACTGGTGCGATTGACAAATTATCTCTTTTATTCGTAATTTCTTTGAAACATTGGTCAAATTACCGTTTCATTATTCGAGGATTTACAATTAGATGAGTTCGTCCGCCGTAACAAATAGTTCGTGCTAACAAAAAAAATTTTACATATATATATTTTATGTTTCTCAGGTAATGGGTACTTGGAGTTGCTAGGAAAGATAGGAAATACGCTTCTATTTAAAAATACAATGCATTACAAAATATAATTACTTCTTATCGACTAACAAAATGTATATAATAATGTTTTTCAAAGTTGTTCGCTTACAGTTTGCAACAGTGCCTACACTAACAACATGGCGTACTATAGAGTTCTCGCCTCAGAAAAATACGTTCTTTAAATTCCAATTAAAGTGTTTTAAATAAAGTCTTAGTTATAGCAGTTTATAATAATAGTTGGTATATAGCCTCCTTTATCTGGAAACAGCTGTTTTTAGTGGAAATTGTGTTGTGATGTTATGTAGTATTCTGCTGGAATTAACCAAAATTTCTCACCGTTGCTGTGCATATACGGGATGGACGCTTCTGAGATGGATATCTATTTTCTCAGATTCTCGTTAGTGTGTTGGTTTATCTTGGTTCTGGTGTCGTGTCATGTGTTGTAGATCTTTTCGGTATTATTTTTATCGGAATCGCCTCTCCTGGAGTAAGTTTTCACTCTTTAATATTAACTTTTTACTGCCAGCAATATCCTGTTGAAGTTTTCAGTTTTATATCTAACAATTCAACTGTCTCTCTCAAAATATTTAAATCTCGTTGGTGACCTAGCTTTTGGTGTTTTTGATTGGTCTAGAGCCTTGAGCCCACGTCACGTTCTAAGTTATTTTTGAAAATTGGCGTTTTTAATTTTGTCACCTCAGATTACGTTTTATTTATTTTGATTTAAATTTATTTTTAATTAGTGCCATTTTACTGTCCATTAAAATTAAATTGTTTTGATACTAATCTCGCCCCATTTTGGCCTCTTATCTACTGTTTTGGCAGGTTTATACTTTTGTGTTTTGAGGCATTGACCTAATCTTGTTCGACATTTTTTGTTGTATGTCTTACAGATCTAATATCTTCTAATATTGTAATTCTTACTACTAAATATAATTCTGAGTATTCCTACTTTTCATACAATATCATTAATTAAAATATCTACACCTATTTTTCTGACAATAACAATAATACTGAAGCCATGTCAGCTTAGTGGCTTACTAAACACTTTATAATTATGTTCATTATCTATATTATGATAGCAATGGATGGTTTATACATCTCCCTCCATTAACATCTTTATATTTTATCAGAACAAAGCTTTTGTTTTTAGTTTTATTAAATTTAGTAGTGTTTATCTAACTATTTCAATGTTGCTTGGGTCTGGCTCAATTCCTTAGGCCTACATGTCTGACAGTTAGTTATTTTTTCACAATATCCTTTTCATAATATTAGATCTTTCCCAATTACCTGATTAACATACTGAACAGTTTATGAACATTCTGTTCACTAAATAACTAACTTTTTTTTTTTTAACAAAACTTTTTATAACATATAAACTAATGGTGCACACAGGCTCCCATATTAACTATTTCTAATATAACTGAACATGGGTGTTTATTACCCTAACACTTTTATATGTCACTATATCTTATTATTTAAATTATATCATAGGTCAATAACTGTGCATTATTTAAAAATGAAAAAGTGTTCAATCCTTATGAATAAATAATTATACATAACATAGTACATTGGAGTTTACCAAAACACTTAATAAAAAAAAACACTTTGTCACTATATTTTGGTTCTTATTTCCATATATGTGGTTCATAAGACCTTTATCACTTTAATGATAACCCCCACTGGCTTTCACTTCCCCACTGGTTTATATTATGATCTTTTGATCATCATTTAATTATTTTGGGCTCTCACTATTTTCACTTGTTTGAACTCATAGATTTACACTGGTTTCTTAAATTATTACATGTTTTGTTATTATTTACTCTACTGCATTGCATTCTTAATTTTATATTATCTTTATTGGGTACTCCTATCAATTGTATTGTTTATTAAAAGAATGGGATTAGTTTACTCATTAGATTGGGTCAATTTGTCATGTTTTTTTGGTACAAACTCCTGTTTCTCAGTTCTAAATCTGGTTCTTTGCCTCTTCTCATTTCTTCTATTCAATGTTGATTTTTCTTGGATATTCATAGTCGCCCGTTTCATTTTTCTTTTATTATCAGTCCATTTGTAGTTCGTGTTATTGTTCATATAGTTCATATTGTCCCTGTTAATGTTCATGCCCCTCACCTACCATAACTATTGGGTTTTGTCACGTTGTTAGAAATTTTTCTTTGTTCTTTTCTGAATCTCCTTTTATAACTACTGTTTCTTATATAATATTAATATAATCTTCTTTGGTTACTTTTGTTGGATGTTGGAATTGATACTTTAATGTTAGTTACATACTTTTTAATAAGTTTTTTTTTCATGGCTAGTGCTAGTACTTGTTATTTATATCTTATCGTTATAATATATCTTATACATATGTGATGAGATGTACCATCACCTATTGCCCTGTCACTAAAACTAATTATTTCGGTAGATGTCTTTCAGATACTGGAGAAATAATCATTACTTTTTTTCAGTTTATTTATTCGAGCTCTTTTATTTTATTCCTTATATAGATTCACATATATTATATTTTTCCTTCTGCTTACACAGTTTTCTTCCTTCTTTGTTTCATCCCTTGAATAATAAAATTTACTTACTTATGTGAGTTGGTACAGTTCGGGTAGGCACTTTTTGGCTCTAATTCACCGCTGTCCAAAGCTTCACCTTATGAGTTCAGAGGAACGTATCGTCTGCTCATGATCATGGTTGCTGGAAATCATCTACAGTCAACTCATTTAAATTAAAATCTCTAAAAAATAGTCTTAATTATGACTAAAAAATCATTCCGGGATTACTTGTGCTGGTTTCATCTCAGTTAATTAAACATTAATCATGTTTACTATTCACTTTCTTCTTTCATATTATTTTAGCTCTCTGTTCTTTCATTTTAGTGATGGGTGGTATATATATCTTTCTTTTTAGTTATATGTATAAGATTTTTATTTTATTTCATTTATTCATTTTTGTTTTCATATTCTGTACTAGTTAATATTAACGTAATAATCTTGTTATCACTGATTTAGTAGTATCGTTTCATAGATGATTGATTATATGTGCCTTTCTTCTTTAAAGTATGGGGATCTACAATCTCATAAGTGTTGTTACCAATACTCTGTTTACAGTATATGGTCCAGTGTACAATAACAACAGTTTCTTTGCAATGCCCTCAATTGTGCTAGGCAATTCCCGGTTCTTTAGCAGTATTTTGTCTCCTACTAGGTAACGTTCTGGCTTCGGTTGTAGTTGCTGATATTTCCTTCTCGTTTTCTCAGTCCGTTCTAATATTTTTTCATAGAATTTTACATTGTCAAATTGGTATTCACTTTCGTTAGGGAACTGAATTAGTTCTGTGATCTCTCTGGGCGTTGGTCTCTGAAACATTGCAGTATACGGAGTAGTTTCAATAAATTGATGGTATGATAAATTCAAGAAGTTTTCAGCAGCTGGCAAATACTCTGCCCACTTTCTCTGTTGGCGAAACAATACGTTCTTAGGATTCTTCCTACTTCCCTTAAAACTCGTTCGGCCGGGTTACTGCTTGGGTGGTATACAGATGTCTTGTATGTTCTGATTCCACCCTCCCGTAGTGTCTCTTTCCATCTGTTACCCTTAAATTGCGTCCCATGGTCGGTAATAATGGACTTAGGAGCTCCTACCTCATTTACATAGCGCTGGAGAATAATGGTCAAAATCTTTTGCGCTGTTGCCCGGTTGATTGGGTACAGTTTTGTGTATCTAGTATAATGGTCAAACAATATTACAAAATATTTATATTGGTACCTCCCGCCACTTCGCGGGAATGGGCCGCAAATATCCACGAATACCTTCTCTAATCTGCTTGCTGATGTTATGGGCATCATGGTACCTTCTTTCTTGTCATTATTTATCTTTACGAGTTGGCATATGTGACAGTGTTTAATTTGGTTTCGTACTTTTCTATTGGCGTCTTTGATATATATATATGCTCCTGGAGCGCCTTTACAACTTTTAATGTTCCCATGTGGCCATACCTGATGTGGTAATCAATGATGAGGTCTTTCTCCATATTACATGGTATCACAATTTTCCATTAATTAAATTCGTATTGGGTCCTGATAAATAAGATTTTCTGGTACGTGCAGTAAAATGGTCTTATGCGGTCATCTTGTTTGGCAAGTCTGTCAAGGATTTTACTCAATTTGGTGTCCTGCTTCTGTCGTTGTTCTAGTTCTTTTATGATGTCAGCCAGGTCTGATCTACTGCTAATGATGTTGTACAGTTTAATTATAGTTTCTTTTTCGCCCTCGAACGTTTGATCTCTGATATTAATTCTTGATAACGTGTCTGAAGCAACGTTCTTCTTCCCAGGAATATATTCCCAATTTAGGTTGTATTCATGAAGTATCAAGCTCCATCTGGTTAACCTTCCATGGTTCAACTTGCAATTTTTTAGGAATTATATTGATTTGTGATCAGTTCTGATGGTAGTCCTATATCCTAATATGTACGTTCTGAATTTGCCACAGCCGAATACAACGCTTAGAAGCTCTTTCTCTGTGACATTATAGTTCTTTTCACAGCTAATCAGAACTCGACTGGCAAAACTGATCACCTGGTGGCTTCCTTCATCGTCTTCCTGATAGAGAACGGTTCCCAAACTGACATCGCTGGCATCACAGTTCATAAAAAACTGTTTGTTGAAATTTGGATGGTGTAAAATCACTGATTCCAGAAACTTATCTTTGATTAGTTTAAGCGTGGTATCTTGCTCTTCTCCCCACGTCCACTTGTCTTTTGACGATAACTGTCTTGCGAATTTTGCTGTTAATTCCGAATAATTACCTTGGAATTTTCGGTAGTAATTACACAAGCCGAGGAATGATTGAAGTTGCTTTCGATGTCTTGGTGTTGGAAATTTCTGGATAGATTCGACTTTCTCTTCGGATGGAGTGATCCCTTTCTCTGACAAGTTAAACCCTAGAAACTGTACCTCCCTTGCTATCAATTTTGACTTCCCCAACTTCAGTGTAATGTGGTTTTCTTACAGCCTTTCCAGTATCTGCTCTACTCGTTGGCAATGGTCATCCCAATCGGTAGAAGTGGTTAAAATGTCGTCTACATATACGGTTGTATATGGCAGAGTGTCCTGTCCAAGGATTTGGTCCATTATTTTCACAAACACGGCCACTGAATGTACCAGTCCGAACGGTAATCGTTTAAATTGATAATTTCGGCCTTCGAATATGAACGCCATGTATTTGCGGCTCTCTGGGTGGAGTTCAATCTGCCAATACCCGCAGACAGTGTCCCAAGTGCTGATATACTTAATCTCATAGAACTTTTTTATTATTTCCTCGATCTCCCCTGGGGATGTTCGGTCGTTCACTATTACCTTGTTGATTTCCCTCGCGTCCAAACAGATTCTCACTTTGCCACCTTTCTTCGGAACGGCGAGGATAGGGCTTGTATAAGGGGAGCAACTTGGTTCTATGATATCTTCGCTTATTAACTGATTGATTTCCGCCCTCACAGCTTCCTTTTGTGAGTAGGCGATCGGGTATGACTTTCTATTAAAGTTCACTGGTTCACGAAACTCTATTTTGCACTGGTAGTTTTTCACCTTGCCAGGAGTATCCGAAAACACGTGGCGATACCTGTTGTACACATTAATCAGTTTTTCCTTTTCCACATCAGATATATCACATTTGAAAGTACGAATTTCGTTTATCTTGTCACGCCATAATTGTTCATTGTCAAACTCGTAAAGGATTTCATAGTCTTGTAACTGCCCTAGCTGTTCTACGCTTCCCTGTATATGATACGTTATTCGGGTTGATGTTGTTCTATCACTGTTCACTAAATTAACCGTCCATTCTCTGTGTTCCATTTTTAGAAATAATTTTGATTTATTCATGTCAATGATAGCGGAATACTTTTTCAACATGTCACACCCGATTAGCATTTTAAATGGCAAGCCACTGGCCACTAAGAAATTCATTGTAACTGTTTCATTATTGCTGGTCAGTTCTAGACTTACTTGTTTTCGGACTGTTCTATTCTGGCGTCCCGTCGCCCCAATTAACACAATGTTGTTGATCGGTAGAGTAAGTACGTTTTTCTTCCCTTCTTCAATTATCTTATTTCATTCTACTATGTCGATCAATGACACGTTAGCTCCAGTGTCGATCATAATTGTTGTTTGTACACTGTTGATTCCTGCAGTTATGTATATAATTTCATTATTAATTTTATTCAGATTCCCTTCTTCTTCTTCCAACAATTCTTCTCTTAAATTTTTCAGGTAGTTATTATGAATTATTGTAATATGATTTTTCTTATTTTTAACGTGATTGTTGACGCTATTAAACCCAATAGTGTGGTTCAGTGAGGGTCCCGATGGTGTTTTCACTGCCGTGTAGAGTTTAAAGGCGGCTCGGATCCTTCATCTCCTCTGCCGTTTTGGTTCGCTTGAACATTTTCGTTGCTCGTCGATCTGGGTTGGGGTCGTTGGTGATCCTCCTCATAATTCACTCGTCGGTAGTCCTCTTGACTTCGACTCCTGCCTCTGTTAGTTCGATTATTGTTATGGTTATCTTGGTTCCAGTCGTCATCCCTACTAAAGCTTCGACGCCCGCGATAGTATGATCTACCGTTGCCACTGTTATCTGCCCATATATGATTGACCCTTCGATAGTTTTGATTTTGATCGTTCGGGTTGCGGTTGTTATTATTATTATGGTTAAAATTCCGGTTGTTGTTGTACTGGTTCGGTTGATTTGTATTATATGGGCGGTTATACTGGTTATTCGGGATGTTTTGCCTGTTGCCATAGTTATTCCCATTGTTCCTTGGGCCGTTATTGTAGTTTGGCCGTTGGTATGCCCCATGGTTATTATTATGGGTGTTATTATTACTTGGCCTGTTGTTATAGTTTGTTTGGCTGTACATTCCGTTATTATTACGATTATTACTATTGTTATTATTGTTTCTGTTCTCGTAATCCGGAATGTTCCTGCTCCTGTATTGGTCGTTCCTCTGACGGCTTCTTCTCAAGTACTCCTCGCGTTCACGCTCTTCTAATAATGTTGTCATTGCCTGTATTGTCTTTATTTGTCCTCCCGAACGTGCTGTAGATATCCCGCTGTCGTAATGGTATGCCAATCTGGCGACAAATATTTCTTCCGGGATATTCGGTTCAAGGTGTTTTGCCACACACATTTTCCAAGGAAGTATGTGGTCGGTGTGTTACCCCTGTTAGGATCGTACCTTCCATAGCTGATACTTTCCCTTACCATGTTTTGCGTGGCATCTGACCAGTATCTCTTTTTAAATGCCTCCTTAAACTCTTCATAGTTTCGCAAATCGTGCCTGGTGGCTATCCACCAGTTATCATTTGTTTCTTTAAAATGCTCGTCCAGATAGCTCCGGATTACTGGCCATCTGTTCTCTCCGGTTCTTGTCAATTGTTCGCTGACTCGTTGCAAAAATTCCATCGGGTTTCCTCTAAAAGACTTAAAATTGATAGTCTCCCGATTTTCGATGGGTTGGGCATATGCTACTGTAGTTGGTCGATTATCAACTGATCGTTGAAGGTTTTCGATCCTTTCATGGTTGCGATGTCCCTGTACCTGGACTTCGTTGACGACTGCACTGATATTTCGGTACTGATTTCCGAAGTCTGTCTGTAGTTGTTCTACTTGAGTTCGGTTTTCGTCTCCTACCTGGTCTATTCTGGCATCTAGTTCGGCCCTATTCAGTGTAACAACTGCATCGATCCAGCCTTCTATTTGTCTCAGCTATCTCCTGTCTTCTTTCACCGTCGTTTTTGTCTATCTTTGATTAATGGTTTTACTGGCTTCCTCGATTTTCTTGTTGACTGTTTGTCCTATTTCTTCATTCTGTCTGTTGATAGTGTCCCTCACTTCCTTGTTAGTATGTTCAATCCGTTCATTGATTTGTCTGAAGTTGTTCTCATTGATTTGCTTCAACTCCTCCTTCAATTGCCTATTATTTTCTTCCAAGCGTTTAAAATTTTCGCTGGTCTGTTTATTATTTTCTTCCAAACGTTTAAAATTTTCGTTGGTCTGTTTATTATTTTCTTCCAAACGTTTAAAATTTTCGTTGGTTTCTTCCTTATTTTTGTCCATTTGTTTCATCAAATTTTCGCTGATTTCTTCTTTATTTTTGTCTATTTGTTTCATCAAATTTTCGCTGATTTCTTCTTTATTTTTGTCTAATTTTTCCGTCATACTGTTCATCATTTGTTCCATGAATTTATTCCAATCTGGTCCTCCACTGGCTTCTTCTTTTCCCGTCATTTCTATTTCTTCCACTGAAGATACCTCCTTCTCTTCCACGTTGATTTCTTCTTCGGCCTCCGCCGCGCGTTTCTTCGACGTAGCTCTTCTGTGCATTTTCCTTAGCTTCTAACAACTGCCGGCTGAAAATGAGTGACCTGTAATACAGTTATTAAAATACAAATTTATTATTCTTACTTCTTGTTTCAGCCCGAAACGTTGGTGCGCCAATCTGTAACAATCGTGAATAGTGTCCGTCTTGTTCAAACCCCGCGATAGAAACCAATCTATAACAGTATGATTAGTTACGGGTGTATTTTACGAACTGTGGATAACGAAATAAGTTACCCTTCAAGACTTGGTTGTACTTGTTAATCGGCTCGTAAATGTCCTTATGTTGTGACTATTAATTATATTAGTTATTTTGTTGTCGTTTACTGTGTTATCGTTCAGTATTCGTTGATTAACAACGATTTATGGGAACGAGAATTTAGTATGTCACCGTCCGTTTGAAATCGGCGCGTGAATAATATTTATTTAGTAGTGGTCAAATAGATCGTGTAAGCAGCCCACTGGATCTACTTTCGTGTCTGGATGTCCTTGCGCCCTCCTCAAATTTCCTCTTCTGGTTCCTGTAATTAATAGTCTTTACAATTACTTTATTGAAATAACTAGGACTGGTGCGATTGACAAATTATCTCTTTTATTCGTAATTTCTTTGAAACATTGGTCAAATTACCGTTTCATTATTCGAGGATTTACAATTAGATGAGTTCGTCCGCCGTAACAAATAGTTCGTGCTAAGTGGTCAGAGCTGTTGGGTTGAGCGTCGTGAGACGACCCAATGGTTTCCTAGTACCGAGCCTCCGGTAGGGGCTCCTGCCTAGTGGTCCTGTCCAGACGGAATATTGTTAATTAATTTTTAATGGTCGCTACAACGACATGCTCGTACTAGGTCGACTAGTACAGTATTTGTCGAGGCCGTTTCCAAGATTCACCTGGACGTATTCGGTACCTGCCAAGGCCAGCTATGAGTGGGTTTGTCTGGGTCCTCGCAGCTCGGACGTAAAATTTACGTGCAAGTCGCCTTGCGGTGTCATCCAAGGAGCGGACACCGAGTCCTCTTCTCAGGAGACGAGAAGAAAACCGATAGGGGACTTTGGCCGCTAGCCGAAGCCCTCTATCGAGAAGGCTTTGCAACCTTCTTTTATGAACGGTTGCGAGGTAACCCCAGACGGGAAGAGCGTAGGTAATGATCGGCAACAGATACGCGTTGACAATCAACTTACCCAGCTTGCGGGTCATAGCCTTGTTGGCAAGTATCGGAAACAGTTGACCGAGACGAGCGGTCGCTTTCTTTCGCATCGTCTCAGCGTGGGTACGCCAGGTGAGCCGACGATCAAGGTGGACAGCGAGGTACTTAACTTCCCTCGACCAGGGCAGGTACGTTCTACCGAGTCTCACTCGGCCTCGTGGTTCTTTCCGGCGCTTTGTGAATAGCACCGCGGAGCTCTTGGTTTCGTTGACGGCAACTTTCCAGCTTTCCGTCCACGTCGAATACGCATCGAGTGCGCGCTGAAGTCGTGGGATAGCAAAGTCTGCGTTCCGATCGGCGGTATAGACCGCCGTGTCGTCGGCAAACAAAGCCATCTGGACTCCAGGCTCTCTGGGTGCGTCGTTGACATACACGGAGAACAGGAGAGGCCCTAGCACGCTACCTTGAGGTACCCCGGCTGTGATACGTCTCTCGGAAGAGACGTGGTCGTCTATTCGCACGCAGAAAGTCCTCTCCGTCAGAAAGCTAGCAATCAAGCGAAGGTAGCAATCTGGGAGCTGGATTTCCCGGAGCTTGAACAAGAGCCCGTCGTGCCAGACACTATCAAAGGCCTTTTCCACATCTAGGAAACAGGCGACAGTCTGCTCTTTCCGACACCCGGCGTCCGTGATGTATTCCACCAGTCTCATCAGTTGATGAGTGGTGGAATGCCCCACACGAAAGCCGAACTGTTCGGGGACCAGTACATCGAAGTTTCGTAGATGATCTAGTACTCTCCGTTGTACGAGACGTTCGAGGACCTTTGACGTGGCTGACAGTAGACTAATGGGCCGGAGGTTGCCGGGACGGGAAGCGTCCTTTCCCTGCTTCGGGATCACTATGACCGTTGCCTTACGCCATTTCTGGGGAAAATAGGCCAGTCTAAGACACGCGTTGAACAGCGCGACCACGAAAAGTACTCCTCGCTCCGGGAGTCGAGTAAGAGCGGCGTTCGAGACGCCGTCCGGGCCAGGAGCTTTTCTCGGCACGAGTTCAACGAGCCGATCTGTGACCTCTTCCCTAGTAATGGGTTCGGGCTCCGAAGTGATCGGAAGAGATAGAAAGTCTTCCACTTCGTTCTCGACTTCTTCGTCGAAGTCCCAGTCCATGGGCGGGTTAGGGGCGAACTGTCGCTCAAAACACGCGCCCAAGTAGTCGGCCTTCGCCTCCGGGCGAGCCAGGATTTGACCGAAAGGTCCAGCAATGGCCGGGATGCGAGGCCGGCGCCTCTTCCCTACCAACGCCGAAGGTATCCGGTAAGGGCTACTTTCGTCCGATCCGTCCCCTGCCTGGGCCACGGCGAGTTCCCAACAGCGTCTCCGGTAGGCCTGCATTTCACGACGTAAAATGCCGGTCGCCCGGTTGTACGCTGCCTTGTCGGCCGGATCACGGGTCCGCTGCCAGCGTCTCCGGAGGCGATTTCTCTCGCAAGCGAGAGCACTCGTCTCCTCTGGGATCCGCTGCCAGTGGGGCGTGACACCAGGCTTCATCCTGGAAGACGCGTCGATCGCAGATACGACAGCCTCGTCAAACGCGGCAACTGCCTCGTCGACTTGGCGGACGGTTTCGAGTGGTCCCGCGTCTGGCAATCGGCGACTTAACGCCGGGCCATAGCGGTCCCATTCTACCACTTTCCTGACATCTCTGCGTACGACGTGCTGGGTAGCGACGTGTATCAGGATGGGGAGATGATCGGACGATAGTTCCGTTAGCACGGACACATGGACCGGACAGTCAATTCCTTGAATCACCGCTATGTCCAAGACATCGGGAGCCGCGTTGCGTTGTGAGGGGTAGAACGTAGGTTGGGTAGGCCCAATCACTTGAATCCTGCGAGAATCGGCAAACCTGCGCAAACGTTTCCCGTTTGGGGCAGTCAAGCGACTGTTCCAATCGCGATGTTTGCAGTTCAGGTCGCCGGCCATGATGACCCTCCTGTGTGCATCGAACGCGACCGCTAGATCGGGGTGAAGGAGCTCTTTTTGCGGCGCTTTATACGCCGCGACCATCTGTACGCCGCCTAGAGTGTTTAACAACTCCACAGCGGTGCCTTCGAGGTGAGTCATTGCAGGCAAGACGACTCGGTGATGCTCGAGAGTGAGCCTCACCGCGACGGCAGTACCGCCACCAGCAGTGCCCGGCCTGTCGTTTCGATAGCACACATAGTTGGCCAGTCGTAACCGACTCGCAGGAGTCAAGTGGGTCTCATTGAGAAGGACTACGTCGGGTTTGAGTCGGGCCAGTAATTCTTGGAGTTCCTGGATCTTGTTGGACAACCCGTTGGAGTTCCAGGAAAGAATTGAGAGATCTCGTTTGAGGACCCGACTCATAGAAAACCTACACAAGTGGCGGCTTCCACCAAGAGCATGAATCTCTCGGTTGTATCGGCAGTCTCCAAGCGGGAGCGGATGGACCTGAAGGTCTGGGCAACTTTGCGGAGGTCAAATTCCGCAAGGAAGTCTTTGACGACTTGATAGTCGTCAGGAACGGTTTTTGAGGCAGAGTGCCCGGAGACTGTTTGCGCGTAAGAGCGCCGAGGCTTGTCAATCGGGGGATTGGTGGAAGCCAGGGGTTTCTTAGGGCCAGGTGTAGCGCCTCTAGCGGAGGTGCTAGGAAGAGGGACAGATGCGATAACGTCGGTCTTCACGCGCTGCGCAGGCTGTCTGGACTGTGCGGCTGGGTTGGCAGGAGCCCGGGATCTAGCGCCACGGGGCTTACGTTGCCGCTTCTTTTTGCCTGCATTAGGGAACCGCGGGGGCGGGAGGTCAGGCGAGGCTGCTTCTAAAGCAGGGGCAGGATTCTCCGGTGCTGGGGAGGGTTGAGAATTCTCAGGCTCCACAACCGAGATGTTTGGCAGTGGCTGGTCTGTCTCACTTTGTTTAGATGCCGCGAGGTTACGGCGCTTTTTCGCCTGAGGCGGGACAGGGGCCTGGGAAGGAGCCTGAGATGGAGATGCCTGAACTACAGGTGTCTGCTTCGGGCCTTTGCTGCGTTTACGTTGCCTGTTGGCAACTGCGGCGAAAGACACGGCAGCCGTAGCAGGAGGCGCAGGGCCTGGCTGCTCGGTTGCAGGTCTGGAACCAGCTTCCGGATGCCTCGGTGGTGGCAGGCGCCCTTTCGGCTTTCGCCGCTCGAGCTCCCGCTGAAACACCGGACATGCCCGGTAGTTGGCGGGGTGACTTCCGCCGCAGTTGATGCACCTTTTAAAAGCTGGAGCATCGCAATGTTTACTGGCGTGAGGCAAAGAACACCTCACGCACGCCGGAGCGTTAGAGCAAGTCTCTGAATGGTGCCCGAAGCGTTGGCACTTGTAGCATTGAGGCAGAGCCCCGGGAGCGCGGCTTCTTTCCACTTTTACGCGGAAACCAAAAAGCCGCGGAAGAGAGAGTAGGCTTGCGCCTGCCTCGCTGTTCTCGACCATGATGCGAACCAGGGGAATTGGACGCCTTGGTCCGGCGGGAGCAAATACCCGATGTACCGCGCGAACCGGATAACCCAGCTCGCGCAGCTCATCGAGGATTTCCTCGAGAGGAGAGTCCACGTCTAAGCCTCTGAGCACGAGGGACAGAGGCTTCACGTGTTTCGGGGTAAAGGTGTGGTGTTGCAGGTTGGCTGATTCGACGAACGCCATGACGCTGCGGTACTCGTCCATTCCGCGGACAGCGATCTTGACAGTGTCGCCCCCAAGGAGCTTCAGGTCAACGCTGGCCGGGGAAAGTCCGGGAGCCACTATGAGTCGCCGGTAAAAACCGGTGACGTTGTTCACGCCGTGAACGAACACGGGCGGGATGCGACGAATGACCGGCGGTGCTTGGGCAGCGCCGGGCACAGTCGGCCCCGAGCCGGATTCGCCATCGGCGGGGACAACTTCCATGGCGGACGCCGAGGAAGAGGTTGAGGAGGACCGGTTCCGCCTCGGTTTCTTGACCGGGCGCCCCCGTGGCCCAACCGCCACGAAAGCGTCGGTCTCGTCACCGGGCAGCGGAACCGTCCGGGGATCGACAGCTTGGTCCGCATCCATAGCCGGAGAACACGGCGAATCGCTCGTGTGGGGTATGGAAGAGGCGAGCGACTGCGTGCTCGTTGACGCGCCCGGAGCGGGCATTTCCGCCAACGAGCGGGAGGTTTGCCGACCAGAGGCAGCCAGGCTGCCTCCGGCGGTAACCAGGGACCTAGGGTCCGGCCCGAGCCGGATCGCAAGCGGGACTGAAACGCTCAGGCTGTTTATGAGCTGGGCAAATGACCGGCTTCGTTAGATACCTCCCCTTACCAAGAGAGGTGTCCACCGGCCTCTTTACCTAGGCGATATCCAAGCTCGCTTACCACTGGTGGGGGCTCGCAAGGATCGTCCTAGGCAGCGCTACCTAAGAGCCTGAGCGTCAGCGGGCTAGATGCGCTGCGCAACCAACAGCTCTGGCAGGCTGGAATTGCTTCCTTTCCCACGGCGGTTGGTGGTCCTGAAAAGGGTCACTTGGCTGGTGGCCCTTAGAAGGTCCGACGAACGAACTCAGCTGTAGTGCTGGCTACTCAGTTCACCAGCCAGCTGAGTTGCAGTCTTCTTTCTTCGAAGGCAAGTTCTCCAGCAAGCAGGGCAGCAGATGTGTGTCTGTCCTCGTAGTCGAAGGCAGCAGGTCAGCAGCTGAGAGCAGCGAAATCGGCTTCCAGAGAGAGCAGTCCAGGAGAGGTCCGGTCTGTTCAAGAGCTGGGTCTGAAGTGGACGTTCGTGCTAGCAAAAAAAAATTACAATATATTGTGACGGCAGCGGTATGCGAACATCTGCTCTCCGTTACCAGCGGCCGAGACGTGACCAACTACGTGCTCGGAGCGAGCCAATCCGGCATCAGCAGCTGCCGAGACGTGACCAACTTCGTGTTCGGAGCTAGCCAATCAGCGATGCCGGTTAGTTAATAAAACCCGGGCCGGCAAAAAATTTTACACACTCTTCATCGCCACGCCATCGAACGCACTTCATCTCCTCTCCTCTCTCGGACGACATCGGGGCGGAGTCAGCCGGAAGGAACAGCCGAAGAATAGAACCGCCGCCGTTCTTGCGTCTTCGCACTCCCGTTCCGCGCCAGCGATGGATTTCGCTGGGCCGGCAGCCGACTCTACAACCGGTGCCGAAAGAAGAGGACTGTAGTACGCCACGATCAGCGGGCGCAGCCGCCGAACATCTCAGCGCGGCACGACCAACATCACCGTTCTCGCCACTCGGTCCTTTTTAGGGCCACCAAAAACGATAGTGTGTACGATTGGCGCCAGTTGTCATGCGGCAAGCCTTTTGTCCGGTGACAATATATATTTTATGTTTCTCAGGTAATGGGTACTTGGAGTTGCTAGGAAAGATAGGAAATACGCTTCTATTTAAAAATACAATGCATTACAAAATATAATTACTTCTTATCGACTAACAAAATGTATATAATAATGTTTTTCAAAGTTGTTCGCTTACAGTTTGCAACAGTGCCTACACTAACAACATGGCGTACTATAGAGTTCTCGCCTCAGAAAAATACGTTCTTTAAATTCCAATTAAAGTGTTTTAAATAAAGTCTTAGTTATAGCAGTTTATAATAATAGTTGGTATATAGCCTCCTTTATCTGGAAACAGCTGTTTTTAGTGGAAATTGTGTTGTGATGTTATGTAGTATTCTGCTGGAATTAACCAAAATTTCTCACCGTTGCTGTGCATATACGGGATGGACGCTTCTGAGATGGATATCTATTTTCTCAGATTCTCGTTAGTGTGTTGGTTTATCTTGGTTCTGGTGTCGTGTCATGTGTTGTAGATCTTTTCGGTATTATTTTTATCGGAATCGCCTCTCCTGGAGTAAGTTTTCACTCTTTAATATTAACTTTTTACTGCCAGCAATATCCTGTTGAAGTTTTCAGTTTTATATCTAACAATTCAACTGTCTCTCTCAAAATATTTAAATCTCGTTGGTGACCTAGCTTTTGGTGTTTTTGATTGGTCTAGAGCCTTGAGCCCACGTCACGTGACTAAGTTATTTTTTCTTGGATTTCGTTGTCCATGACGTGTCCGTTACTTAACTAAATATCACTATAATATTGACGACTCGGAACACAATGTTTTTTATAAGTAAAAACGTAAAGTTTTACCTTACAGCCTAAACCGGCTTTCACCTATAGAAGGCTTCATCAGAGGCTGTCGTTAGTCAGCTAGCTAACGACAGCCTCTGATGAAGCCTTCTATAGGTGAAAGCCGGTTTAGGCTGTAAGGTAAAACTTTACGTTTTTACTTATAAAAAACATTGTGTTCCGAGTCGTCAATATTATAGTGATATTTAGTTAAGTTATTTTTGAAAATTGGCGTTTTTAATTTTGTCACCTCAGATTACGTTTTATTTATTTTGATTTAAATTTATTTTTAATTAGTACCATTTTACTGTCCATTAAAATTAAATTGTTTTGATACTAATCTCGCCCCATTTTGGCCTCTTATCTACTGTTTTGGCAGGTTTATACTTTTGTGTTTTGAGGCATTGACCTAAACTTGTTTGACATTTTTTGTTGTATGTCTTACAGATCTAATATCTTCTAATATTGTAATTCTTACTACTAAATATAATTCTGAGTATTCCTACTTTTCATACAATATCATTAATTAAAATATCTACACCTATTTTTCTGACAATAACAATAATACTGAAGCCATGTCAGCTTAGTGGCTTACTAAACACTTTATAATTATGTTCATTATCTATATTGTGATAGCAATGGATGGTTTATACATCTCCCTCCATTAACATCTTTATATTTTATCAGAACAAAGCTTTTGTTTTTAGTTTTATTAAATTTAGTAGTGTTTATCTAACTATTTCAATGTTGCTTGGGTCTGGCTCAATTCCTTAGGCCTACATGTCTGACAGTTAGTTATTTTTTCACAATATCCTTTTCATAATATTAGATCTTTCCCAATTACCTGATTAACATACTGAACAGTTTATGAACATTCTGTTCACTAAATAACTAACTTTTTTTTTTTTTAACAAAACTTTTTATAACATATAAACTAATGGTGCACACAGGCTCCCATATTAACTATTTCTAATATAACTGAACATGGGTGTTTATTACCCTAACACTTTTATATGTCACTATATCTTATTATTTAAATTATATCATAGGTCAATAACTGTGCATTATTTAAAAATGAAAAAGTGTTCAATCCTTATGAATAAATAATTATACATAACATAGTACATTGGAGTTTACCAAAACACTTAATAAAAAAAAACACTTTGTCACTATATTTTGGTTCTTATTTCCATATATGTGGTTCATAAGACCTTTATCACTTTAATGATAACCCCCACTGGCTTTCACTTCCCCACTGGTTTATATTATGATCTTTTGATCATCATTTAATTATTTTGGGCTCTCACTATTTTCACTTGTTTGAACTCATAGATTTACACTGGTTTCTTAAATTATTACATGTTTTGTTATTATTTACTCTACTGCATTGCATTCTTAATTTTATATTATCTTTATTGGGTACTCCTATCAATTGTATTGTTTATTAAAAGAATGGGATTAGTTTACTCATTAGATTGGGTCAATTTGTCATGTTTTTTTGGTACAAACTCCTGTTTCTCAGTTCTAAATCTGGTTCTTTGCCTCTTCTCATTTCTTCTATTCAGTGTTGATTTTTCTTGGATATTCATAGTCGCCCGTTTCATTTTTCTTTTATTATCAGTCCATTTGTAGTTCGTGTTATTGTTCATATAGTTCATATTGTCCCTGTTAATGTTCATGCCCCTCACCTACCATAACTATTGGGTTTTGTCACGTTGTTAGAAATTTTTCTTTGTTCTTTTCTGAATCTCCTTTTATAACTACTGTTTCTTATATAATATTAATATAATCTTCTTTGGTTACTTTTGTTGGATGTTGGAATTGATACTTTAATGTTAGTTACATACTTTTTAATAAGTTTTTTTTTTCATGGCTAGTGCTAGTACTTGTTATTTATATCTTATCGTTATAATATATCTTATACATATGTGATGAGATGTACCATCACAATATCTGTGAGATTTATTCACAGTGGTATAATTTCATCGTTATATTTTATTCCGTAGATGTGCTACACTACATATTTTTAGATTTTTTATTTAGTTATTTGTTAAGTTATTATATTTTTTTTTCTTGGATACGTGATTACAGACTACAATTTTACTGGAACAAACTCTTTAGTACATTGTTGTAAATGTTTTAACACTACATTAAATATAAGTTCTTGACCTAATGACAATGGGTTGTTTGCAGAGACTAACAGCAACGACGAATCTTATAAGCATCGATAAAAGCCTGATTTATTTTCATTCCGATTACTACTGTGTTGATGTCAAATATGTGCAGAGACATAATACTAGTCTAGTGTTATAACATTAAAAAAAAATATTAAAAAATTGGAATCGTCATTTCGCGTATACGTATAACTGATAACAACTTATGGGTGCAGCTGATATGTGCAAACGTTTAGGGAGGCATCTGGATTCACGTACAATTCTATGTATTTTAAGGTATTCAGTAGCACACGAAATAGGTTTTAAGGGTAACCAACTCCTCTAGGGAGATAATGAAAACGAATGTTTAAAATAAAAATAAATACCAGTTAAAGTGTAGTCTAATAGGTCACATTATTAGGCACAAACTTGTGCAAAATAATTATGCGAGTGTGAAGAAATGTAATTGCGGTGCAAAACCCTTTCGTGTAAACACTGATAGTTGGCAGCGTTTGGGAAAGGTTCAAATTGTTGTCCTAGGTTTTAAGGTCAAGTCTTCTTGGCAAGTAAGGAACATACATTAAATGTTTATTCAATCCGCAAAGTATTCCGTTCAGTTTGCGATTATTACTCTGCACAAATCTATTCACAACAACTTGAAGAATATTTACATTTAAGATTTTTGCTGGGTATTTAAAACTTATACACAAGTGACCGAAACTATTGCTGTTCAAGATTTATGATACTCCGTACCATATATTATATCTCCGTATCGTATATATTGCGGTAATACAGGAATCGCATAGAATAAGTAGTCGACTAAACGTATATTGGATTTATTAATTATAACTACAAATTGCACTATGTTGATTTAATGCTATTATTGACAAAAAAATCAAACTAATTATACTGATTATACTCTGTTGACCTTTTCACAAATTGAAAATAATTTTTTTCTCTTATAATCTAACACATACATTTTTTTATTGAGTTCTTTTGTCTTTTTAGTTTATACGTTTTTATCAAGTTTATAACAAAAAATAAAACCATTCCCCTCTATGACGAATGTCCGTTCGCGTCTGCCTTTCGTTTTCCTTTCTCATCTGCAGACAGCATTTTTGGATGACAACTCGGACGCACGTTCAGAACAGTATGGAGCATACTGTAGCATCTTCCAACTGATATTCCAAGGTCTTCTGCAATTTTTTTAACAGAATTTCTTTTAAGTAAACAGGCGTCTACTGCGGACGTCAACACTAACTCGAACTTCACGGAATCGTTTGTGCCACTCATGTAGTATACATGCCACTTGTGTATACATAAAACGATTAAGATATCTATAGGTGAATTTATCGAGGACTAAATTATAACTAGTAAATTGCTAAGGAAATAACAAAAATTTAATTAACAAAACTTTATAATTTAATTCCGACAGTGGTGCTGACACTTCCGTTCTGTTTCCAGCGTACTATTTTTAGGACTGTAGAAATAGATAAGGTATGCTTTAGCTAAGGTAAAGCAGACTAACAAGTTCTATTATTTACATGTGTAAGTAGAAGGTAGAAGTTACAATTAAAGAAAAGGTTTCCTATGAATAAAGATTGAGAGACACACTCATAAATAAATATGTGTAAGAAAACACTATGATAGTAAAAATAATGGAACAAGTGAATCTCCATTACAAGGAGCCGAATGAAGGGGTTTTGTAGTGCTTTCAATCATCATAATCATCTGTAATCAAATTTTATTAAATTGTGATGTAACGTACGTCTTTTGTAACAGAGCTGTACCGTATTATAATACTTGATCATTTATAATTCCTCCACCCCCCCAAGTAAGTGGTTCTACTTCTACTAAGGTAGCAAATAAAGTTGGATATTATTCACAATAATATTGTAATAAGTGAGCTGGCAATATACTAGGAGGCTCGAAACAGCCTTACGCATATTTATCACAATGTTGTAGTATAATTTGACAGGTGACCTGTACTAAATTACAGTACTTAAAAAGCAAAATTGTTTATAATTGCAGTATTATTGCTATCAAACATTATTATTTACGTCCCTAGACAAAGTTTGAATAAATAGTTAAAACTGGTAACTAAACATTTTTTAAATATGTAGGGGTCAGATATAAATAATATAATAAAATTTAAAACTGGTTTGACTGAAGAAGTAACTGTACACGTTTCCCGTATCATTACGTGATTTTAAGAAAAAGTTGATAGATTGTTAGTCGAAAAATTAATTTTTTTGTATAGTCTGTTCAAATCTATTATTTCTGTGGTCCATAAACAATGGAGTGCAAAAAACAAATAAATTTGGTTATTTGTCTAGCATATGTTGGTATCCATATCGCTGAATTGTTTCCAATGCAAGTAAAACGTCTAGTGAATAGTCAAATTTACAATAGCAAGAAACAAAATTTAATAGTATGCGATTAAGTAGTAGTATTTTTTATTTTGTGATGAGAGCAATCGCTTAATTAACCCAACTTATGAATATTGGGTACTCTCTACTAAATGGTTGTATTTGTACAGAATTGTTGTGTTAAATGTATGAGGGATTAAGGTGATATAAAAAGCGCGAGACTACTTCTCTGCCTTTGGTTTTGATTTAAAATAAACTGTTCCTTAAAAACAATCAAACAAACAACAATTTTCCGGCTGTTGCCAGATTCCCTACAGCTGAGCTAATGGTAGCTTACTTCTGCACAAGTTTATTTATGTATGTTTGCTGTAATCGTTAGAATGCTTTAAAAAATTTGTTTAAAGCATTTCAAAAGTACTTTGAAACCATTTCGGCGTTTACAACTCATAACACAAGTTATATCAGTAAACATTATTATACAACTTTTAAAATATGTTTGATATCTCTTGCACATATTTGTCTTATGTAGTATCTCTTGCTAACTTTTTTTATTAGCAACACCTCTGTTTGTTTATACAAACTCTTTATTACAGAAATACTGTCCATTTTATAGTTACACTGGAGTAAATCCTTTGATTAAAATATATAGAAACGAGAGTATTTCTTTATGAATAAGAATTTTACCTAATAGTATGAAATAGTACTCCAATATAAAGTAAAATGTTGAGCTAATTTACTTTGCAATAAGTTGGTCATATAACGAGCGTTATGTTTTTGACTTTAGTAAGTTACTATTTATCTTATTACAACAAATTACTGAAGAAATTAGATATTTAAATACTGCGCAAAGTTGCTCTGTCCATATTAATGGATATGGCATAATTAAACCTTACTCTTTATAATCATGTCAGAAACTGGTTTAAAGTATACAAAAGTGTAACAACTTAAAACAAAAATTTAGTTTTTGAATTATAATAAAAATGTATGGCTTGTGAGGTTAATTTTTCTATATAACGCACAAACACTTAACTGCCCGCGTAGAGATTTAAAACTAATAACATACTTTGTATCAGATGGGTTTTCTCTGCGTCATTTCTAGAAACAACCGGAGACCATCTGCTGTGTCTCCCACATGATGTAGCAAGTCACACATCAGTCGCAGTCAGTAACTCTTAGAATCGTAGTACTTGATTGTTCTGTTACAAATTTAATAATTATTATTGGATGCCAATACATTGGACACAATAATTATTATATGTGATAGTTACCAATGATTTCGTGTTTCATGAAACATTACAAAATAATGATAATGATGACGTTAATTATGAAATACGTTTTGATCTACTTGTTGTAACCGCTTTAAACTTAAAAAGTCATCTATGTATTTCTGTGCATTAAGGTTTAGGCCTACAGTAGTATCAGTTTTCTTTCTAGGCGTTGGGCAATTTTTATTGTGTAAATCCTCGACTCGTATTGCCTCTATCGTAATACTTTATTCACTTGATGTTTTGATGCCTAGAATCTGAAATTCTCTTCAGAAGTTGTACGTAACAGTTAAGGTCTTTTATCACACATTCACGGCCACTGAGAACTATCCGAGATTTTATGGATCGAAAGATCAACTGACGGACTATTATGATTGAGGCAGTCCAGATAGAGGGCTTACCTGATTTTCTGTTTTTACCCTACATTCGTTCTTCACTGTCTGCTAGTGCCACACTAATTCCACTCTAATTCAGTAGCATCTATTTTTTTTTTTTTGCTGTAGTTTACTAAACTTTAGTTTTCCTATCAGAAACAATAAAATTGTACCATGCGGTTACATTAGATTAAAACTTATTTTCAAAAAAAACGAGCAGAAAGAAATATTTCTTTTCTGTTTCTTAAAAGCCATTAAAATATTATTATAATGATTACATTATAAGGTAGGTAGTTATATAATTTTAGAATATAAACGTTATAGATTTTATTGAACAAACATTTTACAATGCTTTTAAACACTGATTTTACGACGTACAGCCTGGTACGGTTTTACTTCACAAAGACAAAACTGTTATAATGCCATAACACGCCTAAAACATAATATGAAACATAATAAAAAGATTAATGTACTAGAGTACGCGTTTCATACTAACAACGTCAGGCAAGACGTTTTCTACTAGAATAGGAGGTAATGATAAGACAATACAATATTTCCCGCAACGAATCTAAAACCGTAAATATTATATTTTTATCTCACACCACGCAAGGGAAAAGACGCAACATCAACAAGAAGGAAAATAGAATTGTCATCTACGTGAGAATAGAATTGTCAGCGATCGTGACTAAAGTGTTTTATTGTTTATAAACTGTATGACAAACTGTGATATTTTTCCTGATTCGTAACTTCGAAACTTAAAATGCTAAGTTTAGAAAGCCCTTTGATTTTGGTAATTTACTTTGTAAATTTAAGCCTATTTTTTAGTACTTACTTCTTTTGAAGTTAAGATTTCTATATATAGGCCTAAGAATCAAGCACTATTCAGCACAGATGTGCACAATACTTCACAAGCAGTTTATAACTTAAGAAGATTCACACGATACCATCTTAGTAATAATAATTTAGTCATTTTTGCGTGGTTTCCTCATGACTTGTAAAAGCTGATGAATTAGTATTTTTAATTATTTTTTTCCACTACCATACAACATGGAACAGATCATTAAAAAAATTTTGCTTACTTCAGGAAAAATTTTATATTTATTTTTTTCATATATATTGTATCTAGGCGAATTAGTAATGAAACTTATAATTTTTTTGCTACAATACACAAATATATGGTCTAAGAAACAATAAAATTACTACCAGTTACGTTTTGTAGTTCTAGGGAAAAAGAATATACAAGAAACAGTTTTTGGATGTCAACGTTATACATTTACAATTCGTTTTAATAACCATCAATAGATTATAAAGATCATACATCTTGATAGGCTTTTTTAAATTCTTCCTACAATTCCCCTTTTTTGTGTGTTGAAATATTCTGCAGGGTTACATATGTATGCAAATTTTAATGTCTAGCTTTCGGAACCGCGTAACATATATTTAAGATGGTTTTCTTCTTCCTTAACATGGTATTAACCGTAAAACTCTTCTTTTTTGGTTTAGGGTAATATTTTATTTGCTATGCATGTGCTAAACGCACCTGACATGGCGTGATCAGCTGTTGCAACATATAGCTCGCGACATCATTATTTTCCAAATTGATTTTATAATATGTACAATAAATCACATTTTACTAAACACTTATGGTCAAATTTGAGTAATTTCAACTATGGAAGCTTAAGGTTCTTGTCGTTTATTGTAGATAACTTTTGTAATAAATGTCTAATTCATTAACACGTTTACAAATAATGCAAATGTTTCATATGTGTATTAATGTACTAATTCTGTTACATCCGTATATGTATTCCGTTTAATCTCTCTCTCTTATTTACGGTGTTAGTTTGACACAGCAACATCTTGTCTTTGTAAGTAGTATTTTAATAAGTTTCTGTTACGTTAGTATGATTAGTGTTATTTGTACTGGGTGACAGTAAAGTTGAATACAATTTCTATTTGTGAGGCATTCGTCGCAGTTGAGTGATTAGTGGTTAGGGAAGGGTAAGCAGTAGACATCTTCTTTTCTCTCTTTCGAACTTCCCGCTTATGAACTTCTGAATTTTTTTCATACCAGACCATAAATAAGCTCCGTCATTTGTATTCGCTCTGATGGTTGGCAGTGGCAGACGTAGTACGGTTATTTGTTTCCGTTTCGCTACCGTGCTCTCTTTCTTCTTTCTTCAATGTTGATATCACTCTCCTGCTTAGGACGACCATAATTTTAATTTTTGTAGTTACCTAAAATTATGTGTTTTTGACTGAGTTATTAAGGTTAAAAACCTCTATGGTTCTTTCCCTTGTGCGTATATGGTGTACGATAGTGAGAAAAGTAACTATAAAGCATATTCAAAACCAGAAGCATGCGCTAGTATACCTGCTTTGTTGAACTCCTGAAGTAATGTTACCAGAAGAAAAAATAAATAAACAGGGAATTTTCATTAGCAAAAATAGTCAGAAAAATTTTCATTGAATCCTAGATGTCAGAAACCTTTTTATCAACCAATCAATAATAAAGAAATTGTAATGAGAAGGCATAGGGTGAGGAATAAAAGTTAGTAAATAAGAGTTACCAACGATGCCAGGAAGAACTCCTGGAACGGGAAAAAAAGGAAGCTGAGTGATAAAAGTTCAGCCTGCCAAAAGCTTGAACGCCGCAACAAAACTGTAAAAGAGGGTTACTGTCTTCAATAAATATAATGTAATTAGATTATTTTGATCTTAACAGCTTGTTTGTTCAGATAATATTGTACCGTAACGTCTAGTGATCCTACTTTATTAGTTTCATTTAGTTTTGGAGTTATTTTTTCATTAATTTCTCCCAGCATTACATTTAATTCCGCGTTTCTCGTTTTTAACTTCTCATTATTCTTTTTATATTCAGCTATGAAATTTTTATTATTATTCTTTAGTTTATCCTGGAGATTATCAGACATAGCTTTAAAGTCAAATGCCGTTTGTTGAGACATCTTTGTTTTAATCTAGTCTTTTTTTATTCAAGGTTAAGTTTTTGATTTTGTGTAAATTAATTTTTGGTAATCTGTCTATTTGGTAACCAATAGTAAATTGGTTATTTATATACGCATTTAATATTCTTCCTCTTTTTATTATTACTTCATGACACTTTTTCTCTTATCCCTATTGTTTTATTGATTTTCAGATTTAAAATACACAATAATGTGTAATAATATAATAAACAAAATTAAAATTCCATGAACATTACGTAATTCCATCAAACATCGTGCCCCAATTTGACGGCAACATAATATATTATTAATAATTTATTACAGAAGTGTCCACTTGAATCTCACAAATTGTCTACGAACATATTTCATGGACACACACACACAAAATAAATAATATTTCATAAATCAATCAACCAAATAAATAATTGAAAACCAGTAATTAGGACTTGATTCAAAATATCTTTAAGTAAATATGGCAAACACGAATAAAGAAACAAAATCAAATGTAATTAAAATTAGTCCAAAGTCAACGTCAAAGTATCCGCAACTCAATTTTACACTGGTGTACAGAAGATGTCTAAGACATGTTTTTGTATCTTGTCTCAACGTATTCAATTCTTTCTTATAACGACAGCTGCCTAACAGTGCAATGATTTTCTTAAATTCAAACCGTATTGCTGTACACAATGATATGGGGACCATTTCTAATTGTATTGAGACCGCAATCATATACGGGATATATGAATAACTTATGTCGCTTGCAGCCATCAGCACGCTGTGCGTTTCTAGAAACAAATTCATAATCATCTGTAAACACATCAAATTCTTGTAGAAATGTTTGGTTGTTCTCACCAAGTTATTAATTCTGGCACACACATCAATTGAATTTTTTTGAAACGTCTCAGATTACGTTCCAACATGTTTGATCTGTGTAAGTCATTAAAGTTATTGGCTCAAGCATTTCTTGTCACTTTAATTCTCTCAATGACCTCAACAGCATTACGGACACATTGAACACAGCAGTATACCCTTAGCAGTACGTAGATATATTGTAGCGAGAGAAAAACTGTAAACATATATAATGAGTTTCTTATTAGTAAGCCGTAAATAGTAGGAATCTACTCTAACACATTGTGTTTGTGTTGTAAGGCAAACACAACAATGTTTTGTGTATATCGAATATACACATGGGTTCCTATTGTAATAAATGCGTATATAAAGCATGCAATTCGCACCTTCACATATGGTACTGTGACACCAACACTTTCTAAGCAGCTGTCTATGGAGTTCAAGTTCCTGAATATACTGTTGTAAACGTCATGATACATAATATACTTTATTCTGTAGTAGATGAAAGTGCTTAAGCTAACTGTGTCCATGAGTATATACACGACAGTTTCGTACGTAGCATGCTGTATGGTGGATAATCTCAGTAGCAAGTAGACCACGCAGGAGAAAGTATGGATCACGGAGACCGGCAGCAGTAGGCTTGTACCGTCCGTCTCAGTTTGGGGCTGCGACAGTCTACAGAGTAGAAACCGCACAGTGTGGTGCATATAGATAACGGTAACATTGCTGCGTCCACAGTGTTTCCCATGGCGGTGGAAACTGGCAACACTGTTGAACTTGGTCGTATTGATTGCTATAAGAAAATCGTCGATTACTGTTGACCTGTAATCTAATTCAACACAAAAATAAGTTTATTTCCACTAATGTATTAAATAATATACACTGAAAATTATAACGAAACCCTTTACAGACAATAACACACAGACATCCGCAAAACATCCATTAGTCAAATTAATGCAAACAAGGAGTGTGTCGGATCCGCATTCATGTCAATGTTACTTTTCTTTACACAAGTCAAGGAAACGGAGTTGCCTAACATATGAAGAACATAACTTTGCCAAGAGTTAGCAGAAATAATTTTTGATCAGACAGTGAACTGTTTTTACCAGTATATAATTACTATATAGAAAATCCTAACAACATTATTGTGTTATAATTGTTTCAGCTAACGTTATAGTTACAAAAACTTTAAACCTTCCACGCACTCTTTAATGCAGAGCTTACCACTGAAAATGATGTATCAGTAACAGATAGAACCTATGGTGCAGAATTCATCGACATAAAGGTTTGGCAACCCTGTAATAATTGAATTTCAAGGAGGCGCAGTTTCATCACTTGGTCACCAGAATAGGGGTCACCTGATTATGTTTAACGTGTACCTACTTACGCTGATTCAAAATCACACTTTATTTGCTTATATTGTCGGGTAAACTAAGCCAGACTGAGACTGTAAACACGTTTTAGTTAATGTCAAATGCAAGTTCAACATTAGGTTACGTGGACGAATTTTCTTTATTTTTATTATGTAATACAGATAAATTTAGTTTTCTATTTAGCTTTCTCTCAAGTTTTATTTGGTTAGATACATTTCTTTACTCATCATTCCTTCTCTAGTTTTGTTGCAAATATATAGACCTTAGACACACAATGTCAGGAATAAATAGTAAACAGTATATAATGTGTAGAAATATTTAAAAAATGATACTATGAAAATGAGTAAAGTAAACTGTTTATTCTTAACCAATTGTTTTTAACAAAGACAGAAAGTTGTAATTACATTTGTGGTGTAATTAGACCACTGCAAGTATGATGGTTCTGAGTATCATTGGGCTTTCGTTTCTTTTACACGTATGCATACAAGCAATATTATTGAATTTATGTTATTAATTCTGACGACAACTCTACCTTATTATAGTAATATATTTTTCTTTTATAGAGCCAGACCCGTTGGTGATTTCGGGTTCCCATTGTTTTCTACTACGCCTAACTTGTTTGTAGACGAAATTGTGTGATAGGAAACCGTTTTATGAAATTGCTATCGTTTGTAACTTACAGTACAATTTTCATAGCTGATTCTAGTTTTTACCGACAAGTAATCAAACAATATTACATACGCAATAGTCCTCGGGTTAAAAGGTCTGCACTGTAAAAACATTTGGATTTTTTTGTAAAAATATTTGCAATTCAGTGTTCAAAATACGACATTACATTTCTTTTTTACATACCGTAACACAGTGAAATGTTTCTCTGTTTACCAATACGTTGTAGATGTAATGCATTCTTGAGCAGGTTTCACTTTTGTGTGAGATAAATAAATTGGAGAATGCGCTTTCAATATAATTATGCTAGTGCATGTTATTGATTATTTACCTCAGATTGTGTTCAGTGACTGAAATGTTATTTGTTAATAAGATTTTAAATCGTTGTCTCATTAAGAGTATTCTACTCCTTTTTGTTATTTAATTTTTTTTTCTTCTTGTCTTCTTCTGTTTCTTCCTCTACGTTTTCTTTGCTTACAGTTATAGGTCAGTTTTTCTGTGATTCTACCATCTCTTCTTTTCTAAACCTTATTGCCAACTGGTTTGATTTAAATTTTTGTTGTCTATTTCTTTTTTGGTAGTATATTACTTGTCTCCGTAAACGTCTGTCTATTTTTACTAGCCAGCCACTTTATTATTGTTGCAACGGTCGTAAGGATCATCATGTCGTAAATTGGAAACTGAAAAGATGACACCAAATCAAGTCGCTAATTACAACTTTATTTACGGTTAAAAACAAACTAAGATACTCAAAAACAATTCCTTAAGGTAAAACATGGCAAACACATAGTAATAAAACAAAAATAAATGCCATCTTATTAACAGTGTAGCACTGAAAAATACACAATAATCACTAAACAGCAAATCACAGTAACAATCGCTTTAGAAAGCAATAACTAAAACAGGTGTAAAACGAATGGACTCAGCCGGCCGTTTGTTGCTTATTTATACCTCACTCACGTTCAAAACAAAAACCTACCACTTTCCTGGTAATGCGTCAAAAATAAGTCCGTAGTTAAAGGCGTTAGAACTCTCTAGAAGCTATGTCAATGCCTGGCCTTGTAGGCATTCGTAGACCAAATTCTGCCACGTCAAGCACATCACTTACCTCATATGGAGTAAGACCGCTGTTTACAATGTACGCGAAAAGCCTGCTGTACCCATTGACGTTCTTTATCTTCTTCAGCTTAGCAATAGCCTACGTTTTGTCATCTAGCACTTTTTTTACTTTATTTAAACTTGGGCTCTAATCCGGTAGGTATTGACTGAAGCATATCTATATGTTTGTTGTGTACGTTTTATTATTAGAAAAAATGTAGATAATTTGTAGCGTAATCATCTTACAAAAAAATGATTTTATCTCTTCAGGGGTTCGTAAGACGCTCTGTGTTCGACGTTCCTACTTGCCTGCGCTCCGTTTGTATCCTGGAGCGCCCGTGATCACAGAGTCGTAAGCATGTTTAGTTCAAGTTATTAAACAAGAGTATCTGATTTCGTAAGTTTAATGTTCAAAATCCCAGGGTAACATAATCCATTTGGCATAGGAAAACACATCGATATTGGTATTTAATTGATTTTATCTATGCGTAAATTGAAAACATACAAAATAAGCTGGCAGAACCTATTGTAAGAGTTGGCAACAATACAGGATTCCAGTAAAAGCTAGAAAATACAAAGCCAGAGGAAGAAGAAATTTAGGTAGACCAAGGAAAAGGTGGGAACCGTAACAGGCAGAATGCCTAAAACATGAAGTGAAGAAGAAGGAAAGAAAACCTTTCGCAAAGTTATAAAATTTAATCTAACCTCAGTTACTTTTTTCAAGTCTAACAATACGTATATAGTTTCCCTAGCCGCGATACAAGCGCTGTGCAGCTGATGATAGCTGACAGGGCTACTTCTCTGCCTCTAAGCAGGATAAAATTCTTTCAGTTTCCTTGAATCTTATAAAATTTGCAGTTCAGGAATATTTTTTTATCCGTTTTATGGACTGTCTCTATTTTAAACCGGAAGGACACTGTCCACTAAGGGAAAAGTGCTTATTTATTTGCGATAATTATTCACTATGGCACAGTATGTCACGTGGTCTTAAATGTAAAACCAAATGTAAGCTAACAGAGTATAATTGAACGAGCTGCACAAGTAATGTATAGTTAAGTCACGATATTTGTTCCTCATTAATATGTATACAAAATATACGATTATACGTTAATGTATTTTACGACTAACTAACTGTAAGCTCTTCTACACATTTTACACAAATAAAGATCACAAACATTTGGAATACATTTTATTACTATCAGAACAAAATTGGTGTATGTTAAGTAATGAGATTGTACTTTCTTTACTCCGCAATTACGACAATGAAAATTAGGCCATTAAAAGTTTTAATTTGTTTGATGGCAACCACACGGCGAAAGTGCAAAGCAATGCGAAGTACAAAGCTACAGAAAACTATTCTTAATTCATTCTTATCTTAAGCGTAGTGAGATATATGTTTAGCATTTCTTAAAAGACTGAGCGCGTAACACAAATGTACGGCTGTGAAAAGAGTCCGTAATTGAACTTCCCGCTGCCAACTATATAACTGGATTACGGTAAAGAGTATTCATGCGATCTGCATATAAATAGCTGTCTGGAACTAGATACTTATTTAACTGTGTGATATTTGCTAAGGTCTCATCTGACTAGCAATGGCATGATTATACAGTTGAAAGTAACGTAACAGAGCGCTTTATTTTTATTATTTTAGTTTCCAACTTACCCATGTTTGACACCAGTGACATTACCAAACGGTTTCTTTTAAAAGTATATATATATTCGGGTTAAAACGTCCTGCGACGTTGTCCGATGCCTAATTGCCAATATCTCCTGTCGTTGCAGTTTTCTTCGGTTAGACCTCGTACACTCATTGATCTCCTTACACCCTGTATCCATGTTACAATTGGCCTTCCCCTTTAGTGTTTTCATGTGGTGTCCATTTCGTCACTCTCTTTGGCACTCTACCCCCCCCCCCATTCACTGCACGTGCCCATACCATATTAATTGTTTTTTCTCGATGTGTTCTAAAACAGTTTCTTTTATATTCATTTGTTGCTTAATTGTTTCGTTTCTGACCCAGTCTAATTTTGATGTTCTACATATTATTCTTAGGGCGTCCATTTCTGTGGCTTCTATCTTTCTTTTCAGATGTTCTTTCATTCTCCATGTCTCAGACCCATATACTAATGTGCTCTTAATCATTGTGTTGTATATTCTCATTTTCCTTTGTTCTCCCATTTCGGTGCTCCACAGTATTTCATTTAGAGACTTAATTATTGTTCTTGGTTTATTTACTCTACACTTTATTTCTGTATCGTCTGTCCCTTCCTTGTGAAAATTTATTCCCAGATATTTGTAGTTCTCACATTTTGCTACAATTTCACCGCTTTCCAGTACTATGCCGGTCGTGTCCTCTCAAATATTGTGTTTTTTCACATTCATCTGCAGTCCCCATTTTCCGTATTCTTCCTTCAGTTTGTGTGCCCTGTATTCTAAGTCATCTTTGTCATTTGCGCATATTACTCGATTATCTGCATTGATTTGATCATCGTCGATTTGGATGCCCATTCCACTGCATTTCTTTTTCCAGGTTGTTAAAGCTTTGGCGACATATATTTTAAAAATTTTTGGGGAATTCAGCATCCTTGTCGCAGACCTCTGTTGACTCTAAAGGGTTCTGGTATTTTATTTCATAATTTCACTGCAGATTTCATGTTATTGTATAAGTTTTGGACAGCCTTTACGAGGGTATAATTAATTGATGTTGGTATTTTGAAGCACTTCCCATAGTTTTGATATTGGTATGTTATCATAGACTTTTTGTAGGTCTATAAACATTAAGTATATTGGTCTATTTCTTTCTATTTTGTTCTCTATAACTTGTTTTAGTGAAAACATGTTGTCTGTACAAGACCTACCAGCCCTAAACCCAGTCTGCTCTTCCTCTTCGTAATTTGCATATTCCTGTTCTATCATGTCTCTTATTATTCTTGCATATACCCTACTTATTATATTTGTTACCGATATTCCACGATAATTGTTGAATTATAATTTCTTTCACTTTTTGTGTATTGATGTTATGTAAGCTGTTTTCCAGTCTTCGGGTACATTTTTACCACTGATATATTTTGTAAATATATATGAAAGAGACATGAAGAATTTTTCAGTTCCATTTTTTAGTAGCTCAGCATTGATTCTACCTGGCCCAGGGGATCTTCCAATTTTTAGTTGTTTGATTGTAATTTTAACTACTGTTGTATCTATCTGTATTTCTTCTCCTTCAATTTGTATTTCTGTTTGTGTTTGCTGACTATATTCAGGTCTATGTTCAGTCAGTAAGGTTTTATACTGCTGAACCCATACGTGTTCAGCTATTAGTTGTAGTGGGGTGCTGGTTTTTTCGTTGTTTTAAACTTGTTAAGGAATTTCCATGTTTCACTACACTTTCGTTCTCCAATCTTGACATTTCGCCTCTATTTCTTGACATTTTCTGTCCCATGTTCCTCTTTTTCTTTCTATGATTTTGAGTCTTGTTTCCCTTTTCTTTTCTTTATATTTTTGGTTACCTTCTTTATCCTTTGTGTTTAGCCATTTCTTATACAACAGGTTTTTCTCATTAATTAGTTTTCCGTTTCAGAATCCCACCAATATTTGTTACTGTTCCTAGATTCCTTGAGACCTAGAACGTCTTTTGCAGCTGTTCTTATGCTGTATAGTACATTATCATAAACTCAGCTGATGTTAAATTTTCCGGATTTAAAATAATTATGTAATTAGATAATTGTCTCATCTTGTTTGATACAGGTATTTAACACTTTGATGTTGTAGACTTTCTAAGTTATATTTTTCATCTGTAGTATTTGCAGTTTGATGATCTACATCTGGGATTGTTTCCGCTGTTTTTTCTCTTACCGGGAAGAATATTTTGGCTCAAGTAAATGGTGATCTCATATGTTACAGATTTTCCTATGCACTCGTACATCTTCAACCTTTAACATTGTATGTTGTTTTATAATTGTGTAGTCAATGATTGATTTTAAATTCGTTGTATGTTGTGTCCATGTGTATTTGTAAACATCCTTGTGATTAAAATAACCATTGCTAATTTTAAGTTGATATTGGTCACATAAGTCTATGAGACTTTCTCCATTCTCATTAACTTTTTCTCCTCCGAATGGTCCTACTATATTGTTGTTTCCCATTTTCCCTGTCCGACTATTTCGGTCTCCTAAAATTATTAATTCTCTTTTGTCACCTACTTTTAATATTTCCTGATTCAGTGTTTCAATAAAACTGTCTTTATCACTAACGGTGGCGTCATTTGGCACTCCATAGACTCCAAACATTGTAAATTTATGTTGTAAGATGTTCATAATTACCCTAATGATAACTACCCTAATTCATTGCATCCCAATCTGTTATTTTATTCTTAGTTCCTTTTTCACTAGTATAGATACACCTCTGCTTGCATGCTGTTCTTTGGGCACGTCACTGTAAAGATGTAGGTAGTTGCCAATTATTTCACTAATGTTTCCTTTCTCTTTTGTTTCCTTAATGTGATTATCTCAAAATGGTGTTTATTCAATTCCTATATAATCTCTGTTAACTTTCCTCTGCAACCCTGTGTGTTTATAGTTCCAAAATTCGTTATCCTTTTTCTGTGCCGTTGTCATTTACCCTTGAGACCGCCCTTGTTTCCGAGGCTACCATTAGGATTTTTTGCATTTTAAATATTTTTTTCCGTGAGGAGCAAGCCCATTGTCACCACCCCCAACCTGGAGGACTAGGAAGATTTCTGTCGGTGCCTTCTACCCTTAGCTGACATGTTCCAGTTTTCGAGCTCCAGAAACTCGCTCTTCACCCTCTCTCGTCTGCAGCATAATCCACACCCACTGTATGCCATACCCCCGGCAGTCACGCGACACAAAACTAGATCTTCGGGGACGTGAGAGCAGGATTTGTTGGCAGAACTGAGTTTGATTTCTCAAACCTCTGACTCATTTGTCAGGAATCAGTGAGCATTTCTCAAATTTTCACTGCTGTGTAGTCGTCAATCTACAACTCTGAAACTCCTTACCAACCTTTGACTACCACTTTTAAAGTAAATAGATTAAATCCGTTGTAAACTATTTATCCGTTGCATTATATTCCATTAAGCAACCAGAATTACATTAGTGGTACATCTAGAACACTTGTCTTTTCTGATCACATAAAATTACTGTCATAAATACGTATTTAAGTACATACTTATTATGTCATAAAAATAAGTACAGTTAAAGACTTATTTAAAATTTATGATTTTAAATTGTGTCCTGAGGGCAATCAAGTTAATGCATTCATTATTGGTGATATGGTGACACTTAGTATTGCATACCACTTGTCACATTTTACACTTACCTGTATAAATATAATACATTAGACGTATATTTTTCAAATGAATGTTTCTATACATGATTCATGAATGTAACAAACAAATGTCACACTTCTCTAAACGATACTAAATATTTTATTACATGGGGACTTGGTAGACCAGTGGGTATGACAGTCGAATACGTAAGCTGAAATTTCCGGTTGCAATTCCCTAAAAATACCTTAAAATAAAATTTTTTTGTTGGCTTCTAGGTCGACTCAGCACAAAGAAATTATTACCTTCGGTAGAAATACACTGGTCGGTAAAGATCAGACGAATTTTGTTAACTTGTATTACAGTGAATAAATAATTTGCTTACTACACTGCTCATTTTCCACTCAGGAGTATTAGAAGTTATAAATTACTATTTATTTATCATTGGATGATGTGAGCTTATAGAAAACCCGAAAATTTCAAAAGTTACTGTGTAAGTTTGTTTCTATTGTGATTGGTTTTATACCTAATTAATAATTATCGACTTGAGTCATAGGACGGAAATATTAAAATTTTGTGGTCACATTCTCAGTTTAATAAACGTAATACTTTTTTAAGTAGGCCCTACATCAATGATTCTCTTTTATACACAAAATTATGTTTTTCTTTTGTTTAATTAAAACGTAAACATTTTTTGCAAAGTATTTGTACCTCATTGATTTTTATTTTACACATAGTTGTTGCAGAATATTTTCTAAAGACGTAAATTTATTACGGAATATAGAGAGAACAGTATCGATACTCATATAGTATTGTACAATACTGTGAATTGCTTATCGACCATGTTATTTGACAAGTCATCCTGTAGGCAGTAAACGACGTAAAGGTGTTACATCAGCATGACAATGCTATACGTCGTCAGGAGTCAAACTAATGCAAGAAAAACGAGCCAGTACTTGATGCAGTGACGTTAGCTGTTCACACATCAAACATAATCAGCGTTCAACGTTAGCAGTCTTGGCTGGTTGACGTAATTTTTTAAGAATTGCAATGCAAATTATATGCAATGTTATTAAATCTGTCGTTGTGCTTACAGGCCTTCTACGAAAACTTTCACGTAACAGGTGGTTTGTTTTAGGTTGATCAGAGTTTTGGATATATTATTGATTGGTAGCCTACTGTAGTACTTGTTGGTAAATCAAGAAAGATCTCTAAAGGGGAAACAGAAACGTTAGTATTGACTTTACAAAACACAAACATTTACAAAATAGTATTTTATTCAAACAAACCTTTGACAGGTTTGACCCTTAACATTCTTGTCATTAAACCCTTAATATTGTTTGACTGTAACAAAATTAATGATAAAAAGAAGTTAAATTATAACATTTAAAAACATTGTTTTACTTAAAAAATTTAAAGTTTAGTTTATTAGTGCTCAATTTAGTAGCTTCACTTACATTATTTGTAATACAAATTTCATTATTACTAAGTTCATGCTTTTATGATTAAGGACACTGTTGCAAAAAGTAACGCGAGTTTTGTTGTTTCATAAAACTGTCTGCTGCTTACGATCGTTAATTTTGATTTATCTACAGAATTAACGTTTTATCTACAGACAAAATGTTTGACGTTTAAATATTAACTAAATGTATTATATTGTTACGACGGTCTAACTGATTGTCGCATAGTACAGTGCAAAACAAAATATAAACACCAATGAAATCAGTAATTAGCAAGTTCCATCCTCAGATGATGCGGTTTTCACGTGTTCTCCAGAGGACTCTGGAACGTACTTGAGCGCGGCCTTGACTGAGGCTACACCTGCACGACTACAGAGGGGAAGGGTGGAGGAAGCTCTCGGCTGTTCTACGCTGTAGCCTTTGTTTCAATATTATTTACTCATATAATTAATAAATTAATCCTAAAATTAAACGCCTCTTAAACAATATAACTGAATTGTTCTTAAATATAAGTAACATCTTTCGTATTACTAAAATACGCTCACAATCCGCGTAAAACTTTATAGACATTACGTCAGAATTTTAACTTAAGTAAAAGTAACGATGTAAAGTAACAATATTGTCAAAGAAACAGTTATATTTTCATCCTTGTTTTTAGCGTTGTAAAAACTTCTTTTACTTTTATGAAACACTAAAAGGGATAGTAATGAAATGATAAAACCCCCGTAAATAATTGAATTTCCTGTTATCTGTTATCTGTACACGCATAGAAAATTGACAGGATCTGCATAGATATATAAATAAACAGCTTATCTGGTGATAAATACTCGCCTCACAGACGCTGCTACATAAAAACTATGTTGAGGTTTCGGTCGTAGTGTAATCAATTCTAAACAATAATAGGCACTTAATGAACTACGTGAACAGAGCTTATTAATTTTACTTAGTTATTCTTAGTAATAAAATTGCTCATGTTTTTTTTACTGTTCGTTTTAAAGACCATAAATTAACCATTTTTTTATAAATTTGAAAGAAAGTTTTGAGTTGCTGTTACATATGCAGAAATACTTTTAATAATAAATGTAATTCAAAACCAGAGACATTAAAGCAATCAGTACATACTATTGATCCGTCTTTATATACAAATCACACAATACGAAATGCAGCAAATATAAGTACACTTTTACCATCAACTAAATTCAGTATGCGTATTAACCGCATTAAAGAAAACACCAATCTATTATATACTATCTACTACTAGACAAAATTAACAAAGCATAAACAACAGTCATACTCAAAAGTTTGTCTTTTGGCTATATATTTCCTAACTGTGAGCGTCTATTTGTTTTACAAGTAAAGGATAATATTTGTGCGCGTTCATGTTACAGAATTTGTGAGTTGAATTTATATTTAGTAATTATGAGTAGTATGAGAGTCGATTTGCGTTAGGCCTCTAATTAATATTCTGAGTGTATTTCGTGAATAAATTTGTAGACCCTATAGAAGTATTTAAACTCAAACTTTTATACAATGTATTTTCCCCAGACATTTAGCACCACAATCGACATAATAAATTTAGAGCAGCATACAGCAAGACGGCACAAGAGTTAAACAACACTTTACAATCAACTCCTAAATTAAAGTTCAGTAACTTCAGACATAGGCGATAAGTAAGAAGGAAAGACATACAATTTGCAATCAAGCACGCCAGATTGATAGACGAGTTTATGAATTTCTTGATAAAGAAAAAATTGTTGGTCTTTATTAATCAACGCGACATAGAGAGAAGTAACTGCAACAGCAAAGTCAGAGACCACAATTTGTAAAATACGGAAAGAGGTAGAAGTGTCAAAGTCAAATGGTAGAAAACTTTTAATAAAAAAACGTTTTCTCTACCACATAATTTTTGTGTTGTAATTTTAAAAAAGTCATTGTTAGAAGTAACATAATTGTTTACATCTATGAAGAGTACAGAAAGAATTGAATATTGCATCGCCTTATTGATATATTACAGTACACTCTGATACGCAACCACGGAACGGTCGGAATTGGATAACTACCGTTTGAGTTTCTACGTTGCTGTAACACGTTGTTTAAATTATCTGTGTTTAATTGGGAAACTACGGTAGAAAGGTAACCGGAGTGTTGTAATGTCCAATAATTACATGATTTCCAAAAATCAATTTAAAACCTCCATATAGTACGTAGCTTTAACAGATTATTAATACGATTGATTAGCATATTAGTCGTTAAGTTATCACATAATTAACTAACTAATTATATTTTTTGCAAGAATTAGGTATGCAAATTGACTAGCTGAAGTCTAAAAGTTAAAAATACAAATAAAAAATGAACATATTATTAAAATGAAAGGAAAACAATATAAATTGACAAATTTAAATTTCTTTGTATTTTAAATATGTTTTTGTACAAGATAGCTACAAAAATATAAATCTTCAAATTATAAGAATATAAATATTTTATAATAGTGGTTAATTCTAAAGACGAAAAAAGTATTATGTCTAATAACCCAAGATGCAATGCTTAATGTTTTACTAAATGTTTTAACGCAGATTATTTACTTTAAAAAAACCTAAGAAAATTTGTCTAGAAACTATTAATTTGGGAGAACATGTATTCTTTCATATGAGCTACAAAACATTTTGATATTTCTTTCAGAGTGATGGTACGAAGGCTATACTATATAACAGAAATTACTGGACAGAGGTATCAGAATCAACGTTGACAAAAGCAAAGTTATGGTAATAACCAAGCAAAATAATGAATAGCACCTAAATATTAACTGGAAAGGAAGGGAGATGAAACAGATCAAGAGTACTGAATACATACAACAGTAATATCCTCACTCCATACTACGTGTAGAACGTGGTATGTAGTCACGATAAAATAACAACGTGTACAAAAACAAGTCAAATGTGTTACAAGATTGCTCATGTTTTTACAGCTTGAGCGAAATCAGCATTACATAATACAAGTCAGTTTGCTGGTTACACTGCTACATGTGACAAAAGCGTAAATACACAAAGGCATATTGCTGGTCAAAGAAAAGGTATTTTTGAAGCGGCCACCTGGACGATCTAGACGAATGGATAAATCAACGTGAAATATGATAATCAGAAATCTGTACAAGCAGGATACAGGTAGTAGAGATAGTACAGAAAAGATCACCTCTTTGGCTTTTGTTATGTATTAAGGACGGGCAAAAGGAAGCCAACGCTCTCGTATGCAAATGGATCGACTAAGTTGAGAATCTGGCCGCCAACAAGAGGTGGACAAATATATTAATTATCAAACGTCTCGCCTGTGACAGGAGTGTGTATAAGAAGTGACTGAAGGACCCCCTATGTTCGACGGCTGAAGACGATGCAGAAAAGAATGAAAAATATATAATAGACTTTATACTTTAACAATATAATAAACGTTACAGAATATTTTGTTATAACTGAATATAAGTAAATGAGTAAACGACTTGTGTATTGAAAGTGCAAGGAGAGAGAATTAACATAATAAGGTTTGCAGATGACATTGCAACCACAATCGATGAGGTTTCGAGTAAAGAGTACTTAATAATAGTTAGTTAAGTTAGTTAATAATAGAGTACTTAATATTCGAGTTAAGAATAAATGTTAATAAAACTAAAGTGATGGTCTGTAGTAATTTGAGTAGGGTCGGACAGGCTCAAGTTTTATTTAACAGTAAATAGAAATTACTGAATTCTAAAGAATTTTCCGTGGAAACAATAAAGAGGTTTCTGAAGAGTTACATATGGAGCATAGGTCTATATGGATGTAAGAGGTAGACAATCGGAGCAGAGGAAAGAAGAGAACTTGAAGCACTGGGAATGAGGTGTTATAGGAAGTAAATGACAGTAGGATGGGTCGATAAGTTTATTTATGATGACAGTCTGACTAAAGTTGGAGAAACAAGAATTCTTTAGCAAAATATTGTGAAGCGAATGGTTGAACTTACTGACTACATTATGCGTCATGAGAATTTGAGGAAAACAATAATTGTACGGTACACTGAAGGAAAGAGAAGAAGAGGAAGACCAAGGCTCTATTATGTGCAATAGATTACTGGTGATGTAAATATTGTGACAGTACGTTTCATCACCATAGACATATAATCTGATATAATAGTAAAACACCAGTCATGAGTACTAGTATAAACCATGGATGATAAGAAAACTTAAAAAAATAAATGTATAATAAACATAATATGTCAATCCCAAATTAAAACAAAAGCAGTTGATGAAGAATAAATAAATATTGAAAAAAGTGCAACACACTAGTTATATTGAAAATTTAGAAGAGAAACATAAAGAAAACTATAATAACGTGATAAACCCAATAGATGTGGTAAGTGAGGGGTACAAATAAAACAAACCACGAAAATCAGAATGAATAAAATGAAACATGCGACAGAATGCAAGAAAGTGGAGTCAACATTGAATAAATAATGAAATGAAGAGGCAAATAACTAGGGTAAAAAGCATTGAGAAAAGAAGATTAAACCTAAATACCTTACAATTCGGTACAGAATCAAATAAAACCACCCCAAATTAATTGATGATAACATAAAAGATAAAGATCAAATAACAAGCAAACTAACTTAAAAATTCAATGCAGTAGAGTCAATAAAATGAAATGCGTGTTTTAGTATAGTAAAAGATTGTAATTAAACGATATTAAGACAAGTGCAGTGGGGGTGTAATACAAAAGAAACCAGTGATGATCAGAGATCATGGTATAAACCAGTGGGGGATGAGTAAAAAGTGAGTTAGTGGTCTTATGAAACAAATAACAGGTAGTAAGAACCAGAAAGTAGTAATAATTTATAGTTTAAGGATTTTTTAAAAGAACAATGTTTATTGTGTAGTAATTAGTAAATAAAATATGCTAATAGATTTAATAAGTTAATTTATTAGACACATGTTTGTTGTGATATAAGAAATTAATAGAAAGGGTTTATATACCCAATGATTTAAGGTGTTAAACGCCCATGTTTTGTTGCATTGTAACTAGTTGATAGAAGGGGTCAGCATACACCATAATTTAAGTTGTTATAACCATTTGTATAAAAGTTTGTTAATTGTTTAAGAAATGTTAGTTTAGAAAAATATTTAACATGTCATAACCAGGTAATTGGGGCATATCATTGTGTATAAGAAAATATTGTATAAACACAACGAAATGCTAGAAAACTGACATTTGTTATTGTTTGTTTTGATGATTTAATATATTCTAATATGATTATCCTTACTACTAACAACAATTCTAGGTATCCTTACTTTACATATAGCATCAATTTATTGTAATATTTGATCTTCTATAGATCAAAAGAACTGAGGCAAACTCAAATAACACTAAATTTTCCAGCATAAACATCACTGAGTTAAATAAAAATGAATACAAAGCCTAACAGTAATAAAACAGGAAAGGTAGTAATAAAATTATATGTATAAACCTACCATAACTGTAACAAGATGGATAGGAAGCATAATTATAGCATATATGACAGGCCATTGAGTTGATATGGTACCAGTATTATTGTTATCATAGGAAATGTATGAGTAGGTATTTAAAACTGTGATGTTATATGTAAAGTAAGGATACCTAGAATTGTTGTTAGTAGTAAGGATAATCATATTAGAATATATTAAATTAGCAAAACAAACAATAACAAATATCAGGCAAGATTAGGTCAAGTCCTAAGAAACACAAAATTATAAACATGTCAAAACAGTAAATAATGGGTCAAAATGGGGCACATTTGGTATCAAAATTATTTAATTTTACCAAACAATAACATGGTGTAGATCAAATATAAATTAAAATCAAAATAAACAAAAATAATATGAGGTGACAGAAATGAATTCCCTAGATTTCAAATAATGTAAAGTCACGTGATCCGAGGTCATGGAATTTGAACCAATCACAGAACACAAAAACAGGGTCATCAACGGAAATTAAACGTTATTTTGTACTCACTCAACTGTTAAACGTTAAACTGAAAAGTTCAACAGCGTGTAGCTAAGAATCAAGTTTTAATATTAAACCAGTAAATTTCACACCAAGAAACAAAAATATGCAATAAACAGATAACTGAAGAGGCATTCAACACAATACACGAATCCGAAAACGAGGAAAAACTTAACACTGATGGGAATTTGATGAAATTAACCACCTCTCATGTGAGCGTCATCTTTTATCGTAAGCAGGGTTGGTGAGGATTTTGGTTAACTATACAACGAATCATCTACATCACTTCACAACACCGTTTCAACTTAAAAACACAGTTAATCCAGACATTAAAAAAACCTCAATAAACTATTTTTCCAAGAGATTATGAACATTATATTACTTAAACCAATTTTAATCTGACATTGGGAGGAGCATCATCTCAAGTACGGGACAAAGGCAGTCGGCCATTTTGAAATTGTAGCGAGATCGCTGTTTAACGTGTAGGCAACTTCTGAATATGAACAAATTTAAACCAACACTAATACAGATATACTTTGTTAGTTATTAAGAATTAGATTTATAACATTGTGATGCATTGTATTTTTACTTAACACAATTTTCCGATCTTTATTAACAACTTTAAACGCAAAAATTGAGCAATCGCAAATTTTACGAAATCAAACTATGCTGAACGCAAAGAAATGTGTATGTTTTAGAAAGCGGGGAGGTAGTGAAACGCCTGTATCGTTAGGCGGCGTTACATGAAAGAAATTAACTTGTAAGAAAGTAGTAGAGTATAGCGGTAGGTTAGCAACGCCGGCCTTGGGGCTGACGTCTATAAGGAAGGCAATATTATGCTAAGTCACGTTTTGGGACATAACTATCATAAAATATATTATTCGCTAGGATATTAGGGGTGTTTACCAATGTTGTAAACTTTAAGTGCATGTAACAATAGATACCGTTATGTTCGAGAGAGCGATTTAAGAGTGAGATAGACAGTGACGCTAGTTTTTTAAGCACGTGAGACGCGAAAAACGTTCGGCAAATCAGAGGAAGCGTCATGTGTTGCGCGGGAGGTTTTCGCTAAGGAGATTGGGCGATTTTGTATTTAGCGCTAGTCTAAACCTATGGGAATGTTTTCTATCGAGACTTGGTAAGGGAAATTCCAAGCCTAGTATAAAAATATGAATTTGGAGAGAAATCAGGCAGTATTCTTTTATATCGGCGAAACTACACTGAAGAGACTCGCGTGCGCTGTTTTGCGTTAACTATATAGATATAAATTTTATTAGTAATTTAAAGAATAAAGTAAATTCGCAGCAGTAAACAGAAGTACGGGAACGCGATAATTGCTAACGCTAAATTTATAAAGTTGAATATACAGTAATAAGTTAATGAGTGAATGTTCGGAGTAGTAACGAACAACGAGAAGTAAATACTACATATAAATGTTCATCAATAAGATATGTTGTGGTGAAATCACTGAAGAGACGCGCGCGACGCGAACTGTGTTAGATGCACTTAATGTAAATTCAAGAATACGTTGTAAACCAGAGTATATAATTATACGACATAATTGTATGTATCACCAATATGTCAAGTGTAGTGTACATCTGTGATAAAGTGAATTAGTGCATTCATAACCAGGATTAACACGCAACAAACAGCTGCTGACGACTCACCGGCATGCAACACCTTAAGGACTACAAACATCGGAAGTATTCTCCACGCAAGTAACAAATAAATGAACATTTGATTCAATATTGTTTTATAAATATATATATTTATAATCAAATATAGTGACTCAATATGTCTAAAAAGAACTCATTGCCACGAAATAATATTCAAATTTTAAGGCAAAACTATTCAAGTCATGTTAAAGAAATTTGTAGTATATAAATGCAAAAGAATTATTAAAAGTTGATTGATATATTTTAATTTGTGTTTATTATTACTGGCGCCCTGAGGTACAATAAAGAGTCGGTACACTGGAGTAAGTGTTATAGTCTATTGAGTAGAAATATTAATATTATCAGTGACTGAAGTAGTTTGTAAACCTTACTTCTTACATGCTCATAGGCCAACATAATATGCAAATCAACAATTTAACTCTTTCGTAAAGGCCTAACAAGTAGTGTATTACAAACTCAAAGAACCCCATTACCTGAGAAAGAAACATTATATTGTAATTCTTTTTTAAGTACTGTTTGTCACAGTCGAAAACAGTGAGAGAATCGAATCAAGTTGTAACCGTTCGACTCACGAGGTGACAGACCGGCCCATGTTAAAAAAAAACAACAGATAATAAATTAATTTGTTAATCATATCAGCTCATTTTTTATTTGTTAGAGTGGCTACAGGAGTCAGTAATTACAGGTGACAGAGGAGAGAAGTTGCGGCGAGAGCAGGGACATCGAGTACGTCGCCACTAAAGCGGAATAACCTCACAGACAGGCGCGAGAATAGATCGATTGGCGTATCAACTGACTCGATCTGATTATCTATTACAGATTTAATTATTTCTCTCGACGCCGATTCAAACGATACGGCTGCGTACGATACTCTCGCTATTGTGAAGCCGTTAATAATTGAGAAACTAACGAACCACTCGACAACAAATATAATAGTATAAAAGACAATTGCTTATTTCACGAATAAACAAACAAGACACACTATTAAGAAATATTATTGCAAAATTGCCGCTCCTAGCGTGGCTTCTAACATATATAAACGACGGATAAAATATATTATTGTTATAATATACATACAAGTAAACAGAATATACTTAATGTAACCAAATGTTTTATATACGTACTTTACACAAAGTAATGTATATATTATAAAGTAATCGATTTAAAACATTTTTAAATCCATTTTTCGAAGATAGGTTTTACAGAACGGTGCAACGTAGAACATATTCTTAATAGTTTTGTAACTTTCTTTTTTTACATAACTTCGGGTTAAGTGAATAGAAATAAACCTGGTGTCTTTCGTAATGCAGGGCACACATACGCGTAAAGCACACGTGAGTCCCGAGAGAAGTAAAAGAGGATCATTTATCACATGCTCGGCTCTGTTAGAGCAAAACTATGTTCTAAAACTGAATACTGATTGTTCTTGTGTAACGTTGTCTGTCACAGACAACAAAATTAATGTTTATCTCACAGCTGTCATCGATTCATATAACAAATAATATCCGACTATATTAACTGTAGTATTTGTATTGCAAATATTTCTATTCTTTGCTATCTATTGTATAAATAAATTGCTAAACATTATAGAAGTTTTGGTCAAAAATCCATTTACATAATAAACAACCGCTACTAATAGACAGTGCCTTGTGCGTAGAGTATGTGTAGGCCTACATTAATATTATATTAACATGACAGTTGTGTTATTGAAACAAAATCCTTTGTTATACATGGATGCCTATCTTACTTAGAATGACGCAACATACGCCTATGTTAATCGGTGTCCTTCAGTATCAAGGTTTATTTAGACCCATGTTGATATTAATAGACGTCATACAACTTTCAAGCAGCCCAGTTAAAAAAATTCTGCATTTATTTCTCCTCGAACACATGATATTTTGTTTTTTCTTTTATGCTTTTAAGCAGATGGGAAAGCTGTTTCTTATTGAAAGCAGCAGATGGCAGCAAAAGAAAGTATTCTGTATTAGACGGTTTAGTACGGTACCTATCTGTACAGTTTCTCTGCTCTTTTAAAAGTTTATTGTCAATATGTGTCGACTATCATATATTAAGTGAATAATTAATTGCTGTGTAATGGGAGTGTAAAATTGTTATTGCTGTCATACTTTCTTACGTGATTTAATTGTTTTTGTGTAGACGTGTTTTTATGTGTCATGCAATACACATAAAGCGAAAACGTACAGATGTAATTGTACCTTTACATAATTACATAGTTAGGACATAGGTTATTAAAATGCACAGAATCTCTCTCTCACACACACACACACACACACACACACACACACACACACACACACACACACACACACACACACACACACACACACACACACACACACACACACACACACACACCATTAGGATAGTCAGTGCAGAGGTAGGCAAGAAGAAGCATTATATCGTGGCCGGCGACAAATTCTATTACGCAACTAGGTACTCTTGGATTATTGTTGTTGACGGAGCAGTCGTGGCGTATACAGTGACAGTCACTGCGATGTAAAACGAAGCAAACAGTTCCTTCTTGTAGAACACTGTACACACGGAAGCTTCTTACAACGATATATTTCTCTTACGCTGTCATTCTCCTGCACACGTAAACCCCCTAGTCAGAAATCCCATGGATCCTGAATGAATATTTAATATGAATTTTTTATATTACAAACATGTAATGCTACCATTTTCCCTGCAGAAACAAGACTCATATTATTGTATTCTCTTTGAAAACTGGATTGCAAACCCTCTCTAATAAACCCTACGTTTATAGAATTCTTGATATAAATACATTAAATTCTTTGTAGCATAAACTATAAATTATAACATATATCCTTTTGCACAATATTTTTTCTGTTTAAAAGTGTGTTTTTAAATCACTATTCTGTAATTGTTATATTTTGACATCGCTGGTTTCTGCCTACTTTGTCGCATTTGCTATAGCGAAGTTTCTCAAAACTTAATAGATATCTATAATTACTTAGGTTTCAAGTTTATTTTATAAAAACCTACAATATTCTAAAACCTGAGAGTTAAAATTAAACAGATACAGATAACCTGGATACCAGTAATATCAAAAGGAAGGAACACCTTAGACCTTATGAGCGTCTGCGAATCTAAATTATGTTTAGTTTGTATCTCCACAGTGTTTCAGGTTATTAAAAAACACACAAAAATATAAATTGCCTACATACATGGCTTCCATAGACTTGGAAAAGGCATTTAGTACAGCGAATAGAGGTGGGCTGTAAGGAATAATGGGAAAGAAAGATATCGCGTAACATCTCATTAGAGCCATACAAAATCTTCATGTGTAAAACAAAATCCTAACTCATTATCAGTTTCAGAATAATGAAACTGATAACTTTTGTTGCTTTTATGCTATGTAAAATTGTACATAGCAGAGAAGCAACAAAATTCGACAAAATCCTAACTGATACAAAAATACCCAGCAAAACGCCTAGTGCAAGCCTGAACGATTTTTTAGCACGACTGTAACCTCTCTATGCTTTTGGTATTTAAAGACAGGTTACAAGTTATATAGGACTAGGCCTAAGCCTAGAGAAGCAAAATTATGCTGGGTCCAGTATGACGGGACTTGCAATAAAACTCAGCTGTAACAGAACGATAACAATTTATTTTCCTTCATGCGCTGCTTTAACATCATCAAATCAGAATAACATATATGCCCAATCACAAGTATGAATACAAGTAAAAAAATAACAAGTGTTTATAAATATTAAGAATGACAAGTGTGTATAAATATAAAACATCACAAGTGTATATACATCAGTGGACACATGCATATATAATTATAGAACTCTCTTCCATCTCGTGGCTAGCTAGACACATAACAACACACACAGAACACAAGGTACACGAACTCACAATTACATTAATCTTAACACACATGCCCCTGGAATGTACCACCTGCCAGGTAGAGTAACTACAATTTTAGGTCCCCGCGGTGATAAAATTTACGCCCTTCGGCAACCTGTTCAGTAGAATAACATAAGGCCAAAACCCCCCAGGAAGAATGATAATAATTCATGAGGCACAAATAACCGGACCACCCCTTTATCTAGCATTCCATTGATCAATGACCCAAGATGAGTGTGTGAACCTTAAGTTCCTTTCACATCATTAATTGAAACTGACAACTACGTCCTCTATTTTCAGAAGGTGTTTATAAAATTCTAAACAGTTATTTGACTTCAAAAAAAATTACAAAAAAAAAACAATCTCTATATACATTAGTAAACAAAATTAATTGTTTGAGGCATTACAATTTCTGAAGATTTTGACAATACATAATTTACTCAAAAAGAAAATGATGAATACATGTTTTATAGTCAAAATAACACAGCAAAAGCTATAAATGGGAAGTCAACCCATATGTGTTGGCCAGTTAAGAAAACAATCAGTTTAACCCTTGTGCAAGGGGCAAAATCAGCTAAAATCTTTCCATTACATTAGTAATTATTTCTATTAGCCTCACATGACCATATAAACAATTAAAAGAATAGAATACAATAAGGTGGTTGTGCTCTGGCATCTGTGGAAGCGCGCCCGCCTGTAGTTGACAAAAGTTGACAGGCATTCAACCTGTCTGAAATTGCACCTGCGTGTCAGAAAAACTAAGTCCCATATTGTAATCCCAGAAAAGACCCAAAACAAAACCCCAGGAAGGCCCCCAGCCCTTAAATATGAAACCCATAGTTAAAATAATTTTTATACATAGCTGTTCCAGCCGGAACAGAGCTACTTAGCAATAATTAAATTTTGTAAAGAGTGAAATGAAAATGATGCAACAATAAAATGGTACAAGATAAAATCTCTCTAGCGAGCTCCCCAGTGCAGCCCGCACTTACAGCCATTGCATTTAGCGTTATGTAACAGAGTTATAAAAAAGCTTATGAAATTTAAGTAATAATGTTCAGAGTCATGATCACAGCTCAACTTCCCGGTAAACAGTCTGGACACGTGGTCCCATGGCTTCTAGGCAATTTTCAATTAACGGGCACACTGCCGGCCCGGCCCCAAAAAAAAAAATGAAATAAGCATAAATATCACCTCATACGTGCTGGCGAGTGCAACATAGAAATTCCGTCTCCGTCTCCCTCTCCGCAGGCGATCTTGGCATGGTTCTCCGCTTGGGCAGATGTTCAGCCAACAGCAGACCAGGAAACCGGCTTAGTGCGAGAACCCTAAGAATTCAAGCAAATTAGAGGACAGTCTATTAAAAATGTACACCCGAGTTAAGGTAATTAACCTCTTAACGGACCGCCAGCTAACTCTCACCAAAAGCACAATATTCATTAATTAAAGTTTTTACAACCTGCTTAAATAGTCTAAAATCAGCCAAGGAATAAGTAAATTTGAGGCATGAACAGAACTTATTAAATTGTGGCTTAATATAAAGTGAACTGTACTCAGTCAACATGCTTTGACAAAAATTTGCAGGTTAAACCGGCCACGTGGAGAGCAGTTATCATTATTTGACCAAAAAAAATTTAACAGCAAGTCACTCCCAGCACTGAGAAAGTTTTACAATCAATTAAATTTCATACCTAGAAGCTCTCACACTTCCTTCTCTACTTGGGAAGTTAATTAACAAAGACTGCGACAGTTTACCACATGCACAGACACAGTTCACTACTTGACTGCGCACCAAGTTTCTTAGTGATTAATTTTTAATGTAGTGTACTTTTACTATGAGAATGACTCTTGAAAACTTTTCGCATTATTACAGAAAATAATAACGCATGGCTACATAAAGGGCGTTACGTACAACAGTAAAGAATAAGTTTCTCTTACATAACTTTGTCAGGTCGCACACACATAAATACGTACTTTACACGATAGCATATATCTTGTTACTAAATATCCAAACAAATAATGAAAAATAATTAAATTCTTACCGGGAGTCGTTTATTCTTTAGCCCATCATGTAGAGCGATACAAACTGCGTAGAACAATACAAAGAGCGGAGACGGAGGGGGACAATTCTGTGAGCGAGGCCAAGCGTTGACTGCCCTCCGCAGCACACAATCCTCACCGCACACAGCCGAGTTGCGCGCGCAACCGCACACCGTGCCGCTCCCCTCATACCGCGGACCGAAGTTCGCCCGCTGCCTCAGCTCACGTTAGTTACAATTACGAAAACTTTCTAGGATTTTTGTAACCGCCGGCATCGAACCGGCACACCCCCACCCCGAAAGGGCAACCCGGTTGCCCCACAAAACTCGGGAAAGTACCCTGCAGTGTACTCCCATCTGAAAAATCCGGTGGACATCGTGGGTAAGGTGGCCCGATGGCACTTGCTCTCAGGAACACCACCAATCCCCATGCGACCGTCTCCTCCACGCCCACCCCACGGGACCGCCCCGACACGTCACCCTCTCCGGTGACCACCAATTACTCCCACCGGTCCCACTCACATGCTCGTCCTAGGACCAAACAAGGCATCTCCCACCTTGGCATGTGAGCGACCGTACTACCTCTCGTCCCTCTCTCGGACCGACCAGCCACATGCACCCACAATGCATCTCCAACCTTGCCATATGGCTGGCCCACTTCCCTACACAAGGGCGGACGGCCCCGCTCAGCCGGACAGAGAGGACCGCACCAAGGGCACACGAACATTAATCCCATCATTTACTCATTCAAATACACCATAACTAGAGGGGGTTTACTTTTCTACAGTACCTACTACACAACTTTCTCTCGCAACAAAAATAACACCAGGAAAACCGGAGAATGCGGCATGGCTCGGACCCTATAATGAACAACATCAACCTCAACAACTATTAACAATCAGCAACAGCACACCATCACTCCATCTAACCTTTAACACAGGGGAAACTGACGATCTCGAGGACCACAAGCTAAGTCTCTCTCTAACTCCGTTTGATAGATTTTTTTTTTTTTTTTTTTTTTTTTACTAAGGGGAGTGGTAGGAAAATTGGGAAGATGAAATGGGGCAAGGATCATTAAAGGGCAATAGCTAGGACTGAGGGCAAGGACCTGGCTACCTCCGGAAATAAGGAAGAATGGAGGAAACCAAGGCTCGCGTGGGCAGGGGCGCAACCCTGAAATAGATGAACACCACTGGGAATGTGGGGAACATCTACCCGCTACCCGTTAACCTCTACTTCTTACCTTTCTATGACGTACCTCGGGTGCCCGTTCCTTTCGGACACCACTCTCTAAGAAATTATTTTGTGTTGAGCTGTACTGACTGGTTTCTTCGGGATCAGAATCAAAGCAACTTACCTCCCTACTTTCACTCCGCTTTGGATTACGCTCATCGTCTAACTCCTCTGCTACAATTTCTACAATTTCTTCCTTTTCTACAACTTCCCCTTCTTCATCCACATAATCCAAATCCACTTCCTGACGCTGCACCTCCTCAGCCTCTTCCCGTTGCTCCTCTGATCCATCTTCTTCATCACACGCATCGCCAGCTCCTTCACGAACTTCTTGACTAACCTCTTCTCTGATCTCATTTTCATCAACACGTTCATCACCAACGACATCGCCATCACCTCCACTACCACCATCTGAACACTGCACATTCTCGTCCTCCTCTAGTTGCTCACCTGGTCCACCTGAAACTTCCTCCCGTTCCGCGGAATCCTCAACACTACTCACAGAAGGCGTCTGCACATCTTCACACACTACTTCACTCTCACTGACAAACTCTACAACGCTGCCCCCAAATTCCTCCTCAACTTCTACCTCACTTGCGGCATGGACATCCCCTTGTCCATCCACAACCTCAGAAACACTCGCAGCCCGGACATCCCTGTGTCCATCTGCAACTTCAGACTCTACAGTCTCCCTAACACCTACAACTATACTCACCTGCGCAGCATCTGCAGACCGCTCTTCTGACTCTTCTGTCGATTCCACTCTTTGACCACTTTCAGCAACCACAACGTCCTCAACATCTTCCACCCTGGAATCCAGCTGTCCAGGTTCATGTGCAATGACTACATTAATTTCGACTGGCGATGTTGATGTTACAGGGTCTGAATCCCTCATGAACCGAGATGTAAATACCGGAACAAATTCTGCGGCCTCTGGATTCAACCATGACGTCCTCTTTGGGTCCGGTAGTTCATTATTAACTGACGCGCTCTTATCCTCCTGTATTGTTCCCACGAAGTCATTCCGCTCTTCTACTTCTGCTTCCTTTTCTTCATCTACTACTCGCTTAAGCACTTGTACTTCCTCTGGAACCTTTAAAGTTTCCTTTTTCTCCGAATAGGTATAACGCCTTGGTACAGGCTCCCTACTTGCCGCTGTCTGTTCCCTAACATAATTCCTTTTTCCCCTGTTAATTTCATGTTTCTTTGTTTTCTGTGCTGTAGCTGTTGTTACCGTCTTCACACTTGCCACCCCCTTGTAGCCTCCATCACTTCCGGAATATTCAGGCTTTCTAAGCGTCTCTTGGGTTTTCCTCCAACCTCCATGTTTGTCCCTTTTGGCTCTTCCTGATGAACCACTGGAGGATTGGACATCTGTGGCATCTCTTCCTCGGGACTCGTCAGCCGCCTGGACCGTCCTTGAAAACACACACAGCTGTTCAAGATCCGCAAAACCACGTGGACGGTGCGCGAATGCCAAACGAGATCTCTCTTGGGGCGTCAGTCCTTGCAGAATTGCTTGGATAACTTCTGTATCGGGCAACCCCACTCTTAACACCCGGGCAGCTTTCCGTATATCGCGCACGAAATCTCCTAACGCCTCTCCGTAGGCCTGTGGGCGATAGAATCTTTCCAACTCAAGCTTGAAGCGTCGTCGAGTGGGTATGAAGAAGTTCAACACCTCCCCATGGAAAGCATCAACACTGTCACCCCGACGCAGGGCCTTGTTGACCAGACCAGCCAACGTACTCCGGCAATACGGGTATATAAGATACAAGACCTCCCCATCGGACACCCCTGGGAAACCAGCCACCTGCAGGACCAGGTCCAAGAACACCAACAGATGGTCCTCATCAAATCCATCCACCACCGGAAATTTCTGGAGAACGTCTGTAAGAGGGTGGGGCAATTTCTCGTAGCATATCCCCGCCAGACTTACACAATTCAACACAAACAATCATAAAACAAATTCCCACTAAACACCTAACACCAACATAACCTACAAAAACATATTAACAAAAATCGGAAAAACTCAAGTACTGTCCTTCCTTTGAGTAGACCCCCGGGTTCTCTAGCGCTGCGGAAACCTGGCCTATTCTGAACCATGCAAACCCCGACGAAAGGAGACAAGAGACAAACAACAAAACTACACACACATAACAGCAAACAGCAACTCGACACACACGTCGTACCAACACATAATTGACAACAACCAACTAACCATCAACTACAAGTCCTAATTCGGGAATGCAAAATCATTCGACATCAACCGGACACAAATCGGTTCCGGTACCGATTTCCGATCGGGCCATACCGCATCCCGTCAATATACCACGCTAAACACCGACCCTAATTAACATTCCATCTTCCAGGCCACGCTTGCGACTCCCCGGCTGTACAAGCTATCAAAATTTTAAACACCATTAACCGCCTCAGTGGTGCGACCCGACTCACAAAATTAAACAACCTATAACTAGCCTACACGGGCCCTATATCAACTAAGTTACAATATATTTATCTGCTTGCAATTCGCATGTTTTATTCTTCGTATTGTTTAAATTAGCAGCCATCCTTACTATTTCTTTTATGAATTTGCTAACTGCTATAATTTTTTATTGTTCGACTAAGCTTTTCGTCATTACTGACATCTTCAGGTCTTAAACAACGTTATAAGTTACAATAATTGCATTAATATTTCCGAGTCTGCAAGCCCCGTCACACACCAGGACCCAAGGGTTCAAGCCTAGAATGAACCACGCTCTGATCTACCATTTGTAACCTCTCTATGCTTTTGGTATTTAAAGAGAGGTTACAAGTTATATAGGACTAGGCCTAAGCCTAGAGAAGCAAAATTATGCTGGGTCCAGTATGACGGGACTTGCAATAAAACTCAGCGGTAACAGAACGATAACAATTTATTTTCCTTCATGCGCTGCTTTAACATCATCAAATCAGAATAACATATGTGCCCCATCACAAGTATGAATACAAGCAAAAAATAACAAGTGTTTATAAATATTAAGAATGACAAGTGTGTATAAATATAAAACATCACAAGTGTATATACATCAGTGGACACATGCATATATAATTATAGAACTCTCTTCCATCTCGTGGCTAGCTAGACACATAACAACACACACAGAACACAAGGTACACGAACTCACAATTACATTAATCTTAACACACATGCCCCTGGAATGCACCACCTGCCAGGTAGAGTAACTACAATTTTAGGACCCCGCGGTGATAAAATTTACGCCCTTCGGCAACCTGTTCAGTAGAATAACATAAGGCCAAAACCCCCCAGGAAGAATGATAATAATTCATGAGGCACAAATAACCGGACCACCCCTTTATCTAGCATTCCATTGATCAATGACCCAAGATGAGTGTGTAAACCTTAAGTTCCTTTCACATCATTAATTGAAACTGACAACTACGTCCTCTATTTTCAGAAGGTGTTTATAAAATTCTAAACAGTTATTTGACTTCAAAAAAAATTACAAAAAAAAAACAATCTCTATATACATTAGTAAACAAAATTAATTGTTTGAGGCATTACAATTTCTGAAGATTTTGACAATACATAATTTACTCAAAAAGAAAATGATGAATACATGTTTTATAGTCAAAATAACACAGCAAAAGCTATAAACGGGAAGTCAACCCATATGTGTTGGCCAGTTAAGAAAACAATCAGTTTAGCCCTTGTGCAAGGGGCAAAATCAGCTAAAATCTTTCCATTACATTAGTAATTATTTCTATTAGCCTCACATGACCATATAAACAATTAAAAGAATAGAATACAAGGTGGTTGTGCTCTGGCATCTGTGGGAGCGCGCCCGCCTGTAGTTGACAAAAGTTGACAGGCATTCAACCTGTCTGAAATTGCACCTGCGTGTCAGAAAAACTAAGTCCCATATTGTAATCCCAGAAAAGACCCAAAACAAAACCCCAGGAAGGTCCCCAGCCCTTAAATATGAAACCCATAGTTAAAATAATTTTTATACATAGCTGTTCCAGCCGGAACAGAGCTACTTAGCAATAATTAAATTTTGTAAAGAGTGAAATGAAAATGATGCAACAATAAAATGGTACAAGATAAAATCTCTCTAGCGCGCTCCCCAGTGCAGCCCGCACTTACAGCCATTGCATTTAGCGTTATGTAACAGAGTTATAAAAAAGCTTATGAAATTTAAGTAATAATGTTCAGAGTCATGATCACAGCTCAACTTCCCGGTAAACAGTCTGGACACGTGGTCCCATGGCTTCTAGGCAATTTTCAATTAACGGGCACACTGCCGGCCCGGCCCCAAAAAAAAATGAAATAAGCATATATATCACCTCATACGTGCTGGCGAGTGCAACATAGAAATTCCGTCTCCGTCTCCCTCTCCGCAGGCGATCTTGGCATGGTTCTCCGCTTGGGCAGATGTTCAGCCAACAGCAGACCAGGAAACCGGCTTAGTGCGAGAACCCTAAGAATTCAAGCAAATTAGAGGACAGTCTATTAAAAATGTACACCCGAGTTAAGGTAATTAACCTCTTAACGGGCCGCCAGCTAACTCTCACCAAAAGCACAACATTCATTAATTAAAGTTTTTACAACCTGCTTAAATAATCTAAAATCAGCCAAGGAATAAGTAAATTTGAGGCATGAACAGAACTTATTAAATTGTGGCTTAATATAAAGTGAACTGTACTCAGTTAACATGCTTTGACAAAAATTTGCAGGTTAAACCGGCCACGTGGAGAGCAGTAATCATTATTTGACCAAAAAAAATTTAACAGCAAGTCACTCCCAGCACTGAGAAAGTTTTACAATCAATTAAATTTCATACCTAGAAGCTCTCACACTTCCTTCTCTACTTGGGAAGTTAATTAACAAAGACTGCGACAGTTTACCACATGCACAGACACAGTTCACTACTTGACTGCGCACCAAGTTTCTTAGTGATTAATTTTTAATGTAGTGTACTTTTACTATGAGAATGACTCTTGAAAACTTTTCGCATTATTACAGAAAATAATAAGGCATGGCTATATAAAGGGCGTTACGTACAACAGTAAAGAATAAGTTTCTCTTACATAACTTTGTCAGGTCGCACACACATAAATACGTACTTTACACGATAGCATATATCTTGTTACTAAATATCCAAACAAATAATGAAAAATAATTAAATTCTTACCGGGAGTCGTTTATTCTTTAGCCCATCATGTAGAGCGATACAAACTGCGTAGAACAATACAAAGAGCGGAGACGGAGGGGGGCAATTCTGTGAGCGAGGCCAAGCGTTGACTGCCCTCCGCACCACACAATCCTCACCGCACACAGCCGAGTTGCGCGCGCAACCGCACACCGTGCCGCTCCCCTCATACCGCGGACCGAAGTTCGCCCGCTGCCTCAGCTCACGTTAGTTACAATTACGAAAACTTTCTAGGATTTTTGTAACCGCCGGCATCGAACCGGCACACGACAAGGTTGCCGAATATTACTTGCTCTGTTAACTTTTGGAGCATCGTATCTGCGACATCATATATAATTGACACATGAAACTTCCGGAGAATTTTATGATTGGTCATTCTGCAGTTGACACTTTGTTGTTTGCTAATGACTACGCTAACCTGCTAAACCCTAAAAACAGCTTGCAGATAGATGTCCGCACATTTCATCAAATTTTCAAAGATTTCTGATTACAGATTTGTACTCTGAAGGCTAAGATCTTGGCTATTCATGGAACTGATCTCATATAAGCAAAAATGGTTGTAGACTCTACTGTTCTGGAGCAGGTCAAAAATTTTGAATATCTGGCGTGTAACGTCTCTTATATTTACAAATAACGACGTGCTGAAGAAGGTGCATTGGTATAACCACATGTGCGGGACAATCGGGAGAAGACTAAAATTAATGAGTAGTGAAACACGCCTAAAGTTGTAAATTATTACCACAATTAGTGTACACATACTGTTACACATTTCATACAATTTACCATTGCGAAAGTGTATTTTTTATTACAGACATAACAATATACTGGTAAAACCACAGTTAAGAAAATAAATAATTAATTATAATGTTACTGACTCGGAATATTTTTTTATTGGTAAAAATGTTAAATCTTTACTTTGTAGCGTGAACCACTTCCCGCTTATTACAACCTTTGTAAGAGGCTCAGAAGCTTGTAATAAACGAAAACTGGTTCAGGCTACACGGTAAAATTTTACATTTTTACCAATAAAAAAAATTAGTGTCCTGAGTAAGAAATATTATATTTATAGTCAGTTAATCAACGGACACGTCATGGACAAGGACAACAAAATCTTAAAAATAAATAATATTCAATAATATAAATAAGTACATAATTACATAATAAATTAGATAAACACGGATTGAAGTACATATATACGCTTTAAAGTAAGTGTAGACACTTTGAGTCATTCAAATAAGCTTTAAAAATACAAGAACAAACTTTAGCAAACTACAGAAAGTGCCATCGTTTGTTTACATGCACAATTGTTTTTATAAATCAAAAGTCTTTAGTGAAGTTAATACACTGACTTTCTTATTTGTTCTGATGTACGTATCATTAGCGTAGCGTTTTGCAAAACAATCACGTACGTTGCTTCGCATTTTACGTTACTTCATCAGATCGTGATTGCAATAACGAGTTAACATATATTCGGTACGTAAAATACAAAGAATTCTAGTATTCACTTTCTTATACAATTTTTTTCTTTTCACATGACATAATCATGGACAAAAAAAATATTGTAAAGTAAAATGTTGGATTTTAAAATTGTGATAAATTGTGCTACGGTTAAACTTGATAAACGTGCACAATGTAATGAGAATTAAAAATAAATATAGAACGCACAGAATGACGCGTTATCAAAACTTGAACTAATGTAACTTAATGAATTATATCACTGAAGGCTAGACACCAGACGCCCACAACAAACGATCCTGTTTTGATGAAACCACTTGTGACACAGCTATTGAAGGAAAGGAAAGACCATCATAACAAAATGCTCTAATAGATCCCTGCTGAAGGTTGTGAAGCAGCTCACAATTAATTATCGTAGTATTAAAGTTGATCTGCAGTTAGAAAACCGTATGTGCTTATTACGTGACAACTTGGTAAAAGACACGATGACGAGACCGATTATTTTTTCCTATATGATGTCTAGAAGGAAGGAAAGTATAAATTTCCTTACTGTGTGTGTAGTAGAAATTTAGGCGATTAATTTTGTTCAACACAAATAACTTTGTAACATTTGCTGGATTGAAACAAAATGTTCTTTGAGAAGAAAACCCTGAAAATCAATTCAGTCGTGTTTTAATTAAAGGTGCAAAAGTAATATTTTTAATTCAGTACATACTAAATAATGTCTGTATAGTAAAATTATTGTTATTGATATATTGTGTGTTCAGCACTTAGTGTAAGTAAGTGAGGAGCCGAATAATGATCAGTGTCTGTTCAACTAAGACAAGGCCAAACACGTATGGCATCTCACAGAAAGGTGAATAATTGTTCAGAAACATCGGTTTCTGTACGCACTAATAAAATAGGTTTATATAGGTTTTACGCACAATATGTTATATAATATAGGTTTGGTTACGATAGTAAAATAATATTATAACTGGTTTGTAATCAAGAGTTTTATGAGGTGAGATTGCAAATAAAATTTTAGTAATGAATTTTAAGATATTGTTACGACGGTCTACTGATCGTCGTATGGTACTGTGAAAAACAAAATACAAGACGCCATTTACGTCACTAACACCAACTTTAATTATCACAATTAAATAGTTTGTAATCAACAAGATACTCTCTTACAACAAATCAAATAAAAATTGTTCACACGCAATGAAAATGTCTAATAATATAAAACACAATTATATTACAATTGTCCCGCACAATTATAAAACACATAACACTTCACCACAATACTACGAACCGCACTCCAATACATCGCAACTCAAACTCACTGTGTAATCGTCCGATAATAACTGAACTAAGCGCCGCTGAAGCCTTGTATTTATACCCGGCGCAGACACCAGAACATCTCACATACTACGTACCACCGCTATACTAGGACGTAATTGATTGCGGCCTTGACACATTGCGCGCGGCTGGCGACGTCTAGAAACGTCTCGCGAACGCATGTTGAAATCACGTACGCACACGACATTACAGCCGGAGTCCTCAGAACATTCGAGATACACGTAGATTGTTCTGTAATGTCGTAACAATATTAATTTAATTAATATTGCTTCACATTTTTAACCTTGTGTTTCAATACAAAATTCTGCACTTACAGTAAGTGTAGATGACCGCGTGCGTAAAGTGTTTATTTATTTATGTTTTTAAAGTAAACATGTGTGCTAGTTCGGAGTCCAGGAGAACAACTGTTTAAAAGTAGAGACATTAATAATCAAAATTGTATTTATTCTAATCTGAATGAAATACACATCTTTCAATTGTTCTAGACGTACAGTTGTCAAATACACAATATTATAACAAATAAGTAATGTCACTGACCAAATAAACTTACAAAAGTCAGAATTACAATAAAGAGCTAAACACAGTCTTGTTATCGTCCTTTAAGACAGCTCAGGTTTGAAGAGCTTACGGATCCGAATATTTGATGTACGCCTATACGTAAGTAGACAGGTGACAAGGGACAAGGCCCCTTTACGTGTTGTTGACAAGGGAATTCCAGGTGATTTGGACAAAGCCTCGGCGTCTCTAGGCTATTGATAACGTCCATCCTAATAATTACAGAATACGTGACAACCACCAGATAGATCACTATTACTATATTGAAGCGACGTAATATCTGTGTATACAAAACTCAAAGTCTGACGATTTGTTTGTTTGCTAATATTTAATACAAATTCACTCCGTCCCATCGATTCCGACAAAATTTTGCACAGGTTACTTTTGAAACAAAGCTACAAAAACATTGTCTAACTTGGAATTTAATATTCCTCCCCGTTTGCACGATTTAGGCCCTTTCAATTGTGTCATGCGGGTTGCCTACAAGTGCCGATTTTCATATTCCTCGCTTCGGCATCTGTATCACTCTCTTTCTGCCTCTCTCCCTATCACCATCCTATGTCGAGCACACTTGCCCTCTACCTCCACCCGCTACTACTCCGTCCGTTACTGTGGGCCTTTCACGAGCATTCGGGACGCTTCCTCCATTTCTCTCTTCGCTTCTAGAACATTCTGCATCTACCTTCTGTACGCACCACTCTCTTCACTCCTTCACTGGGTGGACGGGTATATAAGGCGCAACAATCGCCAGTGATGATTAATTATTACTTCGTCTTTGAAGACAAGTAAACAGTACACGAGATGTACACCTTTACAGAGTTTTTACCATTTCAGATTCTCTATAAAGTTGTTCATTCATCGTCGTATCAGTTACATTTATTTGGTCGAGTTATTCTGCATTCCTGTATTCATTTGTCTTAACTACACTCCTTTTAAACTTCACCTTCAAATAGCTTTACACTTCCGTTTGTTTTCATACTTCTCACTTTCCATCAAAGTCATCCTCCTTTCAAATTCCAGTTAACAACACTCCTTTTAAACTTCACCTTCAAATAACTTTACAACCCTAGTTTGTTTTTCTTATTCTTCACTTCCTTTCAAATCTACTCCCCTTTGAAGTAAGAGACCTATATCACCTTATTTTGAGGAAAGCCTTCGGAAGAAACAACAAAAAATTAGGCAGCTCTATCCAAATGCTAAGCGAGCAAGGTTGCTGAGAGCAACTGAAACACCCGAGGAACATGAGTTCCGGCTTGAACAACAACGAAGAAGACAGGCAGAGATTAGGTGTGCAGAGACACCTGGGAAGTATACAGAGCACGTAAACCAACAACGAAGAAGGCAGGCAGAGGTTAGTGCCGCGGAAACACGTGAGGAGCATGGGGAGCGTGCAGGCCGACAACGTCTGAGACAGGGTGATTTAAGGGCCGCGGAAACTCCTAAGGAGAATGGAGAACGCGTCGAGCGGAATCGCGTGAGGCAGGCTGAATTAAGGGATGTGGAATTACCAGGATGTGGAGACGAAGTAATTTGATTTTAGAGGCTTTTCAGTATGATCCAAATTATGACAATTCGTCACATCCCATATTTACGACTGGCAAAATGGATGTGATATGCGAATTCTGCCAAGCCAAAAAATTTAAAACTAAATTTCCTGGCATGTGCTTCTCTAATAGAAAATATATTTTACAACCATTGAATCAACCACCAGAACCACTTCGTTCGTACTATAACATCTTTTCTTGTGTTATAACATAGGGAAACCGCATTAATTGGTTATGCCAATTATACAGGCTGCCTTCGTTGTGACGAGCTGAAAATTAATCACAACGCCAAAACAATTAATATAAAAGGATATTGTGAAGGGGAGACTGTTGATTTATGCACTCAGTTTAGTCGGTACTACAGATGACATCTCTTTATTACATAATGAGATTAATTGCTCTATTTAAGTTCTCAACATATATGGTTCAACAGCTTACAGTTTACAAGATGATTATATATTTTTATTCTTTCACAAGGGCCTTCAAAATAAGATGTACATCAATTTAATTTATTCCACGGATCCGGGATTGAATATAGTATGTTAATAATGGTGACCTCGCCATATACAATCTTGAAAATTGTGCCATTTGAAGAATGGACTTTATTAATCTTTTTAAAACAATAAAACTTTCAATTTAAACTTTTACTCTTTTACTACAAACAGTTTTATTAGATTACAGACTACATGTTACATATAATGTCTGTCTTTTAAAGTCTTAAAGTGGTGAGTTAAATTGTCTTTTGTTGGTTATAATTTTAGTATCTCATAACCATGGAAGACAAGCCTCCATGTCACCTGTGTTTTCTGTAGTTGATGCAGATTTGGCTCTTCGGTCCTCGGTGTGTTTCCTGAAGGTCGGTCGTTACCTTAGTATCCGGTGACGGTGAAGTTCCTGACGTATGTTACATCATTCTGGGTGTGGTACTCTCTTCTGAGACGACTGTAGTAATTCTTGTTGTTAGAATAAATAAAGCGAAAGTTGGTTTCGCTGGTATTCACTTCACATGATTATTTATTACTTGAAGTTCACCTCATGGTTCTGGTACTGTATTAATTACATTCTTTCATAATAAAGAATAGATAGAGATGTCATCGGCGCACAGTTTAGGTATTTAAATATTCTTTAGCTAACATTCACATTTTTATATCCGCGTCGCGAACCAACGCTGTGCGCAGCTTACGGCGTGAGCGCTCCATTGCAAGTGGCAAATAGTTTAGGGGTTAGAGTAGTAATCTCGCGACATTTACTATTCAGCATAAAAGTAGTTCCATGTTCCTTCTTTATTTAAAGGATTAACGTTTGACTATTTAATTAAACAGAGATATTCTTAGTTACAGGCCTTATTTAGTACATTACAGTGGTCTTGTTTAATTATTTAAATAAGCTCAAATTTACAAGTATATTTAGTTAGTTTAGGGGTCGGAATTCAAGTTAATTCTGGTTAGCGCATGTCTATGCAGGATTAATTAACAAGGTTTACCCTTTCTGTACAATCGTATTCCTTTTTATTTTATTATTAGACTTTTTATTAAATATTATTATTATTTAAAGATAGCAATAAGATTTAGTATAAATGTGCGATTTTATTAAAAATTTAAAATTTCTCAGCCTACACATTACCTATTTATTAATTACCATAATTTTTATTAATGAAATCGTCACAGTACATGTCAGGAACGACTTCAGAATCCAAGCATTTTCTACAAAATATTCGGCGATACAATACATGCTTTCAGATGGCATCTTTCGGTACAACAGCAGCAGCCGAAGAAACTGATAGTTTTGTGCCAACTTTTAAAGTAAAATGACAAATATATCACAAAATCGGGTCGTTGCTCTCTGTCCCAAATAAAAATCTTCACTTTAAAATTTGGAACGTCAATAACATCATTACGTAACATCGATCCACCAAAAATGTGCAATTGTAAGAGGGTCGCGGAAATTGGGCCGTGTTAAGACTCTCATGCCAAACGTAATAAAGGCTACCATCATAACAGGGTACGCCAAAGGAGATGTCTTTATTCCACGTCTTAAATTAATACCAAGCGATATGCCCTTCGATTTTAAGCGGCTACAATTCCCCATTAGGCTTTCATTCGCGATGACGATCAACAAGGCGCAAGGGCAGTCCCTTGGGGTAGCCGAAATCAATTTATAAAGTGCATGCTGCTCACATGGCCAGGTGTATGTAGCCTGTTCAAGGGTAGGTACGCTTAAGAATTTGTACATGTATGCACCAGAGGGAAAAACTAAAAATATTGTATATCCTAAAGCGTTAGAATGATAGTACTGACGTGGTATCGCACTATCTGTATGCCCACAAACGTAAAAATGCTAAAGGTATATTATTGTGAAATCAAAAATATTTTGAAAATAATAAATGTAACATAAGTGTAACTTAATAAATAAAACATAATGTAATAATGTCATTTGAAAGTATTTTGAAAAATAAATGTAACTTACAAAAACATATCTGTTTTCTTTTAGACGATTACATTCCTCTCACTCTCAGTAAATATCAATCCCTAACCGCCCATGACAATAAACGAGCAAGTAATACCACGTGGTTAATAACCTTTAAATATGAACAAAGATGCGTAGAAAACACAAAAATAAAGACAATTTAAAGAATGATAATTTTAAAAATTTCTCTTTATAAAAAATTACAATTAAAAGAAAAAGATAAAGCGGCCGAAGCCGCATGTTTAATACCTAGTTAGATATACTTAGAAACAATTTATGTGTACGGTAGTACAAATATTTTGAAAAAATATAATTTTAGAAATCAAATGATTAGATACAAGCATAAGTACAAGCTTGAAAATAAATTTAAAAATTTAAAGAGATTAGATTCATATTCGCGCACATATATATCAAAGTCGTCATACTAGATTAATTGTGTCTCAACTAGATACCACTCTCAAAATAAAATTGACATTTTAACAATTGTTAAAGTCACTGTAGGCCTACTGTTTTGGTTAACGCCAATGTTGTAACAAGTAAGATATTCTTCACCCATAACTCTTTAATGGTTTGAAGACTTATTTGTTTTAATAATGTTTTGTCTGAGATTTAAATCCTTCGTTGCGTATAAAACCATTGTCTAAAAGCAAGTTAAAGGAGTGCCTGTTAACAGGGTTGCCTGATTTTTGCAAAAAGTAAACAACTAATTTGTTAGGTCCGTAATAATCTCTGGTCATTATCACTTTGGCACAACTATGAACTGTCATATATATTTTACGTAAGTTTTGTGATATATCACATTATACTTTGCGAAAAGTAAACAACTAATTTGTTAGGTCCCTAATAATCGCTCGTCATTATCACTTTGGCACAACTATGAACTGTCATATATATTTTACGTAAGTTTTGTAATATATCACATTATACTTTGCGAAAAGTAAAAAATTAATTTGTTAGGTCCGTAGTAATCCCTGGTCATTATCACTTTGGCACAACTATGAACTGTCATATATATTTTACGTAAGTTTTGTAATATATCACATTATACTTTTCGAAAAGTAAACAACTAATTTGTTAGGTCCGTAATAATCCCTGGTCATTATCACTTTGGCACAACTATGAGCTGTCATATACATTTTACGTAAGTTTTGTAATATATCACATTATACTTTGCGAAATTGCTGCGATTTTGTTTTCATTATAGGCCTACATACCTGGAAAGTTTGAAACATCTGTTGATGTCAAATGTGAGCGTAGCTTTCGCCTAAAATTCTGAGTAAATGTACCCTAAAATGGTTAAACAGTGTTATTATAGGATATGTATTACACCATTAAAAGTAAAATGTGTCTAAATTAAAAAAAAAAACAGTTTGGAAATATTTAAAATTCTTTGTTTTAGTATAAGTGAAATACACTTAAGGGATAAAGGATACCTAGCAACAGAGATGGTATTGGTTCAATTACATGTTAAAGTTCGGTGTAAAGAACAAATTTTTACAGAGTAGAAAGCCATGGTTTATGTCTTCTGCTCATAAATTTTAATGCCGTAATTCGAACAGACTCCTTGTAAGTGTAAAATCTATCTGTAGAGCTCGCATTCATTCTTTCCGATGATTACATGATCATCCGCAAAAAGTACGTTCAAGTTACCCGCATCCGTAATTTAAGTATGATCTATCATTCATTTTTATTTCTGTATCATCTGTAAATTTCCACTCTCTACCCATGTCACAGATATAGATTAAACAAGGTTAGAGATACGTTACAGCCTTGGCGCACTCCCTGATTAATGTAAACCTCCTCTATCAATACTGCCTTATGGACAATACTATCTTTGTACAATGTTATAAGCTCTTCACATTGTCTACAAGCTGTTTAGGCTAACTCATCTTACAATAATTTCATAGAATAGTCCTGTTATCTCTATCAAACGGTTATTGATTGAGCACTGAGGATATCAAATATTTTATTGATTATTTAAAACAGAAAAAAACTTGAAAGAGCATACAACGTTGAATACCAAAGCAAGGGTGGAAATATATTTAAAAATATTACTCCATACTGACTTACAGAAACATAATAAAAATATTACTGACTAAAAACATAAATTATAAAAAAACAATAAACAAAGAGAATTAATTTTTTTATTTTTTTTATTTTTTTATAGAGCCTAAAGGTACCATATAATGTTATTATTTATATTCTTAAAGCGATCGATTTCGGTCACAGACCATCATCAGGTTATATAGCACATTCACAATATTATAAAACACCATTATTTATAAAAACGAATTTGTAGACATTGTTAATTTTGATATGTATAACATAATAACATTATATGGTACCTTTAGGCTATATAAAAGAATACAAAAAATAAAAAATTGAATTATAGGTACCATTAATAAAAAACAATAAATGTAAGTATAAAATACATCACATTATCATTAAAGTGAATTACTATTTTTTTGAAGTTTGACAGAAGAATATGAAAGTTGAGTAATAAAAAAGCCACCACCACTTCGCTAAAATAATGTAAAAACGATTCCTTTAATGACAGTGTCGCTAAACGACAGCGTTTGTTTAATACCTCGGAATTGCATATTACGTCGATTAAATCCTACGGCAGTACCAAACGTTTCAATGTTGCCTACAAAATTAGATCTAGAAAATTTAAGTCATAATGTTGAGAAGCAAACCTAAGTATTTGGGAGTAATCTATATGAACTGGTGACAGTCGCACTGGCAACTCAAATGAGATGGTAGTTGTCCTGGTTATCTGTTTCCTTATTCGTCTTACTTAATCTCCTATAACGATTTGTAGCGTCCAGTACTTCATTTACATCCCAGAACTACTAACGAAAGATTCTAGTATTTGCCAAAAACTTTTCAGATATCTGTAATGGAAAACATTACAGCAGTTTCCCTACAGTTTCACATTCCATATCTCACTTCATATATTGCAACAATATATATATATATATATATATATATATATGCATATTTACCCAGGGCAGTATTTTCTAAATAATTAGTGTAATGATAGTATGGCAAATAGTTTTAAATATTTTGTGGCTGAAAGTACAGGCGTATACACGCGACAGCCTGTCCATAGTGTACACCTGCCCGACGGTATTGTTTACAAGTGTAAGTCATCATTTGTGTGTCTGTGTGTGTATGGCAGTTCCGACTTGCGTTAGACTACGTATGGATTTTTGTTTTTTATTAGTAAATCAGGTATTTACATGATTAAAATAAATTAATAAATGTGTTTTTTACCTATTACCAAAGATATATTACATTCTAAAAATTATATTAGAATAAAGACATTGAAACGCGTATGGAAATGCAAAATTATTGCAGAAAAGTGCAATAATGAAGACGTCAAAGAAATTAATTACTACCACAATCAATTAGTAATTAACAAATTAATGTGCTATATGCAAATGACGAGTGAAAAATTACGAATACAGTGCAACCACTCGCCTAAAGATCAAGTTTTTGGTTATCGCGAAAACGGACTAAAAAGTGATCAGTTAAGAAAATACGCAAATCCCAAATTGATAAAAGTTCAACATGAAAAAACCAATATCTGACATGTTAGTTTGCCGTCTACTATAAATACCCGGCAATTTTTGGCAGGGTCAGACACCGAGCAGTTTCTCCCGGGAAAACTATGTCCGTTTGCTAATCGACAGACTCAAGCAAAGGTCACTGTCTCCGTCTGCTGATCGACTTGACATCAACATCATCACCATCATCTGCAATACACCACGATTGATGGAGGAACACAGGACCACCATCAACAACAGGCTATAAAATATTGAGGAATATAATAAAGTAATAAATGTAAATAGTGTCAATATACAACTTAAAACACGTAATTGTAAGTTGCTGTTAAAAATAATAATCTTATTCTGTTTAACTTTACAAATTGGGTGAGTCATTTGAAATTATAAATATTCTTAAAGTAAATTTATTTTTATTAACATAGTAATAGAAACAAGTTAATTTATATCTGGTAAAGTTATTAGTATTTTTATAGATGAGTTGCTATTAGTTCAAATTTTTGATAGTGATTCAAAGTCAGACACCCATGCAGTATAAAAGAATTTTTTATAATTAGTTCATCATATATGTTTAGATACTTAAGACTATAGGTTGTTAATGTGTGCTGAATAGTCTAGGTCTTTTTGTGCTTACATGCCTCTTATATAGTAAGTGTGTGTACGTGTGTGTGTGTGACCGCGCGCGTAGAGTGAGACTTGGTGGTGATGTGTGCTCCAGTGGGGAGTATATTTCTTTCCTGCGAGAATACATTTTGTTTTTTATTATTATATATTCACCGTATGTATACGTTAGGAAACGGAAACACGTTAAGGTTGCTGTTGAATTATGTAATACATACCCATACAGAATACTGGATATTGTTTACTCACATACGTCTTACATACAATGGGTTGCTGTAAAGTTTTAGATATTTGGACGAAAATAAATTGAAAAATAATATACTAAACCAATTGCCAAATGCCCTTAAGCAATAAAATAATATGAATCATTACAAAAGTAAAGAATCATTATAATAAACGAAATGTGGTATAACACGCTAAGATCGTGTATAATAAATAATATGGAAAAGATATGTTAATATATTAACATATAATAATATGTTGCATACTAACGCCATGCAACAAATAAAGAAATAGAAGGATATTGTCTTTAAATTCTTCTGATGTTTACAACCGAAACAGGAACACAATTGCCATCCATTACGAAAGGGTTTCAGTGGGTTGTCATCCAAGCTGTTGATAGTACCACAGAAGTACATTATGAGATTTACCTTAATAACATTCTACGTTATTCTAAGGCCAATAATTTCCAAACACATCCGATTTTTCGGATAATTATTGTGGGTGGATTTATTAGCATAGTTTATACATTGAATTTATATCGATATTAGGGACATAATAATATTATTAATACGCTACAAAAATTCTTTTGCATGCGTACTTGGAAGCAAGTAAAGACGTTTATTGGGTATCGACGTTCTCCCCATATCGTCACTGGGAGACACGAGAATCCATATTTAGCTTGCCAATAATTATATAAAAATATTTCGAAAGAAGCAAAGAAATAATATTAGTTTCTTCTGACGTCGGAAAGACGTATATAACGAGGACTGGAATACTATAGTACGGGATGCAAGGGTAAATTATCGAGGTAGAAAAATAATACTGGGGCAATAAAAATTTAAAAAGCTGACGTAAAAACCAAAGATGTCAAAAGTGTAAGCAGTTGAGCATCTTCTGTTCACATTTGTCAAACCTATACACAGAACCTGTTGAAGTGGAGTTCTCACAAACCGACATTGGAGATATAAGGATAAATCGAAAGCGTTGGAGACAACAAAGATTTTGCAAAAAAAAGACGAACGCTGCTAAAAAATTTTTGCATAGAAGAAGAAACAGAGTTGGTAATGTTTTTACTAATCTACCTATCTGCTTTACTAATTCCTTTAGGTAATGACGGAGCGATGAAACCAGGATGAAAGTTTATGAACAAAATCAAGGAGGGAAGAGAATATAAAAAAAAATAGAAAGATTAGCTCTGGAACAAAAAGTAAAAGTTCTACGAACAGGGGTGAGGAGAATAAGAAGAGGAAGAGAACAGTGGGAGAGAGAGAGAGAGAGAGAGAGAGAGAGAGAGAGAGAGAGAGAGAGTGCCACTAATACCTTTGCTGTTTGATCTGCTGGTTATTCACTGTGTCTATTCCATGTTTTTCTATATTTACTTAACTTCATAAGTAAACATCATTATGCAAAAGCTCATCAGTTGCCTGATTTAAAATGTCAATCTCAGACACTTGCTACTCTGCAATATACATTCACAAGAGAAATCATACCTCGTATACGTAGATACTTTTAACTAATCTGCGTCGCGTCGTATGTAATCAAATATTAATTATTAAAGTAACGTTACAAAGTGTTTTCTGTAATTACTATTTGCTTACACGTCTCTAATAAACCCTGACCTTATATGTTGTTTAATACATTTTGTTTGAGTAAGTAATCTAGAACCACCAACAAAGTTTCTACTGTCATAAAATAAACTAACGGATTTATTACTAATATGGAGAAGAACAAACAAGTTGGAAGTCTGTTCAGGACAGGATTGATGTAATGTTTGACGTAAACTTATTACGTGCACAATGAGCTTTTGTTGTTTAAATTCGTCTCGGTATTGGGTTTAGTTAAACGTGCATACTTATGCTTAACTATTGTTAACTAATGCTTATATATTCTTATATAGTCTGTATAATATTTACCTTATTCCGTCGTGTGACTTCGTTGTGCGTTTTTTTTACTTTACGCGTTTCGAGACATGTGTTCCGTCATCAGACGATAAAATAAAAATTCATTCTTACGAGGTCATTATACATTAAAATACAAATATTTGAAAACGATTACACACATGCCCGCTTTACTTGAGTGCGCACTCGATGCGGACCGATCGGACACTGATTATCAGTAGCTACCGCGTAGACAGGTTTATTGCAGTATCATAAAGCGGGTTTGATTTAAAATTTAAATGGTCGTTCAACATGAAGTCACGACTGTGTACGTCATTGTACACCCTATATATCTCAAATTCTTTCAAGGCGTTCATATAAGTGCCTTTTTTACAAAAATCAGTTGGAAACAAAGCTTGTGTATTTATGATTTTCGTCTATCAAGTGCCGTGCATAGTTGGAATTTATGTTTGATGATGTTGTCTGACCCTTCAGATTGTGCTTAGGTATATGATGAATAAAACGTTTTTGGAAACCTCGTCCCGTCTGGCCGATATAGAAGCATTTACAATCGTCGCACGATAATTTGTACACCCCCGTTTTCTTTCCTAAAGGGATAGTTATTTTATTGCGGAGTGTGTTCAAAAGATTATTGTTAGTTTTAAATGTTACGGTACTATTATGATTATTTAACACACTAGTTAAAATTTTTGGCATTATTTGGGCATATGTCGTTGAGGTAAAAATGGTTTTAGTGTTTATTTCTATGCGAGGTTTAGATAGTTTACGCTTTTGTTTCCTAAGGAGGATATCAATCAAGGAACTATTGTAGCCATAGGCTTGAGCTATGTATTTTATTGTGTTAAGTTCATCATTAAAATCCTCGTCGTCAAGAGGTACTGCTAAAAGTCTGTGTATAAAGTAATTAAAGGCTGCCATTTTTTGCGAAAAGGGGTGATGTGAGTCAACAGGTATGGTTACATCGGTGGTGGTTGGTTTCCTATATGTATTGAATTTCAGTTTATCAAAGTGTTTAGTGACTGTTAAGTCTAAAAAGTTTAATTTATTATTTGTTTCGGTCTCAAGAGTGAACTGAATGTTCTCACTTATATTATTCATAAAGTTTTTAAAATTCTCGATCTGTCGTAGAGTACCTTTATATATTATAAATGTGTCATCAACATAACGTGCATAAAATATGACGTTATGTTTGTAAATGTTGTTAGAAAGCATAAATGTGTTTCCATAGAAATTTAAGTAAATGTCAGCAAGCAAATCAGATAGCGGCGAGCCCATTGCCAAGCCATCACGTTGACTGGTCAGCGAAAGTAAAATAATTTTTACCCAAAATGACTTCAAGTAGGCTCATTAGTTCTTCTATCATTTGGGCGTTTAATTTGTTACTTTCAAACAAATTATTCCTTAAAATCTACACAGTCGTGACTTCGTGTTGAAGGACCATTTAAATTTTAATCAAACCCGCTTTATGATACTGCAATAAGCAATAAACCTGTCTACGCGGTAGCTACTGATAATCAGTGTCCGATCGGTCCGCATCGAGTGCGCACTCAAGTAAAGCGGGCATGTGTGTAATCGTTTTTAAATTTTTGTATTTTAATGTATAACGACCTCGTAAGAGTGCATTTTTATTTTATCTTCTGATGACTGGACACATGTCTCGAAACGCGTAAAGTAAAAAAAAAAACGCACAACGAAGTCACACGACGGAATAAGGTAAACATTATACAGATTATGTCAATAAGTGACTTGGATACCGTTCCAAACATATCTTTAAAGCTTATATAGTGTTATATATGCTTAACAAGTGTGTAACTATTTATGCTTGTTTGTTGTACGAAAATGAAGTTTTTATCATTTGAAGTGCTACAACTTCCTGTTTGTTATTTAACAACATACTTCATTTCCGACGGAATGTTGAACAGTTTATTTATATAAGTCAAATGGAGTTTCCTACTACAGGTTAACACTCTGAATTTTGTACAAATATGCAAATTACGTGTGATTATATATTAATAATATTACATCATTCTATTACATTTTCTACACGTTTGTATTCAGTTGACTCTCGATTACCCTGTTAATGCATAAATGAATATTGTAAAGAAATTCGAGTCTACGTACTCTTACTCCTCTCGCTTACGATGTCTGTCGCGAACGCACGAATAACCAGTACCGAATCTTTCATGTGTTTAATCCTTACCTGTCCTTAATCGATGTTTTCACTTCCCGATAGGCGCCAAATTGTTTTATTAAAACAATTAAAAGTTTCGATCTATGTCGTCTTCTGTGCGATAATAACAAACTCAACTTACCCACACGGACTGGCGGGAATTCAAATCTCGCGTGTCGTTCGTAGTGTTGCCAACATCCACGTCTGGTAAAGAATTTTATTCACAGCTAAAGTGCACAAATGTTATAATATATTTCAAATAAAACAAAGGACAGTTATTAATGATCAGTACTAGTTTATTAATGTTCAAAATCGTTATTTATTTATCATTCAAATACAAAAGAGATTATGAAAAAAACGTTTTGCTCCGGCTATAAACAAATTATGCCTCAGGGGTTGGCTCTTTTGACTGAACAGTTTAACTAAACCAGTATGGCTGCCGATATTATTTATTTTACACAATTCATTCAATCGACGAGTTCTTTCTATTACGAAAAAATTAAAACAAGATGTTATTAAAGTACACAACCTTACATTAATGGTACTTAAATACTATTAACGTTTACATACAATTCGTTTCTTAGTGTTAAAAAGTGTGTGTTAATCTTTTAGACTTCGTACATAGGTTAAGCTATATTTACATACAAGTTTAATAAATATTATCGATCAATCTTTGAAAGAATTTAATATACCAAGTTCGTAGTGAGAGTTATTGTGATGTGAAAAAAGCTAATTAGTTTAGTTCGCAATTACTGGTAATTCAAATATACTTAACAAAACCTTGTCATTTCTTGTGATGAGTCACAGGTATTTCTTCCAGATTGTGTTGATACTTTCATTAGTTTTTCATCATTTGGTTTTCCTTCTTCTTATGGCTTCTATTTCAATTATTCAGAGTTTTTATTGTTTTTTACTTATTAAAATTTGGTTTATATCTTCTCCTTGGTTTAATGGATCTATGTTCAACTTCTTGAGTTTATATCATTTTACTCTTGATTGTATTTCTTCCTTTTTTAACTATTAATTGAGTCGAATTCAGTTTGGCATCTGTCTCTCTCTTGATCGTTAATAATGGACTCTCTCGTTTTACAACGGTTTTATATCTAATAACGTTTCGTTGTTATGGTAACCATCTCCAACCTTATTGGTTGTATACATTTGTATCTATTATTATAAATCCTGGGTTTTTGTTCAAAATTAATAAATATTTTATAATTGCTATTATTCCATAGTGTTATTACCAATGTATGAAATATTAAAATATAGGTCTCTATTTTCTTTCAAAGATTAATTTGATATCCCACAAAGCTGGGCTTGGTCATGTATTAATGTTCTGACAAAATTGCTAATGTTATGTTATAACATATTTCACTTATTTTTTCTGTTTATTCTATTTCTGACATACTATTATGGTTAGTTAATTGTAATTCATAAGTTACTTGTTCTTAATTTTCAAATACAATAGTTAATTGCTTACAAATTGTTTATTCTGAATTTTGACAGTTAGGCATTTTATAGGCCTAAGCTGTAACTATCTATAACTTCTTATTTTACACAATTTGAAGATTATTTATTATTTCCATATGTTCTGCTTGCTGTCACTTATTACTTATTTACTTTTGAATTACTTTGGGCTGTTTTACAATAAATGAATGTTATTATCATTTTACAAAATCATTCGTTGTCTGACATTCTTTTTTTTCTGTCTTTACTCTGATGATTAATATTGTGATTGTTAAATTTATACCATTGTTTGCTTATACCTACTACTATCCCTTACACACTTTTTTAGCACTTAATCCTACTATAAAAACATAACATAAAAATAGGTTTATGGTCTGTTCATTATCCAGCCATATTCCTTCTTATAAACACAACTCTTTTAACTAAACAAATAACAACTTTGGTGAATAGTCTCTTGACACCATCTATTCTATTGTGGTAATCATCCTTGTGATTATTTTAGTAATACAGGATGTTTTCTTCTTATTGCACTCACAACTACTCTATTTCTTACTTGCTAACACCATGAAATTAGTTGTCTATCAAACATTTGAATATTGTTCTGGTTTACTACCATTGTTTATTTCTTTTCTTAAGATTATAAATTGTTTATAATTATTTCTTCTTATCACCTATATCACTCTCACTGTTTATCATTACCACTTCCTACCTATCTCTCACTCTTGGTTTTTATTGGTTTTTAAAACATAATTTTATAGTCAGTCTTTAAACATTTTATGTTTTACTTTTTTATAGCACTATAAGGCTATTAATAACACACATAATCTATTAACAATTGTTTCAATTAATTATTTTAGTTAGTGTACTTCCTTTTACCTGACTTTATATCATGCTCGTTCTACTTTTGATTTACTAATTGTGTTTTTTATCATTAGTTTACCTTTGATTATTTTATTGTCTTTATCTGGCCAATCTCTGGGGTTGGGTCATAGTTATTTGTTTGTCAGTTTAGTCTATTCACTTATTTATTATTCTTGTCTCCAAGTTTTCTTTTTATTTTCTCAATACTATTTTATATTTTTTGATCATTATTCTTAAAATTAGTTTACTTTTCTTCATCCCTATAATATTTGTGGATCCCCTATAGGGTCTGAGTTTTGCAACGTTATAATATTCATGAATGAATAGGGTAATACTTGTGTAATACTCTTTTTTCTCCTGTATCACGCTTTTTTAGTCTAGGACAATTTAGAATGTGCTATAGTACTGTATTCATAACTGATGAGTTGTTACATTCTTTAGAGGTACGGTTATCAACAGGTTTCATACCGAGAATTGAAAACCACAAACAAACCTTAACTTATAAGCTACATAAGTATGCGGCAGCGAGTCGAACATTTTATGTAATTCATTTTAAATTAAAGTATAGCCTATTGGTAAGTTTTAGATTTTTAAAATGTAATTTTACATGACGCTTAATTGGGTAGATTGTGTTTATATGTGTATATGTGTATATGTATGTGTGTGTGTGTGTGTGTGTGCGCGCGCGCGCGCGCGCGTGTATGTGTGTCCCTTTATGCGTAGAAGATGGGGAGACAGACAGACAAACAGAGAGATAGAGAGAATGAGAGAAAATGATAAAAAGTGAGAGCGAGTGGGAGAGAAAAATGTATGTATATTTAGTGGGTAGTAGCAAGAAATTCATATTTATTCACGTGAGAATAAATTTTCCTTGTAAGCGAAGGTTGTAGTGCCATTTAACGTAGTGTCACTTTTCTGATTTTTAGGTACCAATATTTCAGAGATTAATAAAGGCATTAACCTGGAATTTTCAGAGCAACTGAACTTCCTGCTTGTAAGTTAACTACACCAATTTTTTACTTTTAGACTGTCTGAAAAAGTGGTTGTGAATTTTTTTTATGTAAGACAAAAATTTACCACAAATTTTAAAGAATAGCTTACAATTAAACCTTTTTACATATGGCATCAGTAATCGCTCACTTTGAACTATATAAAAACGTCATCTTGAAACGGAAAACACAAAAACAGATAAAATTCATCAAGGCATGAACAGCTGGTCATTTGTTGATTTGACAGTGTAGCCAACTTAAAAAATCTAAAATTTACGATAGTGGTTTTTCAAAAATTTGTACTATGACAAATAACAATAACAGTAACAATAACAACTGTACCTTATTCTACTGACGTGTTGAGTGCTTGCAGAACCGCTTGATTAGAAAACCTATTTCAGACCTAAAATAATGGTTAAAATATAAGTGTCATATACCAAAATGTTCATAAACATCTGTAGAATAGTATGCAATAAAAAAAATAAAAATGTAAAATTTTTCAGAAATTTTACTACAACCTCCCCTATTCACTGTACTCTGCACGATGGGGAAATAGATCACCTCAAAGTCATTGGTAAATTATGTAACACGTGCCCACACTCAACAATGGATATCGTTTACCCTCACGTTTTATATACAGTGGGTAAAAGCGTCAGGTTTAATACATTCATTAGCTAGATAATTAAATGTAACCGGTATGACTATTATGTACGTATTTTCAAAGTAAAGGTTAGAATTAAAGATATAGGTAACTACGATTGCTGTATAATAATACGAAGATAATCTTGTAGCATTTAATCAGTGGCGTATACTCCATAAGTCTATGTGAAGCCCCACAAACTGCAACAAGCGTAACATCGTTTGTACTATGTTTCGGAATCGTATGCGTTAATTAGAATATAAATTATTTAACATATAAAATTAGGCAGAAAAAAGTATTATTTTAATTACTTTAGTTTAGTTACATGTATTAATTACCCGGAATACGGCTGTCGATTGTTTGGATGACCGAAACGTCACATTTATATTTTTTCTGTGATGGCAAAATTCTGTCAGATAGTTTCAAATTAATATATCTGCAATCAATCACAGCCATTTTAACATGATAATGTTTTTCGGCTGGGGGTCATTCCACAAAATGTCATCGAAAAACGTGACGCTTCCACACTTTCGATTTCCCACAGTCTAGAAATTTGATATGTAAACGCATCAACGCAGAAATAATCGCTGCTGACATTGAGGTTAGCAAACGTTTTAGTGAGAATAAATTTGGTTTTACATGCTCTGTTTGTGATCGTCTGTGGTTTGGAAATGATTTACGTAATCCACCACACGTAATCCACATTATACGTTTCAAAAGCCTAAAAACAATATCATGCTTCGATGTATCGGTTTCGTCGAAATTCTTTGAATGTTTAGGTGCATACATAGAGAGAGGGAGAGAGGGAGAGAGGGAGGGAGAGAGAGAGAGAGAGAGAGAGAGAGAGAGAGAGAGAGAGAGAGTTTTTTTTTTAAAAACACTGTTGTCTGTTGGATACTCGTAATCTTGAAGAATTTTTGTACACGAGTTTATTTGTTTATTGATAAGGTAAAAAGCAATAAAAGGCAGCTGTATAAAGCAATTTCTGTGGTGTTAAAACATTAAAATTCGACTGATTTAACACGACAATTCGAGTAACCGTCGTAACAGTTTCAATTGATTACACATCTATGTTTATTATACAATAATACAAATTTTAATACGGATGTGAAAAAGAAAGTACTGAATACTACTACTGACGTTTTTACTACACAATTCAAATGTATTCGACTTATTTAACTCATAGAAATAACATGAATTGTAAAATCACGTTTTCTCTTTATTTCTACTTTTGATACGAAACTAATGTTTATACATTGTGGCAGAAATGGAAACATATTTTTTCTATAGTATAATGTTTTTTTTAGGACTCAGACTTCCATGAGTGCTATGAAAAATGTAAAAGTGAATAAGCTCGTGTATAAGCGTGTATAAAGCTTTTGAACAGACTTCAGATACTAATTAAAAAAACCATTAATTTATTCTAAAAAAGTAGTATAAAAGCGCTATACACTAAGCTTAACAATATGTACGCTGAAAACATATACCGTTATCGGAAACAGAAAGCAGAAACATGGTTGTATGGTGTAAGACAATCAATATAAAAGCAACAAGCCGTACCAGGCGTGTTGAACTACATCTACACGTTCTTTATAAAGATTTAATTTCACTTACATATTATGCATCACATAAAACCAACTGCAAAACACATTAACAAACAATAATATTCAGTATAACCCGTATGATATGAAACTCAGCTTATTCAAATGTTCTTCCTATTCTTGATTTCATAAAAATTCAAAGGTTATATTCAGAAACGTTGTTTCATGAATAGCTATTTTATTTTCATTTCAAATATTTAAATGTAGTGTAATTCCTATTAATCATACAAGTATTTTTGGATTTGTTCCTGTGTTGGGAACGCACACGTAAACTAGGCCGTTAACTAGGCGACAGCTCTAGGAAAAAAAAAGATTTAAATCTGCATTCAACACGGTCGTTGAAAGAGATACATTTTGTTCTAAGCTATATTTTTATGTTTTACATATAAATCATAAAACCATGAAATATGAGATAAAAATGTAGCCTTCAGCTACAACATAATTTTCAACGATGACAGACGGAACTGTAATTTGCACAATTTAAAACGGATAAGCTGTGCATTTAATAAAAACGTGATTAAAGAAACATAAAAATAATTTAACACTGTAGAGAAAAACACAAATTCATGAATGTTAATTTTTTTTCTTCAGGAAAGACAATTTGTAGCCATTTAAAAAAAATTTTATCAGGATGCATATTATGTCAACATATTAACATTAAAAAAAAGACACAAAACCTTTCTGTTCGCAAAGCGATTTTGTAAATTTTGGAAACAAAATACGTGACGTGACTTAGGAACCGATTTATGACCATAATAACAGGTAAATATTTTTGAAAATAAGTAACCATTTATGTATTTTTTAAATTAAAGCAAGGACACTTTTTCTATGTTTAACCTAATGTCAATTATAAGAGGGTCGGTAGTCCTCTTTTGTATAGCCAGTCACATACAAGAAGAGAATAGGATGGTGTTATCCTGTCTGAAGTAGTTTGTGTTTGGTCACGACTGAATGAGCGTAAGTATTTTTGAAATATTAGTGAGCCTTTTAAAATAAAACAATTAATTATGGAAAGTTGATATTTGCTTTATAAACAATATTGAAATTATATACTCTCTAATTAATTTTTTTCTGTAAATTAAAACTTGGATATTTCATTTCCAATCAATAATATTAAAGAAGATAAAATTATTGCCATAATTTTTTCTACAATAGAAAGGATAATACTTGTAGGATTGTCGACAGTAAATACTACCAACCACTTAGAAGTTAGGCGCATGAGTGAACGCCTTGTTTTGCCAGATTTTGTATTGTTTACACACACCAGACCGAATTGGTAGTCAAATGTTGTTTACATAATCTGAGAGCGTACACTTTGGTTACTATATACAAATGAGTTCATAAATTACGTGTATTTGATTGCTAAACTTGAACCAAAAACTTATGAGAGTATTATCTAGAAATAAAGTTAACAGAAAAATGTGTCACTATCTATGTCAATTAAAACCTGTCGAGAAGAAGACAGGTTTCAGTTTTTCATTCTGGTTATAACTATTTTCTTTTACTTGCTGTTTTACTCATTTTTTATTATGAAACAACTCAGAAGTAGGGGAGTTATAAGACAAGATTAAGATCATTATCTTTACTTTACAAGAAACCAATGATCTAAGTTAAAAGGGTCTCATATCAGGAAATAGAATAAATGAAATTAATACTATAATAGACCGTGTTGCGGATTGGAAGCTCTTGAAAATCTTGAGTTGTTCCAAAAACGCTATGTAGAAAAGGCTGGGTTTTAAACGAAAAGAAGTGGACTGTAATTCTGTTGTTTGATATGCGTTTATTAAAATGTTAAAATTTATAGACCATTGTCGACACGTGCGGATGTTTTTGAGGCCATAACGCCCATAAAATTAGCTTTGAAAGAAGTCGCAGTCCATTGTAAATGGACGCAGGTTGTCTGAGTAAATTAGTAAGTACGATCCGCCGGCAGCGCTTGATAAGCAAGTGACGTCATCCGCCCGTGTGGCATTGCAGTGGTCACGGCACACAGCTGATAAATAAAGTACAAAGTTTGAACATACTGCCCGCTCAAAATCGGGACGATTTTGTAAATTAAACATTAAATTGATAATATAATAGTTAGACTTACATGGCAAAAATAATACAACAATTGGCGTATTGGCTACAGTGCAATGACATAATAACCATAATATGATTAGCATGATAAATTCAATTAACAATTACAAGGTATACAAGAAATCAACCCTTATGCAAATAGCAAGGGCAAACTGACAGTAAAATTACCCAAAACATAATAGTAACACAATACACATAATAATACAATGATTAGGTAGACATTGATCTTTCCCAGATAATACCCACTGACATTTGCAAAGCATTATAATAACAAGTGATAACACCAAAAAAAATATAATAATTGCACCATGATATTGATACAAAAACCAAAATAAATTTCATAATATATGACCATTAGAAAATACAATACATACATAGAATAATTGATACCATAAGTGACACTTGTAGTTCTCGGAACTTTGAATATATAAACATACGACAATACAACAACATCCATAAATAATTGATAGTACACTGAAAACACAGTCACTATTGCAATAATAGCTATCGGCACGTAAATAATATTTACAACGTTGATGATACAATTGACTTGTATGCTCGCCCCAGGGAATGTCCCGGGCGTAGTCCAGGCAATGTGACAAGTTCACAAAAACGCTATGTAGAAAAGGCTGGGTTTTAAACGAAAAGAAGTGGACTGTAATTCTGTTGTTTGATATGCGTTTATTGAAATGTTAAAATTTACAGACCATTGTCGACACGTGCGGATGTTTTTGAGGCCATAACGCCCATAAAATTAGCTTTGAAAGAAGTCGCAGTCCATTGTAAATGGACGCAGGTTGTCTGAGTAAATTAGTAAGTACGATACATAATTAAGAATGATCCAGAAGCCGCGGCTGGAAGAGAGATTTTTAACGAGAGTACAGCTCGGAGTCTGGTTAGAAAACTAAACTGACTTGTCTACCGTCGGTCAGCTGACCGCCGGCAGCGCTTGATAAGCAAGTGACGTCACCGCCCGTGTGGCATTGCAGTGGTCACGGCACACAGCTGATAAATAAAGTACAAAGTTTGAACAGACCGAACACAGGGTAAAGGTGTTAAACAGTTTGGACATCTACTAAACAATTTGCATGTGAATTAATTTGGCCATATAACTTATTGTCAAGTCTGCTGCCAGGAGGAAGGAGAAGTGCCGCTTCGGAAATCCGGTATGAGCAAATCCGGAACGTTAGGCAGGAAAGAAAATTAGACGATGAAACATTTTATTACAAGAAAGATTTAGGTAGACTAAAAAATGTGAAAATAATATTCTATGCCTATGTCTCAATTAACATAGACGTATGAAATGCTTCGAAGGGGTATCAACTACTAACAGTCTATTGAAAATTAAATTTTAATTTATTAATGTTCAAGCAACGACGTTGTGTATATATTGCATAAGTTCAACCTTATGTGTGGGATCATTAGGCGAACCCTCAAGTCAGCAAGTAAAGGAACGCGCCAAAAATTCTACAAGGTGATGGGTTTTCGTACACTTCTTTATGGGTCTGAGAATTGGACTTTAACGAAAGGCCAGGCCAGTTGCATCCAAACGCCTGAAATGAGATTTCATAGGCACGTGGCAGGATATACTCTCCATGATCATAGAAGAAACAGAGATATACAGCAGGAACTGAATATTATGAATATACTCGACAGGATCGCCGACTATCGGCTGAATAATTAGTGGGAGCATCTTTGCTGAATGGATGAATGCCGCATCTCCAAACAACTCAGGAACTATAAGCCGAGGGGACGGAGAGGTGTGGGTCGTCCGAGGAAGCGCTGGAGTAACCAGCTCTAATCTTTGCCTATTTGAGAGGGAAACAAACTGTCCTTGGTTTAATCCGTGAAGATGATGATGATGATGATGATGATGGAAAAAGAGGTATGCAATACTCAGCCACATTGTCTGTCGAAAGTTAGGCCCAGAAATTTGATAACGGGCCTATAGACCAGACGGGAACAGTTTATGGTTAACATAGAGTTCGGGTGCCTCCCTCGCCTTCGACAAAAGTGGAGATAGGTAGTTTTCGTTGCCGAGAAGAACAGGTTGTTACCATTTTCCACCCACCTACAATAGTGCCTTGCATTTTATGCTTGAACACCCCCGTTGCTTTCCCCGATTAGAACAGCGCAAGATCGTCAAAGGCAAGCACTTTTCAACTAATGTTTCCATACCCTTAAAGATCTCGTTGATGGCAATGGTAAAAAGCGTGCCGCTCAGTGGAGGTCCCTGAGGTACTCCATTTTCCAGTTCGTGTGGAGCCGACAGTGATTGTCCGGTCCAAACACGGAAAGTCATCTCTCTGAGAAAACGGGCGATAAATTTCTGCAGGTTACCTCTGAACCACAAATCACGTAGTTGTTGCATGATTTTATATCTCGACGATTTGTCGAACGCTTTCTCTAAATCGAAAAACATTACAACCATGTGTTTACCTTTGATAAAATTTGTAACCCCTCTTTCTTTTTTATGCTGTATATAAAATTTTTTTTTTGTATTTTATTTTGTTTTTTTTGTACTTATATTTTTTTTGAAAGAGAAACCACAAGTTATTTAAAACTAGGCCGGAGACTAGAGAAGTCAAAAAATGTGCTGGGTCCAGTATGACGGGACGTGCAATGAAACTCGGCTGTAATATAACAATAACAACTTTTATTTTGCCCACATAATTCGTTACATATATTGTAACATTACATTTGAAACCACTTAATATCGTACCCGATTTATTAAGACAATGGATAAGAAGCTAAACAAGAAGAAGTATATCTTTCAGGATGATAGTGAAGAGGAACGAATAAATATTTCAGACTGACTAGTAATACAACTGACCGTACCCAAATTAATGATTCAGGCAAAGTGATGCAAAATACATCCAACCCCGATTAAGACATGAAATTTAAATAAGGATAAAATAAATATTATAAAGACTGACGGATTATGTATCAACGCTATAAGGAAACAAATGGTTCCATTCAATGTATTATAATATCAAGGTAAACAAAATACAAATTGAGGGATAATAGGCCCAAACATACAATACTATGCAAAGAGAAATAGTAGTAAGTGATTGATTTGAATGATGTAATGAAAATATAACAAACCTTATTATAGCTACAATGAACCATACCACTAATTGTAATAAATAATGGTCATAAGTTTGTCTAGAAAACAACACATAATAATTTATTCACAGTAACATTTTATAACAAGAGTGCATAATAGTAGTTAGTAAGTGATTTACCAAGTGACAATTTAATAAGGGTGGGTACACCAAAGTGAAATGAGTAAAAGAAATAAATATTATGAAATAACCACTATTAACACCAAAGTACAGCGGAAAGGTACAAAGTGCAAGTTTAACCCAAAATAGAGATAAACCACAAGAATTATAAATCAGAACTCATAGGCGTATAAAAGTGAGAGTGGACAATAAAATGTAAAAACCCATAAAAACCAATAAGAATAAATATAAAAACAAAACCATTCTAAAATGATACTGAAGTACAATACAGTTAATAAATAAACTAATGTACATTAATTTTAAGAAAATACTATACGTAAGATTACATGACAAAAGTGGAAATAATACTTACATGAGAAGGTAACAAATAATTAATCAAACAGTCAAAACTAGATGGATTAATTATTTATAAGTGTGACAAATAGAATCCAAACAGTGCAATACTAACCAGTGATAAAATAATAAACAAAGTGTTTTTTGAACAAGTATCACCAGTCAAGTGCTAGTATTAAGGATATACCTAGATGACAATTGAGAGAATACTTGTTTATATTCCCAATTCCTTAAACCTATAGGAATATGACTTTGTTTAAGGGTGAAAAGCACCAAAAAATAGAATAAACAAATGAAGTAGTAGTAAAAAATAGTAGTAAAAAATGAAGAGTAACCAAAATATTGTTATTACAGTAAGAATTGATAGTAGCTTAATAGTATAGTTGTATTCAGGATAAAAATCCTCTAATGTTATTAAGGATGTTATTGTTATGAATGTTTAAATAGTAAGTTTATATAATAAATGTTTATAAGCAATGTTATGATAGCATAAAGAAACCAGAGGAGATGGTAATGTTAATGTTATAGAACGGTGCAAAAGGTTATAATTGTTAAAATAAGCACTAAGAGTAAGTCATATTTTGTTGAGTGGTGATGAAGCCTATATTAAAGTTATATTAAAGCTATGTTAAAGTTATGTTAAGGTTATAAATTTAAGAGTTAAACAATTGTATGGATTAAGTAAAAAGCAGTTTATTTGTTTAAATGTTCAGTAGAATCATAGCCATGTGGACATGAGATTAAACTAATAGGATAGTATATCCTTTTTGTTTTGTTAAGATAGTGTTACATGTTAAACAGTTTTTATGGTTGTTAAAAGTTAATTTAACCGTTAAAGGTTTACTAAGATATCAGTCATGGAAAACGACATTAAGGTAAAATGTTTGTAAACATGGTGATGAAGATAACACCAGTACATAGGCCAGGTAAAAACCAACATTTGTAAATTTTAAATAATACTGTTAGGAATTTTATGAAACAAATATTGAAGGATGAACCGATTTAGAGTTAATAGCATACACTACAAATCTAGGAACAAAATAATTCGTTTTGAGCTATCTATGAAAAATTCAAATAACAAAATTGTAACAGCTGTATTTCTCAAGTAAAGGTAGGCATGTTTAGTGTCTATGTGTGTCAAATGTAAAGACCAAAATAAGGTTGATGATAGTTTTAAATTCCCAATCAGTATAGAAAAGTTATAATAATTTAAAGGTTTTGAACAAATTCTGACATTGAAATAATGAAATTACATGACAATGTATATCCGAATCAACCAACCAGATTCCAAGTTTACCCATAGCAACCAGAAATTTCGGATAAATAAAATGAGACTTCTTTAACAACGGTCATAGCGTACAGACGCGTTTGCAAAACGTCTTACATAATTAACTATAAATTGTGAAAACACGTTCCTGACATGTTAACACCGATAGATACACATAATACGAGTTATTACAACCAAGTGAGGAACACCTAGCATTGGAAATAGAAGAATCAAGAACCAGGGAGAAGGACAGAAGCAGACGTGGGCCCTATCTTCGACCAAGTACCATATAAAGAAGAGGATTTGGTGACTTTGACATTTTATTATATTATGCATCCACACCAACTTTTGCATACACGATTTTTTAAAAATTAAGCAACTAAACTACAGACACCATATCACACCAACACTAAGAACACTCACTAATAACACGAATTGAGATTTGACACCTTTTTTAAACACCACAAGAACCTTTGATTTCAAAAATAATTAATAAACATATGAACTGGACATAACCTATAATAACTAGCAGCCACGATTCAACTGCAGGCGTGCACATTACACTCTAAACTTTGTAATATCCTTGAACTGTAAAATTTGTACTGTGATTTATAGAATAACGTTTTGTTTAATTGTAATCCCCGAACCATATACGCCCTGAGATGATCTATTTTTAATAAGAAATAATAACCAACGCTTTATTTTGGTCTGAATGCAATAAGAATTACAACTACAGTACCAACTGGTAAAGGAGACACATAATTTTTGCCACGATTGTGATTATTATAAAAGAAACGAGAAACAGTTAACCCATGTTTTATTGAATAAATGATTCCTACAAAGATATATGTTTGTTGTTATATTTGCGTCGTTATTATTGCTGTTCCATTTAAAAAATAAGTTCACAGAGCACAGCGGACACCACAACGGTTGGCAACGGTGGGTGACGTCATCGAAACGGTACGTATAGTGGGAGCGAGCGGCAGATTACAAAATCATTCGCCGTTCAACATATATTATTAACAGTAACATTATTACAACAACAACAGTGCGGTTGAAGGTAATTAATACATATACATTTGTTACTAATTGACGTTTCCAACGGGCGGCGTATATAATTTAAGTGCCCGCAACATTTATAAAATTCGTTATAAATTGACGAATCCAAAGTGAGGCTTTAAAGAAGTAACGAACAGAACATCTATAATCTTATCGTGTTACAAATTGGCGAACCAACGTGTGAGGCGTTTAATTTAATATAAATTAAATTATAATTTATAATTAAACCAAAAAAATTAACAAAATGAGGAAGCGGGAAACATCGCGAAAACGAACGGCCGAAACTAAGAAAGTAGACGAATTAAACATGGAAGACAAAGAAGCAACACCGGTCGAGGAAGTAGAAGTAATTATAAGAGAGGACCAAGGAGATAGACAAGAACCGGACAAAGTTACAGAGAGCGTTGACATGAAGAGCATTATGGAATATTTAAAACAGAGTCATGAAGATTTCAGTAAGAAAATGGAGGAATTAAAAACGGACAATAAACAGTCCATAGAGGAATTAAAAACGGACAATAAACGGTCTATGGAAGAATTGGAGGAAGAATTGAAGGAAGAATTAAGTGATAACAGTAATAAGAACTTAGAAAAATTGAAGGAAGATAATAAACAGACGAAGGAGGAACTGAGCCGAAAATTGGAAGAGACTAATAAGAAAATTGAAGAAAAAATGGGAGAATTGAAAGAGAATAGCAAGAAAATGGAGGAGAAAATAGACGCAAATAATAAAGCTTTGAGGGAAGAATTGAAGGGAAATTACCAAGAGACCATGAGAAAAATTGGATGAACACAAAGAGTCATTGAAGGAGGAGTGGAATAACAAGATGGAAATTAATAACCGGCAATTGCAGGAAGAATGGGACAAGAAACTGGAAGAACCGGTGACTGAAATTAAAAGGGTAGGATCCGAGACCAAGGAAAAGTGTGAGCGGATGAACCAAGAGATACTGAGCGTCCGGGAAGAAACGAATGGACGGATAGAAAACGTACGAACCAATCAAGCAGTGATGGGAGAAAGATTAGAAGGTATGAGTACTAGTCTTAATCGAGTACAAGACCAAACAACTGCCCATAGAGATGAAATTAATTCCCTAAAAAACAGACAATGTACCGGTGCCCATACTACATGTGAGGAAAATCGAGAAGTGATCGATTTCCAAAATTATAGAAGAAACCTCATGCTATTTTTAGAACGAGTAGAAGAGAAAGTAGCCAAAACCGGAGAAGACAGATGGTTTGTGATTAGGAGTATGCTGGACGAAATGTTCCGAAAAGTATATGACAATTGGTGGACGGCGATGCGGCCGAGTATACAAAACTTCCAAGAATTTAAAAAACAATTCAAAGCTAAGTATTGGTCTGATGCCACGCAACACATGATAAGAAGTGACATAGGATTGGGCCGATATGACCTGCACGGCAAGCAAACTCCGACCGCATATTTTCTTGGAAAAATAAACATAGCCAGACATTTAGAGCCTGCTATTCCTACCGAATGTTTAGTGAGGCTATTAGCTTACCACTATGGTGGGGAAATTACAAGAGGCCGAATAAACGGACGTATCCAAACCATCGAGGAAATGTCGACATTATTAGCGGAGATGGAACAGGAGAAGAACTTCCTCCAGTACAGACGAAAGAACGACGAAATAAATAGAAACAATGGTCGCCGCGACGGCCAATATGAAAACTTCGGGCAAAGACCGAACAATAGATACAACAACAACGGTAACCACTATCAACGGGGTTACCAAAACCACAATAACAATAACAACTACCCACGAAATAATGCGGCAAATAATAACAACAATAACAACAACCACTATTACCGTAGCTCTCCTACAAATAATAACAATAATGGATACCAGCGTACCAATGACAGAGACCACCATTACCAGAACAACCGAGGTTATAACAACAACTATGACACCGATACAGACAGAATAATAACGGCAATAATAACAATCAAAACCAAACATATCGAAGACATGTGAATTATATAAGCATTGACGATAGAGATGTGGGAAGGCGTTCGTACCAGGGACGAACGAATTATAATGGGAACCGTGGGAGAAGTTTTCAGGAGGAGAGTAACCAGCACTACCGTGATGAAGTAGGAGCTGCGACGACAATAGGAATAACAGAAACTAAGTGACGTTCGATAATAACACCAGTGAGGTACAAGAGTTGCAAAATAGAGACAGACCCGGTCAATCAGACAACAGGACTGAGGAGATCAGCCCTGATTTAAACGGACCGCGGCAGTGAAAATCCATCAGGTCCCATCACTGAACCGACAATTTGGGTACTTACTAGGACGAGACAAAATGACTGACGATACAATGACGATAGTGCACAATCACTTCTTAAAAAATGTGAGAGAAGAACTACTGAACGAAGACACGATCACACACAATAGTTCGAATAATGAGATCGCTTATATTATCGCCCAAGTGAATGGACTGGACGCAAGATTCATGATAGATACGGGCGCAAACGTGTCATTAATTGATAATAATGAATACATCAAAATTCAAAAATATAGTAAGGTCATCTTACCAACTTTACCAATTCAGAATATAATTTTAATCGGAGCCACCGGAAGGCAAAACAAGTCAATAAGAAAACAGGTATCATTAACAGTAACCAGCGGAAATGTAGCTATACCTATGATTTTTCTGATAGCTAGTAATCTACCATTTAATCTACTAATAGGCTGCGATATTTTGAGAAAATACTCAGCAATAATTGACATGAGACAGGCCATAGTGTCGTTAAAAATGGATAATATAGAATGGACAGCAAAATTAGTAGAAAATAAAAATGTACCTTTATGCAACAGTATAAGAAAATTCAACAATAATCAAGATGATTCATGGAACATAAGAAGGGAATACTTTGTGAGTGAAGATAGTTTATGGTTGGAAAAATTAGAAGAGATCCGACAATTTCGGTCAGAACAAAATGAATGTAATTTAACCACACAACAAATAGAAAAGTTGATATCCATATATAATAAATACCGCTATGTTTTCTCTGATATACCTGGCAAAGTAAAAAATTATCAATTTACACTACAATTCAAGGAGTCTGTAGATTTTAATAAGAAATCATATCCCGTTGCTTATGCATTAAAAGAAGCAGTGAGGACTGAACTAGACAAAATGATAGCAGAAGATATCATCGAGTATAGCTGTTCCCCATATACAAGTCCGTTAATAGCCGTTCCCAAGAAAGATGGCAAAGTACGACTCTGTTTGGATGCTAGAGAGATCAATAAGATCATAGTTAATGACAGAACATCTCCCGGAGAGATTGAGGAGATATTGAAAAATTTAATGGCATACAGTTTATCAGCACCTGGGATACTGTTTGTGGGTATTGGCAGGTGGAGTTACACCCAGATAGTCGAAAGTACGTCGCCTTTATTTTCGAAGGAAGGAACTACCAGTTCAAGAGACTACCGTTTGGACTGGTAAACTCAGTAGCTGTATTCGTAAGATGTATGGACCAGGTGTTGGGTCCAGATACTATTCCATATACCACAGTCTATGTCGATGACTTGTTGATTACTTCAGTGAATTGGGAAGACCATTGTGACAGAGTAGGGCAAGTATTACAAAAATTATCAGACAATCACGTTACCCTAAAGCTTCAAAAATCCAAACTTATCGCCAGTGAAGACCAATTCCTGGGTTTTAACTTAACAAGACAAGGAATAACACCATCCAATGAAAAGATAGAAGCTATCCAGAAATTCCCAAGTCCTAAAAATAAAAAGCAACTTCAATCATTTCTGGGACTTTGCAATTATTATAGGAAGTTTCAGAGAAATTATTCTGAAATGACAGCGACGTTTTCTCCACAATTATCCTCTAAGAACAAATGGTCATGGGGACAGGAACAAGACAACTTACTTCAAATGATCAAACATGATTTCTTAAGTCAGTTATATTAAAACATCCTAATTTGAATCAACCTTTTTTTATGAACTGCGATGCCAGTGATATAAGTTTAGGATCTGTATTATACCAAGAAGATAGTGAGGGAGACCATCAGGTGGTGAGTTTTGCAAGCAGAATACTTAATGGATGTGAACGCAATTATAGTGTAACGGAAAAGGAGTTACTAAGCGTTGTATTCGCTTGTGGGAAATTCAGAACCTATATTCTTGGATACACGATAACTGTGAGGAGCGATCATAAGTCAATATCTTTCCTAAAAAATTGCAAAATTAACCATGGAAGATTGGCAAGGTGGATACTCGCACTACAGGAATACCATATAAATTGGGAGTATGTTCCAGGAAAACAGAATATTGCTGCAGATGTATTGTCCCGGATTAACAAAGAACAACAAACTTTTGAAGGGGAAAAAGAAACAATCGTCAAGGTATATACGATAATAAAAAACAAATCAGATTTGGAAAACATCATGAAATCAATTTCACAACAACAAACAGAGGATACAAAAATCAACAACTTTAGACAAAGACTGATCCAACAGGATGAAAAACTTACTGCATATTATTGTCTACATGAAGACATACTATTTTACAAACCAAATAATAACCAAGGCTCATGGAAGGTGGTGATACCTAAAGCTTTAGAAACAGAATTAATACTGGACTACCACAGTCGATATGGGCATATGGGTGCATGAAAAGTAATGAAAGCACTTGAGGAACATACTTACATTAAGAATATCAACCGGAGAGTTCGAAAATGTATTCGGCAGTGTCACATCTTTCAATTGGCAAAATGCAATAACGAAAAAACAGAAGGAATAATGCAACCAATTACATCAACTGGTAAATTAGGGAGAGTATTTTTAGATGTGTGTGGACCGTTACCTCGTAGTGGAGGGAGTAAACAGTATAAGTTTATTATAATCATGTTCGACCATTACTCCAAATTTACAAAACTATACCCCATTAATTGGGCGACTACAAAAAAGATTCTGCAAATAGTGATCCAACAATACATACCAGAGTTAGGAGCTCCAAGGTCAATTATTACTGATCACGGAACTCAGTTTCGAGGAAGGGTATGGAAGGAGACTTTGTTAGACTTAGGTGTCAAGACATATAAAACATCTGTCTATCACCCAAATAGCAACCCGGCGGAAAGAGTACTGAGGGAGGTTGGCCGTATCCTCAGGACATATTGTTTTGATAAACACCAGAAGTGGAGTGAATACATTACACAAACAGAAAACTTTATCAACTTAGCTTACCATGAATCAATACAAGATACTCCATATACCATAATGCACGAAAGACTACCACCCCGAAAAATTAGTGAAATAATCAACTTCCCAAACAACCCAGCTTACCAGTTCGACAACGTGAGATTCCACAGCAAACTGAATGAACAGGTGGAGAGAAGAAGGAAAAAGTACAAAATCAATCAGCAGAAAATGATCCAGTACAAGATTGGAGACAAAGTATTGTTAAAAAACCGCGAAATGCCAAGTTCTAAGGAAGGAATAGCAAAAAAGCTATTGTTATTGTATAATGGACTATATATTATTGTAAAAAACAATAACAATAATACTTATGTAATTAGTGATGTGGAAACAAAAAAGATTAAGGGAACATACAACCAAGTTTCCTTAAAAATGTATTATGAACCCAAAAAACGAAATATAATACCACAAAATTCTAAAGAAATAGTAAGATCAACTTACAACTAATTATTTATGAGAATTAATTTGGAATTGAAGAATTTATTATTATAATACCACAAAATTCTAAAGAAATAGTAAGGTCAACTTACAACTAATTCTTAATGAAAATTAACATGGAATTGAAGAATTTATTATTATAATACCACAAAATTCTAAAGAAATAGTAAGATCAACTTACAACTAATTATTAATGAAAATTAACATGGAATTGAAGAATTTATTATTATAATACCTCAAAATTCAAAAGAATATAGTAAGCTCATCTTACCAACTTTACTAATCCAGAATATAATTTTAAAGGAAACCAAAATAAACAAATTTGGATATCAAAAAATTCAAATAAATAGTAAGGACAACTTACAGTACATTGTGATGATGTTATTATGAATCAAGTGAATAAACGAATGTGAATAAATTTCCAAATCCTAAACAAGAAAAGCACCTCTTATTAAACATAGTTATGAACTTATTATTGGAATATAAAAGAAGGATGCAACATCCATGAACCAGAAGAAACCATAGTGCTATAAAATGAATAAGAAAAGACAAATGTAGACAACTTACAGTACATTGTGATGATGTTATTATGAATCAAGTGAATAAACGAATGTGAATAAATTTCCAAATCCTAAACAAGAAAAGCACCTCTTATTAAACACAGTTATGAACTTATTATTGGAATATAAAAGAAGGATGCAACATCCATGAACCAGAAGAAACCATAGTGCTATAAAATGAATAAGAAAAGACAAATGTAGACAGTCGACGATGGAAATAAGACAAGACTAGAAACGAATTTATTACAAATAACCTATCATGATTGTGAGAGAATCAACAACAACTATAGATACAGATACTTGTTATGTTTTAACTGAATGAAGATAGTGAATGAAAAATGAAGATTAAGGAGTACTGATAAAAAGGAAAGAAGATAGTACCAATTGAAAATAAGAAATGTTATTAATATTGCCACAAGAAAATAAACATCTGAAAGAATCAATGGAAAGAAATATTTAGATCTGAGAAGTTTAACTGAGTGAACCATCCCAAGAATATATTATTATATTATATTATTTGATTTAGTCGTGAATAGACTAGTGATTATTAAATGTGATTGACTAATGAGATAGCTCCAGCAATCGATATTATTTATGTATTATGTATTGTAAGGACAGCGGGGTATTAGGTCAAGAGAGCCCCCCGACTGATTCCAAAATATATGGTGATTAATTTGTTAGGGAAGTAACATGTTCCAGGGATAGAAAACTTATAATTAAAGACGAGTATACCAGATCATTAAAAGAATAACAAATGATAATGTGAAGGATAAGATAATTGATAATTTCAACAAAAAACAATATTTTCTTAAAATAACCAAATTTGATGGGAGGGTAATATGTAACATTACATTTGAAACCACTTAATATCGTACCCGATTTATTAAGACAATGGATAAGAAGCTAAACAAGAAGAAGTATATCTTTCAGGATGATAGTGAAGAGGAACGAATAAATATTTCAGACTGACTAGTAATACAACTGACCGTACCCAAATTAATGATTCAGGCAAAGTGATGCAAAATACATCCAACCCCGATTAAGACATGAACTTTAAATAAGGATAAAATAAATATTATAAAGACTGACGGATAATGTATCAACGCTATAAGGAAACAAATGGTTCCATTCAATGTATTATAATATCAAGGTAATCAAAATACAAAATTGAGGGATAATAGGCCCAAACACACAATACTATGTAAAGAGAAATAGTAGTAAGTGATTGATTTGAATGATGTAATGAAAATATAACAAACCTTATTATAGCTACAATGAACCATACCACTAATTGTAATAAATAATGGTCATAAGTTTGTCTAGAAAACAACACATAATAATTTATTCACAGTAACATTTTATAACAAGAGTGCATAATAGTAGTTAGTAAGTGATTTACCAAGTGACAATTTAATAAGGGTGGGTACACCAAAGTGAAATGAGTAAAAGAAATAAATATTATGAAATAACCACTATTAACACCAAAGTACAGCGGAAAGGTACAAAGTGCAAGTTTAACCCAAAATAGAGATAAACCACAAGAATTATAAATCAGAACTCATAGGCGTATAAAAGTGAGAGTGGACAATAAAATGTAAAAACCCATAAAAACCAATAAGAATAAATATAAAAACAAAACCATTCTAAAATGATACTGAAGTACAATACAGTTAATAAATAAACTAATGTACATTAATTTTAAGAAAATACTATATGTAAGATTACATGACAAAAGTGGAAATAATACTTACATGAGAAAGTAACAAATAATTAATCAAACAGTCAAAACTAGATGGATTAATTATTTATAAGTGTGACAAATAGAATCCAAACAGTGCAATACTAACCAGTGATAAAATAATAAACAAAGTGTTTTTTGAACAAGTATCACCAGTCAAGTGCTAGTATTAAGGATATACCTAGATGACAATTGAGAGAATATTTGTTTATATTCCCAATTCCTTAAACCTATAGGAATATGACTTTGTTTAAGGGTGAAAAGCACCAAAAAATAGAATAAACAAATGAAGTAGTAGTAAAAAATAGTAGTAAAAAATGAAGAGTAACCAAAATATTGTTATTATAGTAAGAATTGATAGTAGCTTAATAGTATAGTTGTATTCAGGATAAAAATCCTCTAAAGTTATTAAGGATGTTATTGTTATGAATGTTTAAATAGTAAGTTTATATAATAAATGCTTATAAGCAATGTTATGATAGCATAAAGAAAGCAGAGGAGATGGTAATGTTAATGTTATAGAACGGTGCAAAAGGTTATAATTGTTAAAATAAGCACTAAGAGTAAGTCATATTTTGTTGAGTGGTGATGAAGCCTATGTTAAAGTTATATTAAAGCTATGTTAAAGTTATGTTAAGGTTATAAATTTAAGAGTTAAACAATTGTATGGATTAAGTAAAAAGCAGTTTATTTGTTTAAATGTTCAGTAGAATCATAGCCATGTGGGCATGAGATTAAACTAATAGGATAGTATATCCTTTTTGTTTTGTTAAGATAGTGTTACATGTTAAACAGTTTTTATGGTTGTTAAAAGTTAATTTAACCGTTAAAGGTTTACTAAGATATCAGTCATGGAAAACGACATTAAGGTAAAATGTTTGTAAACATGGTGATGAAGATAACACCAGTACATAGGCCAGGTAAAACCAACTTTTGTAAATTTTAAATAATACTGTTAAGAATTTTATGAAACAAATATTGAAGGATGAACCGATTTAGAGTTAATAGCATACACTACAAATCTAGGAACAAAATAATTCGTTTTAAGCTATCTATGAAAAATTCAAATAACAAAATTGTAACAGCTGTATTTCTCAAGTAAAGGTAGGCATGTTTAGTGTCTATGTGTGTCAAATGTAAAGACCAAAATAAGGTTGATGATAGTTTTAAATTCCCAATCAGTATAGAAAAGGTATAATAATTTAAAGGTTTTGAACAAATTCTGACATTGAAATAATGAAATTACATGACAATGTGTATCCGAAACAACCAACCAGATTCCAAGTTTACCCATAGCAACCAGAAATTTCGGATAAATAAAATGAGACTTCTTTAACAACGGTCATAGCGTACAGACGCGTTTGCAAAACGTCTTACATAATTAACTATAAATTGTGAAAACACGTTCCAGACATGTTAACACCGATAGATACACATAATACGAGTTATTACAACCAAGTGAGGAACACCTAGCATTGGAAATAGAAGAATCAAGAACCAGGGAGAAGGACAGAAGCAGACGTGGGCCCTATCTTCGACCAAGAACCATATAAAGAAGAGGATTTGGTGACTTTGACATTTTATTATATTATGCATCCACCAACGTTTGCATACACGACTTTTTAAAAATTAAGCAACTAAACTACAGACACCATATCACACCAACACTAAGAACACTCACTAATAACACGAATTGAGATTTGACACCTTTTTTAAACACCACAAGAACCTTTGATTTCAAAAATAATTAATAAACATATGAACTGGACATAACCTATAATAACTAGCAGCCACGATTCAACTGCAGGCGTGCACATTACACTCTAAACTTTGTAATATCCTTGAACTGTAAAATTTGTACTGTGATTTATAGAATAACGTTTTGTTTAATTGTAATCCCCGAACCATATACGCCCTGAGATGATCTATTTTTAATAAGAAATAATAACCAACGCTTTATTTTGGTCTGAATGCAATAAGAATTACAACTACAGTACCAACTGGTAAAGGAGACACATAATTTTTGCCACGATTGTGATTATTATAAAAGAAACGAGAAACAGTTAACCCATGTTTTATTGAATAAATGATTCCTACAAAGATATATGTTTGTTGTTATATTTGCGTCGTTATTATTGCTGTTCCATTTAAAAAATAAGTTCACAGAGCACAGCGGACACCACAACGGTTGGCAACGGTGGGTGACGTCATCGAAACGGTACGTATAGTGGGAGCGAGCGGCAGATTACAAAATCATTCGCCGTTCAACATATATTATTAACAGTAACATTATTACAACAACAACAGTGCGGTTGAAGGTAATTAATACATATACATTTGTTACTAATTGACGTTTCCAACGGGCGGCGTATATAATTTAAGTGCCCGCAACATTTATAAAATTCGTTATAAATTGACGAATCCAAAGTGAGGCTTTAAAGAAGTAACGAACAGAACATCTATAAACTTATCGTTACAATATATATATATATATATATATCCTCCAAATCACATCGTTATCACATGCCCAGGGCAATAGCCCTCAAAATACATAATAAACAAATAATTTTCATATCCTTAATCGGGTCAAGACAATAGCTTCCTATCCCTATAAACATATATATATATATATCAGGTAACATTCTGTAATTATGTAACTTCCCCCCCTGTTTGTTACTAACACTTAACATTGACAACACGTACAGAAACATAAAGACACATACACTCATAATTATATACACATATTATAAACACCTAATACCCTTGGAATACGCATGCTCAAAAGGCAGTGTTTCTACAAAGCCCTAAAACCGGCAACCATAAATGTTCGCCCTTCAGTCACCGTCATTCATCAATTTCCATTAATTTAAATAATTAAGAAAAACCCCCGAAAGTATGATAATCACTCATAACCCATAAGAGAGACCGGACCGCCCGTATGTATAGATAGCATCTGATAATTAGCCCACCATGAGCATATGAAATTCTTTAAGTTTCTTAGACATCACATAAATGAGAAAAATCCTCATCACCTGATTTTAAGCAATTGGTATGAGTTTATAAAATGTAATTTTGTTATACAAATCCAGATGGATACATGTATCAGTATATACTTTTACAATGTCAAAAAAATTAATCAGTCTATGCTTTTACAAGGTAAAAGGATTAATCAGTCTATGCTTTTACAAGGTAAAAAAAATTAATCAGTATACGCTTTTACAAGGTCGAAAAAATTAATCAGTATATGCTTTTGCAAGGTCAAAAAAATTAATCAGTATATGCTTTTACAAGGTCAAAAAAATTAATCAGTATATGCTTTTACAAGTTCAAAAAAATTAATCAGTATATGCTTTTACAAGTTCAAAAAAATTAATCAGTATATGCTTTTACAAGTTCAAAAAAAATTAATCAGTATATGCTTTTACAAGTTCAAAAAATTAATCAGTATATGCCCAGAAAAATGTGAAAGTTCTTTTCTGTTAAAGCCCGATGGCTGTATAGAAATGAGTTTATAATAACTGACTGTTGTATCCTAGCAGATGTGGGAGCGCGCCAGCCTGTACTTAACCATGTGTGACAGGAATCAAACCTGCCTTATACTGCATGAACATGTGCCTGGCAAAACTATGTCTCGCTTAGACGAGAACCCGGGAAGTCTCTTAAATTTAGCCTGCCATTAGAGTAGAAGAAATAACTGCGTAGTACAATCTGTTCGGATCCCGGGAGTCGGTTGCTTTCCTGGTGACTGCAGCTGTCTGACTGAATTCAACAGTTACGCTGCAACACACAGCCCAACTGGCCCATAGCGTGCGCGCGCCGCTTCAACGGTGCCGTCCAAATCTCGTCGCTCTAACTGAGCTTTGCGTTCGCGTTATTTTAAAATTAATTTTCTAAAACCTTCGACTGCGGGGTTAGGCAAACACCGGCACACCCCCACCCCGAAAGGGCAACCCGGTTGCCCCACACTTAAACTCGGGAGGGTACCCTGCAGTGTACCCCCTTCCCAAAACAAGCCGGTGGACCTCGTGATTATGGCGGCCCAGCAGCACTTGCTCTCAGGAGAACAGAGGCTCAGAATGAAAACGAAAGAGACGAAAGAAGACGTGTAGTATGTAAGTGTGTTGGTGCGGCACGCTGACCTGATCAGGGCCAGCCCACCGCAAAGAGGGACAGAGAAGAAAAGACGAAAGAAAAGTTCGGGAGCTCCCTGAGTTCCGACCTCTTGAGGCTTGTCCACTAAAACCAGAACACGACTGCCACCTTAACAGGGCATCTGCCCTATATTCTTACGGGGGTTTTCTAATACGCCCTCCATTTTAAACAATACCGTCACTGCACGGGGCATATACCTAAAAAAACAATGTCATAACAATAGCATAGTATTTCCAAGTTTGCAAGCCCCGTCACACCCAAGGACTCAAGGGTTCAACCCCAGAATGAACCACGCTCTGCTACCATTTGTAACCCCTCTTTCCTTTTTATGCTGTATATAACATTTTTTTTTGTATTTTTTTTTTTTTGTACTTATATTTTTTTTGAAAGAGAAGCCACAAGTTATTTAAAACTAGGCCGGAGCCTAGAGAAGTCAAAAAATGTGCTGGGACCAGTATGACGGGACTTGCAATGAAACTCGGCTGTAATATAACAATATCAGCTTTTATTTTGCCCACATAATTCGTTACATATATATATATATATCCTGCAAATCACATCGTTATCACATGCCCAGGGCAATAGCCCTCAAAATACATAATAAACAAATAATTTTCATATCCTTAATCGGGTCAAGACAATAGCTTCCTATCCCTATAAACATATATATATATATATATATATATATATATATATATCAGGTAACATTCTGTAATTATGTAACTTCCCCCCCTGTTTGTTACTAACACTTAACATTGACAACACGTACAGAAACATAAAGACACATACACTCATAATTACATACACATATTATAAACACCTAGTACCCTTGGAATACGCATGCTCAACAGGCAGTGTCTCTACAAAGCCCTAAAACCGGCAACCATAAATGTTCGCCCTTCAGTCACCGTCATTCATCAATTTCCATTAATTTAAATAATTAAGAAAACCCCCCGAAAGGATGATAATCACTCATAACCCATAAGAGAGACCGGACCGCCCGTATGTATAGATAGCATCTGATAATTGGCCCACCATGAGCATATGAAATTCTTTAAGTTTCTTAGACATCACATAAATGAGAAAAATCCTCATTACCTGATTTTAAGCAATTGGTATGAGTTTATAAAACGTTAATTTTGTTATACAAATCCAGATGGATACATGTATCAGTATATACTTTTACAATGTCAAAAAAATTAATCAGTATATGCTTTTACAAGGTCAAAAAAATTAATCAGTATATGCTTTTACAAGTTCAAAAAAATTAATCAGTATATGCTTTTACAAGTTCAAAAAAATTAATCAGTATATGCTTTTACAAGTTTATATACTTAACCATGTGTGACAGGAATCAAACCTGCCTTATACTGCATGAACATGTGCCTGGCAAAACTATGTCCCCTTTTATCCCCCGAAAACAGCCTAAAAAAAGGAAACGAAACCCCCCCAGCCCTTACATATTAACCCAAAATGAAATTAAAATATAAACCCCGTTCTGAACCAGCCGGAACAGAACCCCTAACATGTGACATAAATTTTGTAGTAGGCAGAGTAATGACTATTGGCTATATATGAAAATATTTAAGTGTAAAAAAATCTCTAGCACGCTCCCCCAGTGCAGCACACAATTACAAACATCGTACTCAGTTTTATGCAGTTAAATTATTAAAGTCACATGATGTTCAGAATGAATGTTCAGCTGACACACCCCAGAGCAGACTGTCCGCGTGGGCACATGGTTTCAAAAGAAATTTAAATTGTAAGTCAGGAGCACGGCAGGCCCGGCCAAGGAAAAATAAAAGAGTTCATATCACCTGAATTATGAGCATGTGTTTCATCTTGAGTGTGTTCACCAGACTCCCTCCTCCGAACAGGTGTGTGTATGATGGTTCATGGCTGATGAGGATGTAGTTCTATCAGCGTTGACCAGCACCTCCGGCTTAGACGAGAACCCGGGAAGTCTCGTAAATTTAGCCTGCCATTAGAGTAGAAGAAATAACTGCGTAGTACAATCTGTTCGGATCCCGGGAGTCGGTTGCTTTCCTGGTGACTGCAGCTGTCTGACTGAATTCAACAGTTACGCTGCAACACACAGCCCAACTGGCCCATAGCGTGCGCGCGCCGCTTCAACGGTGCCGTCCAAATCTCGTCGCTCTAACTGAACTTTGCGTTCGCGTTATTTTAAAATTAATTTTCTAAAACCTTCGACTGCCGGGTTAGGCAAACACCGGCACAAACTGATCTGAACTGCGTTTTTCGGATAAACCAGTTGATCGGTAGTAGAAGAGTGTTCGGGTACCCACACTGGTGTGACGTCATAAGTCCATATTTTTCCAGACACCAGTTGTGCCGGTTGTTTAGCATCCTCTCCAATAACTTTCCTAGACAGGATCACCACTACCAACACCATCATTGTTATTACATCCCTTTCTACGTGTCGTCACTCGTTATTCCATCTTAGAGAGCCTATTTGACAAAATCTAGCAGAGTCCATACGCTGGCATATTAAAGTGTATTTCAATTATTCGGCGTGTGTTCAGGATGACGGGTTTTTGAGCAGTATCTGTTGTATGCATTTAATTTCAACGTATTTAGTCCTGACTCTTTTTTATAAGCCTGTTGGTACCATAATTAGCGTTCGTTATTATTTTAATAGACAGACGTACATTTTTAATCCTAAAAATATGTTTGAGGTTAGTGCTTATTGTATTCTTTTTTATATTGTTATTTCAATTATTACTACTAATTTCTTTAATTTTTTAAGGGCTAAGCAGCTAAGGTCTTTAGCTCAAAGACGACAGCCGGGATTATTGCTTGATATATGTTTGGTTGTCACCTACATTCTAGTTTCTTGACGAAAGTACAAAGTTGTACACATTCACGTAAAACAATCTTTCCAGAACCGATACGTAACATTGTTGCCTTTAGGAATGACACAGTTTTGTGTATCGCTAACGGTTAATTTCCGATGTCTTCCTACAGGCTAGCTTTTGTCTTTATCTGTCTTATCTGTCTTTATCTGAGATCAACAAGAACACTATTGTTTTCAATTATATGTTTTACTGTAAGTGCTGCATTACAAGTGCAGACGGTTCGTTCTTGCCCTTGTGTGAGGTAGGAAGACATCAAGTTAGTGTGCCCAATTCGCAGTCTGCTGATAAAAATTCAACGATCGATTTTGTTAAATCTCAAGGCGTGGAAATGTTCTTTTAGCTACAGAAAAACGTATTTAAACACACAAATAAAATGCCGTCCTGCTATTTGCCATTTATGGACGCTCTATTTCACGGCAGAAAGTTGGCTACGTTGTGTACTCCATATATGCTGCCATGCATTAATAGTGGTGATTGTAGCTGCTACTTTTGCGTTGTCAGGTCGTATGGAAATTGCATCGACTTTCTGCTGCGAGCCTCGCTGCAGCACCAGCTTCTTCATTACCTTCAATACCTACAAACGTAAAAGATTAACCAAGGTTGGACGTATAACGCACGACATAGCGCCATTATCTGCTGCAATAACGGATCCACTGTGTCCGAATTGTCCAAGTTAGTCATAAAACGTAGTGGTGCCGAGCAGATAACAAATTTGGACTTGCCTCACAGCATAAATTTTGACGGTTTATACGCTTACCGCCAAACGCACTTCCGTCGGCGAGTTGAAGGGTAAGGTTTTCAACGTATTCCTTCAGGACTGACCTAGAAAGGAGTTTCAGTTCACTTTAGTTAGGTGGTTTGCGTGTTACAATTTCTTGCGTCTACTGCAATATCCAACCGGCATTTTGGTTTGTGGTAGCTGCCAGAGAGGCATCTTGCATATAACGTGCGTTTGGAACATTGGGGCCTGGATGTTGTAGCACCGGGGTGTTTCAAGTCCTTAAATACCGGATGGTCAACGAACGCAACGAGTATATCTTTCCAGGTGTGTTGTTTGAAATCAACACGTAGTTTATGTGGGTAAAGGTTTTTATGTAATGATGTAATCGTGGAAGATGTAATGATGTCATTCCTACTTTACAATATAAGCTTCTTGCCGGGCTACTGCGGAATGCACTTGTGGTACTCAGCACTCTGGCATGTTAAACAGGATCCAGCTTTTCCAAGCACGACCTTCTGCCTGAACAGTACACCGCGCATACAAAATCCATTTTTGATAGCACTAGTACGGTGTATAGGCGAGATAAAATTTCTCAATTGGCTTAAGGGATTCCTCAACCCCAGAATTCATTTGAAAACCTTGTATATGAGACCCAGGATTACCGGAGAAATAAGCATTACCGCGGAAAAAACCCTTGATTAGCGCAGCTAAAACTAAATAAAAGAGTTTGCGTCCTGGTGCCCTGATGCCTTAAATAGCGACTCACCAACGTGGTGCCATCCACCCATAAGTACGTTTTTTAATGTTACATTATAATTTTTACAATATAAGGCATGCATACACGAATATAATGTGTTTTGTAAATATAACGCATTGTTAGGTTTTGCACTACTTCTTAAAAACACAATTCGATTTTTATTTTTTCCAACCATCATATTAAGCCATTCTTCCTTGCTGCTAGTAAAATAAAGTACTGTACTAGAAATTTCTATCATCTGATAACAAAACAATCCATTGTTAGTTGTAATAATTTATTATAATATTTTTACTTTTTTACATTTTTGTAAAACATACAAAAATTTAAATAAAATCTAAATCTAAATCATTTGTAAATCATATACTACACACATAAACAACACTCTTCCCCCCAACGCACGGCTTGCCACCGGGCGTGGGTTAAAGGTTGGCTAATATCTCTCTGGCTGGGGTGGGGCGTGAGTTCTATCACGGATGGAGGCGCAACAGGTATATGACCTAATGCCTGAAAGTGAAGATGATGATGATGTAAATCATAAAACTCAATTACGTTACTTGTAGCTACTATTGGGAAACTGCTGTACACAATCCACGAATGAGCGAGCAGATGCTTATAAAACACAGGGGAGCAATTCTTGTCACGCAAAGGTTGTTAATCCTACTGCTGCTACATTCTCACAAACTGAGCACATCATTATTTCATCTTATACGTAAACATCCTATTTATTCCTTAAATCCCTTTCTATACCTTTCTGCTTGTTTACAGTTCAACATGATTGTAAAATATTTTTGTTCTCCGATGGTGTTTACGTTCCCTTTGATAGCCCGTTTGTGCTAATCATATCTCTTAAAGTGACGCTGTTTTTATTCACAGTCCTTCTTCGCTCTTTCAGCACTATTTCTTAGTATCAGACTATATAAAATTTTATTGGTAGGCCCTATTCTTGTTTTTCATAATTCTTGTTTCTTGGATACTCAAAATGACTGAATATTTATGATTGGCAATAATATCACAACTATCAGAAAGTTCCCGGACTAGGTCTAATAAATTCTTTTTGCTTACCTAGGCCATTAATGGCTCCCATCTCTTTCAAAGTAGTCTCCCTGCGAATTGATACAACGAATCCAGCGTTGTTTCCATGCCTGGAAAGTGTCAAAAAAAGTCTTTTGCTGAAAGCTGTCAAGCACCTCCTGCGTTTTTGTCTTAATGTCTTCTACAGTGTCAAAACGGTGACCTTTCATGTGAAATTTTATTTTCGGGAACAGAGAAAAATCACAGGGGGCTAAATCTGGTGAATATGGAGGGTGTGGGACGGTGGCCATATTGTTTTTTCAGCACTATTTCTTAGTATCTAAGAAATAGTGCAACGGTAATTTGTTTTTTTTTTACAAATTTACAGAAAATTGACGTAAGTAAAAATTAATTTAAACTATGTAAAACATTTCTAAATTTATTCCAGTGTAGTACTAAGAATATCAGCTATCAGTAGTGTCTTTCAAACTCTACATTAAAAAAATATACTGCTAAATTTTTAAATATTCACCAGTGTAGTTATACTTATTTGTTTCTATAATTAAATACTTTTAATTGAATGAATTTTATAATAAAAATTCTCAGTTTTAACTAGACTATTTGACATTTGTCACCACATAATAACAACACTTTTTACCTAGTAAACACATGCCTGTTTATTACTTTTTAAATCAAACTTTTCGACTATAATAAGATGAGGCATCCTTAGCGGTTAGACTGAGACTAGCCACTTTTCGGTCTAGCCACTGAGAATGCCTCATCGTAGTATGGGCGAAACGTTTAGTGTTAAAATATTAAAAAAAAATTTGATGACCTCAAAAACAGTGTTGAGCGCATTATTAACGGAAACTGCAAAAGTTTACTGATACATTTGTCTGTCTGCAGCTATGACCTCTATTCTTTATATTGTTACAGGTAAGAAATTATTAGTTGTAAGTAAGATATTATTATAAGTTATAATATTATCTCTACTGCTGGGCGATAAACCTAAGGTGAAAAGATACAAAACCAGTTTCTAACACTACTTTGTTCGTAACTGAGTAGTTGTTTTTATTAACAATACATTTACTCTAAAAATTCAGATAATCATAGTGCAAAAGCACAACGCTTACAACTGTAACTTCAAAACATCGTAGAATTTTTTATATGCATTAGGTCTCTGAATGCATTAGGGCTTTCGCGCATGCATTAGGTTTCACGAAATAATGCAAAGTTCCTGTAAAGTTTTAACAACAACTATACATGTGCATTCTCCTATGCTGCGTAAAAAGTTATTCTGCTACAAACAGACTCACGATTAAGAAATCTACATCACATCTTAAGGCTTGGAAAACCTTAACACAGTCTTAGTACAAAATCATTGCTGATTATCGTTATTTTATCTTAGTTTCTAATCACAAGGAAACGCCGTATTTTGTTTTATGGTAAGCATCCTGGCTGGCTATTGGGTCCCAATGGCTTATGTTTGGTATTTAAGGATGTTATGGACGATTGGATACTCTCCAAGTTCAATCTATTTTGCCTTTGCTCTTGTGTTGGGATAATTTACATAAATAAAAGTTGATTTTAAAATAATTGAATTACAAAACATAACATTAGAATCAAAATTTAATTGAATATTTTTTTTTACTAACAACTGCGCAGAATTCCTGGAGTGTGCGAGAGATGTTTACAAAACAGGCTGAAGTAATTCTGTCACGCAAACCCTCATACTTACTATAGCGACGCTGTGATCTCTCAGACGTGAAGCATCGTTTGTCATGCTTGTGTGTATTCTACTCTTCCATAATATCTCTTTAAGCATCTTTTTTTCAAAAAAATAATAAAATAAAACCTTACATTATAAACAAGGACAATCAAGTTAAGAAGAAGAAAAAATAACACAAAGAAGGAAAGTTATACAATGACAATTTCATTTAAATAATTACTAATACAAATTAGTTTTTCTCAACCAAACACAAAGATTACTGAATCTTCTTCAAAAAACCTTAAAATATCTCGAACTAAAACATTAAAATTACTTTAAAATATGATCCTCGTGAGTGTATTTTTTTAGTTTTTGGCCACTTTGTTTCCTATACTATGATACATATTTCTCCAAACTATTAACACTGTTGTTTTCCAGATTTAACAGTATAGCCAATATGTTTGATAGGTAGGTGTAAACCATTGATTGTGATGTTTAGTGCTGATGAAAAAAAATTTAGATGAATTCAAATTAATCGGGGAACATCTCCTAAGGTGGAGCGTCATCTAGTCTGTGAAATCTGTACCAGAATATTGCGTTCCCTGCCGACCAAGCGAGCACGTGAAGAATTCCATGTAAGCTATGCATGTCATTTGTGTCTTTCTCTTATTTTAGCATGCGTATACTGCAAATGTTTTTTTATTGCAACCATTTTAAACATAATCGCTGAACTTTCAAAATTACGGAAATTAAGAATTTCATACTGTCAGCTAAAGTTGGGAAATTTGTTTTTTTTAGCATCTGTGTTTCGCTACGGTTTTAGTTAATTTTAAATTCATCATCTTTGTATTTTCTCTTCAATATTTTCAATTATCTGTTTGGTTTATTGTTGGTTAACATTATTTTTTTTCACTTTACATTTCTATCGTTCCTGCCTGTTGGCTTAACAAAATAATTAAACATTTGAAACGTGTACTAAAAATGTACTATTTATCACGATTTAGTAATACGAACATGAAAGTTGTATTTCTGGCATATTATTACCAATCAACTAAATGAATAAATTATCTTCTTAGTCCGTCCTGTGGCTTACTTATATAAAATTTAAAGATGTAAAAACAACTAGTTTCAGAACTTATGTTCCATCATCAGGTGCGTTTCACTCGTTGGAGGTCGTCAACACATTAAGACACAACACATATTTAAACAGAAAAAAAATTAACATTAGCTCGCAAAGTTCACGGTGCGGTGTAATATCGTACTCCCATCTGTTGTCATTGTAGTGTGTGCGTTATCTGTGACGCAGGCTTCAGGCGTTATGAGACTTGCAATGCCGTATCATGCAACGTGTTGGAATGAAAATTCAGCTGGTCGTTTAACAAATGTTCGGGATAAAATTTATACGCCTTATACACTTCAAATTCTTCGGCAACACTCATGTACCGGCCTTTCTTGCAAACACGTATGTATATAAGATTTGTAGCAAAATCTGTGTAACTGTGGTTACTATTTATCAAATGTCGGCCAAAATTGGATTTTGTTTTTCTAAGTCTTTTTTCAGTAAATGTTCTTTAAATCTTTGGAGAAAAGACCTCCCTGTTTGGCCTATATAAAAATATTTACAGTCACTACATTTAATTTTGTAGACGCCCGTTTTCTCTTCCAGTGGTTTAGTAATTTTAGGGCAAAGCAATTTATGTATTTTATTTTTCGTGAGGAATGACTATGTTCATTTTCTTAAGTGTATTGGTGACGACTTGAGGAACGATGGTGCCATATTTGTTTACTATATATGTTAATTTTGTTTTATCTTCTGTGGGATTTTTTTGTTTGTAATAATGTTTTCTAAGCAACCTGCCTACCAAAGAAATTTTGTACCCGTTGCGTGTTGCTATATATTTTATTCTGTTCAATTCCCTATGGAAGTTATTGGCTTCAAGAGGTACCGTTATTAGCATATGGATAAAACTATTGTAAGCAGCCATTGTTTGTGAAATAGAGTGGTGTGAGTCCGCATGTATGGTGACATCTGTCGTAGTAGGCTTCCTGTAGATTCGATATTTAAATCCATTATTGGTTTTTATCGCCGTTTAGTCCAGATAATTCAGTTTACTGTCAGTTTCAGTTTCATCCGTAAATTGTATGTGTTTATTTACACTATTCAAATATTGTTTCTAATTGTCTATCTGTCTTAAGATTCCGTTAAAAAACTATGAAAGTATCGTCTACATAACGAGTATAGAAAATTTTTTGATTGTGTAATTTATTATTATCAGATAATAAATACGTATTCTCATAGTGGTTCAAATAAATGTCCGACAATAAGCCGGAGAGGGGAGAGCCCATAGCTAAGCACTCTTCTTGGATATAATATCTGTCATTAAATATAAAATAATTCTGTTTCAAAATCACTTGCAATAAGTCAATACATTCTTTAATTTTCTGGGGACTTAATGTGTTTGCGTCATTGAGGTGCTTCTTTAAATGCTAATTTTCTCTTGTACCGGTATGTTGGTGAAAAGATAAGTAATATCAAAAAATGCAATTTTATAACTTCGTTTCAATTCAATGTTTTTCAGTTTGTTAATAAAATCGATGTTATTTTTATGGTATGGTTATTATTAAGTTTTATATTATTTTTAATTATAACGGACAATTTTTTTGCCATTTTAAACCCCGGTGCGGTAGTAAAGTTTACAAGCGCTCTAATCGGTAAATCTTTTGTATGTATTTTGGGTAAGCCAGTGAGTTGAGGTGCACGGGCGTTTAATGGCTTTAACAATCGTCGCGTCGGCTCATCAAAAAGTTCTGTACATTTATTAATAGTGTCATTCAGGTTTTTCACAAAGCCACTGGTTGGGTCTGTTAATAACTTCTTTATTTTATTTTTTGTAATGAAATCGATGCACTTTGCGATGTATTCGTCCTTGTACAGTACAACGGTGGTATTACCTTTATCAGCTTTTGTAACGAGGGCCTTATTATCTGTCAATTTATGTTGTACTTGTTTCACCCGTTTTAATTCTGTACGGTGTTTATAATTAAACTTACTGTGTCTATCATTATTGTATTGGTCTTTCAATTTCATATTAAGTTTCTTATTTATTATTTCGGATACGAATATGAAGTATTTCATATTACTAATAGTCTTTTACATTAGACAATAACTATAAGTGTACCTAGTAGCTACGTCATTATAAACGAAATTTCAAAAAAAAACTTTAGTAAATCTAATGTTTGTAAATCAGCGTTCTGAAATGATCCCCTTTGCTTATATTAGCGAACGGTGGCGTCGGTTATGTTATGCATAAGCTGTTTCTGATGCATTCCGAGAATTTTATCATTTTTTGTAGGACACAAGAATCATTTTGTTAAAATATGTTACAGATAATTTAATAAAATTTTTAGGGTGTTTTATTCGTTGAAGAATACAAGATAACACCAAGATATCAGTTATATCTTGATGAATTAATATGTTATGAATTTATGTGGGCCCAAGTGTAAACATTTCAAGTGTTGGAACTTACCATTAAAATTGTTTGTTTAATTTGTATTCTCTGATATTTGAAAATCATTTAGTCACATTTTTAAAAATATGGCAATAAACAGCGGTAAACATTTGACCGCACTACATTAAACAGAGTCTGAGTTACGTGTTCCCTACATTAGTATGATGAAGCGTAGAAAGACGAGGTTCCATTAAACTAAGTAGAGAATGGCAAACTTTTATCCCTATGTTGGTAGAGTTAAAATTTGTAGATGGAAAGCTAGTAATAGATCCTTAATAAAAATCATAGATAGTTATAACAGAAATATAATAAATACGACTGAGTTTACACAAACATAATTCAGATAAATGATAATAAACTCAACGTGATTATACAAGAATATTTTGTGCCTTGCATTACTAAAAATACTGTTTTGGGATTTACACCGTAAATAAAACGTTTAACGTATCTCACCTCTGTTATTTCCGTTGAACCAATGAGGATGTCTCATCGTAGAATGGAGGGGTTGTTTAGCGTTAAAAAAACAAAACGCTCGTTAGTTAAACTTGTTGCAATTATTCGGCATTTCGCCGAATGGCTGCTACGTCCGCCTATACAAAAAAATTTAATTTGTGAAATTTAAAAGTCGCGAGACCAAAGTCAATTATCTGTTGATTGGTCAGAGTTCCTCTGACGTCACGCCAAATTTTTCATTAACGCAGACCTTTGCTTCGATTGAATCAGACCAGACCGCCTCAGTGAGCAGAGCCACACGTTCAGATACTTTAAACTAGATGCCTCAATTATCAAGTTATTTATACTTATTCAGTCATCATAAATCAATACTGGTAACGAATTATTTTCGTTAATTACCTTTTGTAAAACTAAAATTTGTATATTCTGTAAAAAACTGTTAACCAACCATAATGTATCTTGTTGTAATAATTAGCCTCGAGCAAAAGAAAAAACTAAATATTCAATCAGTTGATTAAAAGGAAAAAACATAGAGATGTAAGATTCTATGTCCGTACTTATTATGTATGATTTGAAGTTGTAATTTTGTATATATGGTGACTGTAATTTTGTAAAATTTTGTGAACCTGTAATTCATTGTATGGATGAATGTGTGCGTGCTAGTTAAGCTGTGTCACTACCTAAGGTGTACTAAAAGGTGTGGAACTTTCAGTTTATAGCTTGGTTTGACGTACGGGAGTAAGCCGAACATCAACCCGTCTGCTGCATTTTCATTTTTAAGATCTTCTGGAATGGACACAACATCAGTCCGCAACATGAACTGAAAAAACACGCGGACGTCGCGACGAGCTGCGGCAGGCCGCGAACGGAGCATCTCAAACTGTCAAGTAACTGTAATAATTAGTGACACTCTGCAGGAGTTACGGTGCGAATAAAAAAAAAGAAACATAAATCAAATTTCTCACCTTAGGTGAGGTGAACTAATACCTTTGAATTCAAGTACTTTGTGGTGTAAGATAATACAGAAAAACTTTCATGAAAGATTCATACTTTGCATGTTGTGTGTTGCCATTTGTAAACTGGCATTGATTTATGATACTATTTAGTTCTTGTTAGTAGATTAACCCTGCTTTAACTTAAGTAACTGTTAAATTTCAGTAAACCATTTAATCAGTATATAACCTTTTGTTATATAATTTAATAAATTATAACTTATTCACTTATTAATTTTTCACTGTCTGATTTATGATTGCAAATATTTCGAGGCTCATTTTAGATTCAAATAAACGGGCTGTGAACCACTCTGCTCACTGACTGCTGATATTGAGATATTTTTAATGCACTCACACCCCTCCCTTTGATATTTGTGTAGATATTATAGCTGTTTTAGGTACATTATTAGTAAGTAAGGAAATATTAGTAGTAGTAGTATTGTAATTATTTCTTGTGCATTTTGTGTGCCACGTTTTTGGGGGCTCAGCGGTATAACGTGGTACAAACTCAATAAATTAGTATACATAACTATAATAGACGTGTTTTAATGTGTCTAAAGAAAAATTATAAAATGCTAAAACTCTGCCTCTCAAATTTTAATTAAAGCAAAAAATAATTTTGAGTAATATTTCTCCTAAAGGAATTGTTTTTATTTATTCTTGTTTTTAACGATGCAAAAAATTTCCTTTTATTTCTTATTCTGTTTCTGTAGTACACTGAACGCGGACTATTAATAGACGGCGATGAAACGACGCCCGTAATTGAATTTCCTAGTGGCGTCGATTTTAACTACATTAAGTACGGAGAACTGACGCGATCTGAATACAATATGTCCAAAACACGTCTCACAGATACAGCTGTAGACAGCTTGTCTTTGGTAACAAGGTAATTACATCGATGGAATAAAATGTATATCATAACCTATTAACAATATAATTTATAATTTTGAATGTATTGCTTACTGTAATATCGATCTCAATTTGAAGTTAATATTTTCAATTTAATTACAATTTTTATCAATAATAATGTTACTTATCGATGATTTTATCATTAAGCCTACTACATTGGTTTCAATTATGTAAAAATTCTATTTATTTTCATTTTCTATAGAACATTTAACGCGGACTATTAATACGAGATTAATACTCGTAGATAACGATGAAACAACGCTAATAAATTTTATTACGGAAAGTTAGGAACATTACTAATGCATTTTAAAAAAAACGATTTTAGTAATTTTTAACGATTTTGTTAGGTACAAGTAAACACTCTATTTTAAAATATATTTTAACCGCGGAGACGGTAAAACAGTCGGCAGTTGTTAAATGATTTTTACAACACAAACATAATAAAAAATCCTTTTATATAAATGTAATGATCCATGCTCCCACTCCTACATTGATAATAAATAAGAATATCCATTACACAATAAGAAAGTTTCAACTATCCAAATGACGATCTGACAAAAAATAAGAAACTTATAGCCATTATAAGATTTTCGATCATTTTCGAATGTCCATTTACACGTCATAGATAGTCTCTAACCCGAAGTAAGTAACGCTAAAAATTAAAATATTTATTTAACCAAGGCGTTAGGGGTAGAGAGCTTTCTAGACCAATCGAATGACTCAATTTCACCAGACGAAAAGAGACGCTTTAGCGAGATGAATTAATTGTCTTCCAACACTCGAAGCGGGAGGAGCGTGTCACAGTGGTCAAGACATATTTTAAAATGTGCGCGTTACCCCCAGTAACGTGGTCAAATATTAACTTATACTGAACACCCTATTATCGAGTGACAGTGTAATAAGTGTATAGTGAACAAAAGTGTACATGACCAGTGTATAATAAGAGTCATGTCATGTGAAAGGAAACAGGGAGTATAATACTTTAACAATTTTAAAAAATATTAATGAAATAATTCTCGTTGGTTGAACGAAAATTATTGTTTGACTGCACTAGTCAAGTAAACACGCTTGAGTGCATTCACCGATAACGATGAATAATTATCAGAATGAGATGAACAAAGTTACCGTCCAATGTGATGGCGATAATTAACTAAAAGATGTTATACTTTTATATTTAAAGAATAATTAATAAAAGCGGAATCAATATTAAATACCGCACACAATTACTTGTAAATATAGTCGCTTAATTGACTATGAATTTAGACTTGATAAATAATAACTTTCTAACTATACGAGAACGACACCCAAGAACTTTGGCATAAAATATATGAAACGTGTATATAAATTCCTAGAGCCGAGTCAATTAGTAAAGAACATCTTACCCGTACTAATAAAGAGGAGAACTATACGAGAACGACACCCAAGAACTTTGGCATAAAATATATGAAACGTGTATATAAATTCCTAGAGCCGAATTTCCTAGTGGCGTCGATTTTAACTACATTAAGTACGGAGAACTGACGCGATCTGAATACAATATGTCCAAAACACGTCTCACAGATACAGCTGTAGACAGCTTGTCTTTGGTAACAAGGTAATTACATCGATGGAATAAAATGTATGTCATAACCTAATAAAAATATAATTTATAATTTTGAATGTATTGCTTATTGTAATATCGATCTCAATTTGAAGTTATCTTTTTCAATTTAATTACAATTTTTATCAATAATAATGTTACTTATCGATGATTTTATCATTAAGCCTACTACATTGGTTTCAATTATGTAAAAATTCTATTTATTTTCATTTTCTATAGAACATTTAACGCGGACTATTAATACAAGATTAATACTCGTAGATAACGATGAAACAACGCTAATAAATTTTATTACGGAAAGTTAGGAACATTACTAATGCATTTTAAAACAAACGATTTTAGTAATTTTTAACGATTTTGTTAGGTACAAGTAAACACTGTATTTTAAAATATATTTTAACCGCAGAGACGGTAAAACAGTCCGCAGTTGTTAAATGATTTTTACAACACAAACATAATAAAAAATCCTTTTATATAAATGTAATGATCCATGCTCCCACTCCTACATTGATAATAAATAAGAATAGCCATTACACATTCATTGCTTTTAAATAAGAAAGTTTCTGTAAAAGCGGCGTTTACATGCATTAACGAAATTTCTCATACATTTAAATCAGTAGCGTGTATTATTATACTACCAAATACGTAGTAGGCTACAATAACGAGTCAATTAAAAGGGTTAAAATAAAATTTAGAAAAAATTTTGAAAATATAATATCACTACAACGATGCCTTTACACTACATAAGAAGACAGAATGCAAAATTTATAAAATTTCGAAAGTGATTTAAAAACGGAACAATTTTGCCAAGATATTTTCTTTCATTTTGTAAATTTTGTCTATTTTCCCTAGACAACTATATTAAAAGCTTCCTCAGGGATCTCGTCTTCTTTTGTGGCGTCGTTGATACACACTTTCTTATAGCTTTGGCCATTTTTCCGTGGTCGGTTGCTATACTTCTTCTTACAATCCGTCGTGTTCATCAACTTGGGTTGTCACTTACCCGCTTGAATTCAACAGTTCTTGAAACAATTCTAACTATGTCGTCAAACCCCTTCCTTTGGTCTCTAATGAGGTTTTCGGACATATCACTGCACACCTCTTTTGATTTTTCTGAATTGTTTTGTATATTTTCCTGACTTGTCTTTTATTTCTAAAATCATGCAGCTCTTCCAATATGACCGTAACAGTTGTCGTCTGATACATAATAATAACCGATAAGTAGTTTGACTGATAAGCAATGTGTAAGACGAGAAAGATAGAAGATCTGGACGGCAGTATTCGCCATGTCTATTCTGAAATACCTGTTAATAAATCATAAGAATGTTATCATGTTTGTATACGATAAAGTAGCATAGTAGATAAAACGAGGTTTGCAAGTACCTTCTTGTGGGAGCCATCCGCCTCTCTGACTGCTCATCGACATGCCCGTCACCTTATTGTTACAGTGCCTATCGACAATGCCAGAGCGACTCTAAGCTCCTGAGTATAAATCGTTAGTCTACACTGTATCCTAGTGTGGACTGAGGCCGCAGTATTTCACAAGATATTGGCGCAGTACTTACACGCCACATTGGGCTAAGGGGACGCGTATTCTAACTCCTTATCTTGCGGATGCATGACCGACTAGCAAAAGAAGGAAACACAACGAAGAAAACATGCCAGACACCCCACTCCGCACTATCGGTCTGCTTGTAAAAAATCTTTATGGTTTCTTTACAATTATTAAAAAAATTTAGTATTTCTTAGGAATTGATTTTTAATTTGACGTTGAATTATTGTAAACTTCAATTATTGTATACACAGATTGTGTGTGTGTGTGTGTGTGTGTGTGTGTGTGTGTGTGTGTGTGTGTGTGTGTGTGTGTGTGTGTGTGTGCAGAAATGTATAGAAGCGGCACAAACATCTAAAGGAGAATTGCGAATTCTGCAAATAGTATTACTTGTTTAACTTTCTGTATTTCAAGGAATTATGTACAATATTGGAAGATTTAAAATTCAGTTTAACTTAAAGAATTAACTTAATTGAAACTTGTGATCTGAATATTCAGATTCTTCATATCTGCAGATAAAAACTCTGTAAAGTGAAGAAAATATTAGTCGTGTTTGTAGTTTGCATAATTACATTATGCTAACCACAAGAGCTGTATATTTGCATAGTGTCTGCTAATAATTGTAAGCAGTGTAGTGGAAACAAAGTGAGACAACGTATGAAAGCAAAAAGAAAATTGTTACACTGCTGCATTACTAGAATATATTAAATATACTGTCAAGTCGTTGTGCACTTTTTAAAAATATTTTAGTTTCTTCTCTTCTTTGTCATCTTTTTTCTATTGTTTGTTGAAAGACTTGAGTTTTTTAATATTAAATTATGAGATTTCAGGCCCTGGCCTGAGGTACCACTGTGAGTATTGTAACGTACCAAAATAGCAGTTACATAAAAAAAATGTCTAATACGTCAAGTAGAAGAATAACATGAACATGTTTCATCAAGCATAGAAGAAGGAACAGGAGAATAAAAATAAAATGTGTATCTACGAATAAATAATATTGAAACAACCCAACGAAGAAGAAGGAAGAGTAATAAGAATATCATCGAGTATAAAAAAGAAAGAGAAAATACCATGAATCAATATAATACGTTAGCATCCAGGCCCAATAGATCAAAATAGTGAGGGGATATGCCGAAAATGATTATCATCGTAAGAAGGAGACGAATCAAATACAATCACCATAGTGAAAAAACAAACTAATTTGTTATAAGAATGAAATAAATATAGGACAATGACTATCATAATAATGAATGAAAATGTGGAAGAATATGACTATGTTCAGTGAACATGAATTATTACAAATAATGTGTAACCAAGAAAAGCACCAAAAGTGACAAACAACTAACCAGAAGAAGAAAAAGAAGAAGAAGAGGAAGAAATGTACCATGAAGAATGAAGATTATGTATGACCAGTACAAGACATCAACATTCACAAAATATGGAAAGCATCAAAATCAATGTAGTGACCAGAATAAGTGTAATGATTATTGGACTCTCAATAATAAAGAAACCAAGTGTTGAGCATCAATAAGTGATCACAAACAATGACAGTGGATACGTAATATAAGTGTAACAACATATGATATAATAACATTTTACCCCAAGTAAACAGCACAAACAATAACAGCGAAAGTGTTTATAACGGAGGAAGTGAATGACGATTTGTAAGTGAAAGAATCAACGATTAACTAGTGAAATGCACAGACAATTAGTGTACCAAGTTTAATCCAAGATTGTAATACCACAGATATATTCAATAAGACCACCAAATATATAATACAGAAAAGTGAATTAATTGTTCATAGAGATCAATAATAAAAGCTTTATAATCCTTGATATGAAATGTGACTGAATGTCATAGCAACACAGGACAAAATGTAGATGAATGTCAAGACAAATAGTAGTGAATAAACTAATTAGAGTATACACAAGTCAATGTACCAAAGCCTAGATACAATCCACCAAAATATGTAACATAATTAGACTAAGAAACCCAGTATTATTGTTTCAACAGATAGTGTAAAAATGTGTACAAAATGTGTAAAACATAATAATAAACCATTGTAGTAACATGCCATAATGAGATGACAGTAGTTGAGATGAATACTGTAAAAAACTATGAAGCACATTGTTGTCAAACAAATGACACATAACCTCACATGAATTGGAACTACAACATAAAATCATATGCATTAATTAAACAAAGTAATTATCCATAATTGTTTCAAATAGAGACTAAATAAGAACAAAAATACAAAACAATGAATACCATATGAACTGAAGGACACAACAAATGAGTCAGATTAAGTACAATAACAATAAACCAAATAGACAGAACCCCAATGTGACAAGAGAGTTAGTCAAAAAACATTATCAAAACTTATAAAGAGAATGTAAGAAATGTTACCAGTAATTAGAGAAATGTTCAATACTACTATGAGAACACCTCAAAAATATTATACTAGTAATTTAATAGTTGAAATTTAATAAACTAACTAACTGCAATCATAGAACTAGGTGTAAATAACCACCATACAATAACTTAGAGAGATTTCAGATAACAAAAAGTTAGTGAATACACTAACCTAACCACGTACAACAATTGTACACAGTTTTAATTGTTAACAATATATCCAATGTGTAATAAAATAACTAAATAAGAGTGACAAAATGGCGAGATGAGAGCATAATGTATTTTGAACCACACTATATATGTAAACAAAATAGCATTTCTCCAAAATAAAGTATGAACAAATGTATATAGATATACCTATTAATGTTATAATACAAAAAATATTTAGTAGAATAGCGATATAAGTAAATGTAAACAATCGGACATAGTTGGCTTATACGCCATTAGCAAATTTTGTTTAAACTGTAAATATAGCAATATTATGTATTAGCATGAATGAGAAATGGACTCAAAATATTTAGTCATAAGTATGAAGATGTAATTACAACAAAATATAGTGAAAAGGACTTATTTGTGTTAAGAACCTTTATATGAGTTTTGAAGAAGGTAAAGTGAATTATTAATGGACGGAATTATTACTTGTTTGGACTTAAAATAAACACGCAAGTGTCCGCAATTTAATGCCACTATCCAAATGACGATCTGACAAAAAATAAGAAACTTATAGCCATTATAAGATTTTCGATCATTTTCGAATGTCCATGTACACGTCATAGATAGTCTCTAACCCGAAGATAGTAACGCTAAAAATTAAAATATTTATTTAACCAAGGCGTTTGGGGTAGAGAGTATGGCTTTCTAAACCAATCGAATGACTCAATTTCACCAGACGAAAAGAGACGCTTTAGCGAGATGAATTAATTGTCTTCCAACACTCGAAGCGGGAGGAGCGTGTCACAGTCGTCAAGACATATTTTAAAATGTGCGCGTCACCCCCAGTAACGTGGTCAAATATTAACCTCTACTGAACACCCTATTATCGAGTGACAGTGTAATAAGTGTATAGTGAACAAAAGTGTACATGACCAGTGTATAATAAGGGTCATGTCATGTGAAAGGAAACATGGAGTATAATACTTTAACAATTTTAAAAAATATTAATGGAATAATTCTCGTTGGTTGAACGAAAATTATTGTTTGACTGCACTAGTCAAGTAAACACGCTTGAGTGCATTCACCGATAACGATGAATAATTGTCAGAATGAGATAAACAAATTTACCGTCCAATGTGATGGCGATAATTAATTAAAAGATGTTATATTTTTATATTTAAAGAATAATTAATAAAAGCGGAATCAATATTAAATACCGCACACAATTACTTGTAAATATAGTCCTTTAATTGACTATGAATTTAGTCTTGATAAATAATAACTTTCTTTTGTCGATACTATCATTACTGATAATTCTACATCCTATTACTAATAAATAAAGTGTTTGTAAAAATAGTATTAAGAGTTTTATATGATATTACTTATTATACGTTATAACTTACTCTCATCTAGGTAAACTAACGTAGAACCAAAACGTATATTTTGTCACAGAGAAACACTTCTGTCAAAAATGATTTTTATAAGTGTAATCGATAAGAAGAGTTTTTTCAATTTTTTCTCTTTCCAGTTCATAATAGTAATAACTAATAAATCAATAATATTATTTTAGTAGTACAACGTTAAAAGCACGTGTTTACAATCTTAGCTTCACTAGGCACCAGAGTACCATACGATAGTACGATAGTATTGACTATCGTATTGAGGTTAATAATTTTAAATTTTGTTCTTTTTAATCATAATAAATAAGTAAACATTGTTATTTATTAACACATCTTTATATCTAGTATCATGTATATTAAAAGAATTCACGAAAATTGGTAATACAAATGACCAAAGTGAACATAACCTAAAGTACCATATTATCGTACATTGTAACAGTGTTACCAGCCTTGAGCTGAAGAAGTCTCAATATTTATTTAATTTGTTGTTGTTTTAAAAAAAAATCAAATATTAATTGTTTTAAGGGAGTTTTTGCTAAATTTCACTAATGTCAATAAAAAACCTCAATTTATTACCAGTGGATATAGAGTCTTCATTTCTATAAAATAGAAGTAAAAAACTTATTTTTTTTAGAAACAATTATTTCACAAGGTGGCGGCTATATTCGAATCATTGATATTGGAATATTCAACTTACCGTTGAATATCAGTTTTGTTTCATGTAATGTGCATTTATCGATATTCAAACGAAATATCTGTGATTTGTAAATGTATTTACAGTGGGAGAGAGTCGCCCATCGTGAAGATTGAAGACCTCCACGGATGGTAAGTGGGGAGTTGAATACAGCGAATTATTAGTGATTTTAATACTCTTTTAAACACAAACTTTAACTTCAAATTACCCATTACTAATTAGTTATATTAAATACTAAACAAACCATATGACAACTTAAGAGTCAACAATTACAACAACAACACGACTAGTTAATAAAACAATTTTCTAACTTAAAATAAACCAATTGATAACAACACATCATCAGAAAGAGAGTTGTTCTATTACAACGTGGCGCCCAACGTCTGAGCGCGACTTCGTACGACGATACCTAATAAAATAACTAAATAAATACAAAATCTTTAAACCTAATTCGCCGGCAAGTACATTACATAGATATAAAGATGTATCGCAGATCAACGACAAAGAAGCGAGCGGCAGAGGCCGAAAAAGAGGCTCGAATGGAGGAGAAGGGAGCGACGTCGCCAGAAGACGTAGAAGAAATGTTACTGTCCATAGAAGACAGACAACCTGAACCGGCGGAGGAGGTTCAGCAACCAGAAGGTGAACCGGAAGCCACACAACGGGAAACACAACCAGAAATAAGCCGATCCGAAAAACCAGAGCAACCAGGAGGCACAGATATTATGCAGGAAATGTTCAAAATATTGAAGAAAACGGAAGAATCAATAGAATCATTAAAGGAGAACAGCCGATCCACAAAGGAGGAGTTAGTTACAATCAATAAGAAGATAGAAGACAGTCAGAAAGCAAGCCAGAAGCATAGAATCTTGGAAAAAAATTTAAATGACAAGATAGATGAAACTAATAGGAAGGTGGACAACGGACAGAAGAAGACAGAAGAGCTATTGGAGAAAAATACGGAAAAATAAAAGAAAATCTATCTGCGGAATTGGTTGTCAAAATCGATGAAACAAACAAAAAGATAGATGAAATGAACGAGAAAATCAATAAGGAAATTGAATCAATGAAGAATGATAATGAGAAGATATGGCAACAGATGGCCGACAACAGTTGCAGAGCTGAAGAGATCGCAAGAAATACCATAGAAACAATTGATAAAAAGTTTGAAGAAAACCTAGAAGCGACAGAGGAGAGGATGGCAGTGATGGCGACAGAAATCCAAGAAGAAATGTCTGACATACGGAGAGAGGGCGAGATTAACAAACAGAAAATTGTGCAAACTGAAACAGATCTCAACAATCGTATCGACAGTATCGAAGAAACCCGCAACAAACAAATCGAGTTAATAAAACGCAGACAAACAGAAATGGTAGTCGCACACACCACACTAGGAGAGAGGTGTGAAGAGATGACAACGACAGTGAATGCGGTCAAACATCAAGTAAACAACGACCGAGAACAATTACCTGAGCGGCAACAGAGAGAGTTCAACGACCTCAGGGACGAAATGAACCGTCTGAGAGCATTTCCAAATGTACTAGCAGGATTACCACACATGGATGGACGGGAACACATAGATTTCCGGGCATATACGAAAAATCCGCTCGAGTTTCTGGAGAGAGTGGACGAGGTACTTAACCGAAATAAAGAGAACCGGTGGTCAGTAATCAAAGGGATGTTGGACGAGTATTTCCGGAATGTGTTCGACAATTGGTGGACAGCAACCAGACATGAGGTAGATAGTTATGCAGCGTTCAAGGTGGCATTTAAATTGAAGTATTGGTCAGAGTCCACCCAGAACATCATAAGAGATGACATCACTAATGACAGATACGATCCCAGCGGCAGACAGTCAATGACGACATACTTCCTAGGAAAAATCTGTTTAGCAAGGAATTTGGAACCAGCCATACCGGAGGAGTGCCTGGTGACGAAACTGGCCTACCACTTTAACCAAGGGGTGTCCCAGGGAAGACTCAACGCTCAAATAAAGACGATACAAGGGATGTCCGCACTCCTAGAAAACCATGAGAGGGAGCGATATTATCAAAGGAACCGCCAGGGACCAGGACAGCCATATGACCGGAGTGGACCAGGTAACAATAATCCTAACAACAATACTGACAGAAATAACTATAGAGGGAATTTTAATAACCCTACGCGATTCACTAATCACCAGAGCCCTAGACAGAATAAAGGCGGTGAGAGTAACAACCATAACGACCGGGGAAATCTAAACAACCCTAGGCCGAATGGTTACCAAGGAAATAACAATTATCGGCAAAATAATAATTATTACCGGCCGCATAATAACCAATCCAATAATAATCAATATCCACAAAATAATGGGAATAACGGTAATAACCAATTCAGAAGAGTACACTACACTAATGCCAGTAGAGGTGGAAGTAGAAGACCATGCTACCAGGGTCGCCGGAGTTTCCACAATAATAATAGTCGAAGTAACAGCGAGGGAGATGACCAAGAATCGGGTTATCGCTCTAACAGGAGTCGCAGTAGTGAAGATAATCGGCAAATAACAAGAAATACAGAAGTCTACCATAACGGGAATGGGCCACGATCGCAGGAACCAAATGCATAAACTTCATCGGACAGGCACCCAGACAATGGTGACCTGCCTTTAAATGGGCACCGGCAGTGAAAAACACGACGTCACCCTCACTGAACCGGTCTATTGGGTCTAACGTATTGGAAAATACCGTGGAATCAATTGAAATTCGCCAAAACAACTACCTGAAAAATATTCGACAAGATCTCATGGAAGAGAGAGAAACTGTCCATCAACGGAAAGATTCACCATAACCAAGAAGACACATTATGGATGGAAAAAATAGCACAGATTAAGAAATTCCAAACAAATGACGTTGACAATATACTAACTGATGAACAAATAGAAAAACTCATTCAAATTTATAACCGATATAGGCATGTACTTTCGGATACGCCAGGTAAAGTGAAAAATTTTCAGTGCGAGATAAAGTTCAAAGAGCAGGCTGAATTCAAAATAAAATCGTACCCTATCGCATTTTCACTAAAAGAAGCAGTTCGCTTAGAGATACAGCGATTGATAGAAAACGACATAATTGAACTAAGCAACTCCCCGTACACCAATCCGATTGTAGCTGTACCAAAGCAAACGCCAGGGAGATAAACAAAGCCATAATCAATGACGGGACGTCGCCTGGAGAAATCGACGAAATTCTAAAGAAATTCCATGGCATACGGTACACCAGTATATGGGACACAGTGTGTGGGTATTGGCAGGTGGAGTTACATCCCAACAACGGCCTTTATTTTTGAAGGGCGTAACTACCAATTTAAAAGGTTACCCTTCCGCCTGGTAAATTCTGTAGCAGTCTTCGTGAAATGTATGGACGAGATCTTAGGCCAGAATACACTACAATTTACTACAGGGTATGTGGATGATTTACTAATTACCTCCGATAACTGGGAGGAACACTGCAACAGGGTGGCACAAGTATTATACAAATTAGATGAAAATAGTATAACACTAAACTGGAGAAATCCAAACTCATAGCAAATGAAGTGCAATTTTTGGGTTTTAACTTGTCTGAAACTGGCATAACCCCAGCACAAGAAAAGATGGAGGCGATACAGCGTTTCCCAGTACCAAAGAACAAGAAACAGTTGCAACCGTTTCTTGGTATTTGCAATTATTATAGAAAATTCCAACATAACTATTCAGAGTTGACAGCTAAGTTTTCCCAACAATTGTCATCAAAAGAGAAATGGAGATGGGGACCTGAACAGGACACAACATTTGAGTTGATAAAAAAGAAATTTCTTAAAACTGTAATGTTGCATCACCCAAACTTTAACAAGAATTTTTACATGAATTGCGATGCAAGTGATGTAAGCCTTGGATCAATATTGTATCACGAAGACCAGGAAGGCAACCATCAAGTGATCAGTTTTGCTAGCAGGACACTCAACAGGTGTGAGCGCAACTATCACACTACTGAAAAGGAACTTCTTAGTATAGTGTTCGCTTGCGAAAAATTCAGAACGTATATTTTGGGATACCCAATCACAGTACGCACGGATCACAAATCAATATCTTTCTTGAAGAACTGTAGATTAAAACATGGCAGACTGACGAGATGGACACTAACGCTCCAAGAGTACAACATACGTTGGGAATACGTCCCTGGTAAAAACAACATAGCTGCAGACGTGTTGTCCAGAGTAAACATATTGGCCCAAACATTTGAGGGAGAAAAAGAGACCATCGCCAAGGTTTACCATATTTTAAAAAGCAGATCCGAATTGGCAGACATATTAACTAATATACAAATCAATCAGCAAAACGATCCTAAAATTAGCCAGATAATGCAAATATTGACAGAACAAGATGAAGGAGTTATGCAATATTACTGTATCCACAATAAAATATTATTCACTAAAACCAAACAATCCAGTGATCAATGGAAAGTTGTAATACCTAAGATTATCGAAAAAGAAATTGCAATTGACTACCATGTGAGATATGGACATATGGGAGCAGTAAAAGTAGTCAAAGCATTAAATGAGCATGTCTACTTCAAAGATATGAACCGTAGAGTAAGAAGATGCACACAACATTGTCATCTGTGTCAATTAGTTAAATGCAGCAATGAGAGGAAAGAAGGGGTGATGATACCCATTACATCTACCAGAAAATTAGAGAAGGTGTTTGTGGATATTTGTGGACCATTTCCACGCAGTGGCGGCAGACACCAATACAAATACATAGTGATAATCTTCGATCACTACACAAAATTCACTAAACTCTACGCCATAAGCAGGGCAACAACCAACAAGATTTTAGAAATTATCACATTAAAATACATCCCAGAGATAGGAAAACCCCAGTCAATAATCACGGATCACGGAACGCAATTTCGAGGCAGAAAAAAAAGAGATACTTTAATAAACATAGGTGTGAAAACATATAAAACATCAGTATATCACCCTAACAGCAAGCCTGCCGAAAGAGTTTTGAGAGAAGTAGGCAGAATTTTAAGGACATACTGCCACACCCAACAGCGAAGATGTGAAGAATATTTATCCCCAGCTGAAGATTTCATTAACTTAGCTTGTCACCAGTCAATTGATGAAACGCCCTATACTGCTATGTTTGAGCAAAGACCATCCCGAGAAATAACAGAAATAATCAATTTTCCACCAGAAAGTGAATTTGAATTTAACAAAACAAAATTCTTAACAATGCAGTCGAACGAGCTGGCAAACTCAGGCTCAAGTATAAAAAATCACAACCTAAGATCATGACATACGAAGTGGGAGACAAAGTGCTCTTAAAAAATCGAGAACTCCCAAGTGCTATAGAAGGAATTGCTAAAACATTATTACTGCTATACACAGGCCCATATACTGTTACCAGGAATAATATGAACAACACATACGAAATACAAGACCCTGTGACAAAGAAAATAAAAGGCAACTATAACCAGACCTCCATGAAACGATATATTGAGAATTAAATAATGCAAAAGGATGGAATATTAGGATGGAGATTATTTAATGTTGATACTAAGTACGAAGTAAAAATATAAATGTAAGAATAAATGTTGACTAGATTTTAATTTTATAATATAAAAGTGTAACCCAAAGAAATAATGTAAAATGTGAAGAAAATTGTGATTTACCCGTACTAATAAAGAGGAGAACTATACGAGAACGACACCCAAGAACTTTGGCATAAAATATATGAAACGTGTATATAAATTCCTAGAGCCGAGTCAATTAGTAAAGAACATCTTACCCGTACTAATAAAGAGGAGAACTATACGAGAACGACACCCAAGAACTTTGGCATAAAATATATGAAACGTGTATATAAATTCCTAGAGCCGAATTTCCTAGTGGCGTCGATTTTAACTACATTAAGTACGGAGAACTGACGCGATCTGAATACAATATGTCCAATACACGTCTCACAGATACAGCTGTAGACAGCTAATGTCTTTGGTAACAAGGTAATTACATCGATGGAATAAAATGTATATCATAACCTAATAACAATAAAATTTATAATTTTGAATGTATTGCTTATTGTAATATCGATCTCAATTTGAAGTTATCATTTACAATTTAATTACAATTTTTATCAATAATAATGTTACTTATCGATGATTTTATCATTAAGCCTACTACATTGGTTTCAATTATGTAAAAATTCTATTTATTTTCATTTTCTATAGAACATTTAACGCGGACTATTAATACAAGATTAATACTCGTAGATAACGATGAAACAACGCTAATAAATTATATTACGGAAAGTTAGGAACATTACTAATGCATTTTAAAACAAACGATTTTAGTAATTTTTGACGATTTTGTTAGGTACAAGTAAACACTGTATTTTAAAATATATTTTAACCGCAGAGACGGTAAAACAGTCCGCAGTTGTTAAATGATTTTTACAACACAAACATAATAAAAAATCCTTTTATATAAATGTAATGATCCATGCTCCCACTCCTACATTGATAATAAATAAGAATAGCCATTACACATTCATTGCTTTTAAATAAGAAAGTTTCTGTAAAAGCGGCGTTTACATGCGTTAACGAAATTTCTCATACATTTAAATCAGTAGCGTGTATTATTATACTACCAAATACGTAGTAGGCTACAATAACGAGTCAATTAAAAGGGTTAAAATAAAATTTAGAAAAAATTTTGAAAATATAATAACACTACAACGATGCCTTTACACTACATAAGAAGACAGAATGCAAAATTTATAAAATTTCGAAAGTGATTTAAAAACGGAAAAATTTTGCCAAGATATTTTCTTTCATTTTGTAAATTTTGTCTATTTTCCCTAGACAACTATATTAAAAGCTTCCTCAGGGATCTCGTCTTCTTTTGTGGCGTCGTTGATACACACTTTCTTATAGCTTTGGCCATTTTTCCGTGGTCGGTTGCTATACTTCTTCTTACAATCCGTCGTGTTCATCAACTTGGGTTGTCACTTACCCGCTTGAATTCAACAGTTCTTGAAACAATTCTAACTATGTCGTCAAACCCCTTCCTTTGGTCTCTAATGAGGTTTTCGGACATATCACTGCACACCTCTTTTGATTTTTCTGAATTGTTTTGTATATTTTCCGGACTTGTCTTTTATTTCTAAAATCATGCAGCTCTTCCAATATGACCGTAACAGTTGTCGTCTGATACATAATAATAACCGATAAGTAGTTTGACTGATAAGCAATGTGTAAGACGAGAAAGATAGAAGATCTGGACGGCAGTATTCGCCATGTCTATTCTGAAATACCTGTTAATAAATCATAAGAATGTTATCATGTTTGTATACGATAAAGTAGCATAGTAGATAAAACGAGGTTTGCAAGTACCTTCTTGTGGGAGCCATCCGCCTCTCTGACTGCTCATCGACATGCCCGTCACCTTATTGTTACAGTGCCTATCGACAATGCCAGAGCGACTCTAAGCTCCTGAGTATAAATCGTTAGTCTACACTGTATCCTAGTGTGGACTGAGGCCGCAGTATTTCACAAGATATTGGCGCAGTACTTACACGCCACATTGGGCTAAGGGGACGCGTATTCTAACTCCTTATCTTGCGGATGCATGACCGACTAGCAAAAGAAGGAAACACAACGAAGAAAACATGCCAGACACCCCACTCCGCACTATCGGTCTGCTTGTAAAAAATCTTTATGGTTTCTTTACAATTATTAAAAAAATTTAGTATTTCTTAGGAATTGATTTTTAATTTGACGTTGAATTATTGTAAACTTCAATTATTGTATACACAGATTGTGTGTGTGTGTGTGTTGTGTGTGTGCGTGCGTGTGTGTGTGTGTGTGTGTGCGTGTGTGTGTGTGTGTGTGTGTGTGTGTGTGTGTGTGTGTGTGTGTGTGTGTGTGTGTGTGTGTGTGTGTGTGTGTGTGTGTGTGTGTGTGTGTGTGTGTGTGTGTGTGTGTGTGTGTGTGTGTGTGCAGAAATGTATAGAAGCGGCACAAACATCTAAAGGAGAATTGCGAATTCTGCAAATAGTATTACTTGTTTAACTTTCTGTATTTCAAGGAATTATGTACAATATTGGAAGATTTAAAATTCAGTTTAACTTAAAGAATTAACTTAATTGAAACTTGTTATCTGAATATTCAGATTCTTCATATCTGCAGATAAAAACTCTGTAAAGTGAAGAAAATATTAGTCGTGTTTGTATTTTGCATAATTACATTATGCTAACCACAAGAGCTGTATATTTGCATAGTGTCTGCTAATAATTGTAAGCAGTGTAGTGGAAACAAAGTGAGACAACGTATGAAAGCAAAAAACAAAATTGTTACACTGCTGCATTACTAGAATATATTAAATATACTGTCAAGTCGTTGTGCACTTTTTAAAAATATTTTAGTTTCTTCTCTTCTTTGTCATCTTTTTTCTATTGTTTGTTGAAAGACTTGAGTTTTTTAATATTAAATTATGAGATTTCAGGCCCTGGCCTGAGGTACCACTGTGAGTATTGTAACGTACCAAAATAGCAGTTACATAAAAAAAATGTCTAATACGTCAAGTAGAAGAATAACATGAACATGTTTCATCAAGCATAGAAGAAGGAACAGGAGAATAAAAATAAAATGTGTATCTACGAATAAATAATATTGAAACAACCCAACGAAGAAGAAGGAAGAGTAATAAGAATATCATCGAGTATAAAAAAGAAAGAGAAAATACCATGAATCAATATAATACGTTAGCATCCAGGCCCAATAGATCAAAATAGTGAGGGGATATGCCGAAAATGATTATCATCGTAAGAAGGAGACGAATCAAATACAATCACCATAGTGAAAAAACAAACTAATTTGTTATAAGAATGAAATAAATATAGGACAATGACTATCATAATAATGAATGAAAATGTGGAAGAATATGACTATATTCAGTGAACATGAATTATTACAAATTATGTGTAACCAAGAAAAGCACCAAAAGTGACAAACAACTAACCAGAAGAAGAAAAAGAAGAAGAAGAGGAAGAAATGTACCATGAAGAATGAAGATTATGTATGACCAGTACAAGACATCAACATTCACAAAATATGGAAAGCATCAAAATCAATGTAGTGACCAGAATAAGTGTAATGATTATTGGACTATCAATAATAAAGAAACCAAGTGTTGAGCATCAATAAGTGATCACAAACAATGACAGTGAGTACGTAACATAAGTGTAACAACATATGATATAATAACATTTTACCCCAAGTAAACAGCACAAACAATATCAGCGAAAGTGTTTATAACGGAGGGAAGTGAATGACGATTTGTAAGTGAAAGAATCAACGATTAACAAGTGAAATGCACAGACAATTAGTGTACCAAGTTTAATCCAAGATTGTAAAACCACAGATATAATCAATAAGACCACCAAATATATAATACAGAAAAGTGAATTAATTGTTCATAGAGATCAATAATAAAAGCTTTATAATCCTTGATATGAAATGTGGCTGAATGTCATAGCAACACAGGACAAAATTTAGATGAATGTCAAGACAAATAGTAGTGAATAAACTAATTAGAGTATACACAAGTCAATGTACCAAAGCCTAGATACAATCCACCAAAATATGTAACATAATTAGACTAAGAAACCCAGTATTATTGTTTTAACAGATAGTGTAAAAATGTGTACAAAATGTGTAAAACATAATAGTAAACCATTTTAGTAACATGCCATAATGAGATGACAGTAGTTGAGATGAATACTGTAAAAAACTATGAAGCACATTGTTGTCAAACAAATGACACATAACCTCACATGAATTGGAACTACAACATAAAATCATATGCATTAATTAAACAAAGTAATTATCCATAATTGTTTCAAATAGAGACTAAATAAGAACAAAAATACAAAACAATGAATACCATATGAACTGAAGGACACAACAAATGAGTCAGATTAAGTACAATAACAATAAACCAAATAGACAGAACCCCAATGTGACAAGAGAGTTAGTCAAAAAACATTATCAAAACTTATAAAGAGAATGTAAGAAATGTTACCAGTAATTAGAGAAAAGTTCAATACTACTATGAGAACACCTCACAAATATTATACTAGTAATTTAATAGTTGAAATTTAATAAACTAACTAACTGCAATCATAGAACTAGGTGTAAATAACCACCATACAATAACTTAGAGAGATTTCAGATAACAAAAAGTTAGTGAATACACTAACCTAACCACGTACAACAATTGTACACAGTTTTAATTGTTAACAATATATCCAATGTGTAATAAAATAACTAAATAAGAGTGACAAAATGGCGAGATGAGAGCATAATGTATTTTGAACCATACTATATATGTAAACAAAATAGCATTTTTCCAAAATAAAGTATGAACAAATGTATATAGATATACCTATTAATGTTATAATACAAAAAATATTTAGTAGAATAGCGATATAAGTAAATGTAAACAATGGGACATAGATGGCTTATACGCCATTAGCAAATTTTGTTTAAACTGTAAATATAGCAATATTATGTATTAGCATGAATGAGAAATGGACTCAAAATATTTAGTCATAAGTATGAAGATGTAATTACAACAAAATATAGTGAAAAGGACTTATTTGTGTTAAGAACCGTTATATGAGTTTTGAAGAAGGTAAAGTGAATTATTAATGGACGGAATTATTACTTGTTTGGACTTAAAATAAACACGCAAGTGTCCGCAATTTAATGCCACTATCCAAATGACGATCTGACAAAAAATTATGGCCATTATAAGATTTTCGATCATTTTCGAATGTCCATGTACACGTCATAGATAGTCTCTAACCCGAAGTTAGTAACGCCAAAAATTAAAATATTTATTTAACCAAGGCGTCGGGGGTAGAGAGTATGGCTTTCTAAACCAATCGAATGACTCAATTTCACCAGACGAAAAGAGACGCTTTAGCGAGATGAATTAAATGTCTTCCAACACTCGAAGCGGGAGGAGCGTGTCACAGTCGTCAAGACATATTTTAAAATGTGCGCGTCACCCCCAGTAACGTGGTCAAATATTAACCTCTACTGAACACCCTATTATCGAGTGACAGTGTAATAAGTGTATAGTGAACAAAAGACATGACCAGTGTATAATAAGGGTCATGTCATGTGAAAGGAAACAGGGAGTATAATACTTTAACAATTTTAAAAAATATTAATGAAATAATTCTCGTTGGTTGAACGAAAATTATTGTTTGACTGCACTAGTCAAGTAAACACGCTTGAGTGCATTCACCGATAACGATGAATAATTATCAGAATGAGATGAAAAAAGTTACCGTCCAATGTGATGGCGATAATTAATTAAAAGATGTTATATTTTTATATTTAAAGAATAATTAATAAAAGCGGAATCAATATTAAATACCGCACACAATTACTTGTAAATATAGTCGCTTAAATGACTATGAATTTAGTCTTGATAAATAATAACTTTCTTTTGCCGATACTATCATTACTGATAATTCTACATCCTATTACTAATAAATAAAGTGTTTGTAAAAATAGTATTAAGAGTTTTATATGATATTACTTATTATACGTTATAACTTACTCTCATCTAGGTAAACTAACCTAGAACCAAAACGTATATTTTGTCACAGAGAAACACTTCTGTCAAAAATGATTTTTATAAGTGTAATCGATAATAAGAGTTTTTTCAATTTTTTCTCTTTCCAGTTCATAATAGTAATAACTAATAAATCAATAATATTATTTTAGTAGTGCAACGTTAAAAGCACGTGTTTACAATAATTACAGTTTTTCTCCTTACCGAAATCTGTTCTAGTACGAGCTTACTTTTCTAACCATCGTACCGAATTTCTCTAAGTCCAATAACTATGGGAATCTCGGTCGCGGACTTACACTCCCGTTTCCGTCAAAATTTTTAGTTAAACTCCCCGAGCGCGCCTTTCTCGCGTCCCTATATCGAATTCCATATTTCTCCCACTTACTTCCGATTTTTCTAACGCTGTTTTCCAATTGGTTCTACCTTACGACTCTTCAGATTTAGAGACCACCTATTTTTCCGAAAGAACTTCTCTGATAGGCCTTTGGATTCCCACCAGATTCCTTCCCTAGGTCACTACACTGAGGTCGTTGTCGCTGCTAGATCTTGTAGCAATAATTCTTGCCTGTCACTTTTTTGGAGTAAACAAAACAACCCTTAACTTTCTCGTCAAGTATTGTTTTCGTGCACTAGGTTGTTCTAATGGCATCAACTATTGTTACTTACAGGCCTTACCAAACTTCCTTTCAACACTTCTTGCTTGTGTTAGGACATTACTCCGAGCTTCCTCTCTTCTCAGTAAGGTCGAAGTCCTGTCGCTGACCGTTTGAGTCTTTCAATAACATATACCTTTTTTTGTTTCGCTATATGCAGCTGGCGTGTATACGTATTCTGGTCTATTGTTAATACCTACAGCTGCTCTTCAAATGAGTTCGTTTACTTCTGTGCCCTTTTTTCTACGGATCTGAGGTAGTTGTCAAAGTTTAACGTTTCTTAGTATGGAGAGCGATGAACTCAGCCTATTTGCCGTGAGCGTGTTGGGGCTGATATATGATTTTATTGCCTGTCAGTCACCTCTGCGTTTCACACAACAATTCCCTGTTACGGCGCTTAAAGATACATCTCTACTCAAAATAAGAAATTTTCAAAATTTCTGATTTTGGTGTTATATCGTCCCCGAAATTTGTCGCTTTGGATGGATTTCATACATCTAAAAGAGATTCAAATTTCTGCGCCTTGTCATCGAGGTTTAACATGACGAAATGCATACATTTTATATTCCTAGTATTGGCTCATCATCCGTTGGACGTAGTGTAATGGATTTGCTACCTGTAGTGACCCACTGCGGGCTGTTTATTATGTAATGTAAACAGTACCCCAGGACCCTTTTCCAAAACACTTTCGCTTCCCGTTTTTAAATGAATCCGTTACATATATCTTTTAACTTTCTTTTCTTACAACCCTTACTTAACACATAATTATACTTACAAACTAATCTTTAGACATTACATTTAAATTCGTCATTCAGCATCAATTTAAAACAACTCCTTACATCTCCCTTACAGGACCTATAATATTTACAAAATTAATTTAGCAAGTTTTATTCAATGCTAGCATCATTTATCATATCAATAAATTTTATATTTCTGTAAACTAATTTTTAGAATTCTCTATTTTCATTGTACAATTTTAACACATGTTAATCATTATGTTAACCTTTAATTTAACTATTCATTATTATATTCACATTAATTTACTCTATATTACCTTACAGGATTTATAAAATACTAATTACTATCAAAATTGTTACTAATTCACCAATTACATCTTGCTATTGTAATAATATTATAGATTTCAATGACATAAATTAATCAAGTTTTCTACAATAATTCGCTATTAATGTCCTTTGATAGTCCATCTTTTACTTATTGTAACTTTTCAATCATTTCATTATTTAATTGAATTTTAAGAGTCTTGCATCACACATATATATATATATATATCACTATTCTAATTTTATTGATTGTTCTCATTCAATTGTTATATTAAACACATATATTAAACAATCTTATTCTAACCATATTAATTGTCCTTACACTTGCATTCGTTTAACATATCTATATATATATATATATATATAGTCTATGTACTTATGTTAACATAATTATCGCTAACATTTTCAGTTCACATTTCGTTATCTTGATTGAAGATTATAAGTACTACTTCACTTGTTAGTATTTTACTTCATCGTTTATACAATTATACAATTATCATTTTAGTTTAATTAATGTTAAAATTATTACAATTTATTTAATACTCTATTGCGTCTTACAATTGTTTTATAATTCATAACTTTTCACTGGTGTCAACTAAGAATCTGAATGATACTTTTTTCGCGATCATATCAGGATAGTGAACGTCAGGACCCGGTTCTTCTTTCCCTTCTTCACATTCTTGTCTATGCCGTTTCATTTTACTGGCATTGGTTTTCATTTACCATTTACTTTATTTTATTCTTATTATATTCATATCTATTTATCTTCTTCGGTTAATGTATTCTTACACAACCAATCTTATCTAAGGTATTTCACCCAATATTATCTAACTTAACTATTAAATTTTCGGACACTCTTAAGATTGTTTTCTTTAATCCGTTACATTTAATTACTTTTAATTTCCTATTTGTTGAGACATAGTTGTACGTTTTAAGTCAGTGCCGTTACAACACATTTTGTTGGTAAATAGTAACACTTACCCTGCAGGCGGCCGTTGACATCTAAAGAATTTATGAACTCTCTCTCTCTCACTCTTTCTCTCTCTCTCTTTTACGGTGTGTTGAAAGTGGATCTTCCCATCCCGTTCGACAACTTTCCCCGGTCATATTACCATTATTTATGTACGCGCTGAGTTTTTTTTGTCGTTTCTTCTTTTCAACCCTCTTACAAATACGTTTTTTGACAGCTTGTGGCGTTTTAATTATTTTCGTTTTCCTGTCCGCGTACTCACATAATAAGGTTTTATTTTCAAGACTTCTATGAAATCTCATCTTCATCGCTTGAAATCTTCCTTTCGTTCTCGTACCAATCTTCACGATATTCTTGAATGGTCCAGCAAATTTCATCCTTTTCTTCTTTCGTGCTAATGCAGTTCGCCTTTGATAATCATCAGAACTGTTTTTCATCTTCTTACTCTCAGGTTTGATTCCAAAAATTTTACGCACCTCACCAGTCCTACTTCTAATTTTTCTATCAGTACTGGTAATATTAACTGTAGTATTCAATTTTTTCTTTTCAATTCTCTGCTTTTCTTCAGCTTCCGTGCTAGCTAACTCAATTCTCAGGTGGTAACCCTCATACACATTACCATTTGCTTCCATAGCACGATATGCACTATTTTCATCAGTAAAACGTACATATGCATGGATATTTGTTCTGTCTTTATGAAACTCTTTCTTAATGATAGTACGTCTTTTGGGAAATCGTGGATCAGATATTGCAGCATATCGAAATCTCGTATTTATAATCGTACCAAACTTTCTGAAATATTTGATAATTTTCTTTTTTGTAATTGTGTTTGGTAAGTTGCCAACAAACACAGTACAAGTATCTTTATCACCTTCATATCTACCACTAATAATTGTAGATCCTTCTTTTGATCTTGAGATATGATGTTCAGACAATGCTTTAGTTGTTAAACATTGATACTCGGTGTCAATTTGATCCATAGTATTTCCATCTAATTCGTTTTCTTCCATTTCTTCTGATTGTTTTTGTAAATCAGTACCCACCTGGTGGTTTTGTCCTCGTAAATCTCTTCTCATTAACTCTATTTCTTGTCTAATTTCTCGACGAGTTGTTTACCTTTCTCTTCATCTGTTTTTTCGTTTCTTCAATCTTCCTTATTGTCTCTTCATGTAGCCTTTTCATTTCTTCATTCAGTTGTCTTTGTTTTTCATCTCTCTTCTTTCCGATTCTTCATCTTGCTTTTTCGATTCTTCAAATTGTTGTTTCATCAAAGCCATTAACATTTGAAAATTTGCTTCAGATGACTGCGACTGTGATTGCGGTCCCCGGGCGCCATTCTCTTCACTCGTTGCAGAGCTTTCTTCATTCACCACATTTCTGTCCTCAGATTGCTCCATCCCCATCTGATTGTTAATTTCGAATACCTCGGAATTTTCTTTCCCTGTCGCCATTTTTGCCTTTCGTCGGGTTATCATTCAGATACTTATCGACAAATAACAATAATAACGTTCTTATTCTACAGTACTAACATTTACTTATTTAACTTAGTGTATCTCTAACCACTGTCTGTCACTGCCCTAGCCTAATTTCTTTAATTAAGCCCCACGTTGGGCGCCAATGTAATACTAAATTTTGCCCGACGTTGTGTGCGTCAATGTAATAATAAAATATTTTATATGCTCTTTATCTCAGGGTAAAATATAAATAAATGCTCAAATTTTCTTATAAATTGTTCTTCAATTTATTACAATTAGCTATGATTGATTATCATACTTTATCATTTATATATGAACTATATAAATTCTAATCAAAATATAAACATATTCATTTTCATAAATCTTATTTCATTACTCATATTCATAGCTCTAATAATTTAAATATTGTAATTCTTATTCAAAGACAAAACTTTTAATAATAATTTTCTTAAATTATTATATATTACGACATTGTTAATTATTGATCTGGATTCATTTAAAATCGGTGCTTATAGATGAACTTAATTTCCATAATTTCCTAATATGATTTAATTTTGTTCTAAATAAAATTTTATCTTAATCCTTTAATTAAATCTTATGAGTTCTTTAAGTGAACAGACAGTGGACCTAATACTAATTATGGCATGAAAATTTTACTTGTGGTATGTATCCAAATCTGGTAGCAGTTCATATTGTGTGGTTGTCATGTTGATCGTCTGGCGTGTCTGCGATATTTCCCTCTGGATTAGCAGATTGTAACGTGGTCTCCTTGGAGTGACACAAGACACTTCACAACACCAAACTTCACTCTCTCAAATTAGTTCGCGTTAATTGTTATTATAGTTATTCGCTTCTACAGCCATTATTAATTATTATTTATTAACTGCGTTATGGTTTGAATTACTGTTGTTACGGGTTTAGCTCGTTTCGTAATGTTACTCGATGATAAAGTTATTGTTGCGTATTTGCACAACTAAATTACAGCGTTATTTGATTATCATTTGTGTTGTATTAATTCACTTGTACGTCACTAGTAAAATTACAGTTTTTCTCCTTACCGAAATCTGTTCTAGTACGAGCTTACTTTTCTAACCATCGTACCGAATTTCTCTAAGTCCAATAACTATGGGAATCTCGGTCGCGGACTTACACTCCCGTTTCCGTCAAAATTTTTAGTTAAACTCCCCGAGCGCGCCTTTCTCGCGTCCCTATATCGAATTCCATATTTCTCCCACTTACTTCCGATTTTTCTAACGCTGTTTTCCAATTGGTTCTACCTTACGACTCTTCAGATTTAGAGACCACCTATTTTTCCGAAAGAACTTCTCTGATAGGCCTTTGGATTCCCACCAGATTCCTTCCCTAGGTCACTACACTGAGGTCGTTGTCGCTGCTAGATCTTGTAGCAATAATTCTTGCCTGTCACTTTTTTGGAGTAAACAAAACAACCCTTAACTTTCTCGTCAAGTATTGTTTTCGTGCACTAGGTTGTTCTAATGGCATCAACTATTGTTACTTACAGGCCTTACCAAACTTCCTTTCAACACTTCTTGCTTGTGTTAGGACATTACTCCGAGCTTCCTCTCTTCTCAGTAAGGTCGAAGTCCTGTCGCTGACCGTTTGAGTCTTTCAATAACATATACCTTTTTTTGTTTCGCTATATGCAGCTGGCGTGTATACGTATTCTGGTCTATTGTTAATACCTACAGCTGCTCTTCAAATGAGTTCGTTTACTTCTGTGCCCTTTTTTCTACGGATCTGAGGTAGTTGTCAAAGTTTAACGTTTCTTAGTATGGAGAGCGATGAACTCAGCCTATTTGCCGTGAGCGTGTTGGGGCTGATATATGATTTTATTGCCTGTCAGTCACCTCTGCGTTTCACACAACAATTCCCTGTTACGGCGCTTAAAGATACATCTCTACTCAAAATAAGAAATTTTCAAAATTTCTGATTTTGGTGTTATACAATCTTAGCTTCACTAGGCACCAGAGTACCATACGATAGTACGATAGTATTGACTATCGTATTGAGGTTAATAATTTTAAATTTTGTTCTTTTTAATCATAATAAATAAGTAAACATTGTTATTTATTAACACATCTTTATATCTAGTATCATGTATATTAAAAGAATTCACGAAAATTGGTAATACAAATGACCAAAGTGAACATAACCTAAAGTACCATATTATCGTACATTGTAACAGTGTTACCAGCCTTGAGCTGAAGAAGTCTCAATATATATTTAATTTGTTGTTCTTTAAAAAAAAAACAAATATTAATTGTTTTAAGGGAGTTTTTGCTAAATTTCACTAATGTCAATAAAAAACCTCAATTTATTACCAGTGGATATAGAGTCTTCATTTCTATAAAATAGAAGTAAAAAACTTATTTTTTTTAGAAACAATTATTTCACAAGGTGGCGGCTATATTCGAATCATTGATATTGGAATATTCAACTTACCGTTGAATATCAGTGTTGTTTTATGTAATGTGCATTTATCGATATTCATACGAAATATCTGTGAATTGTAAATGTATTTACAGTGGGAGAGAGTCGCCCATCGTGAAGATTGAAGACCTCCACGGATGGAAAGTGGGGAGGTGAATACAGCGAATTATTAGTGATTTTAATACTCTTTTAAACACAAACTTTAACTTCAAATTACCCATTACTAATTAGTTATATTAAATACTAAACAAATCATATGACAACGTAAGAGTCAACAATTACAACAACAACACGACTAGTTAATAAAACAATTTTCTAACTTAAAATAAACCAATTGATAACAATACATCATCAGAAAGAGAGTTGTTCTATTACAACGTGGCGCCCAACGTCTGAGCGCGAATTAGCACGACGATACCTAATAAAATAACTAAATAAATAAAAAATCTTTAAACCTAATTCGACGGCAAGTACATTACATAGATATAAAGATGTATCGCCGATCAACGACAAAGAAGCGAGCGGCAGAGGCCGAAAAAGAGGCTCGAATGGAGGAGAAGGGAGCGACGTCGCCAGAAGACGTAGAAGAAATGTTACTGTCCATAGAAGACAGACAACCTGAACCGGCGGAGGAGGTTCAGCAACCAGAAGGTGAACCGGAAGCCACACAACGGGAAACACAACCAGAAATAAGCCGATCCGAAAAACCAGAGCAACCAGGAGGCACAGATATTATGCAGGAAATGTTCAAAATATTGAAGAAAACGGAAGAATCAATAGAATCATTAAAGGAGAACAGCCGATCCACAAAGGAGGAGTTAGTTACAATCAATAAGAAGATAGAAGACAGTCAGAAAGCAAGCCAGAAGCATAGAGTCTTGGAAAAAAGATTTAAATGACAAGATAGATGAAACTAATAGGAAGGTGGACAACGGACAGAAGAAGACAGAAGAGCTATTGGAGAAAAATACGGAAAAATAAAAGAAAATCTATCTGCGGAATTGGTTGTCAAAATCGATGAAACAAACAAAAAGATAGATGAAATGAACGAGAAAATTAATAAGGAAATTGAATCAATGAAGAATGATAATGAGAAGATATGGCAACAGATGGCCGACAACAGTTGCAGAGCTGAAGAGATCGCAAGAAATACCATAGAAACAATTGATAAAAAGTTTGAAGAAAACCTAGAAGCGACAGAGGAGAGGATGGCAGTGATGGCGACAGAAATCCAAGAAGAAATGTCTGACATACGGAGAGAGGGCGAGATTAACAAACAGAAAATTGTGCAAACTGAAACAGATCTCAACAATCGTATCGACAGTATCGAAGAAACCCGCAACAAACAAATCGAGTTAATAGAACGCAGACAAACAGAAATGGTAGTCGCACACACCACACTAGGAGAGAGGTGTGAAGAGATGACAACGACAGTGAATGCGGTCAAACATCAAGTAAACAACGACCGAGAACAATTACCTGAGCGGCAACAGAGAGAGTTCAACGACCTCAGGGACGAAATGAACCGTCTGAGAGCATTTCCAAATGTACTAGCAGGATTACCACACCTGGATGGACGGGAACACATAGATTTCCGGGCATATACGAAAAATCCGCTCGAGTTTCTGGAGAGAGTGGACGAGGTACTTAACCGAAATAAAGAGAACCGGTGGTCAGTAATCAAAGGGATGTTGGACGAGTATTTCCGGAATGTGTTCGACAATTGGTGGACAGCAACCAGACATGAGGTAGATAGTTATGCAGCGTTCAAGGTGGCATTTAAATTGAAGTATTGGTCAGAGTCCACCCAGAACATCATAAGAGATGACATCACTAATGACAGATACGATCCCAGCGGCAGACAGTCAATGACGACATACTTCCTAGGAAAAATCTGTTTAGCAAGGAATTTGGAACCAGCCATACCGGAGGAGTGCCTGGTGACGAAACTGGCCTACCACTTTAACCAAGGGGTGTCCCAGGGAAGACTCAACGCTCAAATAAAGACGATACAAGGGATGTCCGCACTCCTAGAAAACCATGAGAGGGAGCGATATTATCAAAGGAACCGCCAGGGACCAGGACAGCCATATGACCGGAGTGGACCAGGTAACAATAATCCTAACAACAATACTGACAGAAATAACTATAGAGGGAATTTTAATAACCCTACGCGATTCACTAATCACCAGAGCCCTAGACAGAATAACGGCGGTGAGAGTAACAACCATAACGACCGGGGAAATCTAAACAACCCTAGGCCGAATGGTTACCAAGGAAATAACAATTATCGGCAAAATAATAATTATTACCGGCCGCATAATAACCAATCCAATAATAATCAATATCCACAAAATAATGGGAATAACGGTAATAACCAATTCAGAAGAGTACACTACACTAATGCCAGTAGAGGTGGAAGTAGAAGACCATGCTACCAGGGTCGCCGGAGTTTCCACAATAATAATAGTCGAAGTAACAGCGAGGGAGATGACCAAGAATCGGGTTATCGCTCTAACAGGAGTCGCAGTAGTGAAGATAATCGGCAAATAACAAGAAATACAGAAGTCTACCATAACGGGAATGGGCCAGGATCGCAGGAACCAAATGCATAAACTTCATCGGACAGGCACCCAGACAATGGTGACCTGCCTTTAAATGGGCACCGGCAGTGAAAAACACGACGTCACCCTCACTGAACCGGTCTATTGGGTCTAACGTATTGGAAAATACCATGGAATCAATTGAAATTCGCCAAAACAACTACCTGAAAAATATTCGACAAGATCTCATGGAAGAGAGAGAAAATGTCCATCAACGGAAAGATTCACCATAACCAAGAAGACACATTATGGATGGAAAAAATAGCAGAGATTAAGAAATTCCAAACAAATGACGTTGACAATATACTAACTGATGAACAAGTAGAAAAACTCATTCAAATTTATAACCGATATAGGCATGTACTTTCGGATACGCCAGGTAAAGTGAAAAATTTTCAGTGCGAGATAAAGTTCAAAGAGCAGGCTGAATTCAAAATAAAATCGTACCCTATCACATTTTCACTAAAAGAAGCAGTTCGCTTAGAGATACAGCGATTGATAGAAAACGACATAATTGAACTAAGCAACTCCCCGTACACCAATCCGATTGTAGCTGTACCAAAGCAAAATGGCGCAGTAAGGATTTGTTTAGACGCCAGGGAGATAAACAAAGCCATAATCAATGACAGGACGTCGCCTGGAGAAATCGACGAAATTCTAAAGAAATTCCATGGCATACGGTACACCAGTATATGGGACACAGAGTGTGGGTATTGGCAGGTGGAGTTACATCCCAACAACGGCCTTTATTTTTGAAGGGCGTAACTACCAATTTAAAAGGTTACCCTTCGGCCTGGTAAATTCTGTAGCAGTCTTCGTGAAATGTATGGACGAGATCTTAGGCCAGAATACACTACAATTTACTACAGGGTATGTGGATGATTTACTAATTACCTCCGATAACTGGGAGGAACACTGCAACAGGGTGGCACAAGTATTATACAAATTAGATGAAAATAGTATAACACTAAACTGGAGAAATCCAAACTCATAGCAAATGAAGTGCAATTTTTGGGTTTTAACTTGTCTGAAACTGGCATAACCCCAGCACAAGAAAAGATGGAGGCGATACAGCGTTTCCCAGTACCAAAGAACAAGAAACAGTTGCAACCGTTTCTTGGTATTTGCAATTATTATAGAAAATTCCAACATAACTATTCAGAGTTGTTGACAGCTAAGTTTTCCCAACAATTGTCATCAAAAGAGAAATGGAGATGGGGACCTGAACAGGACACAACATTTGAGTTGATAAAAAAGAAATTTCTTAAAACTGTAATGTTGCATCACCCAAACTTTAACAAGAATTTTTACATGAATTGCGATGCAAGTGATGTAAGCCTTGGATCAATATTGTATCACGAAGACCAGGAAGGCAACCATCAAGTGATCAGTTTTGCTAGCAGGACACTCAACAGGTGTGAGCGCAACTATCACACTACTGAAAAGGAACTTCTTAGTATAGTGTTCGCTTGCGAAAAATTCAGAACGTATATTTTGGGATACCCAATCACAGTACGCACGGATCACAAATCAATATCTTTCTTGAAGAACTGTAGATTAAAACATGGCAGACTGACGAGATGGACACTAACGCTCCAAGAGTACAACATACGTTGGGAATACGTCCCTGGTAAAAACAACATAGCTGCAGACGTGTTGTCCAGAGTAAACATATTGGCCCAAACATTTGAGGGAGAAAAAGAGACCATCGCCAAGGTTTACCATATTTTAAAAAGCAGATCCGAATTGGCAGACATATTAACTAATATACAAATCAATCAGCAAAACGATCCTAAAATTAGCCAGATAATGCAAATATTGACAGAACAAGATGAAGGAGTTATGCAATATTACTGTATCCACAATAAAATATTATTCACTAAAACCAAACAATCCAGTGATCAATGGAAAGTTGTAATACCTAAGATTATCGAAAAAGAAATTGCAATTGACTACCATGTGAGATATGGACATATGGGAGCAGTAAAAGTAGTCAAAGCATTAAATGAGCATGTCTACTTCAAAGATATGAACCGTAGAGTAAGAAGATGCACACAACATTGTCATCTGTGTCAATTAGTTAAATGCAGCAATGAGAGGAAAGAAGGGGTGATGATACCCATTACATCTACCAGAAAATTAGAGAAGGTGTTTGTGGATATTTGTGGACCATTTCCACGCAGTGGCGGCAGACACCAATACAAATACATAGTGATAATCTTCGATCACTACACAAAATTCACTAAACTCTACGCCATAAGCAGGGCAACAACCAACAAGATTTTAGAAATTATCACATCAAAATACATCCCAGAGATAGGAAAACCCCAGTCAATAATCACGGATCACGGAACGCAATTTCGAGGCAGAAAAAAAAGAGATACTTTAATAAACATAGGTGTGAAAACATATAAAACATCAGTAAATCACCCTAACAGCAAGCCTGCCGAAAGAGTTTTGAGAGAAGTAGGCAGAATTTTAAGGACATACTGCCACACCCAACAGCGAAGATGTGAAGAATATTTATCCCCAGCTGAAGATTTCATTAACTTAGCTTGTCACCAGTCAATTGATGAAACGCCCTATACTGCTATGTTTGAGCAAAGACCACCCCGAGAAATAACAGAAATAATCAATTTTCCACCAGAAAGTGAATTTGAATTTAACAAAACAAAATTCTTTAACAATGCAGTCGAACGAGCTGGCAAACTCAGGCTCAAGTATAAAAAATCACAACCTAAGATCATGACATACGAAGTGGGAGACAAAGTGCTCTTAAAAAATCGAGAACTCCCAAGTGCTATAGAAGGAATTGCTAAAACATTATTACTGCTATACACAGGCCCATATACTGTTACCAGGAATAATATGAACAACACATACGAAATACAAGACCCTGTGACAAAGAAAATAAAAGGCAACTATAACCAGACCTCCATGAAACGATATATTGAGAATTAAATAATGCAAAAGGATGGAATATTAGGATGGAGATTATTTAATGTTGATACTAAGTACGAAGTGAAAATATAAATGTAAGAATAAATGTTGACTAGATTTTAATTTTATAATATAAAAGTGTAACCCAAAGAAATAATGTAAAATGTGAAGAAAATTGTGATTTACCCGTACTAATAAAGAGGAGAACTATACGAGAACGACACCCAAGAACTTTGGCATAAAATATATGAAACGTGTATATAAATTCCTAGAGCCGAGTCAATTAGTAAAGAACATCTTACCCGTACTAATAAAGAGGAGAACTATACGAGAACGACACCCAAGAACTTTGGCATAAAATATATGAAACGTGTATATAAATTCCTAGAGCCGAATTTCCTAGTGGCGTCGATTTTAACTACATTAAGTACGGAGAATAATAAGAATTAATATAAGAATTAACTGACGCGATCTGAATACAATATGTCCAATACACGTCTCACAGATACAGCTGTAGACAGCTAATGTCTTTGGTAACAAGGTAATTACATCGATGGAATAAAATGTATATCATAACCTAATAACAATATAATTTATAATTTTGAATGTATTGCTTATTGTAATATCGATCTCAATTTGAAGTTATCATTTTCAATTTAATTACAATTTTTATCAATAATAATGTTACTTATCGATGATTTTATCATTAAGCCTACTACATTGGTTTCAATTATGTAAAAATTCTATTTATTTTCATTTTCTATAGAACATTTAACGCGGACTATTAATACAAGATTAATACTCGTAGATAACGATGAAACAACGCTAATAAATTTTATTACGGAAAGTTAGGAACATTACTAATGCATTTTAAAACAAACGATTTTAGTAATTTTTAACGATTTTGTTAGGTACAAGTAAACACTGTATTTTAAAATATATTTTAACCGCAGAGACGGTAAAACAGTCCGCAGTTGTTAAATGATTTTTACAACACAAACATAATAAAAAATCCTTTTATATAAATGTAATGATCCATGCTCCCACTCCTACATTGATAATAAATAAGAATAGCCATTACACATTCATTGCTTTTAAATAAGAAAGTTTCTGTAAAAGCGCCTTTACATGCATTAACGAAATTTCTCATACATTTAAATCAGTAGCGTGTATTAATATACTACCAAATACGTAGTAGGCTACGTATAATAACGAGTCAATTAAAAGGGTTAAAATAAAATTTAGAAAAAATTTTGAAAATATAATAACACTACAACGATGCCTTTACACTACATAAGAAGACAGAATGCAAAATTTATAAAATTTCGAAAGTGATTTAAAAACGGAAAAATTTTGCCAAGATATTTTCTTTCATTTTGTAAATTTTGTCTATTTTCCCTAGACAACTATATTAAAAGCTTCCTCAGGGATCTCGTCTTCTTTTGTGGCGTCGTTGATACACACTTTCTTATAGCTTTGGCCATTTTTCCGTGGTCGGTTGCTATACTTCTTCTTACAATCCGTCGTGTTCATCAACTTGGGTTGTCACTTACCCGCTTGAATTCAACAGTTCTTGAAACAATTCTAACTATGTCGTCAAACCCCTTCCTTTGGTCTCTAATGAGGTTTTCGGACATATCACTGCACACCTCTTTTGATTTTTCTGAATTGTTTTGTATATTTTCCTGACTTGTCTTTTATTTCTAAAATCATGCAGCTCTTCCAATATGACCGTAACAGTTGTCGTCTGATACATAATAATAACCGATAAGTAGTTTGACTGATAAGCAATGTGTAAGACAAGAAAGATAGAAGATCTGGACGGCAGTATTCGCCATGTCTATTCTGAAATACCTGTTAATAAATCATAAGAATGTTATCATGTTTGTATACGATAAAGTAGCATAGTAGATAAAACGAGGTTTGCAAGTACCTTCTTGTGGGAGCCATCCGCCTCTCTGACTGCTCATCGACATGCCCGTCACCTTATTGTTACAGTGCCTATCGACAATGCCAGAGCGACTCTAAGCTCCTGAGTATAAATCGTTAGTCTACACTGTATCCTAGTGTGGACTGAGGCCGCAGTATTTCACAAGATATTGGCGCAGTACTTACACGCCACATTGGGCTAAGGGGACGCGTATTCTAACTCCTTATCTTGCGGATGCATGACCGACTAGCAAAAGAAGGAAACACAACGAAGAAAACATGCCAGACACCCCACTCCGCACTATCGGTCTGCTTGTAAAAATCTTTATGGTTTCTTTACAATTATTAAAAAAATTTAGTATTTCTTAGGAATTGATTTTTAATTTGACGTTGAATTATTTTAAACTTCAATTATTGTATACACAGATTGTGTGTGTGTGTGTGTGTGTGTGTGCAGAAATGTATAGAAGCGGCAAAAACATCTAAAGGAGAATTGCGAATTCTGCAAATAGTATTACTTGTTTAACTTTCTGTATTTCAAGGAATTATGTACAATATTGGAAGATTTAAAATTCAGTTTAACTTAAAGAATTAACTTAATTGAAACTTGTTATCTGAATATTCAGATTCTTCATATCTGCAGATAAAAACTCTGTAAAGTGAAGAAAATATTAGTCGTGTTTGTATTTTGCATAATTACATTATGCTAACCACAAGAGCTGTATATTTGCATAGTGTCTGCTAATAATTGTAAGCAGTGTAGTGGAAACAAAGTGAGACAACGTATGAAAGCAAAAAACAAAATTGTTACACTGCTGCATTACTAGAATATATTAAATATACTGTCAAGTCGTTGTGCACTTTTTAAAAATATTTTAGTTTCTTCTCTTCTTTGTCATCTTTTTTCTATTGTTTGTTGAAAGACTTGAGTTTTTTAATATTAAATTATGAGATTTCAGGCCCTGGCCTGAGGTACCACTGTGAGTATTGTAACGTACCAAAATAGCAGTTACATAAAAAAAATGTCTAATACGTCAAGTAGAAGAATAACATGAACATGTTTCATCAAGCATAGAAGAAGGAACAGGAGAATAAAAATAAAATGTGTATCTACGAATAAATAATATTGAAACAACCCAACGAAGAAGAAGGAAGAGTAATAAGAATATCATCGAGTATAAAAAAGAAAGAGAAAATACCATGAATCAATATAATACGTTAGCATCCAGGCCCAATAGATCAAAATAGTGAGGGGATATGCCGAAAATGATTATCATCGTAAGAAGGAGACGAATCAAATACAATCACCTTAGTGAAAAAACAAACTAATATGTTATAAGAATGAAATAAATATAGGACAATGACTATCATAATAATGAATGAAAATGTGGAAGAATATGACTATATTCAGTGAACATGAATTATTACAAATAATGTGTAACCAAGAAAAGCACCAAAAGTGACAAACAACTAACCAGAAGAAGAAAAAGAAGAAGAAGAGGAAGAAATGTACCATGAAGAATGAAGATTATGTATGACCAGTACAAGACATCAACATTCACAAAATATGGAAAGCATCAAAATCAATGTAGTGACCAGAATAAGTGTAATGATTATTGGACTATCAATAATAAAGAAACCAAGTGTTGAGCATCAATAAGTGATCACAAACAATGACAGTGAATACGTAATATATGTGTAACAACATATGATATAATAACATTTTACCCCAAGTAAACAGCACAAACAATAACAGCGAAAGTGTTTATAACGGAGGAAGTGAATGACGATTTGTAAGTGAAAGAATCAACGATTAACTAGTGAAATGCACAGACAATTAGTGTACCAAGTTTAATCCAAGATTGTAATACCACAGATATATTCAATAAGACCACCAAATATATAATACAGAAAAGTGAATTAATTGTTCATAGAGATCAATAATAAAAGCTTTATAATCCTTGATATGAAATGTGACTGAATGTCATAGCAACACAGGACAAAATGTAGATGAATGTCAAGACAAATAGTAGTGAATAAACTAATTAGAGTATACACAAGTCAATGTACCAAAGCCTAGATACAATCCACCAAAATATGTAACATAATTAGACTAAGAAACCCAGTATTATTGTTTCAACAGATAGTGTAAAAATGTGTACAAAATGTGTAAAACATAATAATAAACCATTGTAGTAACATGCCATAATGAGATGACAGTAGTTGAGATGAATACTGTAAAAAACTATGAAGCACATTGTTGTCAAACAAATGACACATAACCTCACATGAATTGGAACTACAACATAAAATCATATGCATTAATTAAACAAAGTAATTATCCATAATTGTTTCAAATAGAGACTAAATAAGAACAAAAATACAAAACAATGAATACCATATGAACTGAAGGACACAACAAATGAGTCAGATTAAGTACAATAACAATAAACCAAATAGACAGAACCCCAATGTGACAAGAGAGTTAGTCAAAAAACATTATCAAAACTTATAAAGAGAATGTAAGAAATGTTACCAGTAATTAGAGAAAAGTTCAATACTACTATGAGAACACCTCACAAATATTATACTAGTAATTTAATAGTTGAAATTTAATAAACTAACTAACTGCAATCATAGAACTAGGTGTAAATAACCACCATACAATAACTTAGAGAGATTTCAGATAACAAAAAGTTAGTGAATACACTAACCTAACCACGTACAACAATTGTACACAGTTTTAATTGTTAACAATATATCCAATGTGTAATAAAATAACTAAATAAGAGTGACAAAATGGCGAGATGAGAGCATAATGTATTTTGAACCATACTATATATGTAAACAAAATAGCATTTTTCCAAAATAAAGTATGAACAAATGTATATAGATATACCTATTAATGTTATAATACAAAAAATATTTAGTAGAATAGCGATATAAGTAAATGTAAACAATCGGACATAGTTGGCTTATACGCCATTAGCAAATTTTGTTTAAACTGTAAATATAGCAATATTATGTATTAGCATGAATGAGAAATGGACTCAAAATATTTAGTCATAAGTATGAAGATGTAATTACAACAAAATATAGTGAAAAGGACTTATTTGTGTTAAGAACCGTTATATGAGTTTTGAAGAAGGTAAAGTGAATTATTAATGGACGGAATTATTACTTGTTTGGACTTAAAATAAACACGCAAGTGTCCGCAATTTAATGCCACTATCCAAATGACGATCTGACAAAAAATAAGAAACTTATAGCCATTATAAGATTTTCGATCATTTTCGAATGTCCATGTACACGTCATAGATAGTCTCTAACCCGAAGTTAGTAACGCTAAAAATTAAAATATTTATTTAACCAAGGCGTTTGGGGTAGAGAGTATGGCTTTCTAAACCAATCGAATGACTCAATTTCACCAGACGAAAAGAGACGCTTTAGCGAGATGAATTAATTGTCTTCCAACACTCGAAGCGGGAGGAGCGTGTCACAGTCGTCAAGACATATTTTAAAATGTGCACGTCACCCCCAGTAACGTGGTCAAATATTAACCTCTACTGAACACCCTATTATCGAGTGACAGTGTAATAAGTGTATAGTGAACAAAAGACATGACCAGTGTATAATAAGGGTCATGTCATGTGAAAGGAAACAGGGAGTATAATACTTTAACAATTTTAAAAAATATTAATGGAATAATTCTCGTTGGTTGAACGAAAATTATTTTTGACTGCACTAGTCAAGTAAACACGCTTGAGTGCATTCACCGATAACGATGAATAATTATCAGAATGAGATGAACAAAGTTACCGTCCAATGTGATGGCGATAATTAATTAAAAGATGTTATATTTTTATATTTAAAGAATAATTAATAAAAGCGGAATCAATATTAAATACCGCACACAATTACTTGTAAATATAGTCCTTTAATTGACTATGAATTTAGTCTTGATAAATAATAACTTTCTTTTGTCGATACTATCATTACTGATAATTCTACATCCTATTACTAATAAATAAAGTGTTTGTAAAAATAGTATTAAGAGTTTTATATGATATTACTTATTATACGTTATAACGTACTCTCATCTAGGTAAACTAACGTAGAACCAAAACGTATATTTTGTCACAGAGAAACACTTCTATCAAAAATGATTTTTATAAGTGTAATCGATAATAAGAGTTTTTTCAATTGTTTCTCTTTCCAGTTCATAATAGTAATAACTAATAAATCAATAATATTATTTTAGTAGTGCAACGTTAAAATCACGTGTTTACAATCTTAGCTTCACTAGGCACCAGAGTACCATACGATAGTACGATAGTATTGACTATCGTATTGAGGTTAATAATTTTAAATTTTGTTCTTTTTAATCATAATAAATAAGTAAACATTGTTATTTATTAACACATCTTTATATCTAGTATCATGTATATTAAAAGAATTAACGAAAATTGGTAATACAAATGACCAAAGTGAACATAACCTAAAGTACCATATTATCGTACATTGTAACAGTGTTACCAGCCTTGAGCTGAAGAAGTCTCAATTTTTATTTAATTTGTTGTTGTTTTAAAAAAAAATCAAATATTAATTGTTTTAAGGGAGCTTTTGCTCAATTTCACTAATGTCAATAAAAACCTCAATTTATTACCAGTGGATATAGAGTCTCCATTTCTATAAAATAGAAGTAAAAAACTTATTTTTGTTAGAAACAATTATTTCACAAGGTGGCGGCTATATTCGAATCATTGATATTGGAATATTCAACTTACCGTTGAATATCAGTGTTGTTTAATGTAATGTGCATTTATCGATATTCAAACGAAATATCTGTGTATTGTAAATGTATTTACAGTGGGAGAGAGTCGCCCATCGAGAAGATTGAAGACCTCCACGGATGGTAAGTGGGGAGGTGAATACAGCGAATTATTAGGGATTTTAATACTCTTTTAAACACAAACTTTAACTTCAAATTACCCATTACTAATTAGTTATATTAAATAGTAAACAAACCATATGACAACGTAAGAGTCAACAATTACAACAACAACACGACTAGTTAATAAAACAATTTTCTAACTTAAAATAAACCAATTGATAACAACACATCATCAGAAAGAGAGTTGTTCTATTATAGTATCTAGAAGTTTAGCTGTGTAGACAATTCCGGCATTTCGCGTCGGTGACATTTTTGATTGGGCCTGTTACTTTAGCGTACTTGAAGCCGGCAACAAGAAATTATTAAGTAACAGAGACTTTTCACCCATATAATTGCTGAAGAATTTACGTAGAACGTAATATATGGATACTTTGTACTTTACTTTCAGATGTACAGGACTATGAATCTTGATCACTTTATTATTAGTATTAATTCCAATTAATACTAATAATTCGAAATTTTTTGTACAGGTCTCATTAACTTACTACCATTATCTTATTTTTGGTAAATAGAATACTATAAACAACATACCTACGGAATCAATTTATCTCGTCTCTGGCTTTGTTTGTAACTGGTTAGAGTCTATACGCAATATACCCCTTCTCAAGTTAAATACACTATCTTCTTACTAAGAATTCAACAGCCTTTAACAAACTACTTTTTCCCTGCTGGGACAGCTGTAAGTTACTATGAAAGAATCACTTGGATGCTCCAGTTGAAGACAATACCGTAATGTTATATGCAACGTTAGTAGCTATCACTTTGTTATAGCTGAAGACGATAAGACATTAAACATACATAGGCCTACATACATACCTATGCAAGTTGGAAAATACGTTACAAGCTATTACTGAAAAGCTATTATTAAGTTATGAAAAGTGTATTAAGTATGTACTCGAGTACTCTGAAAACATAATAAGTTCATAGTTCTGATGAATAAAACTGATTATATAGTTGTATGAATTATTAATGAGAAAAAATACACTTTAATTTTCAGTATGTAACATCTCTTAACCATATCAATTAACAGACCAATGTACATTTAAAAATAGATATTACAATCTGATAAAGCCAAGTTTAAATGTCTACAGTAGTGGATAAACTTTTTCAACAGGTAAATAAACTAATTAAATTTATTTTGTAATTGGAAAATTAACAATAAATTTTGGGTAAGTACAACTAAATTAGACAGGAAGAATTAGGGAGAGGTGTTGTTTGAGTACTTGTATTACAACTAGCAACAAACAAGAAGAATTATTCTTTAAGTTCACTAAAATTAAAGTTATATCAGTCGATAATAACATGATTTAACAAGTGTACAAAATGAAGGTATATATGACTCATAGTGCACGGTACATTGAAAATGTCAAATTAACTACAAGTTTTGAGCAGAATGAAGAAAGAATCGATTTAAACAATGTATACGTCACACAGAGTATACTACAATCTTTTGTACAAATCATTTTAGAATTTAAATTAAAAAAGATAAATAAACACACAGTAGAAAAGAGAAACAATAAATAAATAAATAAAAGGTTTTATTTGAAAGTTTACATATGTCCGTAGGCAGTCTTTTGTAAGGAGAACGTTATCTGGACTGAAGCCGTAAGGGTGAAGGAATATTTCGGCCAATGAAATTCGCTAAAACGTTAGTTGAATTTGTTCTTTATAGGATACTAGCTGTTACCCGCAGATTTGCACCCGAATATTTCACTTTTAATAAGTATTTTAATATAATTTGTATTGTATATGTCTATATGCTGTTCTGTCAGCTTGTATAACAATTTTGTACACATTAGTCAAATTCTCTCTAAATCTGTTTTCAACACTTGTACTATTTTAACTTGTACTAAATTATCATGTTTGAGGAACAGATTTTGGAGTTTAAAAGTACCCGTTTATAAAGCCTTTGGAGATATTTGTAAAGTACCTGTGAAATCAAAAACGCGAAATCCTTTATTTTAAGTGTCACTGTTTTAGAACCATTGTATAACACATTAAACGTTATGTTTTCCTTAACCATGGCTTTTATTTATTTCAGCAGTAAACTAAAAACCAAAAACCGTTGTCACCTAACCTTGCAAATAAAAACAACACGTATTTTGCTTTGCATTAAGTAATAGGACAATTTACAATTAGTACACTTCTTCTTTTGCACATCGTAATATATCGATAAAATCGCATATAGGCTATATAAAACATTGAAAATGTACTCCAGGAATTGATAAATGGATAAATGGGCAGTTCCGATGGCGCTAAAAAAATGTTGTTTATTTACTTGTTATTATGGTAATTAATTCTGGTCTCCATGGTGTTGGCGACATCTTTATACGCGTCAACAAAAAGGCATAATTAAAGAAACCTAAATCGTGCAAATGGCGCAAAATATCAAATTCTATGTTTTACAGTATTTTTTGCCTTGTGTCAGAGGTTACCTGTGCAAAATTTGGTGGTAATCGGTGTAGCGGTGTGGTTTTTTTTCAGTACACATAAATCCTCAGAATTTGAGTTTTATGTATATATATAGATAACTTAGTCTCGCTTTGAACTCAATAACGCGTGGTCGTATCGCTGCCTGTTTAGACGATAGGTCTACAAAAGGCGGCGAGCACAAGCCAGAAAATTCGCGAGTAAATTAACATCGAGTGCTATTTGGTATAGTAAAAGATTGTCCGCAAAGCTACTGGAAGACCTTCAAGTATGCTGGAGTATTGTGTAACTTTTATATACAGAATAAATGACTATTCAATATCAATTCTCTACCAATTTTAGAGTGACCTAACTCGAAAACGACCCTGAACGCTGGAAAACAGGAGGAGATCGCCGTATATCCAGAAGGAAGAACTGTTGCTCCTTCAAAGGACCGGAGCATCGACATTGCATCATCCATCGTAAAGTAAAATGAAATTATTTAAATAAACTTTATTGAAAACAGTCTTACACTTAAAGACATAAAGTACTTGTATAAAGTAAAATTTTATGTAATTAGAATATAGGAAAAATTATTTTAAGTCTGTAAAAAATAGGACAACCGGAACAGTTAATTAATTTTATTTGTTATTAGAAACAGGAGTAAAGTATTACTGCAATTAATGATTTTTTTTCTGAAAAATAAATTTTATTTTAAATTTTAAAACATCAAATTAAAATTGACGAAGACATTGCAGAACATCAAGTTTAACAAAAAATACCTTCACTATCACATCACACCGAAATTCATAAGCTCCAACATCAACAGCAGACATTGTTCAGAAAAAATAAAATCAATCTGGATTAAGGAAGAGATCAAACGACTTTATATTTTAAAAAGTGATTTAAATACAAAGCTTTATCTACCTCACTTGGAAAATTTCAACGAGCTTCACCCAGCAATAATAAACGGCATTTTCGACATTATCAATAGGCAGATAAACAAACTCGTCAGTTCTCTTAAAAGTAAACAGATAAGAAAGTTTCAAAAACTATATACAAAACAACACATTGACAATAATGATTCATTAGAACATAGCCACGTATTTTATCATCGGGTTGCAAATTACACTGGAATTAAATTTGAACAAAATGAAATGGTATTATTGAACAAGGGTTTGATGTATAACATTCCCTTGTTTAATAAGAACTTTATGAGCCGTGAAATAATATGCGCAGAAGCTGCCATAAAAACTATTGATAATATCTCGCATCAGGAAGAAACGCGTGCCATCATAAATAGCAAAATAAAAAAAGTCATTAAGAAAGATTCCCACATTACTAACCTGCAAAATAAATACAAACATGATGTGCGTATTGCACGGAACGTTTACGAAAAACTTCGACATGATAACGCTATCGTCACGAAAGCTGATAAGAGCAACACGGTTGTTATTATTAACAAAAATACATATACAAATAAAATACAAGAATTCATAAAAAACAATAGTATTAAAAAGCTACACAAGGATCCCACCAGCGCCTATGTCAACGAAATGAACAACGCTATAAATAAATGCCCCAATCTCCTCAACGAAAGCACTAGACGTTATTTAAAACCCATAAATTCCAGGGCCCCAGAACTTACGGGTTTACCCAAAATACATAAAAAAGATATGCCAATACGCCCGGTTGTAAATTACACAACTGCCCCTGGTTATAGGGCGGCTAAAAGATTAGTAGAGATTATAAAAGAGAACATTGACATAATAAATAACTACAGCATAAAAAACAGTTACGATCTCGTTGAAAAAATTAAAACTATTAAATCAGCACCACAATATACGTGTTGGTTGGCTTCATTTGATATAGCTAATCTGTACACCAATGTATCGGTAGATGAGACAATGGTAATTCTCAGAAATAGCTTAATTACAACAAATAGGTTAGGTAGAAATGAAATTGATGAGATTATGCAATTGCTAAAAACAATACTTAAACAAAATTATTTCTCTTATGATAATGAATATTTCATGCAGGAGAATGGTCTAGCAATGGGGTCACCTTTATCGGGATCTTTAGCGGACCTATACTTGAACTACTTTGAGAATACGTTTTTAATGTCTAATTTTAATAAACAGCGAGATAATATTAAATCTTACGTACGTTACGTTGATGACACTTTTATGATATTCAATGGAACGAGTAGACAAACAGAAAATTTGAAAGGATATATGAACAGTATAAACATGAAAATCCAATTTACCCTGGAAATGGAGAACAATAACTGCCTGAACTTCCTTGATCTCACTATTAACAAATATAATGACCGATTTAGATTCAAAATTTATAGAAAGCCCACCACGACGAATATCACTATTCATGCTGAATCGTACCATCCATATTCCCAAAAAATGGCAGCCTTCAACGCGTTTGTTCATAGAATGCTTGCTATTCCCCTTGAGCAAAAAGACAGAGTAGAAGAGACTAATATCATCAAAAGTATACCTATCGCTAATGGTTATAACGGTGAAATCGTAGACAAGCTAGTAAGAAAACACTCAGTAAAAATCAATAGTAAAAGCAGATTAACCGGTCCAGTTAAAAAAGATACTAAGTTCATAGTAACTGAGTACACGAATGTACTACCGGTCATTGTAAGGAATGAGTTAAAGAAACGTAAAATAACAGTGGCTTTCAAAACCACAAATAACATCAAAAAACGTTTGGGACAAAGAACTCACATCCCGGATGAAGAGAAAACTGGAGTATACAAGCTTGAATGCGATGACTGCGACAAATTTTATATAGGACAAACGGGCAGACAATCAGTCGAACGTTTTAAGGAACACCTACCCAAAAGTGATATCTCGAAAACAAGATGTAGTTACGCTCAACATTTAATGCTGTATAATCAGAAGTACTCAGACTTCCACACAAACTTTAAACTGCTTCATAATTGCAAAAAAGGTGCATACATGAACGCTGTAGAGGAATATTAGATATGCAAGGCTTCTAAGTTACAAGTGGACCAACTACTTAATGATAAAGTTTCGTTTCGATCTAATCTACTGTACAACACAGCCATCGATATCGATGTGTCCACGGGAAATGATAACGGTCATACAGGATAAAGTGCAACAGTTAATCGTTGGCAACGAGACGATGCGCGTCGGACTGTGCCGAGACTATATCAATGTAAAATTATGTGTGGTGTTTTTATGTGTTTTAAGTAATTGACGACCCCGTTCGGGTGAATTTGATGTTTTTGTACTATTAAAACCTGAAGATGAGGATTTATCCTCGAAACGCGTCGTTTTAGAAATTAAAACAGATAAGTCCCAAGACGGGAAGTTAATACAGGTAATGCTTAATATTAATTCTAATTAGTTTATCATTATTATTCGCATGTGTGTAGCCGTAGTACACATCTTGTTACTAACATATAAGTAGTACCTCTTATTACACATAGAACATAATATACACACTTATACTACAATAAACATTAATTTTGTTATTATATATATATTATAAGATAATGCTTTCGACTAGCTGATTTCTTTGATAACTATTAAATTATCTGATCTCTTTTTAAAAATGTTTTCCTTTTTATTATTATTTGTTATTGCATATGCATTTCTTTGTTTTTAAAAAATTTACTATTTACTTTTAGATTAATTTAAATATCATTGATTATTTATTCAAAATTATACTTTCATAAGTTTAAACATTACTCTAACTACTATATAAATAAACATTTATATTTCCAAAATTATTAATTCCACTTTGAATTACATTGTCTTTCTTTTTACATGGTTTATTGTCTTTACTTGAGTCTTTCTGTTTTTACAAATACATGGTTTTGTTTCACCTTAGTTGTAGCGGTAATACTCAGCGTATCCTCTTCGGTCCTAGGTCCTCGATCCTGGATGCCCCTCTGTAGTCGTGGAGTCGTGGAGTCCTTGTTCCTCGCCTGCAGATCCTCTCCGTAGTCCGTTGCCTCGTCCTGTACGCTGGACTCCATTCCATGTATTTGGCTGCTCCCTCGTATTCCGTCATAGCCTCTGGTTGCAGCGGGGATCTCTCGAAAGTGATGAGTAGTCGGGCCGAGCCTCCGGCTCCCGCTGTGGTTGATCGAGAAACAGTTGTTGTTGTTGGGCAGAGCTTCCGGCTGCCACGGTAGTTGAACGAGAAAGAGAAATAAGTTGCTGTGTCTCGAGTATTTATACCCTAGGGCGCAAAAATCATGTTTCGACAATCCTCTGCAGATATCAGTCTGTCGTTGGTGTCCCTTTCTAAACACGATTTTTTCACATTTATTTCGCTTGTCTTCGCAACATGCGAAATCTTTTGCAAATTACCCGATATTCATCTTGTCGGTAATTTGTATGTGTTCACTGTGTGTAAACCGTTTTTCCCTATCTTAATTAATATAAGTTTTATTTATATTTATTTTCACTATATTCGCACTTTTTATTATTTTTGCACTATTTTTTGTATACACGTGCGTCTTTATATTATACACACCGTAGCGTATTTGGTTTTGTGATTTTATGCACACACTCTTTATAATTTAAATAAATCTTATAATTAATAGCGTTTATTTAGGGGTGACGCTTTACAGGACTCAACTAGTCTCACACATACACACGTAAAATACACGTGTACACACAGACACAGCTGAGTGGTGTGATCAACCTGTCCAAGCATAAAATTGGTTGTTCCCTTTGCAGTTCAGATTGAAAGCTCAATTATTATTACTAACAATATGGATTATTTATTTAATTATATTAATTATCTTAATTAATTGTGCAATGCACAGTACCCTATACGTTTATACTGTTGCAATATGTGTGTGTATGTGTGTGTGTGTGTGTGTGTGTGTGTGAGAGTAATAAATAATAGGAATAAATAGTAGTAAATGATTTGTAGTAATATATTTCTATCTATTATATATCATTTTCTTATTAGAAAAATTAACAATTATTATAATTATTTTAATAATACAAGAGTAATATAATAATATTACAAAAACATTGTTAGCACAGTACATCAATATAATAATTATAAGAATAAATAACAAATTACCAACTACAAGATTATCATTGTGGTATCTAATTTTCTTTTTGTACATGCTAAATAATGTAATGTACACTTGGCGTACAAATGACGATTAAGATGTATCGCAGGAATTATTAAGGGACTAAAGCAAATTATACTTTATTATAGTTATATACTATTGTAATAAAATTGTATTATTTTAATAAAATTTTACATTTTATAAAATTAAAGTTCCATGTGAATTGTTGTTTTTTATTGTAAAAAATAATGCGTTTCGATACTACAATGTCCGACTCATGTCTTGCACTACTTGTTACCGTGTCCGATTATTAAACAACACTTAACTCATTATTTTTTGACTGTGAAACACAAACTTTCATATGAAACTTTTAATTTTACAAAAGTTAAATTTTTTAAATATATGTATTGCTACCACCGTCTATGGTATCACTAGATCATCGTATGGTACAGTAGAAAACAAAATACAATACACCAATTAAGTCACTAATCACCAGCTTTAATTATCACAAATAATCAGTTTGTAATCAGCAACATAGTCTGTTACAACAAAACAAATAAAAATTGTTTACACGCAATAATGTTAACTAATACCCAACACAAGTGTACTACAATTGTCCTGCACAATTTTAAAACATATAACACTTCGCCACAATACTTCGATCTGCACTGAAATAAATTGCACTTAAACTGACTAAGCGTCGCTATAGTCTTGTATTCATACCCCGCTGGGATACCAGAATATTCTATACTACGCGTCAAGAACGCTACTAGAAAATACCAGAACGTTATTGATTGCGGCCTTGCACACTTGTAAGTTATTTCATCAACTTGTAAAAATCTATTACGGACATTAAAATTACTTTGTATTGAAGCGAAAATTAATAATTATTATAATTAAATAAAAAGACGTGATAATAATAATCGAAATACCTAACTCAATAAAGAAAATGTAGGATTATTAATAGTAGTTAATTAGTATGATAATAATAATAATAAAGTACGAACTACTTTTCTCTCTCCGCGTAAACCGCTCCCTCTTCCCTACTAACCGCCGCTAAACCAGCCCCAGTCGAGCCAGAATCTCAGACAAGGTAACAGCTTACCATGTGTCGTGAAGAAAATCGTGTGAATATTGTATATTTTACGGTGATTGAGTGGGTATAATAAAATAAATAAAAGGTTGATGTATGTAGATTGTGTTCTCCTGTAAGCCCCACTGGTTGGGCTAGCCAATTTTGTAATAATACGTTGAAGTCCTGGTTTCTTCAACTTCTGCGATGGATGTATTTTTGTAATAATACTGTGAGTGGTGTCTATAATAAATGATAAATAATATTTCTGTCGTGTTATTCTGTCCCACGTTGGATACGTCAATTTGTAATAATACAAGGTGTTCTGTAACAAAATATTTTATGTACGTACGTGTGTAGTTTTCTGACGTTCCGCTCCGGAAACGTCAATTTGGTAATGTTCCTAGTCTTCGTAGTTACAAATAAAATCTGTGTATATTGCTGTTGTAGCAATTTGAAAAATAAAAGTAAAATTTAAAATTTTATAAAAAAAAATTTTTAATTTTCTGGAAAATGTTCTTTGGGTAACTTGTTCTTAAAATTTAGGAACAAATCGAGTTAGTCGGTTGAAATTATAAATGAAATGGTATCGTGGTTATTCTAATAACAGTGTCATTTTCAGTAATTTTGTTGAAAAGATAATCTTGTTAACTCCCAGTTTGAATGAAAGGCGGCTCTCTTCTTCTTCTTTTTGAAACGTTGTTGTTTCGTGTATACCGCCCTTCAGTTAGTTGGGTTTCTTCATTAATTACTTGTTAAGTCTTTTTTATAATAAAGAATCAACTCCAATTTACCGAAATAGAATGTTTATTAACAAAAATAATGAAATTGTTTGATTAAAATTGATATCACAATACAGTATCGACTCGCTCAGGGACGGTCGATATAAACAATTTATATTGGTATTATAAAATAGGGTTCTTTAAACGGTTATTAAAATATATAGCCAGAGAAGGTTGTGGGAAGGAAAGTATAACACTTACACTTATTAAATGTCTTAAAATTTAACAATACAATAATAATTAAAAATATTAAAAGTTTATATATAATTTGATTTCGAACCAATAGTCGCCATATCGTTTCTTTATACTGCAGCGGACCAGACCGAAATGGTTGACTGACGCATGCGCAAGGAAGCCTCCAGCGTTGATGATGTTTTTGTTGTAATAAAGGTGTTCTTTCTTCAAGTAAATGCTCTCAACAATTGTATACGATCGTCTTGGAGTATAGTTTATTGTCGCTGGTGTATCATGGAAAGTTCACTTTGTGTAGAATGTTGTCACTGGATATATCTCGTTGTGTTTATGTGTGTCGTTTTTAACCTCTAAATTTCGGTCTATATTTGGTGTAATATCAGTGTTATTCTGCTTATCTAGTTATGTGTGGTTCAATTTATTAGTGTTACTGTGTTCATTGGTCACTTTCACCACTTCACGATCTATAAAATAGTTTAAAATAATTATTTTCAAAATTTTCACTGAGATACGGTTTATAACAAAAACGCCATTAAAGGTTATTTCTGGCGAAAGGTTACTTTAAGTGCACTCGTCAACGCATAATAATGAACTGTTTGTATTTCCTTCGTCTCATGAAAATCTTAGCCTATATAATATATTTCAGACATTGTTTAAAATTGCCATAATTTCGTTACACTTTAAAAATGTACATTATGTTCATAAATTAAATTCGTTATTAGTTAACTGTTTGAAATATAAAATACATATTCGTTTTCACTATTCTATTCTACTTATTTTGATAGTAATTAAGTTAGTATTACAAAGTTTTATCAGAAAATTATATTTCTTATAATTTTTTGGGAGGTAGGCCTAAAATTATAGTTCCCTGTCTTCTATGTAAATAATAGCCATTTTAACTAATATAATTATTATTCTATGAAATCTGAAATTTGTATAATTATCAATTCTCACTTATTTTATTGCAATTTAGTATACTAATGATGGTTTTTTAATATAATTCAATTGTATATGACTTCCCCTAGGATAGTGTTAGTTAATCTATTTCAGTTTTAATGGTATTTTATTAGACAATTAAATAATTTTACTCATATAATGACCATATCTTTAGAAAGCCTTATTTACATAGTATTTGATATGTTGAGTGTATCTTGCCTAAATATTGTCAGTTTGACTGGTCTATAAGATTAGGTTTATTAATTATTCTGCATTTTAACTTTATTATATTGCCTAGATTTGAATTGTGGCTATGTGCAGAATGTTTTACTAATGTAATTATTTTATTTCCTTCTCTGACTTCTGACTCTGATATATTTGATTAAAAATTAGTTCTCTGATCTGGCATAACAGTAATTATAGATTATACAATTAAAATATAACACCCAGATATATAAAACTGGTGTTCTTAATAACATTGTTTTGGTATATCACCTAATAACATAATAAAAAAGTATTTCTACAACATTGGAATGATATCTAATTTTAGATAATGCATTCCTAAATTAACATGAACAATAAAATAACAATTATAATACTAATATCTCTTATGACTAACCCTTACTTATCTAAATGCTATATTTAATTGGAACCCCACATTTGGATCCATATATAATTGTTAATACCTTCTACTACTTCATCATAAACAGTTAGTTCTGTAATTCCCCATTTTATAAGATTTATGCCCCCTCTTAAAGTATAACCCTGGCTATCTAAGTTATATTCCATTCTATGGAATGTTCATACAGTTTTAGTAGCTTTTTATTAGTAAAATTACTACTCCATTATCAAAGTAGACACTGTTCACAAAACTTAAAGTTTGTTACTTTGTACTGCTACTCATGCACCTTTCTTAAAGTTTATTAGTTATAATTTGATCACTTACACTTTTCCATGGTGAATTATTACTATATTTACTAGTATTTTTCTAGTTTTTAATATGAAATATTCAACCATGGGGGAAATGTGAAGATTTGTTCATACACATTACACAATAACTTTTTGAATGCACTAATATTTACTACTGCTAACACTTTTAGTTTTTTGTCAGTTTTACAGTGATATGGTTTTTTAATGTGTTATACTTTCTTTTTTGGGCATTTATTGGTTTTGGGGTTTTTGGGGTTCTTTCCCTATGGGGTTTTTGTTTTATATGGGTCGTCTCACTTCCTTCTTCTTTCTTCAGTAGCTTTGATTGTTCTTCCTTCTTCTGTCTTCAGTAGTTTTGATTGTTCTTCTTTCTTCATTCTTCAGTAATAGTAGTTTTAATTATTCTTCTTTCTTTTTTAGTTCTAATTATTCTTCTTTCTTCTGTCTTCAGTAGTAGTAGTTTTAATTATTCTTCCTTCTTCTGTCTTCTGTATCTTTGATTGTTCTTCTTTCTTCATTCTTCAGTAATAGTAGTTTTAATTAGTTCTTCTTTCTTCAGTAATAGTAGTTTTAATTATTCTTCTTTCTTCTGTCTTCTGTATCTTTGATTGTTCTTCTTTCTTCATTCTTCAGTAATAGTAGTTTTAATTATTCTTCTTTCTTCTGTCTTCTGTATCTTTGATTGTTCTTCTTTCTTCTGTCTTCAGTAGCTTTGATTGTTCTTCTTTCTTCCTTCTTCTGTAGTAGTAGTTTTAATTAGTTCTCCTTTCTTCTCTAGATTTAGTATGTTCTTCTTTCTTCCTTCTTCAGTAGTAGTAGTTTTAATTATTCTTCTTTCTTCTTTGAGTTTTAATTGTTCTTCCTTCTTCTTTAGCTTTGATTGTTCTTCCTTCTTCTGTCTTCAGTAGCTTTGATTGTTCTTCTTTCTTCCTTCTTCTGTAGTAGTAGTTTTAATTAGTCTTCTTTCTTCTTTAGTTTTAATTGTTCTTCTTTCTTCTGTCTTCAGTAGTTTTGATTGTTCTTCTTTCTTCCTTCTTCTGTAGTAGTAGTTTTAATTAGTCTTCTTTCTTCTTTAGTTTTAATTATTCTTCTTTCTTCTGTCTTCAGTAGCTTTGACTGTTCTTCTGTCTTCTTTTAGTTTTAATTGTTCTTCTTTCTTCTTTCTTCAGTAGCTTAGATTGTTCTTCTTTCTTCTTTGAGTTTTAATTGTTCTTCTTTCTTCTTTCTTCAGTAGCTTAGATTGTTCTTCTTTCTTCTTTGAGTTTTAATTGTTCTTCTTTCTTCTTTCTTCAGTAGCTTAGATTGTTCTTCTTTCTTCTGTCTTCAGTAGTTTTTCGCTGTGTATGCCTTGGTTTCTTCTAGTCTGGTTTCCTTGACGGGGTATATTAATTGCCTGCTTCTATCTTACCTGGGTAATTTTGTTATTATCATTTTTAGTCTTCTGGGTTTTTAAATTTGTATTATATTATATTATTTGCAGAATTTTTCTTTATTTAACCTTTCTTGTGAATATATTTAGTAAATAGTGCATTTTAAACGATTCTCATTTAAATACTCCATATATTAGAGCTTTATTAATGATCATTGAGTAATGTATTTGTGTGGATTATCTGTCATGCTACAATATATATTTAAAAAAAACAAACGATGTAACTGAAAGTAATCTTTTGTGGTGACAGACTCCACAAGTAATTGAAAGGTGGTGAAAGTAAAACAAGTTATGTAGTTGAAATGTAGTGAAATAACTAAAAGTAACTAACTTAGCCGACACATCTCTTTAAAAAAGAAACGAAATGTTTAAATTGTAAAGTATGTTCTATCCAAATATTAAAGAGTAACATTAGTGCAGTTAAAAGTAAAATGTAAAAAAGGTGAATCAACAACGACAACCTCACGAGCTCCAGGTAACAGAATCCTTTCGTCATGATCGCAACTTAGAATCTACCAAACAAACGGAGGCACCCGAACGACAACGTAGAACTTCCAGGAAACCCAACTGAACAGTAACAACATGAGAACCTGCAGCCGATACACATTATATCAAGGTGAAACCAAACCATTATCTTTCTAACAATGGCAACAAAAACAGTACATTTTTGCAAAGACTTATTCTAATCATGTAAATGTTAACATAGTAATGTCTGTAATTACAATAATGAAATAGTAATCTGATGATAGTTAAAGGTAAAAGGTAATTCGAAATTTGAACAAACTAATCTTCTAATAGCTTGCATAATGTTACTTATTTTAGAGTATTATTAAGTTAAAACCCGGATCCGAGGTATTTAATGTAGTGAATAAATATATATTTTTTATTTTTGCTCACCAGAGTAACATTTTAAAAAGGCATAAGAGCATTTGATGCAGAATCTTTGAGAAGTTTATTTTTTTTAAAGTAATAAAACAAAATAACAATTATTTTTAAATTATTATTCAAGAAACTATAATAAGGAGATGTTTTTGCTAAATATCCAGAGAGTGAGTAAATTTGCGTAACCTAATCCTAATTCCTGTTCTACATATTTTCAAATTTGTTGGTAAGTAATTTGTACTAACAACGGCAGCCGGTTTGATTGAAAGTAACCAATTAAACTGGTTCCCTCTGTTATAATGTCTCAGACTGGGCAGACGTTATAAAATGCGCAACTCTGCTTTTGTGTAAAAATAATTGTGTGCATCGTGACACATATAAAATGCGCAACTCTGCTTTAAAAAAAAAATTGTGTATTGTGCTATTGTGTAAATATTAATCGTGTACAGAGTGACACATATAAAATGCGCAACTCTGCTTATTTGTAAAAAAAAAAATAATAAAAATTATAATAATTGTTTACAGAGTGTCACATATAAAATGCGCCACTCTGCTTATTTGTAAAATAATTGTGTACCCTGTGCTAAATAATTAGGAATAACTTGCTAAATTGCGTAAATTTACTCACTCTGAATTTGTGAACAAGTAAATAGAGTTTATTAATAAAATAATAATAGTAGTATTAGGAAATCGACGTAATAAGCAAGTCCCCGCTTGTAAAAATATTCAATTTTCAACCTGTCGGTATTTACAGGCTATTTCATGTTTGATTCGTGTCGAGAAATGTACGCTCTCCCCCGTATACAAGTAAGTTGTTTGAATGACATTCCCTCGTTGACTAAACAGACAGTCCTGTGCAGGAAATAAACGTGTCCCAAATTGTCAGAAGTCACCCTCCTTTGTTATAAGCCCTTGCTAAGGTAAACAATAAGCCACCTTAACGCACACAATAGACCTCCCCCAAACAGCTGATCTGTTGTGTGAATGTAAACATAATGTACCCTTCGTGTGAAATTTCTTTCCACATTAAAGTGATAATATCTCCCCAATAACTGTATCTTCACAGATAATTATTAGATTTACATATATTTGAATTTATTAGTATAAGATTGTAATTATATATATATATTATATATATATATATATGTGTGTGTGTGTTTACATGAATTCAAATTTTGTAAGTGTTTGATATAAAATAAATAATTAGTCCTTTGAATAAAAAAAAGCTTAATAATATCTTAAATTAAACTAACGTGTAATAAAAGTGAAAAGTGTAGTAGTAAAATAAGTAAAAAAATAATAATAATAAAAGTACATTTGAATAGCGTTAACACCCGGTCGTGGCCTGTTCGAAAAATAATTCCCCCAGCTTGCCAGTAATAGACAAACTCGTTCGTGCAGGAAAAATTGTAGTAAGCCGCCCCTATTTTTCTGAAAGCCTGCATTGATAAACAATAGCCGCAACCATGTGTATAATACAATGCGTCTAGTGTAAAGTGTGTCCCCCCTCTTGCATTGTAACAGCTGATCGTTTAATAGAAAATAAAGATTCCCCTTCCTGAAATTCCGCTTGTCTCAGTAGAATAAGATATTAGTATTAAGAAAGGATCTAAGGTTGAGTATGGGATCAACTTTAGATTCTTGTAGTAGAATTAAGAGATATAGGGATAAATACGTAACACAGTCACAATGGCGCAGCACTGAAAAGGGTTAATGATAAAGTAAGTGCAGAAAACTAACTAATAGAGTTAGAGTATTCAAATGTAATCAGTCGGGCCACGATATTGTGAAGTTACGAAAACTAAGAGTAACAAAGAAATAAATAAATAAGATTTATTTATGTGTAAATAATATTAAGGTAGTAGTTAAGAAACGAGAGAAAGGGAACTTCACGAAAGACAAAGATGTCACTGTAGTATTCATTTAATACCCCATAGCCCCGTCCTCATCTTTAAGTGGAGGAGGATGTGACGATTTAAAAGGAATTTAAATAGCACAAAATAATTTTTATTCAAAATAATATGTGAGAAAATATTTAACCCTCCCCTGTGTACTTATATGCCTGTATCAACTTGTAAAAATCTAGTACGGACATGAAAATTACTCTGTATTGAAGCGAAAATTAATAATTATTATAATTAAATAAAAAGACGTGATAATAATAATCGAAATACCTAACTCAATAAAGAAAATGTAGGATTATTAATAGTAGTTAATTAGTATAATAATAATAATAATAATAATAATAATAATAATAATAATAATAATAATAAAGTACGAACTACTTTTCTCTCTCCGCGTGGACCGCTCCCTCTTCCCTACTAACCGCCGCTAAACCAGCCCCAGTCGAGCCAGAATCTCAGACAAGGTAACAGCTTACCATGTGTCGTGAAGAAAATCGTGTGAATATATATTTAAAAAAAAACAAACGATGTAACTGAAAGTAATCTTTCGTGGTGACAGACTCCACAAGTAATTGAAAGGTGGTGAAAGTAAAACAAGTTATGTAGTTGAAATGTAGTGAAATAACTAAAAGTAACTAACTTAGCCGACACATCTCTTTAAAAAAGAAACGAAATGTTTAAATTGTAAAGTATGTTCTATCCAAATATTAAAGAGTAACATTAGTGCAGTTAAAAGTAAAATGTAAAAAAGGTGAATCAACAACGACAACCTCACGAGCTCCAGGTAACAGAATCCTTTCGTCATGATCGCAACTTAGAATCTACCAAACAAACGGAGGCACCCGAACGACAACGTAGAACTTCCAGGAAACCCAACTGAAGAGTAACAACATGAGAACCTGCAGCCGATACACATTATATCAAGGTGAAACCAAACCATTATCTTTCTAACAATGGCAACAAAAACAGTACATTTTTGCAAAGACTTATTCTAATCATGTAAATGTTAACATAGTAATGTCTGTAATTACAATAATGAAATAGTAATCTGATGATAGTTAAAGGTAAAAGGTAATTCGAAATTTGAGCAAACTAATCTTCTAATAGCTTGCATAATGTTGACTTATTTTAGAGTATTATTAAGTTAAAACCCGGATCCGAGGTATTTAATGTAGTGAATAAATATATATTTTTTACTTTTGCTCACCAGAGTAACATTTTAAAAAGGCATAAGAGCATTTGATGCAGAATCTTTGAGAAGTTTTTTTTTTTTTTCAGTAATAAAACAAAATAACAATGATTTTTAAATTATTATTCAAGAAACTATAATAAAGAGATGTTTTTGCTAAATATCCAGAGAGTGAGTAAATTTGCGTAACCTAATCCTAATTCCTGTTCTACATATTTTCAAATTTGTTAGTAAGTAATTTGTATTAACAACGGCATCCGGTTTGATTGAAAGTAACCAATTAAACTGGTTCCCTCTGTTATAATGTCTCAGACAGGAGAGACGTTATAAGACGTGTATTGTACACCAAAAGTTGAAGTATTCAAAGAAGAGTTGGCTTGCGACATCTCACATAGTTTCACATAGACCAATAGAATTAATATTTATGCTAATTACACCTTAAAACAAAATAACATTAGAAACGGAAAAACGTTAACGTTAAATTTACTATGAACTAAATGAAAATTTGAATTACATCTTCAAAATTTACAACTATGTTCAACGAAAGAAGTAAAGTTTGCATATTACAACACAAAATACTGCAGTACCTAGTTTTTTTTAAACAAAACAATATACGCAACACAGCAATTTTCTGCCTCAATGCACGTACATAATAATCTCTTTTTTTCTTTTCTGTTCGTATTTTGTCCTGAAACGCATGACTTACGTGTTACGATGCTGGTAAACACTAAATAGATTAATGTTGGCTAAAGACCAACTAACGAGAATGAAACTTGATACCAGTATTATTGAATCACTGAGGAAGATATACTGGCTGCTGAATAAACGTCCTCAGGTGTCATAATTTATGAAACTGTACTAATTCCAATACCAATTTTGGATTCACTTTTAAGATAAAGTAGTAAGCCAAATTTGTATAACTGTCAGAGATACGAGGGTAATAAAAGACAAAATGATTGGCATATATTAAGGCAAGGCAGTTTAAAAAAAATATCATTAACGGCTTTACTGAGGGCAGTAGAAGCCCACGTTTTGAAGTGAGTCGTTTATATAGAGAGGTGACAAACTTGGCGCAATGTAGAAATAAATGGATATACGCAATCATTGGACTTTGATGATCTGAAACAAGTATACATTAGACTTGATTCTTGTAAAGTATGTGAAGACTTCACCCTTAAGTATCGTCATTTCAAATACCTTCACTGAGTAGAAAGTTTGGTAAATATTGTAAAAAACAACAGAGAACTCTTTTAAAATTGAAAAATTGAGCAAAATGTGTTTTTAGATATATGATACAAGACTTTCGTAATTATTATTTTTATATTATGATAATATCAATACAATTTCTTCTAAAAATAGTGAATTACGTGTTTGTCGTTTCAAAACCTATATTATTATTTTATTTTATGTTCGTTTTTATTGATATCAATACTATTACATTTAATATTAACATTTTTGTTTACATTTAACATTTTGCATGTCTTAGTTTAGTGTCACTTTCACAATAACCATAATTATTTGCTTATTTTGCCGATTTTTATCATCTATAAAACAGCCTCGTTAAACACAATATTTGTCATTGATGTGTGATATTTTACACTTCTTAGAGAAATTTTAGTTACTCCGTAGTTAATTCTTTAACGTAGTAATACAAAATAACTACTCTGGCACTTTATACTCATACGAATTTGCACTCCCGCGAGTCCATGGGCGCGTAACATCGTGCACAGTCCGCTGATACTTTTTTCCGTGTCGTTAGCAACCTTTGCACAATTTCTCAAAAATCGTGTCTTTTTACATTCGTCTAGTTTTTAAGCCTGTGCCGACTTCATGCACACTACTGTTTAACAGCGTACTCAGAGATCTCACCTCTCATAACACTACATCAATTAACGCACTGGTCCGTGATTGTTAGTTTTAATAGTCTACCGTATAGAGAGTACAATACTTTTATTTCTGTTTCACGTTTGTTTTACATATGCATCGATGTACATCATGTGACGATTTCATTAATAAAAAATATAGTAATTAATAAATAGGTCATGTAAAGGCTGAGAAATTAAAAATTTTAATAAAATCGCACATTTAAACTAAATTTTGTCGCTATCATAAAATTATAATAATATTTAATAAAGAGTTTTAATAATAAAATAAAATGGAATACGAGTGTACAGATAGGGTAAACCTTGTTAATTAACCCTGCATAGACATGCGCTAACCGGAATTAACGTGAATTCCGACCCCTAAACAAACTAATAATACTTGTAAATTTGACATGATTTAAATAATTAAACAAACCACAGTAGTGTACTTTAATAACGTTTGTAATTAAGCATATCTCTGAATAATTAAAAAGTCAAACTTTAACCATTTAAATAAAGGAGAAATGTGGAACTATTTCGCTGCGACGCGTAACCTCCGCGCGATTAACCGACCCTTCCTACATAGTTACAGAGCAGAGATGATGCGTCGTTCAACCAGCAAGCAGCTCAAATCAGAGTGCCGTACAAAATATGTATTTTTTTGTTAAATGTGGTTATTAGTTTCAAATAACCGTGTGAAGAGTTATACAACGGGAATGTAGTGTGTAACAGAAAAAAGTAATGTAGAAAATTAAGTGCGTAAGGTGACATCTCCCAGTAAGAAATATAGTTAAAGCTATCTTAGTGTTGTATATTTAAATTCAGATACAACCGTACTATTACCAAATGTGATGTGCATAACTGTAAAATGTGAAGACGAAGACCTCGACTATATTTACCATACCACCGAGAAACAGGACGACTTCATGACACCGTAACATCCGAATCAACATTAGTTAAGTCCGAGGACCATCACCAGAAAGACGACCACGATGACAACCCACTACAGGGAGAGGACCGAAGAATCACGCGTGGAGGTCTAGGACTAGGTCTATGACCTATTTATTAATTACTACATTTTTTATTAACGAAATCGTCACAATCATTCATACAATTTGTACAGTTGCAATATTTTTATTTATTTGTTGTAAACCTTCTTATAAAAGACTCTTTTATCAATACTGATGTGTGATATATCGTGATCCTAGTATATTAATGCTTCCGGTTGCAAAGCTTTAAGAGGGAAGCGAAAATGCTGTTAAACATTATATTAGTTTTCTTAATGACGAAGATAATACAATAAATGAGTTAATCTAACACCCTACATACCTGCGCCACATTTATTAAATGTGAAAACCAATACGCGGATACACGTTTTTCTTTTATCATTACAAAACAACGCACTCTGGACAGGAATAAATACCTGTAATACAGGTCTACACATGTAAGTCTTTCACATGTCATTAAGTTGTCCTGTTTTTGACCTGTCACTCTCTATAGAAGTTGCAGAAGTAGATCGCTATGTAAATGCAGCTTCAGAAGTTCTTTTGTCTTACTGCCGCGGGCACGTTTCTTACGTGTCTACCATGCACTTAATTATATATTGTCAAAAGCTCTTGAGGTGAATAAAACGTTTGCCCTACCTCATAGTTACGCCACTGCGTGGGAATTTCTTCCTTGATTGCAGCCTGAAGCGTCGTTATAGGTCTACTTTTTACGATTACTGTGTCCGTCAGTTGTTGAATGACGATAAAATAATAATAGTAGAAATACAATGAAATAGAAATATTTGTGTAGACAAAAGGTTTTCAAAGGAAAATGGAAGGATATCTGGTCTGTATCTTACTTATCATCTACTTTTGCCGTCAAGGGTTGGGGTCTCCAGGCACTTAACAACCGATCTCTCCTGGCCGAGATGTCACATTTCACTTGTAACAAGCCTTGTTCTAGAAGCCAGGTAGCGCATAGATCCACGTGTTCCAATCTTCTCCTTTGCCTTCCCCTTCTTATTTTGAGAGTTTTATTTTCCCGTCAGTAATAGTTTTGATTCTCTAGAGCTAAACCAGCAGTACTTTTTATCCACTGTCTCTACGGCTGATTCCTAATTCCTTTTCGATCGCTTTCCTGATGGTTGAATTAATCTCTCTTGTATACAGTTTACGCTTTTATTTTCCACTCAGATTTAAAATATACTACATTTATATCTCTGAAGCAAGTTTAGTATTTTACATATCAAACCGAAAGCAGTTCTATTAAATAATTCTCGTATAATGTAATGACGAATGAAAGTGATCGGCATTAGACGAATGAAGAATGACACTGATCGAGAATATACAATATTTAGGCCTATAATTTACGCGAAGTGAAATTCTTATCTATATACCTGTGAAACTCTCTGTAAAATAATGGCAGATACGTCAAACTGAATTTATGAATGTAGCAAGTGTGTTTTTTATGTCTGTGCAAGCTATTATCAGAGTGAAAAGTAACTGGGTCATATCCTTCACCCACGATAAATACAAACTGTAGTTAAAGAGACGTAAATAATGCTACAGGTGCATCGGATTATTCAGAAAACGGAAATCACTACGTTACTGAAGCAAGCACACTGAATATATTTTAGTTTTTATTAAGCACACTTGTGAAGTAACAGTTTAAAAATTACATTTTATTATTGAACATCTGACAGTGTAACATTTGAACCAATAATTTAGTTAAAAATCTATATTAAAGTTTAGCGCGGACAAATTTTATTCGAAATTCAAAACATTACGAATAAACTGTCTTATCCATCGTACAGCAGGTAACAAAATTAGTAAAACTGATTCATTAAAATACAAAATAATTGTCACAATAATTGAAGAGTAATTTAATATTTATCTGTTACTGTCTCTTACACTTCTCAAATTTGATAAAACCAAACCATTATACTGAACAAAGTAAACTTTTCTCGAGTATTATAATAGACAATTTATTTATTGATAATAAGTAGTATATGTCTGTATGCGCCAGGACACAAAAAAACAGGCATGTATGCGCTAGGACACCCGAACCCGGAAGTATGCGCTGGGACACCCGCAAACATGTATGTATGCGCTAGGACAGGACAGTCGTGTCCTAGGTCATACATAGTATGTTCTGGGGGACACTCGTGTCCACTGACCTAGTAAAAAATTTAAATATAAACAGACGGCGTTTGTTGACACGCGTAAACTTTGATGTACACATAAACATTCCGAGTTCGTTGACGTGTTTTTTTTTCCTTTTTACAGTGTAGATAGCGTCGTCTTTACCTAAATATATTACATTTTATTGGTAATGATTGTCATTCTATAGTAAACCATGACCTTGAAACACACTGACCTAGTAAAAATGTAAATTTATAAACAGACGGTCGTGCAACTCGTCTTTACCTAAATATAAGATACCGATAACCTTTTTAGTTGTCGTACTATACAAAGTAATCTCTGATAACTAAGGTCATAGATGTAAACAGTTTTTAATTAGTTGTTGTACTTTGAATAATGAGCATCAGACAGGCGATAAGTAGTGAATTACATAAACAAGGGAGAAGGAATTTTCCTACACGCAATGTCGAACTAAAAGGTATTCACGATTTGTATCAAGCTGACCTTGTAGAAATGATTTCTTTTTCAAAGTTGAATAAAGGTTATAAATACTATACACTAACAGTGATAAATTGTTTTAGTAAATTTGCATTTGCAGTTCCGTTAAAATCAAAAACCTCACACGACATTGTAAAAGCTCTAAGACCTATATTACATGTAAACAAAATGAAACATTTGCAAACTGATAAAGGAAAAGAATTTTACAATTTACCGATTCAGCAATTATTTAATCATTATAATATAAATCATTATTCAACTTATTCAGATAAAAAAGCCTCTATTATTGAACGTTTTAATCGTACTTTAAAAAACCATATGTGGAAGTGGTTTACTACCAGTGGAAAGTATACATGGATCGAAGTACTTCCTCAGTTATTGAAAAAATATAATAATACTGTACATAGAACTATAAGTATGAAACCTAAAGATGTTAATATAAATAATGAGAAAAGGGTATTAACACAAATAAATAAAAAACGAATACCTGTTAATAAGGAATCTGCAAAATATAAAGTTGGGAATAGAGTGAGAATTAGTAAATACAAACAAATTTTTACCAAGGGTTATTTACCAAATTGGACAAATGAAATATTTACAATTCATAATATTAAACAAACAGTACCTAGAACACATATTTTAAAAGATGATACAGGAACCGTATTAGATGGCGGATTTTACGAACAAGAAATTAGTAAAACAAAATACGACAATATATTTTTAATTGAAAAGATATTAAAACGTAAAGGTAATAAATTACTTGTTCAGTGGTTAGGATACGATAAGTCGCATAACAGTTGGATTGATAAAAACCAAATCATTTGAATTTTTTTTTCAATCATGAAAATAGTACAGCAAACAAAAAAAATACGTATTTGTAATTTTGATAAATCTATGGAGAAAAAAGAAAGAGTCCATAGCGAGTTGTTACCAAATAATGTCAGGTCTCTTATCATTGGGCCAAGTAATACAGGTAAAACAAACCTAATGCTTAATCTTTTGTTCAGTCCTAATGGTTTATGTTTTGAGAACGTTTATGTTTTTTCAAAATCGTTGTATCAGTCAAAGTACAAATTTTTAGAAACAGTTTTATCAGGTATACCATCAATACAATACTATAAATTTTCAGAAAATGATCAAGTCATTCATCCTGATGATACTGAACAAAATTCAGTTATTATATTTGATGATGTAGCATGTGAACAACAAGATAATATAAGAAATCATTTTACAATATGTAGACATAAAAATAATAATGTTATTTATATATGTCAAACGTATGTTCGAATTCCGAAACACTTAATTCGTGATAACGCGAATTTAATAATTATTTTTCAACAAGACGAACTAAATTTAAAACATATATACAGAGATCATGTTAATACTGATATGACATTTGAAATGTTTAAAGAACTTTGTTCTAAAGCATGGACAAGACGTAAAAAGGGTTCTTTTGTTATAGATAAAGAAAGTGATATGAATTGTGGCGGTCGTTATCGTTTTGATTTTGATATCTATATTACTAATTTGTAATCGAAATTTTTTTTATTACTTATCAATATGTCATCGAAGAAGTCACGTTCCCTTGACAAGCAAGAGAAGCTCGTTAATGAAATTAAAAAAATAAGAAAAAATATTCGAAAGAAACATCAGACTCTAACACAAAATGTTATTGATGAAGAACAGTTTGCAGAAAAATCGTTGAAACCTATTATCACTCCGTTACAAAAGTTAGTACAAGAGAAAACAAATTCGTCATTGATTAAAAAAGAAGAACAACAATTAGATGTTGAAATGGACGATATTCAGTCGCGTTTACAAAACAAAAGGTTTTCAGAAGAGGCCGAAACATCCCGATATCGAACAAACGAACAGTAGAAACGCCGTTACCATTGCCGCGTGAAGAAGAAATAACGTATGAAACCTTACCCACGGTTGATGAATTAATGTCAACATCAGAAGGACGACAATCAATTGAACCTTTTATCGATATATGGTTTAAAGGTCCGTTAATAAGACACTATATGCGTAAATTTTTTGATGACAGTAATCATGATTTTGATCACGTTTTTGGTCCATATTTTGGAGATAATAATATTTTAATGTTAGGTAAATACCCCCAAAAGACTGATGAAAGTGATATTATTACAATTAATAATGTTATGTACAAAGGTACACCTGGTTTGTACGATCTTATTTTTATGAAAAACCCCAATGCATATGTATATTCTCAAGAAGATTTAGACGAATATTCGCGTATAATAAGTGAAACCGCGGCATATTTAAGTTTAAAGACAAACAGAGTTAAAAGCAGTACTAGTTACAAATATAAAAATATAATTAAGCCTATTATTAATAAGCTTTTACAATCATCCACATCAAAAGTTAGAAGTAGCCGATTGCATAGTGATACAGAAGGTCGCGGTTTGTTAAATTTCAGTAACAGTAAGCCAGTTTTTGTGTACTGGAATAATGTAAATGAATTATGCGATAGATTAAAATTATTGATTGCTTCACAAAGTGCAGGTCATTCGGGTCATGAAAATGAAATATTATCAATTATTGAAGAGCTACAGGAGGCCGGTATAATAAAAGAAGATGCAGCAACGTTTGAAGCGATATTTTCAAAATGAGTGTCGATAAATTCGGACACTATAGTGGTGATCTAGTGGCTAGTTCCAACGTTCAGCGTGGACCGCCTGGAGAAGGATTTAAATTAACTGACGACGGAAATTTTAATATAAGTAATAAACGATTATGTAATGTGGGCGATCCTGAATTGGATGATGATGCCATAAATGTAAAATATATGAGAACAAATTCGATTACTTTAACAAATACAGACGATTGTTACGATGTTAAAATGAAAAGAGTTATTAATTTAGCCGATCCTGACGAACCTTGTGATGCTGTAAATAAAAATTATTTAGAAAATGTTACTAAATCATATTTAGATGATAGAATACCTATTAAGCTGAACAACAGTCCAGTGTATTCATTCAAGAATAATCGTGTGGCTCAAATCGCATCACCTGTTTATAAATTTGATGCTGTTAATAAACACTATGTTGATAATAAATTACCTGATGAAAATACACAAACTAATTGTTGTGATTTCAAGCAAAAAAGGTTAATTAATGTAGCAAATCCTATTAATTTGCTTGATGCTATAAATAAACAGACTTTATTAACAAACATAAATAATACAAAAGATGAATGCAAACAATATATAGATGATAAAATATATTATTCACGAAGTGAAGAGGAAAATAGTACAGATTTTAATGGAAGCAGATTGACTAATGTTGCTGATTCTAAAGATGATACAGACGTTATAAACCAAAAGACTTTAACAAGAGTTATGAATGCATTTAAATTAGATCTAGAAGACTATAAAGTTGACAGTAGCTTAGTTAGAATATTATACAAATTATATAAGGAGTGCACTAAAGACAATCATGTTAAAACTATAAACGAATTTCGCATTGTATATATAATACAAAGTTTATATGAAGCGTCATAAATGCATCTGTATCCAAACAAGATAGAAGGTGGTGGTCTGGTGAGTAATATTCTTGGAAATGTTATAAACAAGTCAATTGATTTATTACCTGTTGAACTTCATTTAACCGGTTATCAGTATTGTGGACCCGGTACAAATTTAGCGAAACGATTACAAAGAGGTGATCCAGGAATTAATAAGCTTGACGCTGCTTGTAAACAACACGATATTATATATTCAAAGTATTCAGATTCTATAAATCGCGCTAAGGCTGATAAGGAATTACCTGAAAGAGCTTGGGAACGTGTTAAATCAAGTGACGCATCGTTCGGGGAGAAAGCTGCAGCGTGGTCAGTAACTAACATAATGAAAGCTAAAAGTAAATTTGGTGGGGGAATAAAAAAGAAAAAAAAAACTATGTCCAATACAGTTTATAATTATTTGAAACGTTTTACTGGTAAAAGTGGAAAAGGTTTATATTTGAGACCGTATAAAAAAACAGGAGGAGGTCTAAAAAAAAAAAAACAAAGAAAAGAAAAACGAAACAACGACGGCGAAAATAATAAAGAGTATTCCTATACGTCCGCTTTCAATTCAAGATTTACTACTGTATGTTAAACAATTAAAGATTCCTAATTTCAGAGGAGTGTTTATGCGTGATACATTACCGTTACACACTGGAATTTTACAAAATGAAACCGGAATAGTTAATTTAGATAATAGTTATGGCCATGGTACTCACTGGGTATGTTATATTAAACGTAAAAATAAAGTTAATTATTTTGATAGTTTTGGTAATTTAAGACCGCCTATCGAACTAATTAATTACTTTTATTCATCAAGTCAACGATCTATTGAAATCGTTTATAATTATACACGAAGACAAAATATGGATGCAGTCAACTGCGGTCATTTGTGTTTACAGTTTCTCAGTAATAATGTTTTGTCTAAGCGGTAAAGGATCCGTATTAACATGTGATATTTTTCCACCTATCGAGTTAAGTGATGAAAAATGGGAACTAGGATTAATTGACTTTATGACATATCATTCAATACCTAATATAGAGGAAGGAATTAACAATGTATTATATTATGGTAGTGATAAGAAAATAGTATTGCCTACTGGTTCTTATGAAATTTCAGATATCGCAACGTTTATAAACGATTACTTAATTCAACATGATGAAAATGTAAAAATAATTATAAAGGCGAATAATAATACATTAAAAAGTGAAATTTATTCTAACGTTCAAATTGATTTTAGCAAACCCGATTCGTTAGCAACCATATTAGGATTTGAAACATGCATAATAAATCCAAATAAATGGTACAGTTCAACCTTACCGATAAGTATTGTTCGAGTAGAGAGCATCCGATTGATTAGTAATTTAATTAATGGTTCGTTTAACAACGGAACTCCAGATCACATAATACACGAATTCTATCCTAGTGTTCCGCCAGGTTTTAAAATTGTTGAAAAACCGACTAACGTGATATATTTACCAGTAAACACATCTAGGATACATAATATTGTAGTAAGACTAGAAGATCAACAAGGAAGATTGATTAATTTTCGAAACGAAATAATAACGTTACGTTTGTATTTGAGAAAACAATAATAATGGGTCTTATTTTTTATTACGGAATCAATAAAACAACTGCAAATAAGCCAATTATAAGTAGTAAAGATATGAATATCGACCGGTTAACAACACAAAACCTGAAATTTCTACAGTCATTGGGATTAACAGTAATAAAGGATTATTTAAACAAAAAATGAATCTTAATATTCAAAACGTAAACGCTAGCATTCTAAATATTATAGAGGATCTTGTGTATACAGATGACTCGATAGTAGGATTAGCTTATCACACTCATCTACCGTACACTTCTACTACATTCAATAATAATGACGAAATTAGAATTCCAATTAATCAACAAGATGTGTACACATTACCGTGTGAAAGTTACCTTCATATAAAAATAGAATACACTAATAATAACGGTATACATGATCAAACTTTAAAATTATGTTCAAATGCTTTAGCATTTTTGTTTGATGAAATTAGATACGAAATAAATGGATCAGAAATCGATAGAGTTAAAAATGTTGGAATAACATCAACAATTAAGAATATGTTAACAATTAAACCACATGAAATTAACACTTTAGAAAATAGTGGATGGGCTTCAGATTTAATAAGTCATATGGCACCATCATCGAAAGATATTAGCTTCTGTATCCCATTAAAAAGGTTGTTCGGATTTGCTGAAGATTTTAAAAAGATTTTGTTAAATATAAAGCAAGAATTAGTTTTAATTAGAGCGTCCACTGATAATAATGCAATAATTTTACCTGAATCAGTAAACACATACAAATTAAAAATAAAATATATATCATGGAGAATTCCGTATGTTTATGTTAATGACGTAGTAAAGGAAGATTTACTGAAGATAATACAAATTGATCGACCTTTATTAATGCCGTTTCGAAAATGGGAACTTTACGAGTATCCGTCTGTGCCAAAAGCAAACAAACTTACTTGGACTGTTAAAACGTCATCACAATCAGATAAACCTCGTTACGTTATTGTAGGTTTTCAGACTGACAGAAAAAATAATGGACACAAAAACCCAGCACATTTTGATCTTGCTTCATTTTATAATGTAAAGTTATATTTAAATTCTGAATACTATCCGTATGATAATTTTAATGTTGAAACGTCGATTCTACATGAGTATTATTCAATATTTCAGTCCTCGTATTATTACAAAAGTGAAAATGCGCCAATGATAAATCGTTCAAACTTTCTAACGTATACACCTTTTTGTGTAATTGATTGTTCAAAACAAAATGAATCATTAAAAACTGGTTCAATAGACATCCGTCTGGATATTGAAACGTCAACAGACATACCGGAAAAAACTACTATCTACTGTCTCATTTTTTACGATACAATTATGCAATATACGCCTTTATCAGGTACTGTAAGAAAAGTATTTAAAATATAATTACGTAGATAAAAAGTGTATCAGTTGTGCTGTTGCACGCAATGGAATACGTTATCGATTTTCAAGGTTTTCGCGATGATGGAAACAATTTCATTTTTAAAGAACTTTGTATTCAGTGTATACAAGATAACAAATTTTCTGGTGCTGGTGATCAGTATTTGTTTTTACCACCATTTAGTTACAAACATTTGTCAGAGAAGAAAAAAAACGTTAATAAATGGATTGAAAACAAGTGTCTTGGACTTAGCTGGAAGTGCGGTCTTCAAGATTATAATGATCTACAGTTTATATTAAATAAATATATAAACGGTAAATGTATTTATGTTAAAGGATCAGAAAAAAAAGTAGCATTAGAAAAAGAATTTAATTGTTATGTAAAAATATTAGATATGGAAACACTCGATTGTCCATCCTTAAAAGTGTTAAAACAGCAGTCTTCATATTCTATTCACTGTCCTTTCAAACATAATTCATATTATTGTGCTTTAAATAATGTACATCATTTAACTAAGTGGATTATCGAATACTGGAACAAGAAATTGAAAGCCAAAAATATTGGGACTGTATGATTGCTTAACTGTATAATTTGTATTAACGTAGTTGATCTTTTGATCTCCTATTTACGCGTGCGTACTGAGAACGTGACATTACTACGCTGATAAAACTGATATCAGTTCTGTTGTTGCACGCAATGGAATATGTTATCGACTTTCAAAGTTTTCGCGATGATGGAAATAATTATATTATTAAAGAACTGTGCGTGCAACCTATAGTAAACACTAAATTCGCTGATGTTTGTAATCAATACTTATTCTTACCTCCATTCGATTACAAACATCTATCAGAAAAGAAAAAAAAAGTTAATGACTGGATAATAATAATTATCTGGGACTTAGTTGGAATTGTGGATTAACAGAATATAGTGAACTTCCAGTAATATTAAATTCATATATATATGGAAAGTGCATTTATATAAAAGGACGTGAAAAAAAAATAGCTTTACAAAAAGAATTGAACTGTCATGTAAAAATAGTGGATATTGAATCACTCAAGTGTCCGTCTCTAAGCGTCTTGAAGAAGCAGTCTTTAAATAGTATACGTTGTCCATATGATCACTCTTCAACAAACTGTGCATTAAGTAACGTGTTTTATATTACTAAATGGATAATTCAATATTGGAACTGTTTGTGATGAACATGATGAAGAAACTAAAAGAATAAATTGTTGGGACTGTATGATTACTTAACTTTTTATTGTAATTATATGTAAAATAAAGGTTTTTTAAAAAAAATAAAAATTTTAAAACATTTTAATTTTTTGATTTATTAATACTAAAAAACATATATTCAAAACATATAGTCTATATTACAATTATAATTTTTACAGTTTACCATTCTATACAACATACATACATACATACATGCATACATACATAAATACATACATACATACATACATACATACATACATACATACATACATACATACATACATACATATATACATATATACATACATACCATTCATAAATAATACATTTAGTTACATACTAAAAAACATACATACTTTTTTTATACCAGCATTTTTTATTAATTTACATACAAAACATTGTTGTAATTGTGTAATTGTGTATAGACTACATACTACAACAAATACAAAGTGAATACCAACAAAATACATATAACAAAAATTTGAAATTTTCTTTTTTTATAGGAAACTTTGTTTTGATTTTTTTACATACAAAATAGAAGATTTTAAACATTTTAGTTACATACTAAAAAACATACATACTTTTTTATACCAGCATTTTTTTTATTAATTTACATACAAAAAATTGTTGTAATTGTGTATAAGTTACATACTACAACAAATATAAAATATCAACATATTTTACATACAAAAAATTTGAAAATTCCTTTTTTATAGGAAACATTTTTTTTATCTTAACCAAAATATTAAGATCAGTTTTTTATAAAAATCTGAAACATATGAGCCAGGTTGTGATGATGAATTATCATCTGTTCTTATTCGACAGCATTTTTCTTACAATTTGTCGTTTTTTTTTAAAACGGTAGATTTTTTATCCATAATCTGTAGGAATATATTTAAAACAAAAATATTCATTTGAAAATTTCTTTTTTTTATAGGAAACATTTTTTTTTATCTTAACCAAAAACATTAAGATTAGTTTTTATAAGTTTGTTTTTTAATATTTTTTATCTTAGCCAATTCGCGTGATTTTGATAATACAATTTTATGCAATTGCATATAAGTGGAATCTTTACTTTGCAATAAAAATTGACTTCTATAGGCAGCTTTAGTCCATCTGTCTTTCTTATTTATTCCTTTTAAATCGTTAACATCAGTTATATCAATTTTTATTAAGTAACGACCCTTTTCTCCGGGTGTTGTTAAAGTTTTAGTTGAATCATCTTTTTTAAAAGAAATATACTGATTATACAATTCATCAGTTTTTTCGTTTTTAGATGTATAACGTTTAACTGATTTAAATAATCTTTTAAATTCAACATCACCATCGTCATCATCATCGTCATTATTAACAATGTCAATGTTCATCTGATATTCTTCTTCTTCTTCTTCTTCTTTTTCTTCTTCTTCTTCTTCTTCATCATCTTCAAATCTATACATCATTTTGTTTTTTATAATAGAATTGATTATAGAAAATGTTGTTCTTAATATATTTTTTTCTTTAAAATGAACAATATTTGTATTCAAATAGTTATATATTTCTTCAATATCGAATAAATAATTATTTAAAAGCATCAAGTCTTTTTGTGAATTAACAATTGTAGTTTCGAGAGCAAATTTTATTTTTTTGGTTACATCTCGTAATTGAATATATAGAGAAAAAACATTACCATTATCTATTGAGATAATGTCTGGTTGAATTTTTTTCATCATATCTTCCCACTGACCGTAGGAAGATAGACCCAGATAATAAATTAATTTTAAAATGTCTTCTAACGACAAACATTCTTCATGATGAAGACCTCCTTCATGTTGTGCATCCATTACAATGATTTAAGATTTAAGTTGTCAAAATCTATAACATACAAAAATAATTTTTCGTTACATTACTAATTTATAACTGGTAACTAAGAATTGTTATACATATTATTTATAACAAAGACAAATTAAATAAAAGACCTCCTTCATGCTGAGCATCCATTACAATGATAAGATTTTAAATTGTCAAAATCTATAACATACAAAAATAATTTTTCATTACATTACTAATTTATAACTGGTAACTAAGAATTGTTATACACATTATTTATATATGTTAAACTAAACAAAGACAAATTAAATAAAAAGACCCTCTTCATGCTGAGCATCCATTACAATGATAAGATTTTAAATTATCAAAATCTATAACATACAAAAATAAATTTTCGTTAAATTGCTTATAACAAACACAAATTAATTTTTTGTATACTTTATAATAATATATTTAAAATAACATAGGAAGAACACATATTTTACAGGTAACCAAGAATTACTGTACATGTTCTTGTGTAGAACATAACAAAAAATAAAAATAATAATATTACCTTAATGACGATCGCAGACTGTAGTAGCTGGTATGTTTCTGGATGCTGAATCACAATTTTCAATCGGTTTATATACACAGAAAATGCATTATCAGTTTCACACCTTCTCAGTACGTGTAAGTAGAAGATTAAAAGATCAAGTAAATAACTTGTTTACCGACAAAAAAAAAATACGAGATCAAGAGGTCAAGTAATTACCGATTATTCATTATCAGTCACATCGCATTTTATTGACAACAGTTTTAAAAAATTTAACCACAATTTTCAATCGGTTTATATACACAGAAAATACATTATCAATTTCACACTTTCTCAATACGCGTAAGTAGGAGATTAAAAGATAAGTAAATAATTTGTTTACCGACAACAACAAAAATACGAGATCAAGAGGTTAAGTAATTACCGATTATTCAGTATCAGTCACATCGCATTTTATTGACAACAGTTTAAAAAAAATGTAAACAACAGCACGGTATTGGTTAAAAATACATTGTTTACTGTTTTCCTGTTATCGGTCGGTTGACAGTATAAATAGCCATACAATAAAAAACAATTTATAGCAATAGATTGGTTTTTAACCAGCATAGGTCTCAATACATCGGATCTTTACAAAAATGTAAGTATAATCATAGATAACCTATCTTTCTATTGTAATTTACATTAGTAAAATAACTAAGAATATTATTCGTTTATAACAAATACATATTCCACACAAAAAGAACACGCTAACAAAAAAATATATGAAGAATTATTCAAAAAGAACACGCTAACAAAAAAATATATGAACAATTATTTTTTATAAATATGGAACTGATATGAATATTTTTTGTACAAAATTGTAAGTATAATCATAGATAACCTCTCTTTCTATTGTAATTTACATTAGTAAAATTACTAAGAATATTATTCGTTTTATAACAAATACATATTCCACACAAAAAGAACACGCCAACAAAAAAATATATGAACAATTATTTTTTATAAATATGGAACTGATATGAATATTTTTTGTTTTAAATATATTCCTACAGATTATGGATAAAAATCTACCGTTTAAAAAACGACAAATTGTAAGAAATGCTGTCGAACAAGAACAGATGATAGATAATTCATCATCACAACCTGGCTCATCATACGAACCTTCAACACAACCCGATCAATCGCGTGTACCAAATTTGGGTCAGTTACCTGGTCCATCGCACAGCAGACATCAAGATTTTAATAACGAAAACGATCCACAACCTGGTCCATCACATGTTTCAGGTTTGGGTGGATTACACAGACAAACATGGTCAACACCACTATCATCTCCAGCATCATCATCATCGTCTTCATCATCAATACCAAATTTTAGATTAAAATCAAAGATATTGCGGAAAGTATTCGCCCGTAAACACAGACAAACACGGTCAACACCACTATCATCTCTATCATCATCATCATCATCATCATCATCATCATCATCATCATCATCATCATCATCATCTTCATCATCAATACCAAATTTTAGATTAAAATCTACTAGATTACAACAAATTGTAGAATCCAATAGCTTTATTGAGATAGAGAATGCCTTTAAAGGTAATTTAAAAACATATTTTTACAAAAATACAAGTAATAATTATAAAGATATTTGCTTGCTGTTAGTTTATATTAAAATAAATATAATTACAATTTTAAGTAATATTATTTCAATGTTTGGTCCGGTAAAATTTAACATTATAGTTGAATCTACATATATAAAACCCGTTATTAATGAAACACAAGACAGAGCCTTTAAAACAAAAAATATTCCGATTATAGAAAACGATAATGTTAACATAATAGTTAACAATGCGATTAAAGAAATTTTTTGTGATGAAGACGTATATATGGGTAAAGGTTCCGGATGGAGTCTTCACCGTATAGACGGAATTTTATTACGTATAAATCGATTTAAACCATTAAGAGGAGCTTCATATATTGAACTTCCAAAATTTTTACAAATTAAAAAATGTATAATAAATCCTAAAAATAAAGATAATTATTGTTTTAAATGGGCAATCCTCTCTCGTTATGTAACTGGACCTCACATTGAACGTGTTAATTTTCGTTATTTTGTTTTAGAAAATAAGTTTGATTTTAGACATATAGACTTTCCTACACCTTTAAACCAAATTTCTCGTTTCGAAAAAAATAATAACGTTTCTATTAACATTTATTCTATTGATGAAAAGAACTCAATTTTTCCTCTTAAAGTGTGTAAGGAAGAAAAGAATAATCATTTTGACCTTTTAGTACTAAATATGTCGAATAATGCTAATTATCATTATTGTTATATAAAGAATTTTTCCCAGTTAATAAGATCACAGTTAACAAAACATACAGAAAAAATTGAAATATGTAAACGTTGGTTGTCGTTTTTTACTAAAAAGTCAAAACAATTGAAAAATCATAATAGATATTGCGGAAAGTATTCGCCCGTAAAAATAGTATTACCAACTACTGATAACAACATATTACAATTTAATAAATTTCATTATCAATATAGAGTTCCTATTGTAGTATATGCAGATTTCGAATGTATTTTGAAACCTGTTAGTACTTGTTTGCCCAACCCCGAAAACAAATTTACTGCAATTAATGAATTTCATATTCCAATGAGTTTTTGCGTATATTTTGTTATAGATAGCAATATCCCTGAAAGTATAAGAAACCAATTGCCTTCGGAACCGTACTTATATCGTGGTAAAAATGCTGCGGAAAAATTTATGACATATTTAGTTGAAAAAATAATTTAATCGGTTTACTTATTAAACGAAATATGCCTTTACATATGACTCGAGATGATAAAATGAAATTTAAATCGGTCACACATTGCGAGATGTGTAATAAGGAATTTAAATTATTATATCCTAAAGTTCGAGATCATTGTCATTTAACTGGTCAATTTCGTTCAACATTATGTAATACGTGTAACTTGAAACGACAACAACAGAAATTTGTACCTGTTTTCATACATGGTAGTTCTAATTATGATTCGCATTTTATAGTGCGTCAATTGGGTTATGATATAAAAAATATTCATGTAATTCCTAATACTAGAGAAAAGTATATTTCTTTTGCAAAAAAGACACGTTCGGGTTTTAATATTAGATTTATTGACACTTATCGTTTTATGAATTATCCGTTGGCTGAGCTTAGTAATAATCTGCCTAAGGATAAATTTTTTCATACTGGAAAATTTTTTTCTGCAAATAGTATGCCACTAGTTACCAGAAAAAGGTGTGTACCCTTATGAATATACGAATTCCTGGAAAAAATTGGAAGAACGTAGATTACCACCAAAAGAATGTTTTTATAGTTCACTAAATGATTCAGAAATTGGAAATGCTGATTATGAACATGCTTGTAAAGTTTGGAATCATTTTAATGTACAAACACTTGGAGAGTATAGCGATCTATATTTAAAAATTGATGTTTTAATATTATGTGATATTTTTGAAAATTTTAGATCTCTTTGTATGCAATCTTATAAACTAGACTGTGCACACTACTTTACAGTACCAGGTTTTGCTTTTGATGCGATGTTAAGTTATACTAAAATTAAACTAGAATTATTAACTGATTACGAAATGTACCTCTTATGTGAAAATGGGGTACGGGGGGGGGGCTGAGTATTTGCATAAAAAAAGAATCTGTTGCTAATAATAAATATATTCCAGAAACGTTTGATGTAACTAACCCAATTAAATATTTAACTTATTTAGACGCGAATAATCTGTACGGTTGGGCAATGAATAAATGTATGCCATATGCTGGTTTTACTTGGAAGGATCCTAACGATCCTAATTTTAATATACTAGATATTGCAGACGATTCTCCTGTTGGTTATATTTTAGAAGTAGACGTCGAGTATCCTCATCACTTACATAATCATCATAGCGATTTACCGTTTTTACCAGTTAATGAATGTGTTAAAGGAACAAAACAACAAAAATTGTTAACAACATTAGAAAATAAAGAAAAATATATATGTCATTACATTAATTTAAAACAAGCTATTAAACACGGTATAAAAGTTATAAAAATTCATCGTATTTTAGAATTTTTGCAGAGCCCTTGGTTAAAAACGTACATTGATTTAAATACAGAAAAACGAAAACAAGCTAAAAATGATTTTGAAAAAGATTTTTTTAAATTATTAAACAACTCAGTGTTCGGTAAATGTATGGAGAACGTTAGGAAAAGAATTAACCTTAAACTTGTAAGTGATGAGAAAAAATTATTAAATTTAATTACACAACCGGTATTTAAAGACAGAATAATTTATAATAAATCTTTATGTGCGGTATTATCGGATAAAAAACATTTATTTTTAGATAAACCAATATATATCGGATTAAGCGTATTAGAAATAAGTAAAACATTAATGTATGATTTTCATTATGATATAATGAAGAAAAAATACGGTGAAAAAATTTCCCTCTTGTATACAGATACAGATAGCCTTTTTTACGAAATTCATACAGAAGATTTTTATAAAGATATATTAGAACCGGATTTAGTTACACACTTTGATACGTCAGATTATTCACCCAATCATCCCTGTTATTCAATTGAAAATAAAAAAGTTATCGGTAAATTTAAAGATGAATGTTCGGGTGTACCAATTAAAGAATTTATCGGCTTACGCTCTAAATTATATACATTTAAAACGGTAGATAACAAAGTTAAAAAAAGAGCAAAAGGAATTAAAAAAAACGTTATCAGCAAACATATAAGCTTTGAAGATTTTAAAAAGTGCGTCTATTCTAAAACTATAAATAATTATAGAATGATGAAATTATTCCGATCAAAAAAACATTTAGTTGAAACAATTACGTGTAACAAATTAGCTTTAAGTAATTTAGACAATAAAAGAATCCTTTGTGATAATAAAATAGATACACTACCGTACGGTCATTATTCATTAGCGTAATGATAAAACAAGTTTTTTAAAACAAAATAACGGTTTTTATTTTGTAAATAAAAGTGAATTTTACCTATCTGATAAAAATCAATCTTTTTGCTATCACATGTTAATTAATATGTATGTAACATATTTTTTTAGAATCTTTTTATGTACATGTATTTTTAATACCTGAATTAACGTTTTATTATATTGTAAAACTGTTTTGTCAAGTACCCGAATTAGCGTAATGATGAAACAAGTTTTTAAAACACAATAACATTTTTATTTTTTAAAAAAGTGAGTTTTACCTATCTAGTAAAAATCAAACTCTTGCTATCACATTGATATGTAACATATTTTTTTTTTAGAATCTTTTTATGTACATGTATTATATTGTAAACTGTTTTGTTATATTTTTTTAGAATCTTTTTATGTACATGTATTTTTAATACCTGAATTAACATTTATTATATTGTAAAACTGTTTGTCAAGTACCTGAATAATAAAATATTCATTAGCGTAATGATAAAACAAATTTTTAAAAACACAATAACATTTTATTTTGTAAATAAAGTGAGTTTACCTATCTAGTAAAAATCAATCTCTTGCTATCACATGTTAATTGATATGTAACATATTTTTGTTTAGAATCTTTTTATGTACATGTATTATATTGTAAACTGTTTTGTTAAGTATCCGAATAATAAAAATGATCTGTAACATATTTTTATGTATGTGTATGTTTTTAATACCTGAACAAAAAAATGATTTATTGTCATTTTTAAGATCCGTAACATTCTCATTTTTATTTTTTATACATTCTATATATTTAATTACACAAAAATTCTAATATACAATAGTGTCTTGGAGTACTTACCGTTATATAAAAGTCACTTGAATCGTTCATCGAGAAGCTTAATGATGTCACCACAATGTGTAGATACATAACAACAAACACATGTGTCCGGCCCATCCACAGTAGATTCATGTGCCCATGGACATTCAAGAAAATGTATAAACGCCTCACCGCTTTGTCCTCTACGTTCCGGTGTAATCTCTTTCAGTCCGTCTGAATTATAGAATTCCAACACTTTACGACACTTTAGAAGTACCAACAATATATCTCGCATAAATTCAATCTCTACTTTTGTTTTATTCATGACGAATCTATCAAACATAGGATGAAATAAGACATCTTGCAGTGTTAAATTCTTCATTTTGACTGAACTATCAAAAATGGAGTATTTTTTAAGACGACGCTATAGGTCAGTGTATTCGAGGGTCATGTTCACGTTGATTACAACGTTATCACAAGAACGTATACGTGTCAACAAAAAAACGGCGTCTGTATATGTTTATATGTTTTTAATAGGTCAGTGTTAATCTTGAGGTCATGTTTACATTGATTAAAAAGGTTCAATGGACTTATCTGCTGTACTCTTTATCAATGACGGTTTCGTTAGTAAATTTTTTAACTACCGACATATTTAACTAGGATGTTACTTTCAGAATTCACGTTGGAACACTAATAAACCAACTCCTAACGTGTATTATATAAACGTTATTATCGGCTTAATAAACCAACTCCTAACGTGTATTATATAAACGTTATTATCGGCTAACATATCTAAAAACAAATTCATGTTAAAACGTGAAAATAAAAAAGTATAAATAATGAATAAGTAAATGTAATTATTTATTTAAAAAAATAAAAAAGTATGAATTAACTAGGGATTGAACAATTGATACTTACCTTACGTACAATTGTTTACTATAGAATGACAATCGTTACATATAAAATGTAATAAGGTTAAACAAATATCTAACAAAAACACATCAACTCTGTTTTTTATAAATTTTATTTTCACTTTAATATATTAACAAAATTAGCAACACACTTTTTTGATCTGATATAGTCTTCATATTTATAAGATATATAACGCACAGTTTTACATGTCGGATACAAAAGTTTGTGCATAAATTGAATATGCGTAATAGTATTAAAACATATAGTTTTAAAACCGCATTTAGAACAAACAATATTATCCGAATCATCAACAAATCTTTGATTTTTAAAAAAGTCTTCAATACATTTTCCACTTTTGTCACTTAATGAAACCATCTTTTATGACTCCGTGTAATTTAACAAGTAAACAATTTGGAGATGCCTTAGCGTGTTCAAACCATGGATCGTCTGTGTCTTGCCAATCGTGAAGTATAACTTTACAGTCTATGCACATTACATCGTCGTCCACTCCAGTATACAAAAAACCTGCCGATACTAAATTATCAACTCGTGGTAAACGTTTAGGCCAACAGCAAAATGTTAACTTCATGATTTCTTCAGTTTCTGATATACATTTTTTCGCATTCATTATATCATCAATATGTAATAATATACTGTATAGTGCATAATTATTATATTTATCATATATATAACATACCATTTACATTCTGAATTAAAAAGTTTGTGCATAAATTGAATATGCGAAATAGATAAAGATCCTCTTGTTTTAAATCCACACTCACGACACACAATACTGTCTAAATCACCATTAAAAATAAATCCTGCTTCTTCAAAAAAATCTTGCAATAACTTACAGGGGTTCAATTTTTCGCACAACTTCGCCATTTTTGACATTGCGTCCAACTTGTTGAGCCTCTACTAACTAACTACTTCCAACGGAGAGTTTTGTATTCTTCTTCAAAATCAATATCGATTATTAATTGGTTTCGATGTTTTTCTAACCTTTGTAATATATCGTCATAGAAGCAAATGGTTGGGGATTGTATCTTGATAATTTGTTCATTTTCAATTATAGTAACATTTGCTTCAGAAAATTCATTATTTACAAAATAACATATTTCATTAAACGTTGAATCAGTAGATTCTATGAAATATATACACCAATTGAAAGCATGAATATTTCCTTTCTCCATGTTAACCGCTTCACATATTCTTCACAACTATACGTTCAAATCATTATGCTCTTGGAAACTGAACTTTTATTCTTGTTCATCAACATTACTATCGATTGGTCTTTCTTTTGAATTATCAATTGTAATATTAATTCTTTTAATTTGTATAGTACATCATCATTTACACATTTCAATCCGAATATCGATAGATTATTTTTTTCTGTTCTAACTAACTCACCCGTAAATTCATTAAAGACATACACACTATTGTTCTTAAAAAAGTATAAATTACCATCAGAAAATCTAAATGATGAATCGATTTTAGGCGGTATTCCAGGAAATGTTTCAGATATATAACCCCATGATTTAGTAGTGAACGTACACTCATTGACTTCTCTATAATAATTATCATCATGAAATATATAAGTTTTACCTGTATAACTGTTGAATACCGCATGTAAATTATCCGGTTGTATGTTAAATAAAGATTGGATATGCTTCGGATAACCATGACTTAATTTAAGACTCATTAAATCGAACATGAATACCAAAGAATCTATAAACATAACTATCTCACCAGATGGTCGTTGATATACAGCTAAAATTTTTGTGAAGTTCTTTGGAAGAAACGTTAACCAATGTTCTATTATGAGCGGTTTGGTATATATCATTTCTGCCGGATTTATTATCCACAACCATTTTTTATATAATATATATAATCGTTTATCAGCAATTAAAAATAAATTAATATTTTTAAAATTACAAAGATCGATTTTATTTGTATCTATAGGATGCTCGTTTTGTATTTTTGGTACCGAAGAAGATGGCGACTCCGGTATGAAAGATATTATAGAAGTGTTATCTGCCTTACCATATAAATTTTGAATGGCTAAAACATCATCATCACCTAACTCTATTTTACCGTTGTAATAAGCATACATTACAGAATCTGATACATCTGAATGTGATAAACCTATAACATGACCGATTTCATGTATTAACGTTGCATACAAACTTGTGTGGCCAAAAGGAACAACGTTATCAGTCGAATATGACCACTTTTCGTCTTCATCAATATGAATTTCTCGCCTTGAATTATTATAATCAGGAAAATATGCATGTGCTAATGTTCCACCTTTACCGTCAAACGTTCTCGTACATTGCCACGATTCTTTTTGCATCATATGTTTCAATCGTTTATTAGAAATTAAAATATCTGTATTTACTCTATCATGTTTAAAACGTATACCAGACTTTTCCTCCCATACTGCAAAAGCTTGTTTAGTCAATTCTAACACCTCTTGATTCGCTAAATAATAATGCCACGTTACTTCAGGCTTGTTCCATTTAAAACTGGATACTCGATAATCAAAAATAATATCACTATTACCGCATCTAGGTTTTAACATTAAATTTATAGTTTCATTATTTAATTTACCATCAGTAGGTAATTTATAGTATTCTTGAAATATAACGCATTAGTAATATCTGATTTATTTACCGCTTGCAACGAAGATTCATCATCTGTTTGAAGATAACCATATTCATATAAATATTGCTTAACTTTATCCACTTCAATCTGTGTTGTATTATCGGCTAAAGAATTTATTAGTAATATTTGAACAATTACTATATATAGTAAATTTTTAACTACCGACATGTTATTAACTAGGATGTTACTTTCAGAATTCACGTTGGAACACTAATAAACCAACTGCAAACGTGTATTATATAAACGTTATTATCGGTTAACATATCTAAAAACAAATTCATGTTAAAACGTGAAAATAAAAAAGTATAAAAATAATGAATAAATATATTTAAACAAAAAAAAAGTATGAATTAACTAGGTATTGAACAATTGATACTTACCTTACATATAATCTATTATTAGAATAATACAGTTGCACGTTACCGACTAAGCTAATTCATATCTTATCTGTATACCAAGACAATCGTTACATATAAAATTTAATATATTTAGGGTATAGACGACGCTATCTACACTGTAAAAAGGAAAAAAAACAGTTTACACGTCCACGTCAACGAACTCGGAACGTTTATGTGTACATCAAAGTTTACGCGTGTCAACAAACGCCGTCTGTTTATATTTACATTTGTACTAGGTCAGTGTGTTTCAAGGTCACGGTTTACTATAGAATAACAATCGTTAAAGACACGAGTGTCCCCCAGAACATACTATGTATGACCTAGGACACGACTGTCCTGTCCTAGCGCATACATACATGTTTGCGGGTGTCCCAGCGCATACTTCCGGGTTCGGGTGTCCTAGCGCATGCATGCCTGTTTTTTTGTGTCCTGGCGCATACAGACATATACTACTTTTTTTTTTCATATACTACTAAATGACCTAGGACACGACTGTCCTGTCCTAGCGCATACATACATGTTTGCGGGTGTCCCAGCGCATACTTCCGGGTTCGGGTGTCCTAGCGCATACATGCCTGTTTTTTTTGTGTCCTGGCGCATACAGACATATACTACTATAACAAAATTCTGACTTAAGTGTGTAAAACAAATTGGTGACTTTCTCAGTGCGCGAGAACTCGCTTTTCACAGCGCAGCGATAATTATATAGACCGGTATAATTTATCCTTGCAAAGAGAGTGTTTTATAATTACATATTTTCAAGGAACGTCGTTACATAGGGTATTAGTGTGTTAAACTTAGTCGCATTTATTTGCTGAACTGCAACTTGTTAAATTGACATGCCGTAAAGGCGGATTTACGTAGATAGATATATACGGGTTATAGTGGGATATTTTTTGTAGTGGTTTAAGGCATGAAAATGGTGGAAACACTGAAAAGGCCTCGTCCGGAACATGGCATGTAGAAGCTCAGCAAGTAAACTTGCCAAATTTGGAATTACAGAGACTGCTAATTCAAATAACAAGAAGCTACAAGAATGTGACAACAGCCACCGTTTTGTAAAATTTCATTCAGGTATCCTTCAGTGTTTTATTTTTCAGGTACCTATGAATCGTTCCATAGATGCGTCTAAATTTTGTTAACTTATTATCCCAATCAATATCGGTTCTAAATGAGATATCACAACGCAGGTAATTACAACAGGATTAACCTGATCCAAAATCTGATTATTCACGACTAGTTTAGTACTTATAGGATATTTACCCTTAAATGCCACAGTTTTAGATTTTGTAGCAGACGTCTGTAGCACATAGTCTTGTATGATGCTATTGATTGTAGATATCGCCCTTTATAACTAGTCTTCTGTTTTCTGTACCATTACATTGTCATCTGCATAAAGCAATGAATTCAGATGAATATATCGCTGAAGTGATATTCCCGAGTCAATTTTAGCTGCCCTTCGCTGAAATATGTCGTCTACGTAGATATTAAAAAGTGTCGGTAAAATAGAGCACCCTTGTCTTACACCTTTATTTGTAGGAATATCTTCTGATAATTTACCATTCAAATCTACAACAACCGCTGTCTTGTCGTATAAGCTCGTAAGGACATTACTGAATTGGGAAGGGAAACCCCTTCGTTCCGTTATATTCCAGAGTAGAAAACGTTTCACATTATCAAAAGCTTTCAACAGATCTATGAATGCTAGATGCGTCTGTAAGTTAAATTCCCTTAAATTTTCAATTATTAACTTAAGCGTAAAGATAGGATCTATGCATGATCTCCCCTTTCTGAAGCCATTTTGTTCTTCTGATATTAAAGCGTCAGCTATTGGCTTCAGTCTCCCATTTACTATTCTAGTGTACAACGTTTACGTAATACCTAAAATAGAAATTTCTCTGTAATTATCAGTCTTTGTCCAATCTCCTTTTTTTAATAATAGAATTACAACCGCTTATGACCATTTTTTTTTTTTGGAATGCTGTGTTCTTTCCAACACACATTAAGAAAACGTAATAGACGCAAATTCAACAGAATGTCTCCACACTCCAAAAGTTCTGTATTTATACCATTCGGACCAGGTGCTTTACGATTTCTCAAGTCCTTTAATATCTGCAGTAATTCCTCCAAAGTTAAACTGTCAGTTACATTTATGAGCGAGTCTGCATGATTAGTGTCTTCCGTTTTACTTTCTTCCTCTTCCTCAGCACTTTACCAAAGTTTGGAATAATGTTCTTTCCATGTATCCACTCCACCTGGAGTGAAGTTACTGCTTCTAGTTATTTACTCTTCAATGTTTTCATTACTTTGTAAGCTATAACTTGCCTACCGTGCACATCATGTTCAATACTTGAAACAATCCTATCTAATGACTGCCTGTGTAACTGTCTGACAATCAGTTTTGCTATGTTCCTAGCAGCCTTATACACTTCTTCATTAGCAGGAGTTGGAGTGTTTAGGTATTGAAGATATGCCCTCTGTTTTGGGACACTGTTTCTGTCACTTCCTCTGTTCATATTTTCACACCTCTTCGTTTTCTAAATATTCTTTTGACCCTTATTGCTGTTTGGGTGTTTGTATTATTATGTGGTTGATATTACCTCATTCTGTTGTAAATCATCACTCGTAGATACCCCACTCAAATACCACTCATTTTATCTTGATAGAATCGTCGCATACTTTACTTTTCTAATAAGTATACTGTAAATACTTCTTTATTTTCCTGTCTAATAAATGATCCAAACTTATTCCATTTCGTATAAAGTCTTATTTTTGACATTACTAAATATTGATCAGAACCAACATGGAATTCTCTATGTACTCTTGTGTCAATAGTTTGCCTTGCTAATTTCTTACTTACAATTACAGTATATAATCAATGAGAGACCTGCGCCCTCTTGCTGACCAGGTATATTCGTGAATATCTTTCTTTAAAAAATGTATTGGTTATTTTTACCTTGTTAAATATAGCAAATGATCTCACAACTTTTCCAATAACATTCATGATTTTAATAGAATCGCAATGTATATAAGGCTTGTAAAACCTGAAGAGGTGTCTAAATCAACTCTAGGACAGAGTAAGAAGAAGAAAAATAAGAAGACACACTTGGAGAAAAATTTGTTTTCCTGCTGGAACACATGAAGTCGACTGGAAGAGGCAATTATGTGACGTCATATAAAGATTATTGTTATTGAGCTATTTACTATTATTGTTATAATAATCTCAGATATTGTTATAGAGGCAGAACAAAATTACCATAATCACTCCGTACAAACTGTAAATAACTAAAAGTAGCCCTATCTATGAATAACCACAAACAATTATAAGCAAATGAGTATGAATAGTTTTAACTAGCCAAAGTTTGACAAAACAAATTTTTACTATAAGATTCTACTAAAAGCTTCAAACACCTCACAAAAGTGTTAAATCCAATATTATTTGGATTCCGGTATCAATTCAAGCCAATAGTAGAGTTAATGACGCGTGTTAAGTGAAGATGATGAAAGCCACTGCGGTTCAGTGGCACTCCACTGGAAGTGGAAGTGGTTTCCGCTTCATTCAACACGCCGGGATTGAGCACACTGATGAATCTGGATTTCTGTTGTACCAATTGAAGTAATCACTCACAATTGACTACAATAGAGTACATAGTAGAGCCGAAGGTAGTGTACTTCATTTAGCTAAATTTATCTGATACTCGAAATTCTGTGATTTGCAGATTCTGGAAACGGTAAACGCTTTATAAATATTTTAATAAAAAGAAAAAGCTTTTACAATACTTAAATGACGAAGGCTCTACATAATTGCCAATTTTAAAATGCAGTATTTATTAAATATGTTTTTATTTGTTTTTCCCATAAATAAAATATTTTTTACAAAAACTGCGTCAATCATATTCTAAGAATTTGTATTTTACATTTGGACCTCCTGTACAAGTTGATGTGGACACCGTTAAAACAACAAGGAAACGAACACCATGGAAATTGTTTGACATTGTAATCTATAAAATCAATTGTAAAACTTATAGTTCACTCATAGTAAATCTTTGTGTAATACAATTAGGTGACGTGATTAACTTTAGTTTAATTGCTACATTTACATTAAGTAATCTTATCGTTTAATTACAGCAACTTAACTACTTTCAATCACAGTAACTACTTAACGTCACATCATTTCCAGAATCTAACAATATTGTAGAAATAAGGGGAGTTTGTTTTTGAAGTACCCACTTGTTTAGTATAAGTCTAATACAAATGTTATTATATTAAGTGCTTTTCATAAGCAACAAATAGTACATAATGTAATCGGCATGTGAATGCTACAAATGGTGATGAGCGATTCCTCTCTACACTAAGGAATCAATGAAGTACTAACTTTCAACTACGTCTATTGTGTTGATAAAAAGAGTTACTGCTGTGTATTGTAATTGTAGTGTGTGTGTGTGTGTGTGTGTGTGTGTGTGTGTGTGTGTGTGTGTGTAGCTGCTGCGATGTTCCAAATAACGTTTACCAACACACACATCATTTCCTCTTCTGTACCCCTTCGAAGACTTTTGCTTCGCTACAAATATTCTATCTCCGTGATCTGCAATGGTTACCCTTTATATTGGCTACAGATGTAAATCAGTATTTTTTCAATTAGTTTGGTTGCCACGTTCTAACAGTATTTGTACGTACGAAGTATTGTGTTTAGGATATCCAAAACATGAAAAATGTTTTAATACATTACACTACTTGTCATTATACTTCATGTCACCATTGGCCCACTTACATTGTACGACTTGTCATGAAGTTGTATCAGAAGGTTCGTAATGCTTGAACTACATTAGCACATCATATTTGTGTATTGAAGAGAATTATCGGGAATTTGAAAAAGAATTAATTCAGGCAGAAATATTATAAAAACTTATTTACAAAATGGGCATTATTACCAGTATTTATTATTTATTTCAAATAAGATTACGGTCCAGCAGCAAATTACTCTTAGTAACTTATATATATTCTGAGAATGAGAATGTATTAATGTAGCAGATTTTACATTTTGTAGGTACCGTACGTAACTTTCATAACATACGTTTGTGCCGAATCTGAGAGAGATCGGCGCGTATACGGCATTTAACGCCAAAGGACGTAAAATACGGTACTGTATTTAGCGGTTGAGATACGCATACAATCTGCAGCTGTGATAATCAATCTGCAGCTGTGATATCAAGCTGTGCTTGATTGGTGCTGCACTCTAGTGCAGGATACTGATTGCGGGCAAACTATAGTTGGAATTACGTTCTAAACGGTTGTCTCTGGCTGGCCGACTAAACGTTCGCTTCGCCTCCATTTTCCTCCAACAGAAAGGAGCTTTTGTTGCACCATCTACTACATATGGCAGGCTAAACAAATACAGATCTGCGGGTCCCTCGCTGAAGACGGGGAACAGCTCCATCCTGAACCATTAACATCTAGACTCTCTCTCTCAACTTCATCTGCCGGAGGAGAATAGCGAGGATAGGCCACCAACACACTAACACGAGACCAGAATAACATCTGCACATGCTGCGCAGGGGAGTATAAGTGTAAGTGTTAGGGAGGCTGCAAGTGTTTCTGAGGTTGCGGATGGACAAGGGGATGTCCGTGCTGCAAGTGTGGTAGAAGTAGATGAGGTAGAAGTTGAGGAGAAATTGGATGGCAGCGTTGTGGAGTTTGTGAGTGAGAATGATGTAGTGTGCGAAGATGTGCAGACGCTTTCTGTAAGTAGTGTTGAGGATTCCGAGGAATGGAAAGAAGTTTCATGCAGACTTGAACATGCTCTTGGGACAGGTTGAGTTATGCACTATCTTGCCTATTAACATGTCGGCCTTTGGGCCAACTTACTTTTAAAAGGGTTATAAGGCTTATGACAAGTTACTGCTTTCAATACTTAACCAAATTTATCAATATTTAAATTCTTTTAATTAATTATGATCACTGGGGTGTTCACTGTATTCTAATTATTATTACTGCAAGTCTAAGTGCTCAATGTGGCAGCACTTTATAATAGTATCAGGCACTATGCCAACTCTTGAATTTAGTATGTCCTGGGGCCACTGGTGTCACATACATAATCAGTTATACACATATAATATGTTATACACATATTAGGTATTAAACCCTAATATGGATAATTATAGATTTTTAATTATGTACCTCATGGCGTGGAAAAGGGTGTGGCAAGAGATAGATGTTATAATTGTCCTGTGTTGTGGAACATGTATATGTATTGTATATTCGTGTGTACTTTTTGGGGTTCTATAAGTATTGTACATTCGTGTGTATTTTTGGGGAGTTAGATATAGGGCTAAAGAGAGAATATAAAACATAGGTTTTATATAAATTTATTTTCAAATACCATTTCTAAAAGGAGAATATAAAACATAGATTTTATATAAATTTATTTTCAAATACCATTTCTAAAAGGAGAATATAAAACATAGATTTTTTATAAATTCATTTTCAAATACCATTTCTTAAATTAGAATATAAAACATAGATTTTATATTAATAATTTTCAATTAACATTTAAAAGGAGAATATAGATTTTATCTCTATTAATTTTCAATTAATATTTTTTTAAGGAAAATTAATTATTTTTAATTAACATTGTTAAGGAGAACATAGAATCTAAATGTCATATTTATTGATTTTTGTAGGTAACAATTTTAAAGGAGATATAATAATAAAAAAGTATTTTATTGATTGTTAATTTTGTGTGTTTTAATTGCAAGTCCCGTCTCACTGGATTCAGCGCATTTTTGGCTTCGCTAGGCTTTGGCCTAGTTTTAATTATCTTGTGGCCCTCTTTAGAAAAAAAAAAAAAAATTTTTTTTACAAGTCAAAGTTAAAAAGGGGTTACATTTGGTAGCAGAGCGTGGTTGAGATTAGGGTCAACCCTTGGGTCCTTTGGGTGTGACGGGGCTTGCAAACTCAGGAAACATTTTGAGGTTCGAATAGAACTTAGAAGAATCTCTAAAAGTCCCTATATCTAAAAGTGACTATGTCTTGTTAGATTTAAGGTTTTGTGTATTATATGTGTATATACTTGCCCGCCTGTTGGTATCGTTGAACGGTAGATTGCCACGCGGTGTGAAATTGTAAAGGGGGAAATTCCTTTGGAAACGCGAATTATCACAGATCTGCGGTAAGTTACGGCAATATGATTATATACATCAATTTAAAGAAATACGAAAGAAAAAATTGTTTAATAAGCCCACATTAAGTAAATTCAGTTAACCTATTACGCCACGTGGTGAGTTGTGAAATGCGTAATTTAAATGTAACTTTTATTGGTAATTATAGTAATACTATATTAATTTCAGAAGTCTTAACTAAGGCACCAGAATTGAGAATAATGTAAATGCAAAAAGGTATTTGTTTATCAAATACAGAAATGATTGTAATCAGGTAACCTTTCACACCACGTGGCCAATAAGACTAGGTGTAAATTTTATTAATGTTATAACAAACTGAATAATTATATAATCATAATTGAATTATGTTAACCCACAGGGGTAAAGTTTATAATATGAAATTTAACAAAATTAATGTTTTCAAGATAGGGCCAGGTGGCCATATAACCGTTGCAAAGTGTGTAAAACTATCATTTTAAGTAGCCCTACAGCTGTGTTAATATTATATATGGGTTTTGGTGCGTGTGAGGTTTCTGGGGGAATTAGTTTTGAGAACTTATCGCTGATAATATGTTGTATGACTAGGGTCCCTCGCTGAAGACGGGGAAGAGCTCCATCCTGAAACATTAACATCTAGACTCTCTCTCTCAAGTTCATCTGCCGGAGGAGAATAGCGAGGATAGGCCACCAACACACTAACATGAGACCAGAATAACACCACTTCACACCCATGGAAAAAATAAGGTGACATCAATCCATATTATTTTTTTTACACAGTGTGATGTAACCCACTAGAACCAGTGGACATAGAGTCACTCTACAACAATGACTTTAAGCTTTAAACGTTTTAATTGGGTCCCCGGTTAACGGGACAGAATAGTGCGTGGACTTGGGGGGTTTCCATGTGTGTAGGAACGGTGATCCTTCGGTGGTGTGTGCTCCGGGGAACATGTAAGAACCTGATATGGTAGCGGGTAGATGTTCCCCACAATCCGGGTGGTTTATGTCTACTTCAGGGATGCGCCCCTGCCTGCGCGAGCCTTGGCTTTCTCCATTCGTCCTTATTTCCGGAGGGAGCCATGTCCTTACTTTAAGTCCCAGCTCATGACCGTTCAGAAATCCTTGCCCTTTCCATCTTCCTGATGTTCCTATCCTTCCCCTTATAAAAACATAAATAACAAAAAAAATATATTAGAAAAAGGAAGATAAAACAAAAAAAAAAAGTGTTAGAGAGTGGAGCAAAACGTGTCGCGTGGATGAGGTCGGTCGAGCACTTCACCCACTCGATACGTTTTGGGCATGCCCTTGGAGCACACATGTAATAGGTTATAAGAAGGATATTCACTTGAGTAGACAAATCATTGTCATGGAAACCTCCTCCCCCGTATCTCCCTGGTCCTGTGGGACGTAAGTGGATTATGCTTAATTAAGTTTGAAGGGGTTAGTCCCCGTGGGTTATAGGGCATGGGTCCCTGCTGAGGTAGCCTCGGAGTTCCCGCAAAAGTGGTCAAGCCTCAGGAGTTCAGTACTCAGGGTGCACCCGAAAAATCTTTCTTCTTTTCTTCTTCTGTTTTTCTTGCTGCATGCTGGCCCTGATCAGGTCAGCGTGTAGTGCCAACACTCTCGCATACTACACGTTTTCTTTCTGTTTTTTCGACTTCCTTTTGAGCCACTGCTCTCCTGAGAACAAAGGCGACTGGGAAAACCGAGGAACACCTACGTTGTTGTAAAAAAAAAAACATTGGAGTACACTGCAGGGTGCTCCTCTGCCTAAGTGTGGGGCAAATATGTTGCCCTTTTGGGGTGGGGGTGTGCCGAATCTGAGAGAGATCGGCGCGTATACGGCATTTATCGCCAAAAGACGTAAAATACGGTACTGTATTTAGCGGTTGAGATACGCATACAATCTGCAGCTGTGATAATCAATCTGCAGCTGTGATATCAAGCTGTGCTTGATTGGTACTGCACTCTAGTGCAGGATACTGATTGCGGGCAAACTATAGTTGGAATTACGTTCTAAACGGTTGTCTCTGGCTGGCCGACTAAACGTTCGCTTCGCCTGCATTTTCCTCCGACAGAAAGGAGCTTTTGTTGCACCATCTACTACCTATGGCAGGCTAAACAAATACAGATCTGCGGGTCCCTCGCTGAAGACGGGGAACAGCTCCATCCTGAACCATTAACATCTAGACTCTCTCTCTCAACTTCATCTGCCGGAGGAGAATAGCGAGGATAGGCCACCAACACACTAACACGAGACCAGAATAACATCTGCACATGCTGCGCAGGGGAGTATAAGTGTAAGTGTTAGGGAGGCTGCAAGTGTTTCTGAGGTTGCGGATGGACAAGGGGATGTCCGTGCTGCAAGTGTGGTAGAAGTAGATGAGGTAGAAGTTGAGGAGAAATTGGATGGCAGCGTTGTGGAGTTTGTGAGTGAGAATGATGTAGTGTGCGAAGATGTGCAGACGCTTTCTGTAAGTAGTGTTGAGGATTCCGAGGAATGGAAAGAAGTTTCATGCAGACTTGAACATGCTCTTGGGACAGGTTGAGTTATGCACTATCTTGCCTATTAACATGTCGGCCTTTGGGCCAACTTACTTTTAAAAGGGTTATAAGGCTTATGACAAGTTACTGCTTTCAATACTTAACCAAATTTATCAATATTTAAATTCTTTTAATTAATTATGATCACTGGGGTGTTCACTGTATTCTAATTATTATTACTGCAAGTCTAAGTGCTCAATGTGGCAGCACTTTATAATAGTATCAGGCACTATGCCAACTCTTGAATTTAGTATGTCCTGGGGCCACTGGTGTCACATACATAATCAGTTATACACATATAATATGTTATACACATATTAGGTATTAAACCCTAATATGGATAATTATAGATTTTTAATTATGTACCTCATGGCGTGGAAAAGGGTGTGGCAAGAGATAGATGTTATAATTGTCCTGTGTTGTGGAACATGTATATGTATTGTATATTCGTGTGTACTTTTTGGGGTTCTATATGTATTGTACATTCGTGTGTATTTTTGGGGAGTTAGATATAGGGCTAAAGAGAGAATATAAAACATAGGTTTTATATAAATTTATTTTCAAATACCATTTCTAAAAGGAGAATATAAAACATAGATTTTATATAAATTTATTTTCAAATACCATTTCTAAAAGGAGAATATAAAACATAGATTTTTTATAAATTCATTTTCAAATACCATTTCTAAAAGGAGAATATAAAACATAGATTTTATATTAATAATTTTCAATTAACATTTAAAAGGAGAATATAGATTTTATCTCTATTAATTTTCAATTAATATTTTTTTAAGGAGAATTAATTATTTTTAATTAACATTGTTAAGGAGAACATAGAATCTAAATGTCATATTTATTGATTTTTGTAGGTAACAATTTTAAAGGAGATATAATAATAAAAAAGTATTTTATTGATTGTTAATTTTGTGAGTTTTAATTGCAAGTCCCGTCTCACTGGATCCAGCGCATTTTTGGCTTCGCTAGGCTTTGGCCTAGTTTTAATTATCTTGTGGGCCTCTTTAGAAAAAAAAAAAAAAATTTTTTTTTACAAGTCAAAGTTAAAGAGGGGTTACATTTGGTAGCAGAGCGTGGTTGAGATTAGGGTCAAACCTTGGGTCCTTTGGGTGTGACGGGGCTTGCAAACTCAGGAAACATTTTGGGGTTCGAATAGAACTTAGAAGAATCTCTAAAAGTCCCTATATCTAAAAGTGACTATGTCTTGTTAGATTTAAAGTTTTGTGTATTATATGTGTATATACTTGCCCGCCTGTTGGTATCGTTGAACGGTAGATTGCCACGCGGTGTGAAATTGTAAAGGGGGAAATTCCTTTGGAAACGCGAATTATCACAGATCTGCGGTAAGTTACGGCAATATGATTATACACATCAATTTAAAGAAATACGAAAGAAAAAATTGTTTAATAAGCCCACATTAAGTAAATTCAGTTAACCTATTACGCCACGTGGTGAGTTGTGAAATGCGTAATTTAAATGTAACTTTTATTGGTAATTATAGTAATACTATATTAATTTCAGAAGTCTTAACTAAGGCACCAGAATTGAGAATAATGTAAATGCAAAAAGGTATTTGTTTTGTAACTAGCTTTTCGCCGCGTTACAAATCCAGGGAACCCTTCGTAATTAAACTCCGTTAATTAGAAGGGCTGCCTACGTTGTAACAGAATTGATCACAAATAATTAAAATAACATATTACTTACTAGCTGTGTAATTGTTTACTTTGTGTAAGGAAACAATGGCAAGGTATACAATTGATTTAAGCACTCCTCATATGTGTGTAACAAGAAGACTTCTCTTTATTCAACATTTAAGAAAAACATATACTGACTGATGCCATGACATTACTAACTCAATTATTAAATTATCGAAAGGTTTCTTTAAACTTTGGCATCAAACTAGATTCTATATAGTTATACCTCGGATCCGGGTGAACTTTCTGTATTAAAACTTTTAATTATACTCTTTTCGTGATATTAGCTTGCAAGATTTTCTTTTAATTCAACATTTAAGAATGGTATTATTGCTTGAGTTATATTACTCTACATTAACATATAAACTGTTACAACGTATGAAGTTAGAATAGTTACACGAAATATTAATTAATAAGATATAATCTTATAAACATTAGATTTAATTTATAAGTCTTTACAAAGTTAATCATTTCTGAAAAGTCTCTTTCAAGATGTGTTGTGTAACAAATATTATTAACCCTCGATAGACAGGCTATCGAGTCACCTTTTAATTGGTATGCAGAAGACTCCTCCTGGGGTATCAGTCTTGGGAAACAGGAACAGCTACGTCGTCATCTCGGTCTGGCTTTCCTCTGTAAAGGGCTCCAAAAGTTAGCAGGGAGAACACTAGGTCATGTAGTTATCTACGATGATCATGTAGATTCTCGGATGTCCTGATCTGCATATTCTGTCACGTGCAGTAGAGTTTGTGGCTTCTGCTAGTTCACATCTCCGGGTATTACTTTGGAATAGTTTTTATTCGTTGAAGTACGTAGTCATCTTGTGTTACACTTTTTGTTACGTTTCAATACTTTTTGTTTTACATAACTTTAAACTTATTGACTATTCACATGACTACATTAATTAATACATCCAGATGCTTTAAACAAACTACATCTGGTACACTTTCTGAAGATGAAACCAAATATGATACACATATTTGAAGAGCATAGCTCTTACGTCTACACTGTACGGAGTCACCATTGCAAGAGAGAGAATTTACGCTCCCTTCGCCAGGTACTGGACAAAAGTTAGTGGGACAACTTCCGCGCGAGAATATAGTTCCTAACTATATTTAACTTAACATTTTTATTTATTTAAACTATCCCTAAACAAATATATATAATTTAAATCAGTTGTTTTAGCGACCATTTATGTCTTCAGATTTTGTTATTATTAACATTAGTTTTTTATCTTATTTTTACTCACACAAGACTCTGAAAGCATGTCGAGTCTGGAATCAACAGGAAAGCGCCTGCTTACAAGCAAAGGGTTAAATACGATCTTAATAACGCTTTACAATTTATCTTTTTATTTGAGTACCTTATAACTAATTAATTACTGCTTCCTTTCATACTGAGTACATACAGGTATCTTATATTAAAACAGTGAGATTTAAATAGCTTAAGAGCTCGCAAACTTAATTTTTAAAATTTTTTATTTTCTAGATTATTTCTTTTATTTAAATCGTCACAGTTTACCAAATACAGAAATGATTGTAATCAGGTAACCTTTCACACCACGTGGCCAATAAGATAGGTGTAAATTTTATTAATGTTATAACAAACTGAATAATTATATAATCATAATTGAATTATGTTAACCCACAGGGGTAAAGTTTATAATATGTAATTTAACAAAACTAAATGTTTTCAAGATAGGGCCAGGTGGCCATATAACCGTTGCAAAGTGTGTAAAACTATCATTTTAAGTAGCCCTACAGCTGTGTTAATATTATATATGGGTTTTGGTGCGTGTGAGGTTTCTGGGGGAATTAGTTTTGAGAACTTATCGCTGATAATATGTTGTATGACTAGGGTCCCTCGCTGAAGATGGGGAAGAGCTCCATCCTGAACCATTAACATCTAGACTCTCTCTCTCAAGTTCATCTGCCGGAGGAGAATAGCGAGGATAGGCCACCAACACACTAACATGAGACCAGAATAACACCACTTCACACCCATGGAAACAATAAGGTGACATCAATCCATATTATTTTTTTTACACAGTGTGATGTAACCCACTAGAACCAGTGGACATAGAGTCACTCTACAACAATGACTTTAAGCTTTAAACGTTTTAATTGGGTCCCCGGTTAACGGGACAGAATAGTGCGTGGACTTGGGGGGTTTCCATGTGTGTAGGAACGGTGATCCTTCGGTGGTGTGTGCTCCGGGGAACATGTAAGAACCTGATATGGTAGCGGGTAGATGTTCCCCACAATCCGGGTGGTTTATGTCTACTTCAGGGATGCGCCCCTGCCTGCGCGAGCCTTGGCTTTCTCCATTCGTCCTTATTTCCGGAGGGAGCCCTGTCCTTACCTTAAGTCCCAGCTCATGACCGTTCAGAAATCCTTGCCCTTTCCATCTTCCTGATGTTCCTATCCTTCCCCTTATAAAAACATAAATAACAAAAAAAATATATTAGAAAAAGAAAGATAAAACAAAAAAAAATATGTTAGAGAGTGGAGCAAAACGTGTCGCGTGGATGAGGTCGGTCGAGCACTTCACCCACTCGATACGTTTTGGGCATGCCCTTGGAGCACACATGTAATAGGTTATAAGAAGGATATTCACTTGAGTAGACAAATCATTGTCATGGAAACCTCCTCCCCCGTATCTCCCTGGTCCTGTGGGACGTAAGTGGATTATGCTTAATTAAGTTTGAAGGGGTTAGTCCCCGTGGGTTATAGGGCATGGGTCCCTGCTGAGGTAGCCTCGGAGTTCCCGCAAAAGTGGTCAAGCCTCAGGAGTTCAGTACTCAGGGTGCACCCGAACAATCTTTCTTCTTTTCTTCTTCTGTTTTTCTTGCTGCATGCTGGCCCTGATCAGGTCAGCGTGTAGTGCCAACACTCTCGCATACTACACGTTTTCTTTCTGTTTTTTCGACTTCCTTTTGAGCCACTGCTCTCCTGAGAACAAAGGCGACTGGGAAAACCGAGGAACACCTACGTTGTTGTAAAAAAAAAAACATTGGAGTACACTGCAGGGTGCTCCTCTGCCTAAGTGTGGGGCAACTATGTTGCCCTTTTGGGGTGGGGGTGTGCCGAATCTGAGAGAGATCGGCGCGTATACGGCATTTAACGCCAAAGGACGTAAAATACGGTACTGTATTTAGCGGTTGAGATACGCATACAATCTGCAGCTGTGATAATCAATCTGCAGCTGTGATATCAAGCTGTGCTTGATTGGTGCTGCACTCTAGTGCAGGATACTGATTGCGGGCAAACTATAGTTGGAATTACGTTCTAAACGGTTGTCTCTGGCTGGCCGACAAAACGTTCGTTTCGCCTGCATTTTCCTCCGACAGAAAGGAGCTTTTGTTGCACCATCTACTACCTATGGCAGGCTAAACAAATACAGATCTGCGGGTCCCTCGCTGAAGACGGGGAACAGCTCCATCCTGAACCATTAACATCTAGACTCTCTCTCTCAACTTCATCTGCCGGAGGAGAATAGCGAGGATAGGCCACCAACACACTAACACGAGACCAGAATAACATCTGCACATGCTGCGCAGGGGAGTATAAGTGTAAGTGTTAGGGAGGCTGCAAGTGTTTCTGAGGTTGCGGATGGACAAGGGGATGTCCATGCTGCAAGTGTGGTAGAAGTAGATGAGGTAGAAGTTGAGGAGAAATTGGATGGCAGCGTTGTGGAATGTGTGAGTGAGAATGATGTAGTGTGCGAAGATGTGCAGACGCTTTCTGTAAGTAGTGTTGAGGATTCCGAGGAATGGAAAGAAGTTTCATGCAGACTTGAACATGCTCTTGGGACAGGTTGAGTTATGCACTATCTTGCCTATTAACATGTCGGCCTTTGGGCCAACTTACTTTTAAAAGGGTTATAAGGCTTATGACAAGTTACTGCTTTCAATACTTAACCAAATTTATCAATATTTAAATTCTTTTAATTAATTATGATCACTGGGGTGTTCACTGTATTCTAATTATTATTACTCCAAGTCTAAGTGCTCAATGTGGCAGCACTTTATAATAGTATCAGGCACTATGCCAACTCTTGAATTTAGTATGTCCTGGGGCCACTGGTGTCACATACATAATCAGTTATACACATATAATATGTTATACACATATTAGGTATTAAACCCTAATATGGATAATTATAGATTTTTAATTATGTACCTCATGGCGTGGAAAAGGGTGTGGCAAGAGATAGATGTTATAATTGTCCTGTGTTGTGGAACATGTATATGTATTGTATATTCGTGTGTACTTTTTGGGGTTCTATATGTATTGTACATTCGTGTGTATTTTTGGGTAGTTAGATATAGGGCTAAAGAGAGTATATAAAACATAGGTTTTATATAAATTTATTTTCAAATACCATTTCTAAAAGGAGAATATAAAACATAGATTGTATATAAATTTAGTTTCAAATACCATTTCTAAAAGGAGAATATAAAACATAGATTTTATATAAATTCATTTTCAAATACCATTTCTAAAAGGAGAATATAAAACATAGATTTTATATAAATTTATTTTCAAATTAACATTTAAAAGGAGAATATAGATTTTATCTCTATTAATTTTCAATTAATATTTTTTTAAGGAGAATTAATTATTTTTAATTAACATTGTTAAGGAGAACATGGAATCTAATTGTTATATTTATTGATTTTTGTAGGTAACAATTTTAAAGGAGATATAATAACAAAAAAGGATTTTATTGATTGTTAATTTTGTGAGTTTTAATTGCAAGTCCCGTCTCACTGGATCCAGCGCATTTTTGGCTTCGCTAAGCTTTGGCCTAGTTTTAATTATCTTTTGGCCCTCTTTAGAAAAAAAAAATAAAATTTTTCAAAAAAAAAAATTTTTTTTTACAAGTCAAAGTTAAAGAGGGGTTACATTTGGTAGCAGAGCGTGGTTGAGATTAGGGTCAACCCTTGGGTCCTTTGGGTGTGACGGGGCTTGCAAACTCAGGAAACATTTTGGGGTTCGAATAGAACTTAGAAGAATCTCTAAAAGTCCCTATATCTAAAAGTGACTATGTCTTGTTAGATTTAAGGTTTTATGTATTATATGTGTATATACTTGCCCGCCTGTTGGTATCGTTGAACGGTAGATTGCCACGCGGTGTGAAATTGTAAAGGGGGAAATTCCTTTAGAAAAAAAAAAATTTCCCAAACGAAAAAAAAATTTTTTTTTCAAATCAAAGTTAAAGAGGGGTTACACGTTGCAATGTCCTAGACGAATTACATTAATTTTTTTCTTGTAAATTTGCAAATTTTTATTTCAAATAATTTTTTTAAATCTGTGAGTGATGTTATTATAAAACAAAATTATATTCTGTTTTGCACAGTTGAATAACTTTATACAGCCTTGTTAAACCGTGGATTTCCAAATTTAAAATTTACAGGAAAAATACATTTTAATACACCCAACATATAACCACTAATGTACAAAGTTAATTTTATCTGACGGCAGACGTATGTAGTACTCTGAAGTCATTAGTTGCAATGTATCTTGATATTCTGTGTCAGGAAAGTTATCTCCAAATTTGCTTGAGCTTGGCTTGGAGCAACAATCAAGTTTACGTTGCCTCAATCTGACTTAAGGTAGGCGACAAATTTCAATTACACTGCTGGCTTTGGCTGATTTGAGGACACGATGTTGACACCCTGTCCTGCCGAGTAGGAGCTGGCGTTCCGTTTTATTAAATTAAAAACATATATTTAACACAGCTCCTCAAATTGGAAAGGCAATAACCTGAAATAATCAATTAACTCACGGGCTATAAAATCTACGTTTACAATAGTATTACATAAAAAATTTACTGAATAAAAAAGTTGTCAAAGAGTGTAAAAATCATTTGAACAAGTTACGATACGCTGAACATATCGTCGTAGTAACGCACGGCAACTTATAGACAAACAAAATATCTAAAACCAAACAAATAAATATGTTTTAATACAAACTATAATAAACCAAAAGTTAGAGGAATGGAAATAAAGATGACACAAATACTTACGGCAAGAAGTAATAAAAAGACAATAAATGGTATTTAACACAAATACCATAAAGTGAAAATATAAAACTAGCGAGTTTAGTGTGGGTGGCGTTCCAACACACTTGTCCGTAGGAACATACATATATTAAAAAAAGTTTATAAATCTTTAAGCACATCAAGACGTAGCCCATTATTTTTGCATGTGAATTGGGTAACATACATAAAATCGGAGAGTAAAGAAATAAAATTAAAAGAAAAGACTGCAGGTTAGACTAAGAGACAGGAAAGCAAACTAGTAGATCAGAAAGTAAGAAATGTAAAAGACGTTACAGTACAAATTGTGAAGTTAATATGAAACTATGTAAGCCCATCTGATACGAAACTAACAGATTGAATGAACTTGAGACTTCGGAGACGGAGAAGGAAAGGCAAAACAAAGAAGCAGATAACCTTGAAAATTATACTAGAACTTAATAGGTGATAATGACACTTGATAAAAGGAATTTGTATGACAAGGTAAGTTTTATAAAATGGAAATAATGAGACTGTAATAGATAGTATTTGTTAGATGAACAACATTTTTCTTTACTTTCTCAACTAAGTTACTTTACTTAAAAGGGCACCAAAATCAAGAAGTTCAAATAATAATTTAAAAACCTTTAAGAGTACTTAATTGATTTATTTTATTATTCCATACATAAAGTTTCCTGTTATCTAACCAAAAGGATATCGTCTGGTTAATGTATTCTATTAGCTCATTGCTCAGTTTTAAAACGGCTATCTATTAATTTTTAAAACAATACTTATGTTTCGATTATGTCCATAACATTTGAGAGACTGAAGAGTTGTTACCATATTTTCCAGAGTTCAAAACATCTATGTTGTATAAAAAATTTTCCCAATTAACAATTAATTTGTTGTTAAAGAATATTTATTTTTATAATTTATTTTGTAATTTTTACATTATTATATAAGTTTTAGATGGTAAGATTATTGTATAGACGCACATAACAAAACAATAAAACAAATATTCTTATAATAAGTTAGTGAACTATTATATCATATTTTACAAAAAGAAATATCTCAGGTGTACAAAACTCTTTAAAAAGTTTATTGTCAAAGTTATTTAAAAATAACACTAGAAAAGCAACTGCAAAAATTGAATCACGAGAAAAGAGACCAGTCTTGGTTATAGATAGCCAGTGACAGAATGAGAAAGCCTTACAATATCCGGAGTAATAATATGGGCTATGTTAAAGAAGAATACCAAGTTTCGCTGTATGGCCAACGCGCTATCGTGTTTGGTCCCCAAAACGTTAAGCCTATTGAGAAAGTCCTTACATGATGATAATCAAAGATGTTTTTTATGGGGTACAACGAAAGATGCAACGGGAATTCAACGTTGTCCATATAGACTGCCTAACAAAGTACTACTGCAGATACGATTTGATAGGTCGGGACGATCAGTTTAAGGATGGAGCAGTGCTGGCCTGTAGAGGTAGATAACGTGTGTCTCTTCGTGACGCCATTCACCACGCAATTGTTTGATTACAAATGGCTGCTCTTATTCTTTGATCTTTATACACGTATCTTGCGGATTGTCAATGGAGAGAGGAGTCAAAATGATATAATTTCTCTATTACAAAGACAAACTACTTACTAAAGCAACTTAAGTAGCTTTATTTGGTTTCACATACAGCTACCGACATCGTGCAGTGAATGCGTTTGTCAGAAATTAAAACCAAAATTATTGAAAATAATTAGTAACTGAAAGCCGACCCTCCACAGATAACACGAGCAGGCACTTTTTGCAACATTAGTAACTGAAAGCCGACCCGTCACAGATAACACGAGTAGGCACTTTTGCCACATTACTAACTGAAAGCCGACCCGTCACAGATGACACGAGTAGGCACTTTTTGCAACATCAGTAACTGAAAGCCGACCCGCCACAGATAACACGAGTAGGCACTTTTGCCACATTAGTAACTGAAAGCCGACCCGCCACAGATAACACGAGTCGGCACTTTTGCCACATTAGTAACTGAAAGCCGACCCGCCACAGATAACATGAGTAGGCACTTTTGCCACTTTAGTAACTGAAAGCCGACCCGCCACAGATAACACGAGTAGGCCCTTTTTGCCACATTACGCCACACAGGCGACATTTCATGAGTATACATTTTTGGCTGCTACAGCTGCTAGACATTTAATTTGAGTGTTCTTTAAGTAAATTTGCGCGTTGAGAAGAAAATAATATTAGACAGGGAAAATTAGTACCAAGAGTTAAACTGTTTATTTGTTTTACAAGTATTGTAATTATTTCATTTTGGTAAGACAATGAGTTTCATTTTTTGCACAATGCATTTTAAATAATCATAATTATGAGATCTGTTATAGTAAAAACGTTTTTGGATTATAGAAGTTTAAAAATAAAGTTATCACTATTGATTTGTTTGGCACTAGTTAACATTTTTTCTGTTGCAATATACAATTAGTATAATCTTCGGAACAGTAAGTTACCAACTAATCATTTGACATCTGATTTTATGATAAAACTATATTTTTTACCTGTTTACAAAAACAGATACCTGTTCAATTACAGATACACAAACAATGAGCGCAGAAACATTAAGGTGGAGAATACAGCATCTACACAACTACAAAAACTTAGCGAGCATGTTGACTAAGATGTGGAAAATAGATCAGGAGTAACGTAGACAGGCAACAAAAGAGATTTAATAGAAAAAGTAATTTTGTTTAGAAAAAAGAACTTGGGTCTGAAGAAGTGAAAGGCAACATGTTTAGCATAGTGTATTTTATTTTATGGACCAGAGTGGAAGGAATAGTGAAAGAGGGATAGAGGCCTTGGATGATTGTAGACTGGATGTTGATCTTAGACTAACGTATTTTTAAGCGTGTTCTGTTTAAAAGCAAGCAACTAAGAATTAATATGAAAAATAGTACTGCATACAAGACGACTATTGATGTGCAAGAAAACTTTCAAGCTAATATGGGGGTTGAAAATGGGCTCCAGGTACTATGTTGAAATAATTCAGAGTACTAAAAACCTGGTAATAAGAACGATCACAAATACTCCATGCTACAAGTACCAGATAAACTACTACGTACGGCGTGAAGAAATATATCGCCACATTAAGCCGTATATAGGGCCAAGCATGTCTATGCAGGAACTTCTCTAACAAATCGTAAACCAAGGCTTACACAAAGGAAAAAATTGAAAGGTATTGTGTAACATATAGAATTTTTGAACTATCACAATAGCTTATGCTAAACCGCTATAAACTGCGGCTTCTGAATTAATCACTTGATCTCTTTATTTTTCATCACCATAAAATTTCCATATTTTACTCCTGCTAGGAAGATATTGTAACTGATTTTAAGCCTCCTGTTTATTGACGGCATTAAAAAAATTTTTTTTTCATATTCTATTTTTGTATTTTAGCGTTTTTATTTTAATATTTTTTGTATTTAATTTTATTTATTTTTGTATTTTATATACACGCACTTGTTCCTAACGGGCAATTTGTATTAGTATTGTTCATTGTTAATCAGTAAAAAGGCTTCGACAACACTTTGTTAATATGTCTACCAGTAAAAAACATGTATAATATTTAATATTCGCATTCTTTAGAGACTAATGTCAATAGTATTAAAGAAATTTTGTTTGGCAAATTGCGGTTGTCATGGATACTATCCGTTGTCGTTCCCTGTCAATTGTGCGGCTATTCTAGCTAATGTACAGCAGTGGCAGGGGACATTATTAAAGATTCCAACGATTCTTGTGTATAGTTCACAACGAACTTTATTGTAAATCGTAGTGGAGATGAATTACACGGTTTTCATAACAACGTTACCTTTCTCAATCTTATGCATTGGGTTCGGTTTCAACACTGCCAACTTTGAACACAAGACGATTAAAAACATAATAACAGTTTACTGTTGTCTGATAACAGTATTGCTGTTTGCTGCTGAAGTATCTGTGATGGTGACACATTCTTACCAACTGAAGGAATACACCTTTGCTAATGTTACCAACTGGTTCTTGGATCTTGTCATGATTTTCATGTTTACATATTATCGCGTACAGTATATTACGCGTCAACAGGTCATTAACAACATTATGGACACCATAAGCTACGCAGATCAACACCTCGGACGTCTTGGGGTCAGCGTACCGTTTAGAAGAAACTGCCTAATATGCGCCATATATACAACTTTATTTCTTTTCGTTTACATCTTTTTAACTTGTGCAACAATCAGTGTTCTTGGTAGGTTACACGGACTGAGCAGGTTGGAAACGATTATATTTTCTGCACAGATCATAGATTATTATTCCGCACTTGTGACTAGCGGGCAACTTGTGTGGATACTGTTCATTCTGAAACAGAGAACAGGCTACGTCCGTCGAGCCGCTGAGAAATCGGTTGTGCTCTGTGAAAGGAAGTTTGCGTGGACCAGTAACAAATCTGACTCTGTTTCCGTCTCTTGTGTGTCCAGAAAAGCATACCAAATAAATCAACGACAAAATTATTCAAAGTACTTGGAAATAATTTTAAAGTGTATTTTTAACTCATTTTATAGTGTAAAATATTTTTATAAAAACTTTTTTCGTTTACATTTTTTATATTTTGTTTTTCTGGTTTCATACACGATTAGTTTGTCTACGAAGAAACATAATCCATTTAACCCCACTTATTATATTGAGTTTAGCACTGTTTTAGAAGTAGCTTCACTTGTGCTGTTTTCTTACATAACACACGACTTTGATTGTATTCAAAATTTGGTTACCATAATGAACTGCACACATCGGTCCAACCTATTTCATATCCGTAACAAAGTTGACCGAACATGGCTATTCCATTTTGCTCATAGAGACAAAGTATTTCACTGCGGCTACTTTGTTGTTGACTTTTCACTGTTGTTGATTCTGCTGGACTTTGTGTCACTATTCACTTTTGCCATGTTGTCCGAGTCTGTATAAACCAGAGTACGTCAACACAGAGGATGTTACACACTTTAGTGGAAGATATTATTTTGAGATTTGCCGGAGCAGAAGCAAGGGTAGATGTGACGTCAGAAGGACTCGAAATTTTGGCGATTCGAAACGAGAAGAATCGTATCTCTTCCGTGATCTCCGTACGTTTTATATTCCACTCGCCATACCCACCGTACCTGTCAATACAGTCCGTGGAAGCCTTTGTCTATTTCTTTAAGAAGGAACCACTTAACATTTTCCAATGCACAACTAGTTTATGGTATCCTTTTCAGCTAGCTCCACCATTTGTACTTTCTTTTCTCCAAACTACCTCAAATCATATCCTTCATCCTATTTCCGTAATTCTGATGTGGCCATAAGACATCAGATGCACATAATGAAGATGTACATAAGACATCTTCTCCAGTAACTCATTCGTGTTGTTTCCAGAACGTTTGCTCTGTAGATTGTTTTATGTCTCTGTTTCAATCACATCTACGATACAACTTCGGACACATCTTTTTTGTATTTGTTAACTTCCGTATTATGTTACTGCATTAAGGTGCATCGTTAAAATTTTTTGTTTTAGCAATAAAAATTTCTTGACCAATGTACAAGAAAATTACAAAACTTTGTGGAATATTTTATTAGGGCATTAGTAAGGCATTATACAGAATTAGAGACATGTAGTTATTTTTTCTATAGTTATGTAATTATAATTATCTCGCTCAATTTGGTTACGTTTTTATTGCAGCCATTAAACCGCCTTTGAGTTAAACATTACTATATTTTCAGTTACGTTTGACTTGTATGTGCTGCCCATACAGATATCTGGCTCTATTACAACAGACCTGTAGCAACTGCATTGTCTCGTAAAGGATAACAATTTTAAAATAGCGTTTTAATTTGACATTGGAATTATTTTACGTTTTTATTACTTTATCTTATTGTGTTTGCTTTGTTTGATAGACACAGTAATTAGACTGACGTGACTTATGTCCAAAGTACAAACTGAAATGCAAACTTTAAAATGTCAGTAATGAAATAAAAACTGCGTAATATAACACTAAAAATAGTGTAAATAATTGGAAAATTATATTTTTGTAAAAGAAAAATTCATTGTATGTCATTAAAATAAAATATTAATTGTTTTCGACAGTAGTACATTTCTTATATATTTATTTACACTGTTTTTACAGTATCTACTGTCATCTTCAGAATATATTAGTTAATAGTGTTGAAACGGTGTGAATATACAAAAAATATATTCTTGTAAAAAGCAAGTATTATTTATTTTAATAATAATAATTACAAATGAATAATTGTGAGATGCAAATGTAATTATTAAATGTGTTTATATATGTATAAACGTATTATGTATTCACACACAGATACTTCATATACTGTATATAATTTTGTCATGTGGTTCTTTGTTATTTTTTATTTACTATCAGGCCTGACTCATCCACGCAATATCCAAGAGGTTTAGAAGCAGCTGAACATTCTATCTCCTAGAAACCTACTTTTGTCTTTACTGCTCGGATCACAAATCACCTCTAGTGGAGACCTATAATGGAGATAGAGAGATCTGTAAAGAGATGTACAGATGCACATGGTCGAGTTGTAGGGGCAAGGTATTCTAAATGGAACAAGGTATATGGTATTGCTGTTTTATATAAAACCATTTGCTGACACCTTGTGCTTTCTTGCCATTGAAATGTCCTTACTTGTAACGTACAACTTTAGATTTGATAATGCTGTAACTTCATCGTATCTAAAGTATCGTATGTAACTTTTTTATTTCTGCTTAGTTTTAATGTAGAAACACTAAAGCAGTTTTTTATACATTCTTGCGCTTTTAGATAGGATTTAATCTTAAATTATTAAACACAATGAATTATAAGCAAAAAAGAGGCAGAGGTGTGAGACGTCCAAAAAGGTGTTGGAAAGACCAGCTCTAATCTTTCTGCTTGGGACAGGAACAAACCCTTTTTTGGTTTAATTCTTGCTGAAAATGATGACTAAACTTATGATATTTATAAACAAATCTAATTAAAAGTTGACATTTAGTTAACGTGTCTTATGGAGATTAAACTTTGGTGCCAATAATGTAAGTTACTTACTTGTAGCAAAGATATATTTTTAATTAAACTTCGGTTTAATACAATTTTGGTGTTCAATTATCGCCAGTAGTAAAGAGTGCATTCAAAATAACAAATATTAAAGAAAGAAGTATTGGAATTAAGGTATGTGTCATAGTATTAAATTTCAGACGTACTTGCTTAGTACATTATTGTGAATTAAGGAAAGTTAAGGAAATAAGGCTATGTATAAGGCTAACTACGGTTAAGTATAAGACAACTTTATATAAAGTCAATACTATTTTTTAAAATAACCTCACTAATAATAGTTCATAAAAAAGTGAAGGTTTGTGTTTTAGTGAAATTAATAACTTTCAACAAATTAGAAGTCACATGTGTTATGTGGATTTTCTTTTGCCTAGTAATGATTATTATGGACACTAGTAATTCCGTTTCATGTAAGACTTGCTTTATCAGTAAATATGTCAGGGACTAAATAAGTGCAGTTTAATTGAATTTTGCATAGAAAAATAAACAAACTGCCCGAACCTGTTCACAGTCAACATTTTCTACGCCTTGTACACTTTGTAGATGGTACGGATTGAATAGTTGGCTTTGTAAAATAGCCAATAAGGTTATGTGATCCACTTATTCAAACGTAGTAATTCTTGTACTCAATTCATTTCCCCCATTCTATTCAATAATGTGTCATATTATAAAAGTCTTATGTCGATCAACTGTTCGGGTAAAAGGTATACAGTTTCTCGTAGCCGATTATGCAAACTGATAAGGATTTTCTCACTTAGCAAGCTTCGGTTATTAAAGCGTTCTGCAGAAAGTCATTGTGCATTCTTGCTATTGCGGTTTGAAAGCTTATACGTGTGACGAATATATGACATTTCAACAAAATAGGAATTAGCCATTCTCGTCAAGTACCTGATAACCAATGAGTAAGACAATTAAATAAGAAAAATTAACACAAACGAATGAATTTGTAAATTAATTAATTCATAAATTATTTCTTAATTGCATAAGAAAAGTAATTGACAGTATTATGTAGTTAAACTGCGCCTAAATTTGTTATAACTAAATTCACTAAAGCAAGCAGATAATGTTAAAATCGAAACATGTTATCATTATTTTCTATTACTTACAAATAATTTTAAATTTGTGATTCAAATTATGATGTGTTAGTACCTGTAGTTGAATTTGTTAAAAGTTATTAATTAAGTTTTAAAAATCGATCCTTTACTTTGTTATAAATTACGGTCACTGAGTTAATTTTAAATATAATAATAACTGTATGTACGTTTTACCTATACTAGAGAAATCGAAGTCCGGCACACAAAAATCACCCACTGAGAATTTATTGGTAAACTGTTTTCTGCCATGAATCGGTGATTTTTTATTGGATTTGTTCAGACAAGATGTCAAGATGATGTGTAAAATGCTTAACGTTCTCAATAAATTTTAGTTTGATAAAATTAAAATTTAAGAAGATATTATTAATTAAATTAGCCACCATTTAAAAATTTGAGATCATAACGTAACCGCATTTTTTAAATTTATTAAAGAACATTAATTTAAACATGCTTACCAAATTTCATTAAGTAAACTCTATTGCCTCTTTAGATGTGAAGTGTTTTTAAAAACACAAAATGCCGGCCAGACGGAAGAAAATAAGACATTTTTGAGCCCATGGCTATAGGCAGTTTTTCCTTATCCTGTGTCATAGAAATCGAGTTTGTATTACTGGGGACACCTTTTACATTGCATTCTGTGTACACATACATACACACGCCTATAGGTCTAGGTACAGCGTGTTGCTTCTTCACGATAACTCCCGGTCTTACATTTCTGCTGCTACGCAAGCAAGATTATACGAACTTCATTAGAAAGCGTTGTATCATTTCTGCCTGTAGTTCAAATTTATAAGAATGTAACTTTCTTTTGTATGGACCCCTTAAAAAAGACTTAGGCGAACAAAAGTTTCCAGTAACAAAGAGATGCAAGACTTGGTGCATAATCGGATACGAACACATCCAATAAAGTTTTATGAATAAGGATTAAGAAAGCAGTCACTGCAATGGAAACATTATGTGGTAGTAGAGGAAGCTATGAAGAAACGTAATTTTATATTTATTTTCAGATTTACTAATTCAATATAAAAATCTAAGTCTCGTTTAAATTTGATCGCCCCTTGTATATATTGTTTTGCATATATCAACTGATAATTCACTGTAAGCCTAACTGTAAAACTTTAATAGAGTGAACATATGTATATTTATGTTTGTATAGATAAATTATATAAAATAAATGACTATTTATACATAGTTGTGGAGTGTACGCCAGCATTTACGAGTTTGTTTTGCATTTACCTTTGTTTTTCTCAAGTTCTTGCCACCCAGTGTAATTCGGTAAACCTCCTCTTCATGCTGTCCAGTGGTGTTCCGAGCGTCTGACTTGGTCACGCATTTGGGCATCATATTCTTGGTGCTTAGCAGTCAAGATTCTTTCCGTGTTGCAACTTAAATTCTTGACCACGGTATCTGTGAAATTATAGTTTGAAAAATATAACTATATTACTACTAGTGTACACGTATTTTACAGTTATATACTCTAAAAAATTATTTACTTCTGTCACAAACTATCTGTTACAACACTCATAGAACACTATACCATATTATACCTTTTCCTCACAACTACGTCAACAGAGTTTAAGAACTCTGAAATTGTATATAACGGTCGAAGACCGAAATTAATTCAAACAACACACCGTAGTTGTCTCAGTGACTCTTTCTTCACTCAGAACACTTGATGGTCACACTTCTTTACACAAAAATATAACAGACCTCTAAACACTTGTAGCGGCTTCTCGCGTCGCAAGGCCGCTACGAAAAATTTAAGACTAGGTTAGTAAACCTAGAGGAAGCGAAAAGTGTGCTGAAGCCCAAACAGAGTGACAGAATTTGCAATCAACACTCTTTTAACAAGTAACAAAATTTATTAAAGTTTAAGTTAGTGACACAGTGTTCCAGTATCATGTTATATTTTTACATAAAGTCATTAATTTATATTGTTGTAAGAGAAATGATATAAGGTATATACATATTATATGCGCAGACAGCATACCCCATGAGGGAGAACACGCGAATATGCTCACAGTTGAAATAACGAACCAATTAAGTTAACCCCACCCCTTAATGAAAACATGAATAACCTTTCTCTCTAATTATAATAAATAAGGGTAATACAGATCAGACTCAAAATAGTTTAGGAGAGGAGACCATGTTCTAGCAAAACAATTTAACTACTCCCTCATGGTGTATGTCAGACCAGTTACAGAATAGTCAGTTACAATCTTTTAAGTGTTTGAGTTCTTGTGCTTTTGATATACTTTCAGTTCTTAATACAGATATTTAATGTCAACACAAGGGTAGCCGGTCTATGGAGTTGATGTAGATTGAAGAGTGATAAATGAAACGTTCCCACCTGTGACTGCGTGGAGACGAACTCAGCTGGAAGCATGGTGAACGGTGTACGAGCAGAGTTGCAAAGTTTATTCCTGAACTACGGTGCATGTCTACTGGAACTCGTTCCGCGGGTTTCTGGGTCCTTCGGTGTCTTAGGCTCGTTTAGCATTCCTAGGTCTGACGGCTTCGGGGAGCATTCTGGTGCACTGCTCTGCTGGTAGTCACCGTTGTTAATGTGACTACCGCTCTTTTCCCTTTCTCCTGGCTGGTGCAGGGACCCTATAACATTTTTATTTGTGGATTAGCCGCCAGTTAATACACCTAGACATAACACTCTCTCGCCTCGGACACAAACACCGCAATCACTTTCCCAATCTTTTTTACCAACACTTTATTTACTCTAATTAATTCGATATTGTTTATTTTTATTCAATTATAGTAATTACTTTCAATTAGCTTGATCAGAATTAGTGTTAACAAGCAACAATTGTTTCCAGACAGGAAGTAAAGAGAAGATTAAATTTTACAAGACATGAGTTTTACAATAAAATAAGTTTTACTGAAGTCTGGGCCACACGCATGCTTACACAATAATAACACACATAATCGATAATAAAACATAGAATAATATAGTTAAGTCCATACTAATCTGAACATCTCTACAAGATTACAGACTCATGTTAAAGAGATCTACACGCATTCTGGGCCGTCAGACCAGTGTTACTTTCATATCAAAGGGTGGCAGAGAAATGAGGACGAGGCATGAACTAGTTGGTCCCACATCCTGCATAAAACAACCTGTCCCAATTTGCAAAAAATAAGCCTTTGGTTAACCTAACTGTGAACAACGCACAGCCATCAGCTGACACGGCTAACTATGCACACTAAATCGCGTTGCCGTGGCGTCGACAAGGCTTTGCCAACACAGTTGGCAGCACTGAACAAATTTAACCGCGCCGGGAAATTCAAACCCCGGCACACCTCCACCATAAAAGGGCAGCCTGGTTGCCCAAAAACAGGAGCAATCACAACAGCACCTCTTGGCTATTTCGGGAGTCTCAGGAAAAATACACCGCACTCAGGAAGACAGAGGCTGAGAGGAAAACGAGACAAGAAGGAGGAAGAAAACGAAACTGTGTAGGTGCATGTGTACCTGGGTGCAGCGGCGGCCCCTAGCCCTTTATTAGGGTGGAACGAGAATCCCGTTCGGCGCCCCTTGGGACCTTTTTCTTTTAGGTTAAGTTAAGTAAACACCAACTATTCAAAAATCAATACGTTTATTGAATCAAAATTAAGTTACTATTAATATTGCACTCTTGCTGCATCATAAACAAAAATACGGCAAAAAGGCGCCAACAAAATTTTATTTTTTTCACAATCGGATTTTGGCGCCTCTCTTCACCCGGCGTCTAGAGCGGTCGCTCCTCCGCTCTACCCCAGGGCCGGCCCTGCCTGGGTGTGTATGTATATAAGCTTTCTGTAACTGTATGCTGACTTGATCAGGGCCAGCATAAAGAGAAGACATACAGAAGAAGAAAATGGCAAGAATCGTGATCGATCACTAGAGCACTGACCTCCTAAGACGCCTCCAAACTCACAAACTGAGAACCCAAGAGCCAACTCAACACTTTAACTAGAAACACTTCCCTACCACCACTCACCAACCTATGCCTTATGGCAAAACTTCAACTTGGATATGTGAGTGGTCAACTTTTCTTTCTCACTGTTGGGATCTCACCTCACCGTCACTGGTGACACAAACCTCAGAATGCGGTATGGACCTGACCAACGATAGCATAACTTGGCGGCTCTTTTGTCCACGGTTGAGCTGATCGGGTGGTTCTGGCAGTGAACCAAATCCCCAACCTTAAAGGGATTGGGAGTTTGCCCCTGATTATAACGAACACGGACACGCTCGTGCGCACGGAGCAGATTCTTCCGGGCTTTTTTCCACCTGTCTGCTGCCCTAGTGTCGGGAGGATTAGGCAGAAAATCTTGAATTTTCCATAAGTTGGCTAACGGAAGTGTGGGCGAGAATCCAAACATCATCTCAAAGGGAACGGCCTTATGACTTTCATGGAGGGACGTACTGAAGGATAACTGTAATCACTTGAGATTCTGGTCCCAACAATTCTGTTGCTCTGCATGGTAGGCAATCAGAGCAGATTTAAGATTCCTGTTGTATCTTCCCGCGTGGGACGATTGAGGGTAATACGGTGAAGTGGTTACATGTCGGATACCGTTGGCGAAGCACATTCGCCGGAATTCGCTCGAAATGAATTGTGGACCATTGTCGGAGGCAACGATGGCCGGAAGTCAGAAATGCTGAAATATATTGCTCTGAAGTGCTAGTATGGTTAAAAGAGCGTTTGCCTGCCGTAAGGGCAATAGCCAGACAAAATTAGAGAAAGCATCCACACAAACAAGCAGAAAAGAATTACCTGACTTGCTACGTGGCAGAGGTCCAACGTAGTCGATGAACAACTTCTTCTCGATTGGTCTGCTCGCCACGTCCGATGACAACAAACCCAACTTTGTGTTTTGGGCAGGCTTACTTAACCCGCAAAGATGACACACCTTCACCCTAGCAGCAATATCTCTATCATGCCCTTCCAGATAAAATGCTTCCTAATACTGGAAATGGTCTTTGAAATTTCCTTATGTCAACCTACTGGGGAATTATGATAGTAGCTGAAGAGCATGGGCACTAACTTTCTAGGCAACACGATTTTAGGGGAGCGTACTTTTCTTTCTTTGCAACATAGGACGCCCTTGGACAAGAAATACGGGGCCTGTACGTTACCCTTTTTTAACTTATTGATGATGGGACCCAACTCTTCATTATCTAACTGATGGGGTAATACATCGGTAAAGGCTAGCGGGAATTCTAATAATAAGGCACAGGGTTGCTCAGATGGAACTTCACTGGGTAAGAAAAAGATGCGGGACAAAGCGTGAGAAACAACATTCTGAGTTCCCCTAATGTGTTGCACCTTGAATTTAAAGGATGAGATTTTTACCACCCACCTTCCAATTTTACCCAGTTGCCGGGGATGATCAAGAAACCAAGATAGGGCCTGATTATCGGTCTCAAGTAGAAACTCAGCATTTTCCAAGAAATGCCTGAACTTATCTAGAGCGTATACCACTGCCAAACACTCTAGCTCATAGACAGACGACTTCTTTTCTTTTTGGGTCAAGGTCCGAGATACAAAAGCCACTGGCTGCCTAGCACCGTCAACAACCTGGGAAAGAACAGCCCCGAGCGCAACCGAACTCCAAACTCTAGATCATCTTTAAGGAATAGTCTACATGAACTGAGCTCATTTTCTAAGCCGCCAGAATTACGTAATTAAAATGGACATAAATAAACAATTCACAATAGGTAACACTACAAAGAAGAGAAAAAACTTGACTTACTGCAAGTGACGTTCAGGGTCTCCTAGCGAAGGAAGAAAAAGGGGTGAAGGCGAAAAACAGAGCAAGCTCCCCGAAATCGCCAAACAAGGCAAACACACACAACAACAATAATGATATGCAAACTAACACAAATATACAACACCCAATAGACATATACAATCCATTAAAAATATTAACTAAAACAATTCTCAAAATCTAGAGAATTTTAAAACACACAGTGCAACTGTGTGTACCCAGGCATAATTCAAAAATCAAAACTCATTGTCTCAACAGCAAGGGTCTAAGGTCAGACCATAACCGCATTCTCATAAAATACGTAAATATACCTTGTTCAGGGTAAGTCCGATCGTGCGGCCTAGTAACTCAATTATTTAAACAAAACCCATTATGACTATCACTCAAGACATGAGGCTTCATTGGACCATATAACCTTCAACAAATTAGGGCAATCTCTAACAGGGCCGTACAGGCTACAACCAACACCGACAAGGTCTGACAGAGACAGGTGTGTGCAGAACATAATTGAAAACTAACACCAAAAACATACAAAACCAACTAAATTGAAAGTACCCGGTTCAATCGGTACACACTTACTTAATTAGTTCTTTAGTTAATAACCGTTCACACAGTCTTTTCACAATATTTAATTATGCGTACTTTTTTTTATCATACCACATACACTCCTGATGTATACGAAAATTGTTTTTTGATCCTAGACACTGATTAAAATCCTAGACGAAATAAAAAAAAAAACATGTTTTCACTTTCTACTTAGAAAGGTTTCATGTATTTAGAAGAAATATTTCTTAAACGTGACTTTATTTTAGTTAGAAGATCCTACTCTTAATAGAGTTAAGAAACGACTATAGAGTCAGCTAAGGGACCTTATATTCGAGGCAAGAAGCATTACTTTGTGGTCGGCACCAAATTTGATTACACAACTACAAAGTTAGTTCAGTATAGTTGCCGGCAAGTACGGTAAGTGATTTTGACTGCCACGTCTAGCAAACCAAAAAGTTCTCTCTCATAGATATTTCACGTTACATACTTCCTTATTCTTATTCTAACACACTGATCTAATTTTGCCACTCTCAAGAACACAATACGAAAAACGTTAAGTAATCTAAATAGATATGGAAAATTGAATTTTTAATGTTTCCGTTTATCTTTGGATTTGTTTTCCATATATAAGTATTCTTTTTTGTTCTCGTCTTCTCAACCTAAGTAATGTCAAGCAATTTTTACACCTAGATTTAGGCGCAGGCACCTAGATTCTCTACTGATTTACGCGTTTTATCCTAAAGGACACACACATGACAGCAATGTTCTCTTATTAAAGTCCTTTATTTTAAAGTCCTTTTAATTTTAATAACGGACTTAGTTTTTCAAATTTTTCCATTATTTAATTTATAATATGGTGTTAGAATTTCTATGAGATTCTTGTCTTTCTTTCTATTAGTGTAAATGGCTTACTGAATTCATTTAATCCCGCAGGTTCTTTGGGAACTTCTTCTACATGTGACCTATAATTTTGGACTATTTAATGAAGCCTTTTGTCCGACTCCTATTTAGATAACCTTTCCATAATATACGAGGGTCAGTTAAAAAGTTCCCTGACCGACATATAGCTTAGCTGTAGAACTAAACTTTTTCGGGTGTTATAAGATTTATACTTTATGAAAACATCTGTTAGCGTCCAAATCTATCTGCCAGTTTGTTTATTATTTAACAGTTATTCAAAATTTACGTGTCACGCTATTTAAAAAAATGAATAATATCAAGAATTCTTGTTAAAAATGTCTAGCCCTAATGGAAAGTGACAACGAAATGGGTTAGAAAAGGGTTGCACCTTCAAAAACAATGGTTTGTAAGTAGATATTAGAGTTTAATCGTGGTCGTACGAGTACTAAATGTAATCCCCGTAGTCGACGCCCAAAAAGTGCAACAACTGCAAATGCGGGTCCCAAATTGCACAAAGTTTTTTCATACAACGTTCTGGAATTAAAATCCAATACAAGCGTTTACGTAAGGCGCCTGTTGATCTCAGCAATCTCATCCACTCTCAGTCGCCGATCTTTCAATACTGTGTGTGAAATTTTTTTAATGGTATACGGAGTTGTTGCACTTTTTAGGCGCCCATTGCAGGGATTACCTTCAGTCCTCATATGATCACATTTACACTCGAATGCCTAGTTACAAACATTGTTTTTGAAAGGGCAGCATCTCTTAACATATTTACCATTTTGTTGTGATTTTCCAATTCCGGTAGACCTTTTTAACAAACAATTAAATGAAGCACGATGTTTGATTTTGTCCATTTTTTTTAAACACGCTTGACATGTAAATTTCGAACAGCTGATAAACAGTGAATAGATTGAAAGATAGAGTTAGAAATTAACAGGTGTTTACACAAAGTATGAACTTCACAACACACGAAAAATTTTGTTCCACCGTATAGATGTCGCTCCGCAAACTTTTGAACTGTCCCTCGTAAACTAAGGCTATAGCTATTATTATAAATGGAATATATAAATTATCAACTACAATACCCTGTTTATTTGGTTTCTACTCTCGCGCCTGACAGACTGTTAAAACTTTATATCATCTCCTTGGATACGACATTTGTCTCCTTATATTAAAGCTCAAGACTTTCTAACGTACACCAGATCTGATACTGTTTTAAAATTACAAAATTTTAATTAAGATTTTCTTGAATTTTTTATTCTGAGAACTGTCCACGTTTTGCTATTCACGCACACAAACTGACACTCAAAGGGTGCTTAATGAATACTTGCATCTATGTAACATATTTATTTTAATTAGGTTTTTAAATTACATATATTGCAACATTGCATTTGTTATAAATATGAATCTGTGTTAGTACTGAGCGCAACTAGGGCTAGATTGTTTAAACCACCGGCTAGGTAGTAGGATTTTAAGTGTTCGTTGCGCTAAGTATAATTGATGCCCAATAAACTTTTTTGCTCTAAATCTTAATATTGTTACGACATCACAGAACAATCTACGTGTTTATCGAACGTTCCAGAGGGATCCAGAATTTAACGCGGTGGTGTACGTGACTCTTGACGCATTCGCGAGACTTTTCTCGAAGCCGCCAGCCGCGCTGACTGTGTCAAGACCGCAATTAATTACGTAGTACACACTGGCGCTAAGACGCAGTTTGGAATCTTCTGGTCTGTGCGCGGATGTATAAATACAAGGCGGCAGCAACCATAGTTTCAATATAGTTGCGATATATTTACAGTGCGGTTCGAGTTATTATCGGACGATATTACTGTGTACGTTCAAGTGGTTATTAGTGAAGTGTTGCGTTTTATAAATTGGTAAATTGGTACTAGCAATAATATTCTTAAATCCTTAACATTGACGGATTTGCATTATACGTACATGTCAGAGTGGTCATATTCATCACACGCAAGAGTAGCCCAGTATCAAAACTAATCATCTGCTTTTTAATCAAAATTGTGTTTTTGGTCTAAAGTTGTTCTTCATATTGAAATACACAATATTAGTGGTGTAAGGTATCAAAACTGTTCATTTTGACCTTCTACAATGAGAGTTAAAAATCATGGCTGGTAACAAAACTAATCATTTACACTCATAATTTAGTTTCAAAACTAATCAACTGCATAACACCTTTTTGGAATCAAAACTTATTATCTACCATACGACAGCCTCGAATATTATATGGGACGGAATCAAAACTGATAATTTTCAAAAATGAAATATTATTCTAAATAACATTATTTTTCTTATTATATTTTTATTTTTGGAAACTGTACTGTTGGTAACATTGTAAAAATATCGGTATGGAGAACCATACATGACTTCCATGTTCTAAGTTTTATATTTAAAATCATTTTCGAAATGAAATATTACTATAGAAACTACTTCTTTCTACTTACTGCTTCAGGCTTAACCACAGTACTGTGGTCACTAACGTATACCACCTCACGTTATCGCACTCGATTTTCACTGATGATGGAAGTCGATGGCATTGCCGAAACGTCTGGTTTTTTAGAAAACATTGGACTGCGGCCAAACATCCCGGGAAGGAATTTTAACAAAAACTACTTCTTTGTTGCCGATAACGTTGTACAATATATATAAAAAATTGCATAAACTTAATGGCTTGTATAAGTTAATGTTTGATCTCCATTAAGTAGTGCTCAAGTTTCCAAAGCTTTAATATTATGATGTCCGTAATTAAAACATCAGAGCAGGTTTAGTGTGTATGAGGGTACACCGTGGACAACAATTTTCAACATTTCCTATTGAGCGTTGCTACAGTTTTCCTAGTTGCAGCGTTCCTATCAAGCTGCGAATGTACAGTGTATGTTTCACAGAACAAACACGCGGAAAAGAAGGAGCGCTCCAAAGTCACCCATGGACCCTCAGCATCTTGCAGAGGGTTCATTCCCTAAAGACGAAAAGTCTGTCTATGAATCGTTCCTCTGTAAACACGTGCAGTTACACTGCCCAGCGATCCACAGGAAGCAATCGCTATCCACGCTGGACACTTTTTCGGCTTGCATGCGTTATGTTGGTATGGGTTTTGGCACTTACCATTTAAAAAGCGTGCAAATGTAAGAAAATAAACATGAGTGAGGCCAGAAATAACGCGAATTGTGTGTGTGTGTGTGTGTGTGTGTGTGTGTGTGTGTGTGTGTGTGTGTGTGTGTCTTCCCTGCCTTTTTATTGCGGTAGTCATAATAATGCAATGGAAACGTAAACATTACATAACTGAGATATGCTTGCCTGCCACATACGATATATTATTTTATACATGTATATTAACTCATACATAATTTACATTAAAATGAAAAAATTATAATTTTATTGCCTGGCAACAAAATTATTTTATTTTTAAAAATTACCATTGTTTCAAAGAGTTTAAATGAATTTTCAATTACTTAATGTTGTTAAAACGTAAAAGGTTGCTGGTAAACTACCCCTTCCCCTTAACCGATCTTCACCAAAATCGAAAAACCTTGAGATCTCTACAATTCATGGATGTATGCAAAAAATTATTTGATTCTGTTTGAATTTGCGGCTGTTATCGTTTGCCATAAAAAGTTACCCTTGATAAAAAAACGTTGCGGGTAAACTACCCCTTCCCCTTGACTGATCTCCACCAAACACAAGAGATCCTGAGTACTCTACAAATCAGGACAGTATGCGAAAAATTGTTTGATTCTGTTTGAATTTGCGGCTGTTATCGTTTGCCAAATTAAAAACTCTAGAGACAGACAAACACACACACAGACAATTTTCGAAAAACGAATTTTTTTCATGTTTTGAGTGTAGTACAATCAGAATCTGCAATAATCTCGAACACGATTTTTTTTGCCATCACCATACTTCCATTTCCTTAAGGAAATGGAAGTAAAAATTACACTTGTTAAAAAAAAACCGTTGCTGGTAAACTACCCCTTTCCCTTAACCGATCTTCACCAAAATCAATAGGTCTTGAGTACTCTACAAATCAGGGCTACAAGCAAAAAATTATTTGATTCTGTTTGAATGTGTGACTCTTATCGTTTGCCATAAAAAATACCCTTTTATAACATGAAACGTTGCTGGTAAACTACCCCTTCCTCTTAACCGATCTTCACCAAAAACAACAGATCTTGAGAACTCTAATATTCAGGGCTGTATGCAAAAGAGTAGTTGATTCTGTTTGAATTTGCGGCTGTTATCGTTTGCCATAGGAAACAATTACCCTTGATTAAAAAAAAACCCGTTGCTGGTAAACTACCCCTTTCCCTCAACCGATCTTCACCAAAAGCAATAGGTCGTGAGTACTCTACAAGTCAGGGGTGTATGCAAAAAATGTTTGATTCAGTTTGAATTTGCGGCTGTTATCGTTTGCCATAGAAAAAATATCTATAGACACACAGACAGACACACAGGCATACAGACACCAGGCACAAGACACACAGACACACACACAGACACTTTACGGAAAATGACTTTTTTTCATGTTTTGAGTGTAGTACAATCAGAATCTGCAATAATCTCGAAGACGATTTTTTTTGCCATCACCATACTTCTATTTCCTTAAGGAACATGGAAGTAAAAAGAGGGAAAGAACATTTTTTGTCATAGCACAGCTGTTATTAATGTTCACTATTCAGTGGTAAGCAAAAATGGATCCTGAAACTTCAGTACTTCAATCATCTTCTGGTATTATTCCAGCAGAAACTGGAAAAGGAAGAAAGAAGTTATGCAGTTCTGGTAGTTGGAAAACAAACAAAGGGAAACGTATGAGGTAAGTTTGTTAGCTTTCAGTTGCATTTTGTTTAGTAAAATCCTTAACCTCACATTCTTGTTAAACACACATAATTCCTGTGTTACAGACTCATAAAAAATCAACTTTTGTAACTTTTTGTTTTAATTATGCCTATGCATATTTTTTTTCTTGAAATTCAAAATATCTTTTTATTACTTTCAGGCATTCATCAACCAGCCTGCCCAAACAACCAACGTGTGGTCATAGTTGCACAAGTGGGTTCAACTGTATGAGTCTTAATATGCTAGACATTCGTCGATTCCACCAGAATTTTTACTCAACTTCAGTAAAGGTAGAACAAGATAATTTTATACTGCAGCACACCAGAAATATGATTCCAAAACGAAAATCTGCTACTGTGAGTGTTGATAAAAAAGTAAACCTAAAGCTGTGAGTATTAAATACTTCATCCCTAGTTTGAGACAATTATCAGGAAGTGTTCAGATATGAGTTTGTAAAAATACTTTCGTTAATACACTTGGAATTTCTAAATTTAGAGTACAAAAATTGTGTAAGGAACAGCTTGTGACAGGCAAATCTCCAAAAGAAAATCGTGGAGGAGATCGAAAGTCTAAGTTATTTGACGTTAAAAAAAGTAGTGTAAAAACACATATTGAATCATTTGTACCCTTAGAATCACATTACTGCAGAAATGATTCTAAACGTCAGTACTTAAACAGTGATTTGTCCATTAAAAAAATGTGGAAAAATCTATAATGCCAGTGTAGATGATAACGTGAAGGTCAAGTATGACTATTACCGATCATTATTTTGTACTGATTATAATGTTGGTTTTGGTACACCATCAACTGATGAATGCTCAAAATGTATAGAACTTAAGGAACGAATTAAAGTAGAAAAAGATTTTTCTGTTAAAAGCAATTTAGATCTGGAGTTAAAAGTTCACAAGAAGCGTGGTAACGCCTTTTTTTGAATTACTTCAAACAGAACAACCAAATTGTATTATTTTCTCTTTCGATTGTGAAAAACATCTTGTATTGCCTAAAATTCCTGATCAAATTGCTTATTATCGCCGACAATTTTATTTACATAATTTTACAGTTTTCTCAGGAAGTTCAAAAGCTTCACAAAATAAATACATTTATTTACACTTGGAATGAATTGGAATACAAGAAATTCTCAAATGAAATAGCGTCGTTTCGTTATCACCGTGTTACGAATACAAATTTTGAGGAATCAGTTAACACCATCCGCATGTTTGCCGACGGATGTGCCGGCCAAAATAAAAATAGTATTGTAATGGGAATGATTTCTAAATGGTTACTGACTGATGCTCCTAAATCAATTACTACTGTAGAAATAACTTTTCCTGTACCTGGGCATTCTTACATGCCCCCTGATCATATCTTCGGTCACATAGAAAAAGTTGTTAAACGTAAAAATGTTATTGTAGAGCCTGCAGAATATTTACAGATCTTTAATGATTATGGCACAGTCATTGAGGCAAAAGATATCATAGTTTATGACTGGAAATCTTCTGTAAGTGATGTTGTAAAGCCTCCACATTCTTGGCATTTTAAATTTGCTGAAGCAAAACGCTTTATTTTAAAAAGATTTAAATCCAAAATATTGGTAAAAGGCGAATCCTCGTACATAGTGGATACTAGTGTTGCAAAAAGTGTTTGAAAACCAACTAAAAGTGCAGCTGAAATAAGTCCTTGTCAAATACCTGTTGGTTTGCCAGCTAACATTAAGAAAAAACGATGTGATTAAACTTCTCTCCAAACATTATGGAAGTAATTGGAATGATCTACCTAATTTAGAGTTTTATAAAAAAGCTGTCTTAAATGGATTAACTACCGAACAAGAAGATTGTGATGAAGATATTCCAATGGTTGATTTTGACTTGAGAATTTAATTAATGCTGTTTTTACTATTAAATAGTAAAAACAGCATTATTAAATTCTCAATAAATTTTATTTTACTCATTTATTGTACTCACCTTATAGTTTGTGTTAAGAAATATTGAGGACATTTTGTTTACCAAAAATGATACGTTGTTATTTTTTGTAATGTATTCTAAGACGTGGTTAATAAAAATGCCTTAATGTAAAAAAAAGTGTAAAATCATTTAATTGACGTTGTAATTAAAATTAATTTTATATCCTTTCATCTGAAAATCTCATTAAATTGGTTTAATAACATTTTACATGAAGCTGGACACTTCTCCAGTGTTTGTAATTTGGTAACAAAACTAATCATTTGTCTTGTGCGACAACAAAACTCATCATCTGGAATTTATTTATTTATTTTTCTTCATTAACCAAAAATTTCATAAGCTGCAATTTTCTAGAAAAGCTTTAGTTAACATAAGTAAGTGATATAAATGACCAAACTTTTTTGTACCATGATATAAGAGTCAAAACCAATTTTGTGGCTTGTAACCCCTCTTTCAACTTTTAGACTTTATAAAAAAACCCTTTTATATTTCTTTTTATTTTTTTATTTTATTTTTTTTGAAAGAGGGGCCACTAGTTATTTAAAACTAGGCAAGAGCCTAGAGAAGCCAAAACTGCGCTGGGTCCAGTATGACGGGACTTGCAATTAAACTCGTTGTTAAGCAACAATAACAATTTTATTCAGCCATTTCAAATAACATGTAAGTATCACTCCCAGTATAGAATATACTTTTATAGAATTGAAAAAACTTTTGTTACAAACTTTTACTCCCCTCCCTGTCATTACAATCCTCTGAAAATATGCACGTGTAATGTCATAAACTTGGAATATATGTCAACCTTAGCATAAAAATTTCTCCCAAATATACATAAATAGAACATGAATCAATATAGTTACATAAATACACATAGCACACACATATCTATATACACACACATATATATTACACACATGTTCACCTGGCAGGCAGCCCATATACATTTCACCATGCCGCCGAAGAATACAATCCTCAGTATCAGTGACCTAGACCCCCATCCCAAACTACTGTAAAAGGGTAAAGTGCCCAGCCTCCATAAAAACTTTTCATAACCCAATGCATTGACCCGTCCGGGTATGACTGCTTGCAACCAATGAAATTATTACAAGTATTCAAACTTTTAGAAAGGTTCCCCCAGATAGGAATGTGCCATCGCCAGGTCAACATGGCAGCACGGCCGCACAAAATGTATAACAGAATTTATGATTGGAAGTAAGAATCAATAGTGTACTCATATTAACAACTGAACTAGTAATACACTGGCTATGGCAGTAAAAGAAAATGAATGAAATTTCACTTATACTGAATTATTACAGAGTTAAGATAAATTTTATAAAATATATATAATAAGGTTTATGATTGAAAAGTAAGAACCAATAGTGTGCTCATATTAACAACTGAACTAGTAATACACTGGCTATGGCAGTAAAAGGAAATGAATGAAATTTCACTTATACTGAATTATTACAGAGTTAAGATAATTTTTATAATATATATAATGACAATTTTAATAAAAAAAAACTTTATAACATCAGCCCCTAATAAAACACATTTGAGGTGTTCATACAGAATTGGCTTGGCCACAGGCGAGGCCATGCGCACCATCAGATCCAGCAACCTAAAACATGCTATAGACCTGTAGCCAACGGCACCAACCGGTAACGTCCACAGGTTACAGCACCTCCCCAAACCTTTAAATCTACTAAAAAAACAAAACCCATATAGCTATGAATACCCTTAATCGATGCAAGCATAATTCACCTCCCCAATAAATCAGTAATCTTAAGTCACACACACTTTTACCCTAAAAGAAAATTTCGCAGCAAAATTCGGTGACGCATGACCCCGTCCGGGCTCACACTTACTCAGGGGGCTTAAGCCTTAGTAAAATACACTGACAAAATTTACAAGCACTAATTGTCTCGCTGGACTTGTGTACCAAACTTTAATTGGAGATGTTCCAGGAAGAGAATCAGATGTTCAACATTGTAGAGGCCAAAAAAATATATATATAAATGGGTTAAATGTCACCTGGTATAATCCGGCACAAAACCTGAGGTACTCATGATGTATAGTCCATTTCTTCCTCCCGACGGCACAGACGGAGAATCACTCGTTTTAATGCCATTGGTGGCAGTTGTTCGGCCACCAGCAGAAGTGAATCGAGAATCGTCTTAGGTCGGGAACCCTGAACAATTATATATATTGACAATTACTCAAATGTTACCCAATTCACGATCCCCCTAATATTCATGACTCCAGCATAATTCACACACTACCACATGCTCAGATTAAAAGAAAATTTCGAAAATTTAAGAATGCACCGAAATTACCTTTAGTAAAAAAATTTTAGAATTAAATAACTTGTATTTATAGACAGTTCGTCAACTTAATAATCCCTTATTACAATTTCGAGATGAGTTGAAAACTTAAACAGGTTCATAATACATATACAGTTTCATATACCTCTACATTTAGTTAATAAAACATTCTCTTACACCCCCCTTTGATTATAAAGAAATGATTATGATATAATTAGGAAAAATACACAGTCATAAATACTTTATAAATACTTTAACTCAGCCAGTGTTAACTTTCAAGACCTGCATAAACAGAATTTAACCCGCGCTGGCCACGTGGTGACTTCCGTATATATATCGCATTGCATCGGCATTAATTTAAGCTAAATTACAATTCTTTTATTAAATAATAAGTAAGTTACCTTGAACAGACTTACCGGAGAGTCGCGTAGTCGTTTATCTAATCATGATAGATTTTAGCAGACAAAATTCAAACTGGTCGCCGCCGGGAGAAAATGGTTGCTGCGTCGCGTTCGGCTGCCTGGCGAATACTGCTGCAGTCACAGGAAAAATATTACGTATCGCTCCCCACAGAGGGCGCGCGGATCGGCAACAAGGCATGCAGATAACAGGGTAGACACCTCTCAAATAATTAATTCGCATACCCCCGCAATGACAGTCACATAATTAACTGGGAAATAGCCGAGTATTCCAAAACTCGGCACAGGCTTTCCTCAAAAATTTTGTTTCTGTTGGATGATTAGTTTTGATACTGGACTACATTGTATATTATGAACGACGTAGCCTGTAGTAAGCCTAAACATTGCCGTCGGCAGTCAGTAACGGAACTTGTTTGTGCTGTCTCGTTGTCTCGTCTCGTTGCCTCGCACAAACTGCAAACTCAATAATATTTTGAAGCCTTGAAGAAACGTTGCCATAAGCTTGTTTTATCTAATTGGGATGACATTGAAGGGAAATATAGAGTAATCATCAACATCATCATCATCTGCAAGGATTAAACCAAGGGTAGTTTGTTCCGTCTCAAACAGTCAAAGAGTATAGAGCTGGTCACACCAGCGCTTCCTCGGACGTCCCACACCTCACCGTCCCTTGTACAGCTTAAAACTTCCATAGTAATACTTCTTTAAGACATTACTCATCATCTCCAGTACTTTAGGGGGACAAATATAGAGTAATAAAGATATAATTTATTAAGAAACAAAAATGCAAAAACGTTTTGGTCGAACATTGTGTATTCACTTCCACATTCAAAAAAAGTGTTCCAAATAACTTACAGTAAATTTATTAACCGTGCAGTTACTTTTAGAAAAGCGATGGTGTTGTTCCCATTCACTCTCCGAGCCCACAGGACACACTGCAGTAAGGCATAACTGATGTTAGGTAGTAAATATTACATACATGTACTGTAAGGCCCCAATTTTCACGAGACATGCGTTAATCAGAAAAATCCCGCAACTCGCTTTCATCAAGTTTAATACAATACAACGTAGTAAATTCAACACATACAGTAATTATCTTATATAGTATAAGAATATATAATGGTCACACCGTAAATATTTTAGGGTTAACAGACTTCTGTAAATTATAGCAATAAAATGAATCTAAAGATTATAAGCTTTGCTGCTGTATAAATAATAAACAAATATTTACTGCAGTTTTTATAATAAAATACTATGTTGTTAATTAATTCTTGTGAGATTCAACTTTCTGAAACTGTATTCAATTGTGTACGATCTTTTAATTAAACATTTTTAAAGGCCAATTATGTACTGTACTCAGCATTATAAATTTTAAAATTTACTTGTGCATTAGCAAGTACGTTTGAGAAGTTGGATTAAACAGTATACAATTAAGCACAACCCAAACGAATATGTTATCGAATTACCGTAGACTGCAAAAATAAACCGATATACGCAGAGTTTTGTAAAGTACAATCAGTTCTGTTCTTTTTATAACGCCCAGGAGTGGAATGTAATCAATGGTTGCAGTAAGACATCCGTGTGCAGTGTAGCCAATAATACCATAAATTATAATTTACAACAATGTGTTTAAAGGTAATATAGCCACTTTAAAGTATAAAATTGTTTATAAGATACAACAAATTGGCCTATTCCTTACTTTCATATTTTACACCTTTTCCATTTGTAACCGCATCTTTAGTTTCCACATATTTCTATTTTTGTTTAATATTTAGTATTTAAATGTAAATTGCTTGTATACTTTAATTCTCATTTCTCTGCTATCGGGACAGAATATCGTTGAATAATAAACTTAAGTCCATTTTTAAGTCATGACTTCTCAATGACAGTCGTCTTTATTGTGGTGAATACTCCCATATTTCTAAAGACGAGAAAATTATGAAAAGAGACAGTTTGAAAATCAGAGGCATTTGTCTATGAGCGTAATGTTTCAAAGAATCTATATTCATACGAAAATTGTATACGTTTTTTCTTAATTTTAAAAACATGTAATATCCCTCTCCTGTTTAACTCAGATGCTATATTACAAGGCACCGGTCGATGTGTAAGTGGGAATAGAGGTTAATGGAGAACAAATAATTTCCATAAGGCATGCCAGATAGCACAGTTATGCTTTCAAACATCGTGAAAAGCTTTCACCTGGTTCTAAGAAAATTCAATACAGCTGGTAAAGAGGCCGGTCTTATCATAAACATTAATAAAATAGGATAAAAAATGATCTTCAGTAAGACGAAAATTGGTTCAAGCGCTTTAAAGTCAAAGACAAATAATCTGACGAGTAAGCATAATTGAATATCTTAGCTGTTGGAGATTTTAATTATGTATCGGACGGGACGGAGTGTAGTCAGCGTTACAACTTTCAACATAAACAGCTAGAGGAGCAGAATTCTTCGTCATGCCTGAAGTGTAGTGCAGCTGAAAGTTCATTTAATGTAGTGAGAATTAAAGCCCATTAGTCGGTGCAACTGTCTAGACTACCAAAATTCTAAGAATAGTTAACAACCCCGCACTTAGTTACATCAACAAATAAATCTACAGATAGTCGTAAATTAACCCTAAAACTAACGTTGCTACGCACTTTGGGGCAGAGAAATTATGTAACGTCAACTTGAACGTGATTTTTCCCACAACCTATGATTTAAAATATTGTTATTTTTACAAACATTTTCCGTTGCGATGAAGTTGTAAATTGACACTAATTATTTCTTCTGTATTGTTAAACATTCTGTATTGGTGAAACTTCTGGAAAATGGTAAATCTTTAACTTTACAAAATGGTCTACCATATTTTTGTTTAAAATTTTCGCATTTAATCAACAAAAAAATTTTTGTTTAGTTGCAACAAAAAAATTTTGTTCAAACATTTCGGCATTGTACAATTTACTTCCAGATGAGTAAATTTCAGATTTAGTTTAAAAAGACACTATACGGAACGCACTTAAGCGAGGAAAAATTCTTTTAATTAACTACATACACCACCATATTCACCTCGTCGTCAACCAAACTTTCTTGTCACCAAGAGACTCTTTACGTAATCACTAGGTGCAAGATCACATAAGTACACGTTAGTAAGGAGGCTGTGAAACACAGACAATGCAGTTTAAGATTTTCTCAACGGTTGCGCAAGATTTGTCTGCCTGCTCACTACCATGATGTAACAGCATGGCTCAACTCAGGAAACCACAAAGTTTGTACCGTATAGTGGGTTTCAGACGATTCTTACGGATGTCAAATTTAACCCACTGTACACTGCTGTACTTCTGAGCATATTAAGTTTCAGAGGTACATCCTTGTGATCCCAGAAATGTGTAAGTATTACGTAGCCTTCCAACGTAGTTGTTTGTTTTTACGCTCTTGATCTTGGTTTCTCACTTAGTTACTGTATTAAAATAATGAACACGTAATTTGTTGCCACCGGCTATGCGTTTGCAAAATGTCATCTCATTCAGCTTCATACCACTATAACAACTCCGTACTTCCACTCACTTTAAGATTTTTATTTCAGTCGGTTAGCTGCCTCGGTACCCATGTAGCAGATACTTTGTTAAACTGTAACCCCTTTCTGATGATGTAGTGAACCGAACCGTAGCTAATTTTCGCTATTTCAGCCATCTCGTCGATTTTCATCTACCTTCCTCCTGTGATAAGTCTTTCGACTGCAGCTCCAATTTCAGCCGTAGTCGCAGCTTAAAGCTGGACAGAGCGGGTTACATCGGTCACACTTTTCACAACTCTTATGCATTTCCTCACCATTCATAAATATGTTGTAGTGATAATCAATTTAATTTGTAGTGTATCTGCATTCTCCGATGGACGTTGGTTGGTGTTTCACCATTGGTATTCAAAAACGTATAACTACACGCTGCTCTTGATGAAGCAGGTTAGTAAAGATGGTGCCACCTTTGTTATGGTCTGCTGACGGCTGGCGCAACTCCATCTGACGATTCTTTGTGCTTGGAGACACAACGCCTTAACGGCAAAGCAGATAATAAGTTGATTAAACATTTTAAAGTTCATCTTAAAATTACTTTTAACTCTACTTCGTATATTTAAAATTAATTAAACTGCATAAATACATTTTCCCCTTGTATTTTTATATTAATTTCATTTACCTAAGCTTGGGGTCATTTTTTTCTACGTTAAAGTGCTTTCTGCATGTAATTTCTTCTACTAATGTACGCCTTGCCTGTTTTATTACAATTTACATTCTACCTTTCTACATTATTCAGTTACCCCCTATAGCTTTTTTGTTAAACCTAATATCTCAGAAGTACTGTTTGTATACTGACTAGCAGGTATTAGAAAATAAAAATTCGAGTAAAATGTAAACAGTACAACATGAGTAAAAAATTCACAACAACCAAAACGCGGCAAGCATTTGAAAACGCACATATTACTGTAAGGTAAGACCTAGTCTAGATAACAGTAGATTATCATACTAAAGGAATTAACATAATTGTCCTAAGCGTAAGAGGGACTAATAAAACCAAGAGGAAGCTTTACGTACATGAATTGCTACCCTGATTTATAAGCTCCAGAAGCAATTAAACACATTATCTCTTAGGCTGACAGATGTGTATCATTAATTTTAGTGAATGGAAACACAAATTTGACATGCAGTAACGTGAAGCTGAGTCTCTACTTAAATCACTCTTGGAATATACAGTAGTTGTACAACGTAACTGAAAAGCTAATGTTGCAAGTTAAGTGGTGAAAGAAATATTCGCTGCAATGTGTTATAAATGTTGTTATTTGTTATAAATATAATTCAAATTAATAAAAACAATTTGAAAACATCATAAAACATTATTAGCTAAGAAACTATCCGCCGTTTTGAATAAGTAAAATGGCAGTGAGTTTGTCTGAACTTTACTATTCCCTATGAGTAGCCTATATACCCTAATCTCTCCCGGTCTTCAGGCAGCAGTTGGGCATTATTTCACAATTGACTTCACTACCTCAGTAGGTGTTCCATCCTCCGCTATGATGTTTTTGTTTTGTAGAGAATCAACGAGTTTCATTTTAGATCTTTGTAGCATTTCTCCTAGAATAGACTAGGTGTCGCTACATTTTCTCTGTTCCCTTTTAATCGATTGGATTAAAAACAAACTACAACCGGCTTTATTTTCTCAGCTTTGAGGAGTCTTATGAAGCAAATTTTCTAAGCTTCCTATTGACAGTTTGGTATCTTAACCACTAAAGGTCTTTCCCTACTTTTTTTCTAAGGTGTTTGCAGCATCATACTTGGTTCTTCTAGTTACTCTACTGTGACATTTTTTGTCTGGCTTACACTCTGCAGTTTGTGCTGCTGTATTTTCATTTTTCTCCTTCTACGCTGTGCCGATCACATCTTTTTATGGCTGTTCACACGAAATTTGGCGATTTCTGCGGGCAGCCACTCTGCAGACTTCCTATTGTCTATTGGAGTTCCCTTCGAAGGTACTGCCTTCTTATAAGCACTCTTGATGAATTGAACTGTAGTTTCGGCAATTGGCTCTGCGCTATCTCGGCAAAGTAAAGTCTCAACTGACCCCAGTGGTTTATGCTGTCTCTAGTAATACGGCATAAAGTGTCTCGTTCTTCATCTTTGATATATTCCGTCTCTTTGTTTCTGCATGCTGTTGCCACCTGGCCGTCTTTCCTTTGTTACCTTAGATGTAATGCACGATGGTTACTTTCCGTGAAAAACTCCAGAATCTCCTGATGTCCTATGAAGTCCTCGGAAGCCAGTGACATATTGCAGTAGTTGCCAGATTGAACCACGAGGTCTCATCCTTACTATTACTGCTGACTAATAATGATCTCGTCGGCTATACTCTGTAGATAATAATAATAATAATAATAATAATAATAATAATAATAATGGCTCCCATGTGTACCACCGAAGTAACTTAGGAGTAGGCATGGTAGGCTGCCTAATGTGAGCGTACGGTATACAAGGAAGGCAGTGTGGCCAGCACTACGCTTCAGCCGCCCATTATTATCTCCAGGATGTTATCTCAGGTACTCATTTTCAACAGGCTGAGTTGACCTGGGAGCTGAAAAACGCACCTTGATTTTATGGTGCTGGCCCGGGAATCGAACCCGGGACTTCTAGACTAGTAGCCAGGTGCCACACCCACTGGTCTACTGAGCATTCTGTAGATTTATCTGCGTAAGTAAGTCATGGGCAACCAACTCCTGTTCATATACCTAGAGGCATCTTAAATGTTTTTTATTACTTTTCACCTCTTCTAGTACCTTCTAGAAAATTGCGCATTCCCCTGATACCAGGGTGATTTAATTATTCTTTTCTTAAATTTTGATGAGCACACAATGAGCGAAAGGAGAGCGGGAATGCATGTTAAATTAATTTTAGGAATATAGAAAAAATAAAAGAAAACTACAAAAAATTTAGAACATAAATCTTTATCCGACCTTTCTATAAAGCTTGAGTTGAGAAACAAAAACAAATTCACTGGTTTAACTGGCGAGGGAAGCTTGGTGAAGTAATTTTATGTGGCGCTTATGGCGGTGGCGCACTGTTTCCCTTAATCTTGATCTAAATCTAAATTAGTTACTTCATAAGTTACCTAAATAAATTTAATGTATCCAAAGGATGAAATAAATTATAATTGTTTATGAAATGATTGTCTTATCTAATAATTACATTACATGTAATTTAAGATTTCCATAAGCCATACTCACAAAATACCATATCTTCAGAAAAAGTGCTAAAGGGAATAGTGGGGGGGGGATGTTACGTTTCCAGAGGTGCAGAGATCTTGGCTACACAGCTACAAACTGCTTCTTAAGTTTAGTCGGTGGCCAGTGCAGGGCCGCCGAGAGGGGGGGCAGTTTGCCCTGGGCCCCGGCCCCGTAGGGGGCCCCCGATGCCTAAGTGCACCTTATCAGGGATGGGAATAGGATTGGAAATGACAATTGACGATCAAGCTAGCAAAAATTAAATTAGTGAATAAGGTAGTTCAGTGCACACTAGTAGAAAAACAGTGATAAACGGGGCTGCATAGCTTGCGCTGATTCCCTCTAGGTTACTCTGTAACCAACAGCAAGAAAAGCAAACTAGAAAAAAGTCTTCACGTGCTGAAAACAACAGACTGAGTCGAATTCGTTTAGTTTGCAAACCGTACTGCGTGTTTTGAAGCTATATCTGTTGTTTATAGTTTATCTTTTACTTTTTGTACGTTTATCGATTTATACTGTAAAGTGAAAAATTGTCAAGACACGTTTCTTTTGGTTTTCAACTGTATACCTTATTTTTGTAACAACTAACAAGGTAAATCTAACACTATATTATATTATACACTAGTAATGTTCAGATACGGAGATACGCAGCAAATGTTTTATGTTTGTTGAATAGTTTGCATTAAAGCTCAGTTTACAACTAAACGATTAGGCTATTATAAAATTATCAAAAATGTGTAAAAACGCATTTAGAACCAATTGTATTACAATTGGCAACAATCTTACAAAGTTCGTAAAGAGTCAAAGCTATGTGTAAGTGGTCATATCTCTTCAGCTCTAGAACTTTTGAACATGATTTTCAATAAAGGGATTGGAGTCCATCTTTCCTCAAACCTGCACGGCTCTTCGTTTGCTGATAGTGGCACTTCTTCTTGTCTATATCATAATATATCGATACAATCGCATATTATATAAAACATCGAAAATGTATTGCAGGAATGGGAAAATGTACAGTTCCGATGACGCTAAATAGCTTTTGTTTATTTATTTGTTACTATGGTAATTAATTCTGGTCTCCATGGTGATGTTGACATCTTTAGTAGTGGTATTTAATATATATCATTATTTAGCCATTGCATCATCAGAAATACGTATAAACATAAATTTTACAATCTTTTAAGACAATTACAAAATATATAGAAGTATCTGTATACAAAATTACAAAACATATCAATACAATCGCATAGTAAAATATCGGTATGTAGAACGATACATGACTTCATATTCTAAGATTTATACTTAAAATCATTTTCGAAATGAAATATTACCATAGAAACTACTTCTTTCTACTTACTGCTTCAGCCTTAACCACAGTACTGTGGTCACTAACGTATACCACCTCACGTTATCGCACTCGAATTTCACTGATGATGGAAGTCGATGGCATTGCCGAAACGTCTGGTTTTGTAGAAAACATTGGACTATGGCCAAATATCCCGGGAAGGAATTTTAACAAAAAGTACTTCTTTGTTGCCGATAACGTTGTACAAATATATATATAAAAAATATGCATAAAATTAATGGCTTGTATAAGTTAATGATTGATCTCCATTCAGTAGTGCTCAAGTTTCCAAAGTTTTAATATTATGATGTCCGTAATTAAAACATCAGAGCAGGTTTAGTGTGTATGAGGGTACACCGTGGACAAAAATTTTCAACATTTCCTATTGAGCGTAGTTTAGAGTAAAGCTGCGAATCTACAGTGTACGTTTCACAGAACAAACACGCGGAAAAGAAGGAGCGCTTCCGAAGTCACTCATGGACCCTCAGCATCTTGCAGAGGGTTCATTCCCTAAAGACAAAAAGTCTGTCTATGAATCGTTCCTCTGTAAACACGTGCAGTTACACTGCCCAGCGATCCACAGGAAGCAAATCGCTATCCAAGGTGAACACTTTTCCGGCTTGCACGCGTTATGTTGGTATGGGTTTCGGCACTTTCCATTTAAAAAGCGTGAAAATATAAGAAAATAAACATGAATGAGGCCAGAAATAACGTGAATTTTGTGTGTGTGTGTGTGTGTGTGTGTGTGTGTGTGTGTGTGTGTGTGTGTGTGTGTGTGTGTGTGTGTGTGTGTGTGTGTGTGTGTGTGTGTGTGTGTGTGTGTGTGTGTGTGTGTGTGTGTGTGTCTTCCCTGCCTTTTTATTGCTGTAGTCATAATAATAAAATGGAAACGTAAACATTACATAACTGAGATATGCTTGCCTGCCACGAACGATATATTTTCTCTCATACATGATTTACATTAAAATGAAAAAATTATAATTTTATTGCCTGGCAACAAAATTATTTTATTTTTAACAATTACCATTGTTTGAAATAGTTTAAATGAATTTTCAAGTACTTTACTGTTGTTAAAACGTAAAATGTTGCCGGTAAACTACCCCTTCCCCTTAACCGATCTTCACCGAATTAAGAGGCCTTGAGATCTTTACAATTCAGTGAAGTATGCAAAAAATTATTTGATTCTGTTTGGATATGCGGCAGTTATCGTTCGTCATAGAAAAAATTACCCTTGTTAAAACATAAAACGTTGGGGGTAAACTACCCCTTTCCCTTAACCGATCTTCACCAAAAACAATAGGTCTTGAAAACTCTACAATTGAGAGTTGCATGCAAAAAATTATTTGATTCTGTTTGAATTTGCGGCTGTTATAGTTTGCCATAGAAAATACCCTTGTTAAAACATAAAACGTTGCAGGTAAAGTACCCCTTTCCCTTAACCGATCTTCACAAAAAACAATAGGTCTTGAGAACTCCATAATTCAGGGCTGTATGCGAAACATTATTTGATTCTGTTTGAATTTGCGGCTGTTATCGTTTGCCATAGCAAACAAATCTACGGATAGACACACAGAGACAGACAGATAGACAGACAGACACACACACAGACACTTTTCGAAAAACGACTTTTTTTCATGTTTTGAGTGTAGTACAATCAGAATCTGCAATAATCTCGAACACGATTTTTTTTGCCATCACCATTCTTCCATTTCCTTAAGAAATATGGAAGTAAAACATTAAAAACTATAGGAACGGATAAAGGTATACATTCGATGCCGGTAAATATCATTTGTTTATTTACTTGATACTATGGTAACATACCGATGACTGACACACTATCTACCGCGTTATATTATAGATCTGGAAAATCATAATTCTTCTTAAGTCGATGCGACTTTAATTAATATCACTATGTAGATTCTTATAAGGTATTATCGTAAGTTACTAAGATCAGCGTTAAAATAATAATTGTAAGGAATAGAAAACCTGTGTTTAACAACACTCATAGGCAGATGATCAGATAATAAACAAGAAAAAAGGCCAGTTTATAGAAAGATGTTTACAAACTTAATAAACATTGTAGCATGACAGATTATCCACATTATAATGAATGAAAATATCGGTATGGAGAACCATACATGACTTCCATGTTCTAAGATTTATATTTAAAATCATATTCGCAATGAAATGTTTCCATAGAAACTACTTCTTTCTACTTATTGCTTTAGCCTTAACCACAGTACTGTGGTCACTAACGTATACCACCTCACGTTTTCGCAGTCGATTTTCACTGATGATGGCAGTCGATGGCACTGCCGAAACATTGGACTACGGCTAAACAGCCCGGGAAGGAATTTTAACAAAAAACTACATCTTTGTTGCCGATAACGTAGTACACATATAACAAAATCTACCCTCCATCTTCAACTATAATTTTCATTAATAGAAAATTACCCCCACCCCGTTCACCTAACCTCTTCATTTATAGATATTTCATCTACGTTTCTACAGTGGATTACGATGAGTTTCTTATCAGGATACTTTATTTATCAAAATTAAGTACTTCACTCTTGTTAAAACATAAAATGTTGCTGGTAAACTACCCCGTTCTCTTAACCGGTCTTCACCAAAATCAATAGACCTTCAGTCCTCTACAATTCAGGGATGCATGCAAAAAAATATTTGATTCTGTTTGAATGTGCGGCAGTTATCGTTCGTCATGGAAACATTTCTCTTCTTACAACATAAAATGTTGCAGGTAAACTACCCCTTTCCCTTAACCGATCTTCACCAAAATCAATAGACCTAGAGCTCTCTGCAATACAGGAAAGGGTGCAAAAAATTATTTGATTCTCTCTGAATTTTCGGCAGTTACCGTTCATCATAAAAAAATTACCCTTTTTAAAACATAAATCTTTGCTGATAAACTACCCCTCCCCTTAACCGATCTTCAACAAAATCAACAGACCTTGAGTTCTCTTTAGTTCAAAAAGGTATGCAAAAACCTAGTTGATTCTGTTTAAATTTATGGCAGTTATCGTTCGTCATATAAAAATTTTCCCTTGTTAAAACATAAAATGTTGCTGGTACACTACCCCTTTCCCTTAACCGATCTTCACCAACACCAATAGGTATTGAGAACTCTACAATACAGGGCTGTATGCAAAACATCATTTGATTCTGTTTGAATTTGCGGCTGTTATCGTTTACCATAGAAAAAAATTACCCATGATAAAACACCGTTGCAGGTAAACTACCCCTTTCGCTTAACCGATCTTCACCAAAAACGACAGGTCTTGAGTACTCAACAATTTAGGCCTGTATGCAAACAATTATTTGATTCAGTTTGAATTTGCGGCTCTTATCGTTTGCCATAGAAAACATCCTTGATAAAACATAAAACGTTGCTGGTAAACTACCCTATTCCATTAACCGATCTTCACCAAAACCAGCAGGTCTTGAGAACTCAACATTTTAGGGCAGTATGCAAAATATTATGTGATTCTGTTTGAATTTGCGGCTGTTATCGTTTGCCATATAAAATACCCTTGATAAAACAAAAAACGTGGCAGGTAAACTACCCCTTACCCTTAACCGATCTTCACCAAAAACAATAGGTCTTTATTACTCAACAAAATAGGGCTGTATGCAAAAACTTATTTGATTTTGTTTGAATTTGCGGCTCTTATCGTTTGCCATAGAAAAAACCCTTTTAAAACATAAAACGTTGCAGGTAAACTACCCCTTTCCCTTAACCGATCTTCACCAACACCAATAGTATTGAGTACTCTACAATACAGGGCTGTATGCAAGACATCATTTGATTCTGTTCGAATTTGCGGCTGTTATCGTTTACCATAGAAAAAATTACCCTTGATAAAAAACCGTTGCTAGTAAACTACCCCTTTCCCTTAACCGATCTTCACCAAAAACAACAGGTCTTGAGAACTCAACAAATCAGGGCTGTATGCAAAATATTATGTGATTATGTTTGAATTTGCGGCTGTTATCGTTTGTCATAAAACATACCCTTGTTAAAACATAAAACGTTGCTGGTAAACTACTCTTTTACCTTAACCGATCTTCAACAAAATCAACAGACCTTGAGTTCTGTATAATTCAAAGAGGTATGCAGAAGAGTAGTTGATTCTGTTTTAATGTACGGCAGTTATCGTTCGTCATAAAGAAATTACCCTTTTCAAAACATAAAATGTTCCTGGTAAACTACCCTATTCCCTTAACCGATCTTCACCAAAACCAACATGTCTTGATAACTCTACAATTCACGGCTCTATGCAAAACATTATTTGATTCTGTTTGAATTTGCGGCTATTATCGTTTACCATATAAAAAATTACCCTTGATAAAAAACCGTTGCTGGTAAACTACCCCTTTCCCTAAACCGATCTTCACCAACACCAATAGGACATGGGAAATCTACAATTCAGGGCTGTATGCAAAAGAGTAATGTATTCTGTTTTAATTTGCGGCTGTTATCGTTTGCCATAGAAAAAAATTACCCCCGATAAAAAAAAACGTTGCAGGTAAACTACCCCTTCCCCTTAGCCGATCTTCACCAAAATCAATAGGTCTTGAGAACTCTACAAGTCAGACCTGTATGCAAATAATCATTTGATTCTGTTTGAATTTGCGGCTCTTATCGTTTGCCATATAAAATACCCTTTTAAAACATAAAACGTAGCTGGTAAACTACCCCTTTCCCTTATCCGATCTTCACCAAAATCAACAGATTTTGAGAACTCTATAATTCAGGGCAGTATGCAAAAAATTGTTTGATTATGTTTGAATTTGCGGCTGTTATCGTTTGCCATATAAAATACCCTTGTTAAAACATAAAACGTTGCTGGTAAACTACCCCTCCCCTTAACCGATCTTCAACAAAATCAACAGACCTTGAGTTCTCTTTAGTTCAAAAAGGTATGCAAAAACCTAGTTGATTCTGTTTAAATTTATGGCAGTTATCGTTCGTCATATAAAAATTTTCCCTTGTTAAAACATAAAATGTTGCTGGTACACTACCCCTTTCCCTTAACCGATCTTCACCAACACCAATAGGTATTGAGAACTCTACAATACAGGGCTGTATGCAAAACATCATTTGATTCTGTTTGAATTTGCGGCTGTTATCGTTTACCATAGAAAAAAATTACCCATGATAAAACACCGTTGCAGGTAAACTACCCCTTTCGCTTAACCGATCTTCACCAAAAACGACAGGTCTTGAGTACTCAACAATTTAGGCCTGTATGCAAACAATTATTTGATTCAGTTTGAATTTGCGGCTCTTATCGTTTGCCATAGAAAACATCCTTGATAAAACATAAAACGTTGCTGGTAAACTACCCTATTCCATTAACCGATCTTCACCAAAACCAGCAGGTCTTGAGAACTCAACATTTTAGGGCAGTATGCAAAATATTATGTGATTCTGTTTGAATTTGCGGCTGTTATCGTTTGCCATATAAAATACCCTTGATAAAACAAAAAACGTGGCTGGTAAACTACCCCTTACCCTTAACCGATCTTCACCAAAAACAATAGGTCTTTATTACTCAACAAAATAGGGCTGTATGCAAAAACTTATTTGATTTTGTTTGAATTTGCGGCTCTTATCGTTTGCCATAGAAAAAACCCTTTTAAAACATAAAACGTTGCAGGTAAACTACCCCTTTCCCTTAACCGATCTTCACCAACACCAATAGTATTGAGTACTCTACAATACAGGGCTGTATGCAAGACATCATTTGATTCTGTTCGAATTTGCGGCTGTTATCGTTTACCATAGAAAAAATTACCCTTGATAAAAAACCGTTGCTAGTAAACTACCCCTTTCCCTTAACCGATCTTCACCAAAAACAACAGGTCTTGAGAACTCAACAAATCAGGGCTGTATGCAAAATATTATGTGATTCTGTTTGAATTTGCGGCTGTTATCGTTTGTCATAAAACATACCCTTGTTAAAACATAAAACGTTGCTGGTAAACTACTCTTTTACCTTAACCGATCTTCAACAAAATCAACAGACCTTGAGTTCTGTATAATTCAAAGAGGTATGCAGAAGAGTAGTTGATTCTGTTTTAATGTACGGCAGTTATCGTTCGTCATAAAGAAATTACCCTTTTCAAAACATAAAATGTTCCTGGTAAACTACCCTATTCCCTTAACCGATCTTCACCAAAACCAACATGTCTTGATAACTCTACAATTCACGGCTCTATGCAAAACATTATTTGATTCTGTTTGAATTTGCGGCTATTATCGTTTACCATATAAAAAATTACCCTTGATAAAAAACCGTTGCTGGTAAACTACCCCTTTCCCTAAACCGATCTTCACCAACACCAATAGGACATGGGAAATCTACAATTCAGGGCTGTATGCAAAAGAGTAATGTATTCTGTTTTAATTTGCGGCTGTTATCGTTTGCCATAGAAAAAAATTACCCCCGATAAAAAAAAACGTTGCAGGTAAACTACCCCTTCCCCTTAGCCGATCTTCACCAAAATCAATAGGTCTTGAGAACTCTACAAGTCAGACCTGTATGCAAATAATCATTTGATTCTGTTTGAATTTGCGGCTCTTATCGTTTGCCATATAAAATACCCTTTTAAAACATAAAACGTAGCTGGTAAACTACCCCTTTCCCTTATCCGATCTTCACCAAAATCAACAGATTTTGAGAACTCTATAATTCAGGGCAGTATGCAAAAAATTGTTTGATTATGTTTGAATTTGCGGCTGTTATCGTTTGCCATATAAAATACCCTTGTTAAAACATAAAACGTTGCTGGTAAACTACCCCTTTCCCTTAACCAATCTTTACCAATATCAACAGATTTTGAGAACTCTACAATTTAGGGCAGTATGCGAAAGAGTAGTTGATTCTGTTTGAATTTGCGGCTGTTATCGTTTTCCATAGCAAACAATTACCCTTGATTTTAAAAAAACCGTTGCAGGTAAACTACCCCTTTCCCTAACCGATCTTTACCAAAAACAATAGGTCGTGAGTACTCTACAAATCAGGGCTGTATGCAAAAAATGATTTGATTCAGTTTGAATTTGCGGCTGTTATCGTTTGCCATAATAAAAAATCCACAGACACACAGACAGACACACAGACAGACAGACAGACACACACACACACACACACACACACACACACACTTTTCGTAAAACGACTTTTTTCATGTTTTGAGTGTAGTACAATCAGAATCTGCAATAATCTCGAACACGATTTTTTTTGCCATCACCATACTTCCATTTCCTTAAGGAACATGGAAGTAAAATGATCATAAATAAAAATAAAATAAAATGAATTCAAGGAAAAATCCAAATAAAAACAAATAAGTACCACAGAAAATGCAATCATAATTTAAATAAATAAAAATAAATTAAAAACGACTAAGCAACACCTATGAGTAATGAAAAACAGGGTATGAAAATAAACCAAAAAACTAAAAGTAAATAAGGAAATACCCAGGTAGGATAGGAGTAAGTAATGCAAAACCCAAAAGAAACCGACATACCTAATAAAACTATTTTTATCGAAGAAACAAAGTAGGAGAATAAGTTCAAGTAAAGAAAAACCTAGAACAAACCGATACCCCAAATATAAGGACTAATTTTGAAGAAACAAGATAGGATAGTAATAAGTAAGGCAATACCCAGAACAAACCGACATCCAAAATAAAAGAACTGAAATGGAAGAAACCACATGGAAGGACAAGATAAAGTAGGGAAATACACAAGTAAACCTAGTAATAAGGGAATAAAACCCCCAAAAGAAATCTAACTAATGAAAGTATAACACCCAAAACAGAAAATGATGTGAAGTAGATATAGACAAAAGTGTTTAGAGGTATAAGTAAAAGTGCACCCACGAAAGTTATTTTATAATGGAAAAAACACACCTTCATAATCCTCTATAAACAAGATTCTTGATCTTGGAATACTATAAAACTTATTTAGAGATAAGATCCAAGAATAACAGAGGACCAGTGCAAGTTATCCTATTACAATAAATAAACTTCAAGTGTCAGTGTTTTAAATACTTAAACTAAGTAAATTTGTGCCTTTACCCAACTTTGAAGTTTATGTATCAACTACAAAAATAATATTTTCTAGAATATTATGATAAAAATAGACTACAAATGTTTTAAGAAATTGCCACTCTTTATCTGACTACATTTTATAAAATGAGATAGATAGAGTAAGAGCAGGTAATAAATAAGTGGAGTGACAAGGGGTACATCCCAATATAAAATAAAAACAGCTAAGACTGCACAAAATTAAATTTAAGAAATAAGTTAAAAAAGAAAGGACATATGTGTTTTGTTTGTGTTAAGTTCAGTGAACTCAAGGCTGAAATGTCTGAGTTTGAATACTATTTTTTGTTATGAAATATTTGTTAGGAGTTAATACATATTATCAATGCTAAATGTTCAAGCAGTTAAGTAAGCTAATTTTCATTAATATTGTATTAGAATAGAAGGTCAGAAGGGGTATAAGCAAGCTGTATTATCCAGAACCTTTGTATGTAAAAACAGATAAAATCTAGGCCAAATGGTTAAAAACAACAACATTATAATTGATAAATAAGTCTAGTAAACTAGTTAAACTGATGAAATTTGTATAAGGTAAATCAAACACAGTATATTATAAATGAAACTATACTTTAGGAAAATATTAGAAAAAGGTAGGAAAGATTATTGGAAAAAATGCAAAGGTAATAACTGAAAAATCCAAGGGGGGAGTCCGAAATTAAAGAATAATATTTAAAAAGGATAACTAATTAATAAGATTACGAAGAATTAATGGAAAATAAACATATTATTTCAATCTGAGATTTTGTACAATCATAATTATAACATAATACAAATGGCAAACCTTTTAAGAGGACAGGAAGTACAATTTTAAGGCCTACAGTTAGAAATACAGTAAATATGGCATTTTTAGATAAAAAAACTTCGTAAAAATATCTTATTTGGTATCAAATCAAGGATAATAAACTGAAGAAAGAGATTATGTATTTAATATTTAATAAAGTTAAATAATAATAAAAATGTATTCAGTAGTATAATGTAAAAATCAGTTATGTAGCGGAAATGCTAAAAATTTAAAACAATGCATTTTTAATATTAACTTGGCTAAGACGTTTCGGATGAAGAAGGAAGTAAAAACAGTACTTTGTCTAGTACACATGAGACGAGCTCTAGCTCTAATATTATCGTATATCGAAGGAAGAAAACATGGCTTTCATCAACCTAGCCTATTCAAAGTAAAAAATCGCAAATTTTGGAAAACTTTAAAACTAAATTAAATTCAGTGAAACAAACAATTATAACTATTAAATAAACTTACATTGAACCGGAAAAGTGAATTAATTAATTTAAACACGTAAAAACGATAATACTGAATATAAAGTCGGAACGTGCCATTTTCGACCTTATTGACTAAAGTGCACTACAAACATTATACAACACTAATCCACTAGGTGAATCACAGAACACTGAACAAGGACAACTACACGAAAAAACCAGAAGGAATAATCACTACTACTGAGACGAGGAAACTTGGAAGAAACTACTTTTATTTGAAGAGAATTCTGTCGTGAAGTCGTCATTTTAACATATGCAGTCCTGAAGCAGCCATCTTTAACTCCCACAATTCAAAGTATACCACAGCTAGTTTCGTCGTCAACGTCAAATGGTTCGAAATTTTACATTAATAAACATTATAAATATTGAATGAATCTTTGCATTTTTAATTCTTAAGCTATTAATTGTAAGTTTTATACTTTCCTAAACTTACCCTTTCTCTGACTATATAATATAACCGTTAAAGAACTTAAATTTAATATTAATACTTTACGTAAAAATAATCGATCGCCCTGAGATACGAGTCGATACCAACTGTTGCAAAATCGATTTAATATCGACACCTTAATAATTTGTTAAATAAAAACTGGAATTTCACAATTTTGACTTATATTTTTTTCAAAAGGTATAATTAACATAACATAAGATAATATTTTAACAACGAACTACACGAAAAGCGGCAATTACCAAGGTGAAAGGAGAATACTCTCAGAAGAAGAAGAACCGTTAATCGATCAGTGCCGTAGACAATCTGATTAACGCAGAACTTAATTCTAGTTACCAAAAGGTGATATAATTGTCAAAAACAGTAATAACAGATTTAAAATTTTACACCAATACATTATGAAAATTAATTACTAAATAATAAAAACAACAAAAACCATTCTCAAAATATTTTAAAAAACAAAAAAATTTTTCTTATTTTGTTAACAAACACGAATTTTACATTTTGTTACAACATGCAGCCCAACACTATTTAATATTTTCCTCAATAAAAACGAAGTAATGGTGTTTAGAAGAAAATATCCTATATGATCAACCACTTGAATTACTATCGAAACAATAGAACAACTGTCTCAATTTTAATACCTGAGATTTAAATTTTTAAATGAATTTGACGAGGACTTAAAAAGAACGTTAAGCAAGATCCAAGCGATTATTGAAAGTATTAAAAGAGTGTTAAAGATTAAAGGAGCCAAGAAGCGGAACACAGATGAAATCATAAAAATATGTAACGTAATGACCGTTTTATGGTTCCAAAGAAAATAGTGTTAATTAAAAAGACTGTTTTGAAGAGTGTTATTATAAGATAATCAAGTATGCTCTCGGCTAATAATAGAACAGAGAAGGAAGCCTACACGTAAGCAATGCCGGCAAAATAAAAGGTAATGAACTGCGTGAGCTAATTTTAATTTATTAGCTTGAAGACAAAAGGTAAGGCTCTTGCAATAAATGTCTTGTAGATCTAGGTAGGAACAGGTAATTACGCCTAATCCTAGAAATAAATGGAAGAAAAAAGAATTAAAGGAATTTATATGAATATTTAGTTAAATAACGACTGAGAGTAACTTGCAACAGCTGAAAATTGAATCGGAATATCTTCAAAAAACGTATGTCCTATGTCATATCTGAATTTAACTAGAAGCCAAATCAAATCTCACAAACGTAGCTGTTTACAAATGGCAACGAAACAAAGTTATTTCTTCCTTGTTGTTTCTCTGTGAAAACAATCTTTCCTGTCCGGTACAAAAATCTTTTGTGATTTCCCTTGGGTATTTTATGTCATACGTGAAACTACATTTTATGGATGAAACATATACTTCTACGTCAACTAGTGATGACACAATCTGTGTATACAGTATTTTGAATACACAATCTAATGCACTTTTGCAGCACAAACGATTCATTACTATAAACATGTCTTCAGTGCCAAGTAGAATTATAAATCACACAGATCGGAATAATATGTGATAGCACTTTTGGCCTATCATGATTACAATAACAAATTTGGTCAACCTCGGACAATTCCTAGTATAACTTTATGATAAAACCGCCGATTTATGACTGTTAAGTCTTCTTCGCAATTGTTCCCCTTTCTAAAATTTATATTTCAATCGGACAACTTTTCGGTTCAGGACATACACTTTTCATGGAATTTTCTGTATTCTAATTTTTATTTACACCATTACACTTCATATTTTATAAAACTCTATAAACTTCATATTATTTTGTTGTGTATGCAATTCTACGTTGTGTACATTGAGACGCAATTGAAGGAGCAAAATTTGTAAAACAAGTATCAAATTGTAACTGTTGCAAATTTTGCAATTGTTAATTACATTTTTTTCTGTAACTGGTGTCAACAGAGTAGTGATGTCTCAATTTTTCGTATAAAATTGGATTTTTGAGATAATATATTACACATGTGTTAATAATTTATGTAATATTAAATTAACAATTAAATATTGCATGAAATTATACAGACAACAACATGTATACTCTGTCACTCTTGTATTTACGTTTAGGGCAACGAGCTACTGTGTCACCTACGAATGCCTCCCTATTACCTCTCACTCTCCTCGGCTTTCTGCAAAATATGTATTCTATGATTGTGTGTGTGTGTGTTTTGGGGCACTAGAATCAAATGAAAACTTATAACCAACGTATGAACAGTTGCATAATCAAATCACTAATGCCAACTTTGATCTGTCAGCACATTTACGGACAAAAGCCATTCCTCTAGTCTTATTTGCAGGGGTGAAACAAAGAGAGGATTTTTTTTTTATCTACAAAGTCACGATTGAAAGCCTCAATGACAAATTTAAAACTCACCCATACTCACCTCAATTCCTTTTTAAGGAAACAGTTTTCTCAACTATCAATAACTTATAATATTAAATTAAGAAATGCTTAAAGACTTAGTTATGTAACTTTGTAATTTTTAAATAATTTAATTGAATTTCGTAAATTTGTGTGTGGATATTTTCAAAAATTTCTATCTTTTTAAACTATTGTGCCACAAAATTTTGAAATAAAAATGAACCCAGTTTTTAAATTGACGTTAATTGTCTTTTTAATTTGATACACTACTAAGATTATTTTGATCCTTCAAATTTTTGACCCGTAATTTTTTTGCACAACGCCCGTTTTTGTTAGATGGTAAACTTTAAAAACAATGGGTGCAAATTTATGAAAATCGTTAGTGCATTCTAAAGTAATCTTGAGGCATACCCCATATATGCAGTCACGCATATAGTGGTCATCTTTTCGTACAAACACTTGACATAATATGCAATTTAGTTATTTAATATGCACTTGTGTAGTCGTAGTCGCTGGTCATATAACGACAGAAATTATGTTAAATACTGTTCCTAATAAAATAAGCAAAAACATATCTAATTGAACGATAATAAATATCACCAGCTGTAATTTAATATTATTGTTATTTAAGAGATTAACTCTGTAGATGAGGTAGGATAAACCCTCACAGCCGTTTTAGCATACGATAACCTACGTCTTAAGGTTAATACACAGGCGTTTGTACATGGGTGTAAGTACAGCAGTAGTATTGATAGATACAAAACACTCACAACTCCAACTCTTCACAACCTTACACTCGTATTTTTGTGTAAAAATTATAATTATAATTATACTATAAGTAATAATAATATAATAATGATTGATAATAACAATCTTTATAATTACTAGAATTGTAATCATAAATATTGTTACAAGTATATTTAGCCTAAGTTGACTACGTAAGAAATTAAACGACAGCAAGAAGAAATGATAATAGTAATCGTGTGGCATGTAGCAAATATATAATTTAATAATATAATATATTATTGAAATATTACATAAATCAGCCCGTTTTATTCCATTCGAAAAAGTAGATGTGGATGAAGACATGAGGCAATTACTTGTGCATATTGTTAATTGCAAACATCTGTGTGATTATTAGTATATTTGTCTAGACCTCACGTTTGGAGTGCCAATATATGTAATTAAATGAATAGATTTCTAAAAAAATTATTTATTTCTTTTTTCTTTTTTAATGGTTGAGAAGCCTCCATTTGTAGGCGCCAAATATGTAAATAAAATCTGAGTGTTTCTTAATTTATTTTTAATTATTTTATTTTAATTTTGATTTATTTTTATTAACTGTGTTCTTATTAACACCTCTCGTTGGAGCGCCAAGTTTTGAATGCAATGATTTTTAATTGATGTAACTGGTGTAGAGATAATTACGTATATTAAATTCAAAATAAAAATAATTAGTTAAGTATTTGTTTCTTGAACATATAAATAATTTAAAATCGAAATATTATCGTGGCTTACCTTGATACCCAAAGCCAGTACCAGATTTCGCCTCAATTTTCGTCAGCGTAAGCACTCGTATTTTCGATAATTTACTAATTATTCTAAGTAATTACACCAGCTTTTTTTATACAGTTTACTTCAATATTCTTTTATTGGTTTCTTAAACCTTTGCTTTAATGTAAAACAAATACATACTTTCTGAACATTAGTTACCCAAGCTAATTAATTAATTGCTCAGAATTTGGCACTATTAAAAAGTCTCAGGAAATAAGTTTATTACATTTAGGTTAATTCGACTAAAATATTTTAACCTGTGTTCATTTGACTACAATAAGTTTCTCGAAAATGTCCCCAGTGAAGTACAAATCATCACAGTTCTTCGATATATTATATACAGTAAATAATTGCTTACAACTAAAGAACGAAACCGTTTTCGCGAGTGCCTCTTGGTTAACAACAACTTCATTTCTTAATTCTACGTCCAAACAAATAATTATCTTACAACTAATAAGTCACAACAGTGTTAGTGTTTAGTGTTTTCAGTGTTTGTTCAAATAATTAAATAGTGTATATTCAGTGTCACAGTTGGATTATGTTGAAATAGTAATTTGGATTAATCTCACCGATATTTTATACACTTTCCTATTTCTGGTATGATATTTTCACAACTTAATATGTATACGTTACTATTCACAGTTCACTTGGTTGATTATTCACTGAATTAAAAATCACTATTGGATATTATTAACGCAACCTCTCTTGCGTTCGAGACTTATTAATCATTTATTGGCCACAAGTATTACAGGGATCTCGTTCTTAACTCTTCGAGGTTCAATAATTAACTAACTCTCGTGTGTAAATGTTTCTGGCTTCTCGGTGCAGAATTGGAAAAATTCCGACTGGTCGAAGCCTTAGACATTGTCATTTGATGCGTCGTTTTTTCTAGTTCAAATATACCTCCAAATACTAATTTCAAAACTCCCATCTTATGCTAGATACAATGTTAATGAGATTGTCATAAATGAAATCCCCTTTTTTCGCTGATCATTTTGATACCTCAGAAGAAAGGTTTTTTTCAGTATCTTTATATGTTACATTTTTGATTTTTGACCCAAATTTATGTTTTATGCTTAAAAGTACCCCTTCTGCACCCTCAATGTTATAAAACAATTTCTATTTACTTTAAATATAATATTAATAGTTAAATAAATTGATATCAATACTGGTAATGAAAAATGTTAACATCATTGTCTTATAAAACCTATTGACTGTGGTACAAACATAATATTGTTCTATGTAGGATACACTTCAACATCATTAATTTTTTAATACACATTGCTTACTTATAAAATATAATCATACTATGAATCTACTCTCTACCTTAATTCAGTTATTTTAAAACTTACCCTAATACAAATACAAGTTTTATAGAATAACATTTAACTAAACAATTTCCTTATTTATCAAACATAATAATTATCCTGACATACTTTATCATCTAATAGTTGGTTCAGGATTCTTAATAATAATCTCACAAGTTTTATATAACAAAATTTAGTTAAACATTTAGGTATTAGTCTTCTTTAGATTTTAATTGTCATTACGTTCTTTTAGAATATCTAAACACAAATACCTAGTCAAGTCATAATTTCTAGTTACAGTTTTACACCTATTGATACACAATTATGGTTTCATATAACTGATTCCTGAATTAACACAATTTCCATTCACAATATAATATTAATCAGTTATACCTAATGTGATACGGCTCTAACCTATTTTTAATACAATATGATATAAAATATTTAATTGAAATAAGTGTCACAATATTTTGATCAGACATGTATACTTTCCTTGATTATTATATACAAGTTTTATAATCTTAACCAAACCTATTAAGACATATAACTTATAAAACGAACTTAGTACTTTACTATTATTTTGTACTTCAACTAGTTTTAGTAACTTGGTTAGGTTATGCACTTTGGCATATGTATATTCTTTAACATGTATGAGTTTTAATACAGTATATATTTTAAGGGAACCGTCACGTTACAATATGAGTTAACGTAAACAGAAACGTTTCTTGTAATTAATATACAAATAACCCAAGTAAGTTGGTCGTAACATTATTATAACAAAAGCAGGTTATTGTTGGTTCACCTTTATAAATTATATTTAACCTTTACTCACGTCGTTTAACATTTGTTTAACAAACTCAACAACAGCATCAACGAACGATAACGCAAAAAGTTTCTCTACGGTTACTGAAAAACAAAAGACTTGCTAACACGAACGTCTTTTGTATATAAAGTCAGCTGCCACACTTTACGTTCTATACTTAATTAAATACACTTTACCCACAACAACTGAATTCATTATGTGTGCCATACACTGACAACACGGAATCACAGTATATTGTTTCCGTATCCGTTATTAGTTGTCTCAGCGTGAATGTAAGTGTAATATTATCAAAACTCAAATCTTCATTGTCATTCTAATGGTGAAGAAAATAGCGTAATCCAAAATTCTAATTAACAAAGAGCCAATGCAGATTTGTATCACAAATTCAACAACAATCTTCAAATTGTATTGCATCCTATCCAAAATGTACTTATACAAATATTTTCTAATTTTACATAAATAAATATATATATATATACACATATATATATATATATATACATATATATATATACATATATATATATATATACACATTGCAACAGTACACAGGATATGAAGTTCATTTAAGTGGAATACTAATGGATATATAACATTTTCTGATGGCCATAGACATGTTTTAAATTGATTTTGTTATCTCTTTGTAAAATAGTCATACGTTTTGAACCAAGCTATGTTTTAAAAAGTATATCATGTCAAAATGTTCACAACTTTATTCTCTTTTATATCATGTGAAATATTTGTGTGGAAGTGCGCGGGTGCGCGTGTGATTTAGATTTTATTTAGTAACTTCGATAAAAATTAACATTTCGTTCTGAAACTGGGACAGAGTATTCTCATGGTTATAAGCTACATTATCCATATAATCAATTCTCCACGACTATAATTTTTATATGGCTTTCTTAACAAAATCCGTCGTCTTTTATTCTCGTTATCTCCTAGAAAGTAATAAAATTTGTAGATTAAATCTGGACAGGCCTTTGCAGAATCGGACGGCGTTTAAGCACGATTTTAGTCGATCTGTGACGTTGCTAAAGTTTCAACCAATCAGAGGGTCTAAAATTTATTTGAGATGGTCCTCTGTCGAGAGCACTTCGTTCAGTTTCTTCTTAGGACTTGCCATAGAAACACGTACTCGCTGTCACGAGTTTTTCGTGACAAGACAGGCCGTTTTCATTTAAACTTAGAAGTTGGTTCACGGGTCGAGGTCTTACACCTCCTGTCGCAACGGATTGACAGTTTGCGTCGACACCATGCGCTTCCCGCACCTCGACTGGACCGCTGTAATTGCACGTCGACCGTTAGAAGATCACTAACGCTGACAATTCACGTCGTTGCACCTACGCACACTGCGATACAAACTGTTACTGTTTACAATTTAAATTTACTTAATCTCAGGGATTTTAACTGGGTAAAATAGATCTGGGTGTATTGATCTTACACAAACTCCGGATTCTTGAAGTGTTCTCGCGTAACTATCAAAATATCTCGGTAGATATTTTGTCCCTAGCGGATATCTTCCACTATACGCGAAAAGCACTAGAAGGATCTATTTTTTTATTTGAGTTCTGTAAGTGGTATTGGTTTCGAAGACCTCGAACCGTGAACCAACTTCTAATTCTACAGGAAAACGACCTATCTTGTCACTAAAAACTAGTGGTAGCGAGTACGTCTTTTTATAACGAGTCCTAAGAAGAAACTGAGCAGTGCGTCCGCTAAAAGCGTCCGTCTCAAATAAATTTTGGATCCTCTGATTGGTTGAAACTTTAGCAACGTCACAGATGAGAACACAGATAGACTGAAATCAGGCTTAAACTCTGTCCGATTCTGCAAAGCCTGTCTAGATATAATTTACAAATTTTATTACTTTATATGAGATAACGAGAATAAAAGACGACTGATTTCATAAAAAAAAAAACATAAAAATTATAGGTGTGGAGAATTGATTATATGGAAAATGTAGCTTATAACCATGAGAATACTCTGTCCAAGTTTCAGAACGAAATGTTAATTTTCCTCGACATTATTAAACAAAGTGTAAATCACACTCGAACCCGCGCACTTGCACACTAATATTTCACATGACATACAAGAGAATAAAATTGTGAACATTTAGACATGATATACTTTTTAAGACATAGCTTGGTTCAAAACGTATGACTACTTTACAAAGGAAGAACAAAATCATTTTAAAACATGTCTATGGCCATCAGAAACTTTTATATAGCATTAGAATTCCACTTACATGAATTTCATATCCTTGTGTACTGTTGCAATATATATATATACAAAATTTTATTTAAATTTCATAAAAATGTATTAGTGTATTAAAAAAACATTTTTTAATGCGGGGTCTTCCCAGCTTACCCAAGACATAAGCAGGCAGGGTAACTTCTCAGGCTGGTAGGGTGACTTGGAATGCAAATTTCATATGTATAAGTCTTACTTTAGCAGCCTCGATTGTGTACTGAACTGACTTAATTGACGCTGTTTTCACAATAATTTCCTTAAGCCTCTCTAGTTATGTATCGTTAGATTCAATTTAAATGTATCAATTTTTGCTCTCATGCTACTTTGTATTGCATGTAGCCTTATGGATCGTTGTTTTTCGAGTAACGAAATTATCCCTTCGAGTTTGAAATATTTTCAACTGACTCTCAGTTCAGTTATATCAACTATAAGTACTTTTAGAATCACTATAAATTAAAAAAATTAAAAACATCTAACAATATGTTAAAATTAAAGATGTTAAGTCACTAACTTGTTAACATTATTTCAGGATGCTGTTTGTAATCTCAACATTATAGATTAATTTAGGAATTTAAATATTATTGTAGAGCATTAAATTATTAATAATGTATATTAATATTACTATATTTTGAATACTGTGTGGCATTCAAATAAACATTTATTTTAGCTTCTAATTGTTTAAAATGTAAAATAAAGCATTAACAAAACCCGTGAGATCATTCAAAAGGAATCCTGAATATTTGTATTTCTTCAATATTTTGTGATTTCTTCACGAATATTATTTGGTGTTCGTCCCTAAGGAAGGTCTTAAAATGGCAAAAGCTCTCCAAGCTGTCCTATCGGGTGCCAGTCTTTCCGTTTCTTCCTAACACCTTCTAATTATAATGCTTTCTATTAACTTAATTCTTCTACGCCCTCTTTTTTTCTCCTTTTATGACACCCTCCATGCCAGTTGTAAGCAAGCAGTCTCTTCTAAAGCACCTCACTTTTTCCGTTGCTCGCCAAACCCACGTCTCATATGCTTCTAACCTTTTTTCATCCGATCGGTCCGACTCGAGTGCGCACTCATGTATCGCGGATATGTGTGGAATTGTTTTCCAATATTTGGAACTTTAATATGTAACGACCTCGATAAGAGTGAGTTTTTATTTCTGAAGACGAAACATATGTTTCGAAACGCGTTAATCAATCGAACGCAACACGAAATCACACGACGGAAGAAATAAGGTAAATATTATACAGATTTTGTCAATAAGTGACTTGGATACCAATTCAAACATGTCTTTCAAGTTTTTTCATCCTCCTTCTTCAGGGTTCATGTCTCCGCACCATATAAAGCAACGCTCCACACAAAACATTTGGTCAACCTTTTCCTCAAATTCTTATTAATTTTGCTACTCAGTAGTCTTTTCTTCCCATTAAATGCCTCCTTCACTATAGCAATTTTTGCTCTAATTTCACGTGCAAGACATATCTTTACCTATCAAGCTTCCAAGATATTTAAACAATTCCACCTGTTGCATTTTGTCTTCACGATAAAGAAAATTATATTACTTGGCTTAATATTTAATTTTACAGTAGATTCTAGTAGACGTAGCAACAATTTAAATACTTTACAAAATTACATACACAAATTTGTTTTACTATGTAACTTTTTTCTGTTTCTATAAAACAGTATGATCTCCATATAAAATACTTTGTTACATTATGTTCATAAATACATCTGTATTCAAATAAATACAGAAAATTATCAGCTTAATTTTTCTAGAATGTTCACAATAATATACAATAATATACATTATCTTAGCGCTTAAAGTGTCATTGTCAAACATAATCTCATATCACTGATTACAAAATATTTAAATAGCGTTATGACAGTACAGTACAACATTGAATTCCACCCAGATCGTCTATGGAGTGCCGCGTAGTATTTACATTTGCATCGTAGATTTATAAGTAGCGTGAATTTATTTTTTCCAGGAAATCAACGCACAATCATTGTACACTACAAAATAAATGAAGCTACACTACAATTTTGCAGTGAAATTTAATTGCAGTACTGTTAGGCCTACTTGTCAATGGAATTGTTTACTTATCCTCTGAATCACAGCGGACTTTGTTTTTGTGTGTCATTGAATTATTTTTCAATAAAAACACGTTGTTAATTAAAACTCTTGTTTCCATTAGTACAATTCTATATTTATAAAAGCATTTATTTTCCATTTTAAGTATAATTAGCGTAATTTGCAAATTTTATATAGTAATTTTTATATTCGTATTTATAAAATAGATTTGTTAATTTTTATATGTTAATATAATACATTCTATATTGCCGTTAATGTAATATATTCTATAATAACTATACAAATTCGTTAATTAATTATTTTTTACCTTGTTTTTATACCATCATGTGACTCTGTTTACTCGTTTTTACAGATAAGTTTCAAGATTTATGCCACATCTTCAGTATGTATCGACTGATGTTTCCTTAGAAATAAAATTAAAATCTCAATTCACATGTACCTGGCACATAATTGATGGTTTTACAAATAATTTTTCTTCTTCTTCTTTTTCTTTTTCTTCTTCTTCTTTTATCAGAGACTAGGTGAATCACCTGTTCCAGTCCCAAAGGAATATGCACACTTCACCAACGCTACCATTCATCAATTTCATCATTTTGTTCGGATGTGTTTGAGGAGGAATAAAGTCTACAAATTTATCAAATGCATGGAACAAATTCTCTTGGATGAAAAACTTAGTCCTAAAGAAATGGATGAATGCGAACCTGTACTTTGTTGTCTAATAGGCTTGTATTGCCAAACTTCTTTAGGCATCCTGCCATCTAGCATCCTATTCCGATGAGTAATCTGTCTCTCTTTAAAAAAAAATATAAAAGTATTAGTTGTACGTGTGCAGTACCCGTAAATTTACTAAGTGCACTGCCTATACAGACAGTCTGTGCAACATTTGCACCAATCGCTAACTCAGTGAGTCAGCTGGTACGATTATGGCATTTGTTAAAGTGGAGCAAAAATAGGTTTAACTTTGTCACGTCTTTGAATACTTTTTTGTATTCTTTAGTTTTTATTTTCATTTTTATTATTTTGGAAATAATGCTACCATTTCCCTAAGTGTATTTATTATTACCATTTTTACGTGTGTAATCGTTTGCAAGAATTTCCAATACCAAGAAACGTGAAACAAAAACGTATCAAAAGCAAGTGTAAGTTGTTATCTGATGATATGAAGGTGAAGGGTATTCAAACTACAGAACTGTATATAGCACATAGGTTTGGTTTATAAAAAAATTAATTTAAATTATCAAATTACACACTGGAAAACCTTGTAGATTTTAAACTTTCGAAATCATTTTATAATGTTAAAATTATTAAAACAGGAATTAAATTGTTTCAGTTTCGATTTAAAAGATTTAAATAGACATTAATCTATTAATAATTGCCCTCTTCAATCCTTAAAACTATGTGTCTACGGTATTTAATCAGAATGTTTTGACAATCTTGCTTATTTGAATACTTATGACTTTATTTATCCATATTTTATATAATCACTTTAAAATAATCTCTTTCATATACACCATAATTAAGGATTGTCACCTACACCAACTTTTGTTCAGTTTCATAATATTTTAAGAATACAATGATTGTTATAGTTTCAGTTTGCTCATCGATTTTTCTTTTACGTCTTCAACGCTAATCAAACGGTTTTCTTTCATGATTATTTTATTTTATTCTAGAGAAAAAGAAACAAACTCATTGAAAAATAATCGAAATGGTTGTAGTTAATGTACCTTCACTATCAATTTTACCTAAAATTCTTGAATGGCAACAACACGTGTACTCGTACATTATCAGAATGCAATTTTAGTAAATTATCTTACAATAGGTTTAGTTGTTTTCTATGAAAAGGTTCTGGCAAGTGGTGTAAAAATCACAAAGCTTTGGTCTTCATTGATCGTAAATAATAATAATAATTTACGGAAGTTAGTTTCTATTTCGATAATACTGTTAGGAAGATTAATGGTTTAAATGTAATGCCAGGATGCAGAAAATAATGTTGAGCGTGGACTGTATTTTAATACATTTATTAATGTTTCATTGCTATTTGATTTGAATAGTAAGGTTGGCTACGTCTGAAAGCATTTGAATATTTGAAATCCACGTCGGGTAAGAAATGTTATATGATGAATTGAGGCGCGAGTACGCGGCACTTCAAGCTACAGTAATGAGTACTGTAGGGCCTAAGGCCTACATAAATTGTCTCGGCGACAAGAACAATGAAAAAATGACAGAACGAAGCAGAGACGCGTTTACGTCCGCTGCTCGCCGACGCACGTTGCACTGTGTTTTAGCCTGAACGCGATAAGCGTAATGCAGAGCGTACAGATTAGCCAACCTTTAAATGTGAAAGTTACCACACTACTGTCCATAGCTGCCCGCAAAAAATCAAAAGATTTTTTAATACATTTTAATAATTTATTATACGAAAACACAATGTGTGTTCTTAATAATAGATGTCAGCCTCAATAAATTGTATTGAACCTTGAGATTGAAATGTTAGATAACAGTTATAACATTAAACTGTTCAGAGATAAAACCTGAATAATGATGATAACAGTTGAGCAGGCCACAGTTGGCTTACAAACTGATTTATACATGAATATAAATGCAAGAATTAGCAATGTATTGCTAATATATATTGTAAGTATACAATATAAGACAATATAAAACATGAATAATACATAGTTTGACAATGTTTGATGATGAATATTCGGTGACTCATCACATGATGGGCCCGATACAAATTGCAAATATTTTATGCAAGTCATGATGGATAGATTAAACCAGTCAAGGCCAGTTGACGTATACATAATAGTATTGAGTGTAAAATGAATAGACAAAAATTATTACAAAATTATACATGTAAAAACATAGATTTAGCATAACGCTGTAATATGATAATTAAATGGTGCATGCTATACCTGACAGTTGCAGGAATGCACAATAAATTGACATGTGAAAACAGATTATACATTGTTGAATGATTGCAAGTACATAAGTGTAATGACATGTGTGTCATAATTGAAAGCATGAATAATAATTGTGCAATACGTGATCGCAAAATACAAATACAAAATATAAAAAGATGTTCGTGGCGCATGATTATAGACAGTAGATGCGGGTAAAACAATGTGTTTTACATAGATACAAAGTTATACATAATAAATACAATAGAAATCGGTTTGGCTAATTACAAATACATGAATACAAGGCACAATAGCACAAGTGACAAGTACAGCAAATGTGTTTATACAAAATGTAATGCATGTGTTGGACAATTGCGAGTAACATATAAATTCATAGAGTAATAAAATGGCACACATATTAACAAAAAATGTGCAAGAAAGATGCATACATGGTTTGTATAGCTGCAGACCATGTGAATATTATATAACAAAATTATTACATAAGAACAAATACTAAGCAAAGACATGACGCATAAATCAAATGTTGTATACACGAAAATACAAAAAAAAATTGAAGCTTTGCATAAATAAACTGACACTTGCTTGAGTAAAACAAACAGTTTCCGAATTGAAAATATACAAATTAAAGCTTATGCTAAAAACAAAGGTGCTTATAACTAACAAAATCTTCTTAGAACATTTGATATATGTGTGTTTGACAAGTACATACATTTAATTTTAAAGAAAAATAAACTCTTTTTTACTGTTCGTCTCTCGCAGGCACCAAACATAACTTATGAATTGGTCTGCGATAGGTGGCAGTAGGCGTACGAACGTCAACTACTCTAATTAGATTGTCTGGTCCGGGAAATGTGGCGGTAATTACCCCAAATTTCCATGCTAATGGAGGCAAGTTATCCTCGATCAGCAAAACCAGGTCACCAATGGAAACGTTTTCCTTTGCGAATTTTCATTTGTGACGTTGTTGTAATTGGTGTAAGTAGTCGCTAGGCCAAGATTTCCAAATGACTTGGACAAACTTCTGGAGAAGTTGCCAACGTCCAAGACGGGAGATGGGAACGTGAGATAAGTCAGGATCGGGTATTGCCGTTAATGGTGCGCAAAATAAAAAAAAAGCCAGGGGTAAGTGGCACTGGATCGTTTACATCCGATGAAACGGCAAATAATGGACGTGAGTTTAGACAGGCCTCTACCTGAGACAAAACCGTAGTAAACTCCTCAAAAGTGAGTATGGACTTGCCGACCACGCGGCGCAAATGATACTTTAAACTCTTTATGCCGCTCTCCCGAAGACCACCAAAATGAGGTGACGAGGGCGGAATAAATGACCATTTAATACCATGAGAGGCCGTAAAGGAATGGATTGATGAGGTGGCATCCTTATTATGCCAAATATTGTAAAGGTCATGCAAAACGTTGCGGGCCTTCCTAAAATTCGTGCCGTTGTCAGAATATAACTGGCTGGGTATGCCCCTACGGGCCATGAAACGACGTAAGGCAGCTATAAACGCGTTGGCCGTAAGGTCGGAAACCAATTCCAAATAAATGGCCCTGGTGACTAAGCAAATGAACAAAGACACGTAGGATTTTGACAGAGTCCTAGATCTCTGCCCGCCATGACGAATCATGAAGGGACCACCATAATCAACTGCGCAGAATAGAAACGGCCGCGAAGGAGTGACCCTAGGAGATGGCAGAATACCAAGCCTTTGAACCTGATGTTTGGTGTTAAATCTGAGACACTTGACGCATCTACGAATGATGCAACGAATGACTATCTTGGCGTTAATGATCCACCAACGTTGACTAAGTGAATGATGGACAAGTTGAGCACCAGCGTGGAGTAGACGAATATGCTCGCACTCGATTATAAGGCGAGTGATGTGAGCCGATGGATGCAAGACAATAGGATGCTTATTGTCATAGGGTAGCTGCGACTGCTGTAAGCGTCCGCCGACACGTATGACGCCAAACTCATCAAGAAACGGGTCCAGAGAAGACAACTTACTCCTAATAGAGACAGAAGACCCATTACGAAGGCAATTAAGCTCAGCAGCGAAGTGGATGGACTGGGATTGTTTTATGATGAAATTAAGAGTAGAATGAATTTCAGCGGGGGTAAGAACAACCGAGATTTTCTCAGCCCTAGAGGGTCTAGTATTTTTGATGAATCGAAAGCAATAAACGTATACGCAAGTCAGACGGTGCAATGAAGAATAGTCCTTTGAAAGATCAATAGATAGGGTAGAAATTAGAGAGAGTTTGGGGGTTTGTTTCCCCTCCGCAGAGCATTCAGGAGACGACAGATTAGAAGGTAAGAAAGTTGAAAAAAGATTGGGCTCAGAAGATTGAGACAGACAAGCGGAACCATGCCACCAAAGTGAACAATCGCGCAAAACGTTGGGGTGACATCACCTAGAAATAATGTCAGCAGGATTATGTTGCGAATTGATATGATGGCATGTGTAGGTTTCAGTGAGACGCTGAATCTCGGCAACATGATTAGCGACGTAGGTCTTCCACCTGGAAGACTGGGCATGAATCCAGTAAAGGGATACCATGGAGTCAGAGTACAGGTGAACGCTATTGATAAGGGAATGAAGAGCAGGGGTGACTTTGAATAAAAGTCGCGATAACAACAAGCAAGCACAGAGTTCAATGCGGGGTAATGACACCTGTCGTAGTGGAGCCACGCGAGATTTGGAACACAGAAGGTGACAAGTGGCCGATGAATCTTGATAAATGACTCTAACGTAAACACAACACCAATAGCCCTTTTCAGAAGCATCCGCAAACCCATGTAATTCAACTATCTTTGCCTTGGACTTGCTGCGAATAGAGCGTGGGACAATAATTTTACCAATTAGATATAACTTATCTTATAATGAACGCCAATGCAAATATAATTGCCCAGAAATTGGCTCATCTCAACCAAGATTGCACAGCCACAGTTGCTGCATAAACTGTTTATAAAGAAAAACAATTGGACCGACGAGTCCGAGTGGGTCATAGATACCCGCGATAATCGACAGGAGTTTCCTCTTAGAGATGCTTGACTCAACTGGAAATGACTTGATCTCAAACAAAAATGAATCTGTAGAGTTATCCCAAAGAATGCCCAATGTACGCACATTGCCTTGTTTGTTTAATGGGAGTGATAAATTATTATGGTCTGCGACCACATTGGGTTCATTTGATGCCCATTTATGCAGAGTAAGGCCATATTGACTCAACAACGTACCCAAGTCAGATTTCAACTTGGTCAGATTATAAATGGTGTCTGCACCCGTCAACAAATCATCGACAAGAAATCATTAATTATAGCTGAAGCAGCGTCAGGAAAAGAAGCTTCATGATCCTTACCAAACTGAATAAGGCAACGAGTGGCCAAAAACGAGGCACTAGCAGTACCGTGTGTTACAGTTCGCAGTACAAAATGTTTAAACTGTTCAAGGGGAAAATTACGCCACAGAATACGTTGATAATGGCAATCCTTACTAGAATTTGTCGATACATCTTCTCGATGTCGGCGATCAGAACATAGTTGTGCATGCGAAATCGCAAGAGAATACAAAAAGATCTTGTTGGACATTTGGGCCTACCAACAAAATATCATTGAGAGAAAGACCATTGGTCGTTTTGGCCGAGCCATCAAAAACGCGCGAAGTTTTGTCGTGGAACTAGAATGTTTAAAAACGGCATGGTGAGGCAAATAGTAGGTATTTGAAACCCTGGAATTGACAGAACAATCGTCGACAAGCGCCATGTGGCCAAGATCCCTATATTCTTGAATAAAGTTTGCGTATCCACGAGCAAGCTCAGAATCGCGCATGAACCGGCGTTCTAAACTTAAGAATCTCGCTTCAGCAGTACCATAGGACTCACCCAACTGGGGATTGTCAGACTCGAATGGTAACGAAACAACGAACCTACCCTCATCATTGCGATGAGTGGACTTAACAAAATGTTCCTCACAAACTGAATCGTTACTAATGGGTGCATTATCAGGGATGGTTTCGGTCTCCCAAAATTTCTCAAGAGACGCTAAAATTTGACTGTCGTTGTTCCTTGCCAAGAACGAAACAGCAGGACCCTTAGAACGGCAATGTTTGGGCAGATTGCCTGCTAGAATGTAGCCTAACTTTGTTTCTTGTATAATAGGAAAGTTAGGACCACGTACATATTTGTTAGCTAAAATCAAGTATAAATAAAATTGCGCTCCTAAAAGTATATCTATGTCAGCTGATATGTGGAAATGTGGGTCAGCGAGGAAAACGTTATCTGGGATATTAAAATGATTTATGGCGAAAGATTGTGCTGGCAGTTTATGAGTCAATGCAGATAAGACTGCACACGTAGCGTCAAAGCTGAACCCTTGATAACGAGAAATAATACGAACAGATGCCAAATTAGTGGCACAACATGCCGCATTATTAAAACCTGTAATCGGTATATTAGATTTAGTCAAGTTAAGTTGCAATTTTTTAGCAAACGATTCCGTACAAAAGTTCACTTGTGACCCGGCATCTAATAAAATTCTTGAAAGCTGTCTGTTACCAGCCCGGTCGATGACGAACACGAGTGCTGTCGACAAAAGAACATTGTTTGCAGACTGGAGCTTAAATGACCAATAATTGCTACTGGTGGCAGAACCTTGTTTTGATACATTATTTATGTGCAGCAATGTATGGTGTCGTTTTGAACAGATCTTACATGATTGTTTGACCTTACAAGTAGATGAAAATGATCTGGTCTTAAACAATCAGTACAGCATTTATGCTTAAATATAAATTGCCCTCGTTCTGATAAGTTTAATTCACGAAATTTGTCACACATGTAAATTGGGTGACTGGCTTTGCAGCATGGGCATAAATAATTATTTGAAGTTGAGTGATAATTCTTAAATGCAGTGCTGCCAGCAGAGTTTCGTAATTTATGTTTTTCAGACTTATTATTAAACCTTAAAGTCGGCTTGTTGAGCTGCTGTCCAGCATCTATCGGTAATGTATTTTCTAATAATTGTCTACGTGCCTTTAAAAACTGTGTAAAGCTTTGAAAGTTAGGAAGATTATCGGGATCTATTGACTCCTTCCATAGTTTAAACGTGGAGTGGTCAAGTTTTGCTGACAATAGTTGTACAGTAATGAGTTCAAATGAATCCACTGACAGTTGCATAGCTGCCAGCGAATTGACTGAAGACGTTATTGTATTTATGAATTCTGCCAAGCTTTGTACAGAGTCTTTGATTGTCGACTTTACTTCTAGCAAATTTTGAATATAATATTTCGCTAATATGAATTTGTTATCATATCTATCGGACAGCAAACTCAACGCTATAGAATAGTTCTCATTACAAATAGGTAAGGCCTTAATTAGATCTAATGGCTCATTTTTGAGCGATGAGTACAAATAATGTAGTTTTTGCACTGAAGTTAGATCAGATCTGGCATGTACCAAGTCCAGAAATATTGAATAAAAGTGCTGCCATTCTAAAATGTTGCCTATGAAGCAGGGTAAACTTATAGGTTGTAATTGCACATTGCTAGTTAATACTTGAGATCCAGTCTGAACATTGAAAGTTTCTATTAATTGGAAGATGTTAGCTTCGGTTGAGTATAAAAGTTTTCCAATCTCAATTCTGTCTTCTTGAGCAGCGTTTATGTCCTTAGAAATTAGTTCAATTTCAGACTGTACCTCATCATATTTTGTTGCTAGACACTTTAGACTTTCCAATCTAACCGTTAAAAAATGTTTTAGTGTTACTGCCTTTATCAAAATTAATTATAGCAGAATTGATTCGCACTATGGCAGACTTTAAGCCGCCTCTCTTTCTGACCAACACTTTGAGGCCTTCTTCCGCCATTGTACGCACCTGTTAGTGATATCGTTGACGTCGTACCTTGTGTGAGATGTCCTGGAGCGTCGAGGCTGTGGAATAGATGGCAGATACACACGGACTGGATAGATGACTGCTCAATCTGGTTTGTAGACGTTAATACATGGATGGACTTGTAGTGGTGTTGTCACGAGGCTCAATGGCGACGAAAGAAATGCTGTCTAACTCCCGACACGGTCGGATCCGCGAACATGCTGAATCTCCCGTGATGGCCAGAAATTGAGGTGGAAAAAATGATGAAAGCCGCTCTGGTATAAGTTGAAGGAAAGTAAAATGATGAATCCAGGCCCGGAGGACCAAAAAAGATGTTAGGAAGATTAATGGTTTAAATGTAATGCCAGGATGCAGAAAATAATGTTGAGCGTGGACTGTATTTTAATACATTTATTAATGTTTCATTGCTATTTGATTTGAATAGTAAGGTTGGCTACGTCTGAAAGCATTTGAATATTTGAAACCCACGTCGGGTAAGAAATGTTATATGATGAATTGAGGCGCGAGTACGCGGCACTTCAAGTTACAGTAATGAGTACTGTAGGGCCTAAGGCCTAAATAAATTGTCTCGACGACAAGAAAAATGAAAAAATGACAGAACGAAGCAGAGACGCGTTTACGTCCGCTGCTCGCCGACGCACGTTGCACTGTGTTTTAGCCTGAACGCGATAAGCGTAATGCAGAGCGTACAGATTAGCCAACCTTTAAATGTGAAAATTACCACACTACTGTCCAAATACCACCAATCTCATCGTATTTCTTGAGCTTCCACTGAATTATGACGAAATTTCCCTACTTGTAAACAAATCATGCCTGCAAAACAGGTTCTCCAAAATGCTTATGTAATAGTTTGTCACTTTAGAGCAGGCTATCTAATAATTTTAAAAATACCTTAAGCGAATTCTTTGACTTTGTATTTCAGAATGTTCAAAGTTGCCTTATACACCCAAACCATGAATCACTCAATCAACTGCCTTATTAACTATGTATTCCATATGTCTGAAAATATACAAAATGTAACACAATGTGAGCCGAAGTTACAAAATATGTTTATAGTGAGCCAATATTTTTATTCAGATGTTTCTAGTGAACAGAATTCAAAAGCCGAAAGAACGTACAGTCGTATTTTTTAAAATATTAAGAAAAGTAAAAATTATTGCCGATAAAGAACTAATAATAATTGTGTTAACAGTTTTACGGAACTTATTCACTTGCATAAAGAAAACATTAAACAGCGATGAAGAGATGCAAAAAAATATAAGAATTAAAAATATAATTTCCGTAGCCAGACATTAATTGTACATTATCTACACTTTGTGTGACATAAATGAATCAATTTTTATTGTTTTATATTAGAAATGGTTCTAACGTTGAATGTCGAAGGCAGTCGCATAGCACTCAATTTAATCACTCAATAATTAATTTATTGTTAAAAACGTTTGTGATCTGTAAAAAATTGATATATTTATTTTTTTTGGGGGGGGAGTGTCGTCTTGATTGTAAGTTGGCCTTGTTAATGTTTGATGCGATTTGTCATGTTAAAGGCATTTTGGTGGCTCCATCATTTTCAAGCCTTTTTCTATATTGCCACAACTTATCACTGAAGTTCCACAAATATTCCACATGTCGCTACAAACATGAAGTATAAGGCTAATGTAGAGTATGTTTGTTACCTTAGTACCATTTTGTGTTCTGCTGCGTACGTTCAGCTGCTACATCTGTCGAATGTTTTAGCTGAAATAAATAAGAAGCTCAATCCTGTTACAAGACAACAAATGTACACAACTGAAAGAGCGTACGCTGAATACCAGCTTTCCCACACCAGATTAAGAAGTGTTGGAGAAGTCGAGTTCATCGTATTTTGAACAAACCTGCTGTTCTAGTATAAAGTCAAAATAATAACTTATTGTAACAGCAAACAACAGACATTTTTACACCGCTAAAAAAATATTTGTATCACTAAAATATTTTGCTTTTTGAAAATTTTTAAAAACGTCGTTGCAACGTTTCAACTTTTCAACGCTCACTAATATGTTTTTAAGTAAAGGATATAAGTATCTATGAATTCATAACATGCGTGCATTTTGTAAATATATAATATGGAAAAGTACCGTATATAAACAATGTGTATTTTATAAGCTATTGATTTCTTTTTTTCAACTACACAAGATAAAACTACAACTTAACAAACAAGTTTTTGATATTGTCAGTGTCAACATATTAATAGTATAATAATATAATCTCTTTTTAAGTAAGATATGATAATACTGTCCTATAACATGCTTTATACGACAATAAAATAAACATTTAATTTCTAAAAATAATTAAATTTTACAAAATTTTGCAATTATATAACAATTGATCGTTAATTTTGCAATGAGTGGTTTGATCGTTAAAGAACACTAACACTTTTGAGATCAAACAACCAAAAAACAATTTTGATCAAAGCCTTTCCACCATTATGTCTAAGTATAGGAGTACTTGTTCTAAACGTATGGTACAGAAGTATATACACAATAAAATAATATAATGAAAAGGAAAAGTTATTGTTCATGAGTTATCAACTATACATATTTTTGGAACTTCTTTTTATAATGTTACCAACCTTATAACATATGACTGGTATCCAATGTTTTGACTAAACAATTATTACAAACACACGCTCACTCTCACACACGCACCACAAACTTCATCAATTTCATCATTTTGTTGGGATGTGTTTGAGGAGGATTAAAGTCTACAACTTTAGCAAATGCATGGAACAAATTCTCTTGGATGCAAAACTTAGTCCTAAAGAAATGGATGAATGCGAATCAGAAGACTTCTTAAAGTAGATGTGTCATTAAAGCATATCGGGTCCTGGCTTGAAGCTGATGAAGATAATCCTGGCCACCACATAATGACTACAGAGGAGTTGCTGGTAGTGCAGCAGAAGAGCTAAAGAGTTCAAAGGAGGAAGAAAATAAAGGATACGACAATACTCGGCCAAAATTTAAAGTAAGCGAAGTAGAATAATATTTAAACTTTGTCACTTAATATGTTCAGCAATCAAGAAGTGACAATACATAGCCCTATTATGATCACTTGCGACACCTTTGTGAATTACTGATTAAACATATTTATCTCAAACAAAAATTAGTAATTTTTAAAGCCATTAAATACGGAAAATGAGTCTGACACACTGTCATCTTGTTTTGGAAGAAGTTAGATATTCGAAAAGGTTTTTTTTTATAATTAAAACTACTTTATATAAAACATAAATTACTCTTCATAACTAAGATGTTAATATGTAAGCAATATTTTGTAGAAGATATAACTGGTTTTTTATTGATGTAATGATGTGCTGTTATCTGATGATTTGAACATAGCAATTAAGTGCATTCTATCTTTATCTACGCAGTTTAAATGATTTAAATGCATAGCATACCGCCTGCTTTCAATATTTACAGTTGCAACGGACACCTCTGAGCCCCTATTAGTCCGTTATAACGGGTGATTACTGTAGAAGCACCTAAGGAAGCAGTAAGTTGCAAAGAAAATTATAGTCAAAAGAAAGGTGTGTAAATTTGGACAGAAAAATTTGATATAGCGATGAAAAAGATATATAATACATTACATCCCACAGAAGAGGCAACAGTAGTATAGAATCGAATGAATGAAAGCTTTATAGCCACTATGAGGCTCGAATAAATACACACTAGCCTATGGCATATAAAGTGATGAAAACGTTGATTAGGTCTGTAGGAGCAAAGCTCCTTCCTAAAGTAATTAAAAAAGAGGAATAGACAAACCGTTGTAGGAAGTTATATTTTGACAGCGTAATAGAAAATGATAAGGGATATATAAATAAACCAAGTATAAATGATCTAGATAAGTTAACAATAAAATAACTCAGACAAGCAACAAGTGGAATAAAACGTAGAAAGGCACCAGGACTTAAGGAATAAATGTTAACGTAATAAAATACGGTGGCGCATTCTGGCATTTACGAATTACACATTTTATAAATAGCATGTGGATGGAAAATAAAAATTCCATAAGAATGGAGATAGGCGAAGGCGTATAAAAATATCGGTATGGAGAACCATACATGACTTCCATGTTCTAAGATTTATATTTAAAATCATTTACGAACTGAAATGTTTCCATAGAAACTACTTCTTTCCACTTATTGCTTCAGCCTTAACCACAGTACCGTAGTCACTAACGTATACCACCACACGTTATCGCACTCGATTTTCACTGATGATGGCAGTCGACGGCACTGCCGAAACGTCAGGTTTTGCAGAAAACGTTGGACTACGGCCAAACAGCCTGGGAAGGAATTTTAACAACAAACTACTACTTTGTTGCCGATAACGTAGTAAACATAAAAAAAATTACCCCCCCTTTTACTATAATTTTCATTTATAGAAAATTACCCCCACCCCTTTCAACTAGCCTCTTCATGTAAAGATATTTCATCTACGTTTCTACAGTAAATTATTAAGATCTTATCATGATACTTTATTTATCAAAATTAAGTATTTTACTCTTGTTACAACAAAAAATGTTTCTGGTAAACTGCCCTTTCCCCTTAACCGATATTCACCAAAATCAATAGGCCTCCAGTCTTCTACAATACAGGCACATATGCAAAAAATTATTTGATTATGTTTGAATTTACAGCAGTTATCGTTCGTCTTAGAAAAAATTAACCTTGTAACACATAAAACGTAGCAGGTAAACTACCCCTTTATCTTAACTGATCTTCACCAAAATCAATTGGTGTTGAGTGCTCGACAATTCAGAGGTGTATGCAAAACATTATTTGATTCTGTTTGAATTTACGGCAGTTATCGTTTGCCATAAGAAAAAATTACTCTTGATAAAAAAAAGTTGCCGGTAAACTACCCCTTTCCCGTAACCGATCTTCACCAAAAACAACAGGTCTTGAGAACTCTACAATTCAGGGAGGGATACAAGCAAAAATATATTTGATTCTGTTTGAATATGCGGTAGTTATCGTTCGTCATGAATACATTTCTCTTCTTACAACATAAAATGTTGCAGGTAAACTACCCCTTTACATTAACCGGTCTTCACCAAAATCAACAGGCCTTGAGCTCTCTACAATTGCAGCATGCATGCTAAACATTATTTGATTATGTTCGAATTTACGGCAGTTATCGTTTGCCATAAGAAAAAATTACCCTTGATAAAAAAAAAGTTGCCGGTAAACTACCCCTTTCCCGTAACCGATCTTCACCAAAAACAACAGGTCTTGAGAACTCTACAATTCAGGGAGGGATGCATGCAAAAATATATTTGATTCTGTTTGAATATGCGGCAGTTATCGTTCGTCATGAATACATTACTTTTCTTACAACATAAAATGTTGCTGGTAAACTACCCCTTTACATTAACCGGTCTTCACCAAAATCAACAGGCCTTGAGTTCTCTACAATTGCAGCATGCATGCTAAACATTATTTGATTCTGTTTGAATGTGCGGCAGTTATCGTTCGTTATAGAAACAATTACTCTTGTTAAAACATGAAAAGTGGCAGTTAAACTACCCCTTTCCCCTAACCGATCTTCACCAAAATCAACAGACCTTGAGTAATTAAAACTTGAGGAATGTTTGCAAAAAATTATTTGATTCTCTTTTAATATGCGGCAGTTATCACGCTTCATAAAAATAAGATTACCCTTTCAAAACATAAAACGTTGCTGATAAACTACCCTTTTCTCTTAACCGATTTTTACCAAAATCAGCAGACCTTGAGAACTCTATAATTTAGGAAGGTTTGCAAAAAACTATTTGATTCTGTTTGAATTTGCGGCTCTTATCGTTTGCCATAGGAAATACCCTTGGTAAAACATAAAACGTTGCTGGTAAACTACCCCTTTCCCTTAACCAATCTTCACCAAAAACAACAGATCTTGAGAAATCTACAATTCAGGGCTCTATGCAAATAATCATTTGATTCTGTTTGAATTTGCGGCTTTTATCGTTTGCCATAGAAAATACCCTTGTTAAAACAAAACGTTGCAGGTAAACTACCCCTTTCCCTTAACCGATCTTCACCAAAATCAACAGACCTAGAGTACTTAAAACTTGAGGAAACTTGAGCAAAAAATCATTTTATTCTGTTTGAATTTGCGGCTGTTATCGTTTGCCATAGCAAAAATTACCTTTGATTAAAAAAAACCGTTTCTGGTAAACTATCCCTTTCCCTTAACCGATCTTCACCAAAAACAATACTTCTTGAGTACTCTACAAATCAGGGTTGTATGCAAAAAATTGTTTGATTCTGTTTGAATTTGTGACTGTTATCGTTTGCCATAATAAAAAATCTACAGACACATAGACAGACAGACAGACAGACTGACAGACAGAGAGACACACAGACACACACACAGACACTTTTCGAATAATGACTTTTTTCATGTTTTGAGTGTAGTACAATCAGAATCTTCAATAATCTCGAACACGATTTTTTTTGCCATCACCACGCTTCCATTTCCTTAAGGAACATGGAAGTAAACGGGTACAGAACATACACAAATAATTACAGAGGAATAAGTTTGCTTGACTCTACATACAAAGTGTATTCAATAATTCTCAATCGGAGATTAAAAGTTGTTACGGACTTCTACTTCTACGTACTTCTAGAACAGCAGATGGGTTTTAAAAAGGGTAGGTCAACTGTGCACACATTGTTTGTATTACGACGGATAATAGAGAATAGGCGGAAATATAACCAGAAAATGCATATCGCTTTTCTTGGTCTGGAACAAGAATTTGATAATGTAGGCCGTCAAAAATTGTGGAATATTATTGTTAGGAGTAGGTAACCACAACATTTAAAAAACATAGTTTAATATCATTTACAACATTACGGCTATAACCGTGGATTTTATTGGTAGGTTATTGGGTGGCATTCCAATAAGCAAGGGACTTATTATACGGCAGGTGTTGCTGTATTTCTCCAAACTTGCTTAATATAGACCTATAGACCTATACTGACGACATGTTGAGAGAATGGAAATCTGGAATACATTTTATTTTATAAAACAGTCTGACACCATGGATTTTAAATTTGAGCAGTGACAGAATTAAACAACAGTAATTTAGAACAAATTATCCGTTCATATTGTTACGGGTGAAGATAGTGATCGCACCAATTGGAGAAGTAAAGCCCCAGAACAGCACACAGTTTCCACGCTACATAAGACCAGTGAAAACCTGATTGTTAATGGATTTGCGGAAGGTAAACCAACATCATTTACAGTTGACACGGGCGCAACAGTGTTCATTGTGCGCTCTGACGTAGTCAGCAACCGCCAGCCTCTAATTAGCTCTGTTGTACAATATAGACTGTGACTGGAAGCCCCGCCAAGGTGCTAGGAAAAGTAGACGTACGTGTACGCCTGGGTCTTCTCGAGTTTAGCCACCAAATGCTCGTTGCAGACATTGTCGATGAAGTGATTCTTGGCACGGACATTATGAATGCCTACAGATTCATTGTGGACTTAAGAGAGAACTTCCTGAAGGTTGACCAAGATAAGATAAAGCTTTGCATGGCTAAAATGTCAGGGTTTGCCAACCATTCAATCAAGCAAGTGTCATTCGCCGAAGAAGAAGTCAACAAGTCTGGTCAAAGAGAAACTTTCCTATTGCTGGTGGAAATGGAAAAACTATCAGAGGAAGCACAAATAAGTATAACGGCAAAAGAAGTGACTGAAAAGCCAACTATGAATGTCAAGGAAAACCCCCAGGAGAGAATGTCCTGAGGGTTGGCCAAGAGAAGGTAAAGCTTTGGATTGCTAAAATGACAGGGTCTACCAACCATTCGATTAAGCAAGTGGCATTAGTCGAAGAAAAAGTCAACAGGTCTGGTTAAGAGGAACCCTCCCTATTGCAAGCGGAATTGGAGGAAGAACTAGCAGAGGAAGTACAAATAAGGTAACGACAAAAAAAGTTATTGGAAAGCCAACTATTGGTGTCGAGACAATACTCTTGCTTGTTCCCGAGTTAATGGAAGAACCGGGAGAAAACGTTACTGAAGATGAAGTCACGGAAGAGGTTGCTGACGAGAACCAATCGGACTTGGACCAGCTGATGGCCTATAGGTCATCAGTACATGACGCCACGGGAGCGATTCCCGCAAAACTATTGGTTGAGCGGAAGACTCGCATTCCTGGAAACTTGATGTTTGGATCACACAAGACTGAATTCGAAGAACCGGAGAATTCAGAGACGGTTTGCCAGTTCGGCACAAACAGGGTTAAGGAGGGGGCAGTGTTACGACATTGCAGAAAAATCTACGTGTTTCTCGAACGATCCAGGGGAATACTGCTAATTGTTGTGGTGTATGTGATTTCAACATGCTCACGCGAGACTTTTCTGGAAGCCGCCAGCCGTGCGGACTGTGTCAAATCCTCAATTAATTACGTCGTAGGTAGAGTTAACGCGCAGTATGGAATAATCTAGTATTTCGGGGGGTATAAATACTAGTACTCAACGATGCGACGTTCAGTTTCAGTTATAGTTGCGATATATTACAGTGCGGTTCGAGTTTATTGTCGGGCGATACTGTGTGCGTTGAAGTGGTTATTAATGAAGTGTTGTGTTTTATAATCGGGCGGTATAATTGTAATACAATTCTGTTTTATATTAGTTGACATCTTATTGCGTGTGAACAATTTTTATTTGATTCGTTGTAAGAGACCGTGTTGTTAATTACTAACTGTTTAACTGTGAAAATTAAAGCTGGTGATTAGTGACTTAATTGGTGTCTTGTATTTTGTTTTCCACTGTACCTAAGACGATCAAGTAAACCGTCGTAACAATATCTTGGATATAAGGTAGACTTTGAGTGTATAAATTGATAGAAAAGACAAGGCAAATAAAGTTACAAATGTTTGTGGAATGATTCATAGATATGTTAAAAACAAAACAATACACAACACAGGAATTGAAGTTAATACTACAATTGCATATACTCACATATGCGACCGATGTGTGGGTTATGAGGAAAAAGGAAAGCGGCAAGTTTCAGAGTGCTAAAATGCAGTTTCTTTGGAGTACTGTATATGACATTGTAACATAAAATAAGGAATGAGAATATAACAGCAGAACTAAAAGCGAAAGATGTAAATGCCCAAATACATTAACAAATTTCGACTTATAGAAGACAATAACGTGATCATTTTCAAATAATGACGGAATATCGATTGCCAAAAGCGGAGCAGAAATATAAAGCCATTGGTTGAAGAGACGTAGGTTGTCCGAGGATGAGATGCGAGCCAGAAAATATTTATATGCCTTAGTCCCTGTAGTGAAGGATAAGGAAAAGAAGAAGAAGAAGAAGAAGAAGAAGAAGAAGAAGAAGAAGAAGAAGAAGAAGAAGAAGAAGAAGAAGAAGAAGAAGAAGAAGAAGAAGAAGAAGAAGAAGAAGAAGAACTGAATTAAAAATATTGGATTATAGAACAAAATTGATTGACTTTATTTTTCAAACATTACTCCACTCTTTGGTAACTAGTCCTACTTATATATCTTCATTAATGAGGTTTATACTCGTATATTGAAGGAATGCCTTGGTTACGTGTTTCCGGCTATATGTTTTATGTGGTCTCTACGTGTTTTCTTAAACACGAATTATAATGGATAGAAATATCGTATTGCGGAATTTTTTTCTTCTAAGGTCTTCTTTTATTGTTATGAATTCACCTCATAACGATTCATTAACGACGATTAAAGAAGGTACTTCTTCACATCATACGATTAGTTAAGTTCGAATTATTTTTACTTGTGTATTATCATGTACATTTATTTATTTATAATGTAAATATATTTTGTGTATATACAAACTTTATAAGTTGCTGTTACAAGGTTATGACAGGGAGAGATCGAGGAATATAATACAGTTCTAAATTAGTGAATCTAAATGTTGTACTATCACATTAACTTTCCCCCATGGTTTTAAGTATGGGGAAGTTAATACATCCAACATTAAATATTAACTTCTCCGCTTAGTTTTATCTTAATTGTATTCAAATTAGGCAGATACGTCCTTTGAAACTATTAATAAAAATTACATTAAGATTAAAAATTACTTAGGAAACCTGTTAACATGAATTAGATTACAATTATTTTTTCACTCAGATTGTTGGAGACATAAAGTAAAATTAAATTCACATAGAAAGAACATGTGCAAAATTATTTAAGTTGTAGTTTCTGATAATCAATTTTGACTTATTTTTCAATACGGTTTTTGACTGACAGTTTTTGAATTAGTGTAAATTTCTTTGTTGAGTTGTAAAACTTGTTAATCACGAACCTTCATTATTTCCTGCTGCACGTATCCTTGAATAGACGAAATATCCTGCAGGGAATAATTCTATGAAACCACTTCACTACCCTTAAAATGGAATCTCTACAAAGCCTTACTCTAGTTTGTTGTGCTTAATTACTGAACAATACGATATTAATTGTACAGCTTTATCTCAGGTATATACAGTTCTCAAGTAGTACAGGTATCTACGACGATATAAATATTTCCCTTCATATACATGATACATTTTTCTTCTGCTAGTGCAATGTCATTGATACACGGACGCAATGATAATAATTTTTTATAACAGTAAAGAGTAGGAAATTTGTATCATAATCCCTTCATTTCTAGGTATAATGCAAGGTCTCCTTCGTCCACATGTGTATGAGGTCAATACACCTTTCTAGTTTTAACTCGCTGACTTTTGTTCTAAGATAGTAAATATTTATAAATATAAACGTGCACGTAACGGGTTTAGTTAACACTGAGTCCTCTTTAATTATGGCACAAAACATATGAATTTCTCTCACCCCTAAACCATACCCAACCTTAAATGTACGTGATACTACTCTTTTTGTTACTGAGAGTTGATTTTGTATATGAACGGCTGTTTTAACATAATTTTTACCCAAAATTTTATAAAGTTCTAAGGTATTTGGCTGAGCAAGTTACGGTAGGCATGGTTACGACAATCTAGTTTGTCGTATAAGCAGAAGGAAAATTAATTTTGGTTCCAGTGTTGCACTAGTCAGCTCATAAAGCGTTCGATTTTGTTCGTGATGCATGGATAACTTTTACCTTGTACGTGAATATAGGATGTACATCGGATTCCTGGCCTGTCAGGTGGTGAAGGCAAAGCCTGATGAAGCGTAATATATACGCACATACTCTACTCACGTACAGTACAGCTTAATACTCTAGCCTGATCCACGTTAATTCTACACTATGCCATGAAAAACAATTAAGTACTTTAACTTTATTGAGAGCAATTATTTAAAATAAAAACGATCATTTTTATTCTATAGCTCCATAGTTTTCTTAACATAAGTATTGTTGTTTCCAATTCTGTGTTTTAATTTTGTTAATATTTCTATGCATAAGAGCTAAAAATATTCATATATAATACATCGCCAACTGCTTAATTGAAAATTAAATAAAGTTAAACTGATATTATACTATTTGTAATATTCTTTTCAGTAGTCCTAATTCGAAACTAAATAACTAACGTTTACTAACTAAACACTTTAAAATTAATTTGCTGATAAAATCATAAACGCTGCGATTTTGAAACAACATAAACACTAAAATTATTTTCTGTTTTAACCCAATAAAACTGTTACAAGCTATGTAAATATACTTATTATAGTCAATACACTATGCTTTTAAAGTTTATTGTTTAAGGGTATTTTGACAATTATGTGGTTCATTGTGAGAACATAATTAAGACAAAAAGTGTTATTCACATTCCCATGGAACTAATTCTACTGTTCTAGTATTTTCTGTTCACTGGTCTTTGTCATATACTCCTCTCAGTTCCACGCTTTCTCTCAATCTATTCATCCAGTATTAACCAGTTTTTATCTTCCTTTCGTCTACGTCCACAGCATCACTGCCTTCACTAATCTTACATTGGCAGACTTCCTCTAGTATCCGTACGACAGTAATCTCTCTTTTTCTAAAATTTCTTCTATAACCCTCTCAACATTCGTTACTCAGCTTATCACATTATTCTTTATATTCTTTTCCCTTTACTTCCTATCTGGTATCCTTTAAAAGTCTATTTACATACTTCCCAGTCTTTCCTGTAGGCTTCTATTCACTGTACCCATTTTGTGCACTTCAAAGTAATGTATTCTCTACTATGGATTTACACATGATTGCTTTTGCATGATTGATTTAGGAACATCATTACGTTATAGCAATAAATTTAACATTACACTAGCCCTTCTTTCTTGACAAGTAGACCTACACTTTTCTCTCACTTAAACTAAATGTTTCAAAGAACCAAATTTTGTGAGTGTAACATAAAATAACACACGTCTGTTGTAACGAAATATTTTTGTATGTTATCTCGGCTTTTTAAATGCTGAAACAGCATCTTTCAAATATTTCGTAGTAATCAAAGCAGTTTCAATACAAGTGAACGCCAAATGTAATGGTTGCTTGTATTAAGTTCAAGAAATTTTCTTTGTCCAATCTTAGAGAGTACAGTTCTTTCTTTTTCCTTTTTTTTTAACACAGAAATTGTGACGTCAGTAGACAGTTGTGCAGTGAGGCCGTAATTGAATTTTCCGCTGGTGACTGTGTAACTGGATTACCCACAAAGAGAATTGTTTGATCTGCGTATAAGGGTTGTCTGGTGCTCGATACGCGTCTAACGTCTGTGAAAAAGTACTGGTGATGTCTTCTTCAACAATCAATAGCAATGTTCTACAATAAGCAGTACCTTTTCCTACTTATTTTATGAACATATTAAAATAAAGGATTGTCTCAAATCTTTAAAAAAATTATTTCAGAAAATCAAATTCAGTATATCTCTTTACTGTTTCCAAGACACTAAGAATTATCGTTTACTTAACTTATTACTTAGTTAATATTACGTTAATATAACACCCGCAGAAAAATAAAGTTGTATATTGTTAATGGGCCGTCATTTTAAAGTTGTGGTAAAATTACTGGTCTTCAGAGAATCAATCCTTACAATTTTATTAATATTTCTGAAACAACATAGATTCCGGTTACAATAATTCTCTTGTATATTCCTAGTTATTTAAGTACCAATATACACTATTACAATAAAAATCATCAAGTTCATTTAAATTACAACAAATAAATATTTAGACTCTAATATTATGTTTGTCTAGGTGAATTATAGGTTTAGTCATTTTTCTCCCTCTGTGCGCTACACTGGTATATTGTTGATATCTTTCTACGTCAATAATCTGTTCATTATAGCTTCTTTGAGGTCTTTTTCCTCGTTCCATGGTTTCCGTGTTTCTCCTTTTTTTCTTCAAGAAAGGCATAATCTAACATTTTTAATTGCCTCCTTAAACAATCTACGTTTTAACGTGTCTGTATCTGATCTAGCTCGGTTTTGTCACTGCCTCTGTTATATGTAATTACGGCCCTTTAATAACATTAATTATCACACTGAGAGAACTCCGGTTTCAAGTTAAACTAAAGATTTGCCCGATATTGATAGTGTATATAGGCTGGTAAGGCTAATTATAGCGTTTAGTGTTGACGCGATAATTCAAGATGGTTCCAAACTCATCGGAGAACGTCTCGAAAACTGTGATATCGGATAGTCCTATACTGCGCCAGACTCCATTAAGCATTATTTTTCTTTGCTGACCAAGATAGTACATAACAGGGTACACATAGACATATACATATACACGATTACGGGACAGAATTCTTTGAAATTGTTTTGTAACCCCTCTTTCCTTTTATGCTTTTTATATATAGAAAACAACTTCCCTTTTTTTCTTTTTTTTATATTTCTTTTTATTTATTTTTTTTTTTGAAAGAGAGGCCACAAGTTTTTTAAAACTAGGCAAGAGCCTAGAGAAGCCAAAAATGCGCTGGGTCCAGTATGATGGGACTTGCAAATGAAACTCTGCTCTAAGATAACAATAACATGATTTATTGTATTCTGCTTTTGTACAATATATGCGCCCTTGAAAAAGTAAGATCATATTACAAGTGTTTCATAATCAAGAATAGCTCACTTCCAAAACCCCCAATCGTTATTATAATTCCATTAGACATAGGTATCGCCAAATAGTTGAGCTTGAATAATAATGGCGCATAAATAATAATAATGTAAAATGGCGCATAGTCTCGACCTTCCCAGTAAATTACATAAATCATAACATGATAAATATATATATGCATAATAAAGTATAACAATCTAACAATCACATAAGGCATAACACACAACATATAATTAACATAGATACACATTTACATATAAATGGCACACACCATGTTCACCTGGTTAACAGCGTATATTTTGTCATCATACACCCTCAACCCTCTTATTCAGATCTAGTATCCGGCCCACCATAAATTTTCAATTAATAAACTCAAACCCAACTAATAAATCCCAAAAGAGTAAAGTAGACATGCCCCAAAATTCTAAGTATATGAACAGCCAATGTCAAGTTGCCTAAATAGTCCGAACGGCACACAAGTACCCAGCAAAAAGGTAATTATCAATTTCGGATCTCAATAATGATAATGATAATAAGTGCCATCACGAGGTCAACATGGTGCCCGGTTGCATAACTGCATTTCTCATTTCTTTTATTTTCCTGACAAAAAATTTGCAAAAACAGTGGAACGTGACCACCCATAAATACTTATAACTGGTACTGATTTGTCTTGCATTCTTTAACATTCATTAATGAATCGGTATTATGAGTACTAAAAGTTTAACAATTATGGTGCTGGCTATGGCAAAATTTAATGGTTACAAAATTAGCTGAACAGTAAAATTGAATTCAGAAAAGCAGATTCTATGGAATGAATGTACTAAAACATGCTTAAGGTGTTCATAAACAATCAACTTGGCCTCAGGCACGGTCATGCGCCCGGACGAGATCCATCAAAATATGACATGATATTGTCCTGTGTTGAACGGCACCTACAGGTGTCGTCCACAGGTTAAAACACCTCCCCCGACCTTTAAATTTAATAATCCAATACACAACCCAATTAAATGTAAAGCAATTAACCATAAAATTTCCCAACGGGGACAGATACATCCGTGCATGCATGCTTAACACAGAAATAATTTAGTGGCCGGAAATGCCGACCATATTTAGAGAAAACTCACATCAACTCGGGTGATGCATGACCCTGGCTGAGTTTACAATTCTCTGAAGGAGATAAACATTAATATGTTAATGAGGCGTAAGCCTTAAGGAAAAAAACCAATGACAAAGTAACATGTAAACCCAATTGTCCCGTTGGACTTGCCCGGAACTATGTCCCCAAACTGGAGCATCTCCACAAGTGTCTCAAAAAGAGTTTATCGGCCACAAACATTTTGTTCAAAAAGCCTAAATGTCACCTGGTTAGCAGCATATGGGTAGAGGATCTGGTCGAGTGTGTCCGTCCATCCGGGCTGACAGCTGACGGAAGTCGGAATCTATATCATGGAAAGCAGGTATTCGGCCATCCTCTGGAGCGAGACAGATTATCGTCTACATCGGAAACCCTGCACAATTATATCGGTAATTACTTAGAGGTTTAATAAACCACACTACCTCATTTACCCAGCTGAACCCACATTTCGTGACCTGCCCAGTTTACAATCTCCGAAAATTCACTTATGTATTGAACCCCATTGAATCAAATAAATCACTTCAAAATAACACCTTTAAATATTATAATCTATAATGTATCAAAATATAGTCATTCAACATAATAATCATTTCAAATAAATAGTTATTCACAAGTTTTCGTGAAGCACTTAACCCCCCTTGACAGGAACTAGCAAACTTTAACAAGTTCGTGATGTACAATCATCTCAGAAAAATGACTGACTTACGCCCCATTCTAATTTAATGAACTGAGTATTATTATTACATTATTAATGAGATAATTGGTTAGTATCTGTTAGCCAGCGTTAACATTGAAAGATACATAGACCAATTTAACCTGTTGCCTGCCACGTGCTGATAAATTACTGCAATACCTATCGCACTGCATCTGCGTTAATATTAAGTAAATACAATTTATTTTTATGAATTAGTAAGTTATATATATATCTTAACACACCTACCGGAAGGTCGCGTAGACTTCTACTTATACATAGTAGCAGATAGTAGACAAAATTTTACATCGCTGCTGTCAGCCGGACCCGGACCTTAATACGCTGAATGCTACAATTGAACTGAACTGACCAGCGGCCGAAAAAATAGTATGAAGCGCTGGACACAGAGAGCGCGCGGATCGGCCCAGTGGCCAGATGACGGACGTACGTAAATTCTTACGTAAACACTTACGTCAATAAATACGTAATTTAATAATTCCATACATAATTTAAATTACATAATTTAAAAAAAAACCACCGCCGAGTTTTTCCCCAAAACACGGCACACCACCACCCCAAAAGGGCAACTTGGTTGCCTCACAGGTAAACTCAGGGAGGGTACCCTGCAGTGTACCCCACTTCCCAAAACAAGCTAGTGGTCTCGTGATTATGGCGGCCCAGCAGAACTTGCTCTCAGGAGAACAGACATCCCCATGCGACCCTCTCCGCTATGCCAACCCCACGGGACCGCCCCAACACGTCACCCTCTCCGGTGACCATTACCTACTCCCACCGCTCCCACTCATACAACCGTCCTAAGACCAAACAAGGTATCTCCCACCTTGGTATGTGAGTGACCGCACTACTCCTTGTCCATCTCTTGGACCGACCAGCCACATGCACCCACAAGGCATCTCCATCCTTGCCATATGGCTGGCCCACTTCCCTACACAAGGGCGGACGGCCCCGCTTAGCCAGACAGAGAGGACCGCACCAAGGGCACGCGAACATTAATCTCAACTCTTACTCAACCAAAAACACCATGACTAGCAAGGGGGGTTTATTTCACCACAGCACCATCGATACAGTATATATATATATATATACACCACCTAGTTTTAACTCAAAATAAACACCATGGTAAACAACCGGGGAATGCGGCATGGCTCGGACCCTACAATGAACAACATCAACATCAACAACTATTAACAACCAACAACAGCACACCATCACTCCATCTAACCTCTCCCGACAGGGGAAACTGACGACCTCGAGGACCACAATCTACTCACTTCCGGTAAGTCTCTCTAACTCCTTATTGGTAGGTTTTTTTTTTTTTTTTTTTTTTACTAAGGGGATGGGTAGGAAAATCGGGAAGATGAAACGGGGCAAGGATCATTAAAGGGTCAATAGCTAGGACTAAGGGTAAGGACATGGCTCCCTCCGGAAATAAGGATGAATGGAGGAAACCAAGGCTCGCGTGGGCAGGGGCGCAACCCTGAAGTAGACGAACACCACTGGGACTGTGGGGAACATCTACCCGCTACCCGTTAACCTCTTCTTCTTACCTTTCTATGACGGACTGTAGGTACTCTTTCCTTCTGGACACCACTCTCGGCGAAATTATTTCGTGTTGAGCTGTACTGACTTGTTTCCTCTGAATCAGAATCAAAGCAACTTACCTCACTACTTTCAGTCCGCTTTGGATTATGCTCATCATCTAACTCCTCTATTTGTCTTTCTTCCAATCCTTCCTTCTCTTCTACAATTTTCCCTTTTTCATCCCCATAATCCAAATCAAACTCCTGACACTGCACCTCCTCACCATCTTCCAGTTGCTCCTCTGATCCATCTTCAACCGCGTCTTCCCTCAGCTCCTCACCAATTTCTTCATCACACTCGTCACCAGCCGCTTCAAAAACTTCTTCACTGGCCTCTTCTCCAATCTCATTTTCCTCAACACGTTCATCATCAACATCATCGCCATCACGTCCACTACCACCATCATAACACTGCACGTCCTCGTCCTCCTCTAGTTGCTCACCTGGTCCACCAGAAACTTCTTTCCGTTCTTCGGAATCCTCAACTCTACTTACAGAAGGCGTCTGCACATCTTCACACACTACATCATTCTCACTCACACAATCCACAACGCTGCCACCAAATTTCTCCTCAACTTCTACCTCATCTACTTCTACCACACTTGCGGCAAGGACATCCCCTTGTCCATCCGCAACCTCAGAAACACTTGCAGCCTGGACATCCCCGTGTCCATCTGCAAGCTCAGACTCTTCAGTCTCCCTAACACCTACAACTATATCTTCCTGTGCAGCATCCGCAGACCGCTCTTCTGACTCTTCTGTCGATTCCACGCCTTCACCACTTTCAGCAACTACAACATCCTCAACATTTTCCACCCTGGAATCTAGCCGTCCAGGTTCATGTGCAATGACTAAATTGATTTCTACTGGCGATGGTAAAGCTACACCATCAAGTGACTTCTCATATTCCGGCGTAGGCGATGATGATGTTACAGGCTCTGGATCCCTCACGAACCGAGATGGAGATACCGGAACAAATTCTGCGGCATCCGGATTCAACCATGATGTCCTCTTCGAGTCCTGTAACTCAATATCCACAGACGTTTTCTTGTCGTGCTGTATCGATCCACAGAAGTTATTCCGCTTTTCTTCTTCTGCTTCACCTTCTTCATTCACTACTGTATTAGGCTCTGGTAATTCCTCTGGAACCCTTAAAGTCTCACTTTTCTCCAAATAAGAATGACGCCTACTTACAGGCTCCCTACTTGCCGATGTTTGTTCCCTAACATAATTTCTTCTTCCCCTGTTAAATTCATACTTCTTTCCTTTCTCTGCGGTAACTATTGTTACCGTCTTCACACTTGCCACCCCCTTGTAGCCTCCATTACTTCCGGAATATTTAGGCTTTCTAAGCGTCTCTTGTGTTCTCCTCCAACCACCATGTTTGTCCTTTTTAGATCTTCCTAACAAACCACTGGAGTATTGGACATCTGCGGCATCTCTTCCCCGGGACTCGTCAACCTCCTGGACCGTTCTTGAAACCACACACAGACGTTCAAGGTCCGCAAAAGAACATGGACGGTCCGCGAATACCAAACGAGATCTCTCTTGGGGATTCAGTCCTTCCAGAATCGCTTGTATAACTTCTGTCTCGGGCAACCCCAACCTTAACACCCGGGCAGCTTTCCGTATATCGTGCACGAAGTCCCCTAACGCCTCTCCGTTGGCCTGTAGGCGATAGAATTTTTCAAACTTAAGCTGGGCACGTCGTCGAATGGGTAGGAAGAAGTTCAACACCTCCCCATGGAAAGCATCAACACTGTCACCCCGACGCAGAGTGTTGGTGACCAGCTCAGCCAACGTACCCCGGCAATACGGGTATATAAGAGACAAGACCTCCCCATCGGACACCCCCGGGAAATCTGCCACCTGCAGGACCAGGTCCAAGAAACCAGCAGCTGGTCCTCATCAAATCCATTCACCACCGGAAATTTCTGGAGAACGCCTGAAAGAGGGTGGGGCAATTTCTGATAGCATACCGCCGCCAGAATTGCACAATTCAAAACAAACAATAATAAAACAAATCCCCACTAAACACGTAACACAAAAATGACCTACAAAAAGAAAAACTTGAGTACTCTCTCTGCCATCAAGTGGACTCCCGGGTTTCCTAGCGCTGCGAAAACCTGACCCGCTCCAGAACTAACACTCCGTCAGTCGCCAGACTCGAAAGAAGAAACGACATCGGACACTAACACCAACATACAATCCACACCACCAAACACTAACCACAACATATGACATTTCAGCTAAGACATTATCACCATTGCAGTCGGACGGTACCGACTTCCAGTCGGGCCATACCGCATCCCGCTAACCGCACGCTCTATTACTTTCATACAATAAATAAGGGAGCCCATCCCCACGCGATCTCCGGTAAGGTCCAATCTCAAAAACAACAAAACCCAACTACAACACATGCCCGTGGCGGCACCAGGTTTACAATTCAAATCACCTAGCAATAATTCATACATAGTACATATATATACCTACATAGGATGCCAACCCTGCCATTGCATCTATCTATTATCATTTTCAAATATTTTCAAATATTATTGTTTTTTCTAAACTATTTCCGAGTTTGCAAGCCCCATCACACGAAAGAACCCAAGGGTTCAACCCTAGACTGAACCACGCTCTGCTACCATTTGTAACCCCTCTTTCCTTTTATGCTTTTTATATATAGAAAACAACTTCCCCTTTTTTCTTTTTTTTTATATTTCTTTTTATTTATTTTTTTTTTTGAAAGAGAGGCCACAAGTTTTTTAAAACTAGGCAAGAGCCTAGAGAAGCCAAAAATGCGCTGGGTCCAGTATGATGGGACTTGCAAATGAAACTCTGCTCTAAGATAACAATAACAGGATTTATTGTATTCTGCTTTTGTACAATATATGCGCCCTTGAAAAAGTAAGATCATATTACAAGTGTTTCATAATCAAGAATAGCTCACTTCCAAAACCCCCAATCGTTATTATAATTCCATTAGACATAGGTATCGCCAAATAGTTGAGCATGAATAATAATGGCGCATAAATAATAATAATGTAAAATGGCGCATAGTCTCGACCCTCCCAGTAAATTAAATAAATCATAACATGATAAATATATATATGCATAATAAAGTATAACAATCTAACAATCACATAAGGCATAACACACAACATATAATTAACATAGATACACATTTACATATAAATGGCACACACCATGTTCACCTGGTTAACAGCGTATATTTTGTCATCATACACCCTCAACCCTCTTATTCAGATCTAGTATCCGGCCCACCATAAATTTTCAATTAATAAACTCAAACCCAACTAATAAATCCCAAAAGAGTAAAGTAGACATGCCCCAAAATTCTAAGTATATGAACAGCCAATGTCAAGTTGCCTAAATAGTCCGAACGACACACAAGTACCCAGCAAAAAGGTAATTATCAATTTCGGATCTCAATAATGATAATGATAATAAGTGCCATCACGAGGTCAACATGGTGCCCGGTTGCATAACTGCATTTCTCATTTCTTTTATTTTCCTGACAAAAAATTTGCAAAAACAGTGGAACGTGACCACCCATAAATACTTATAACTGGTACTGATTTGTCTTGCATTCTTTAACATTCATTAATGAATCGGTATTATGAGTACTAAAAGTTTAACAATTATGGTGCTGGCTATGGCAAAATTTAATGGTTACAAAATTAGCTGAACAGTAAAATTGAATTCAGAAAAGCAGATTCTATGGAATGAATGTACTAAAACATGCTTAAGGTGTTCATAAACAATCAACTTGGCCTCAGGCACGGTCATGCGCCCGGACGAGATCCATCAAAATATGACATGATATTGTCCTGTGTTGAACGGCACCTACAGGTGTCGTCCACAGGTTAAAACACCTCCCCCGACCTTTAAATTTAATAATCCAATACACAACCCAATTAAATGTAAAGCAATTAACCATAAAATTTCCCAACGGGGACAGATACATCCGTGCATGCATGCTTAACAGAGAAATAATTTAGTGGCCGGAAATGCCGACCATATTTAGAGAAAACTCACATCAACTCGGGTGATGCATGACCCTGGCTGAGTTTACAATTCTCTGAAGGAGATAAACATTAATATGTTAATGAGGCGTAAGCCTTAAGGAAAAAAACCAATGACAAAGTAACATGTAAACCCAATTGTCCCGTTGGACTTGCCCGGAACTATGTCCCCAAACTGGAGCATCTCCACAAGTGTCTCAAAAAGAGTTTATCGGCCACAAACATTTTGTTCAAAAAGCCTAAATGTCACCTGGTTAGCAGCATATGGGTAGAGGATCTGGTCGAGTGTGTCCGTCCATCCGGGCTGACAGCTGACGGAAGTCGGAATCTATATCATGGAAAGCAGGTATTCGGCCATCCTCTGGAGCGAGACAGATTATCGTCTACATCGGAAACCCGGAAGGTCGCGTAGACTTCTACTTATACATAGTAGCAGATAGTAGACAAAATTTTACATCGCTGGTGTCAGCCAGACCCGGACCTTAAGACGCTGAATGCTATAATTGAACTGAACTGACCAGCGGCTGAAAAAATAGTATGAAGCGCTGGACACAGAGAGCGCGCGGATCGGCCCAGTGGTCAGATGACGGACGTACGTAAATTCTTACGTAAACACTTACGTTAATAAATACGTAATTTAATAATTCCACTATAAAAAAACCACCGCCGAGTTTTTCCCCAAAACACGGCACAGTTTTATCTCACCGCCGCCGCAAAGTAAGGTGAAACCTGTATCAAATAATGTAATAAGGCTGTAAATTAATAAATGAGTTCACAGCTTTACCAAATTTTACCGAAACTTAAGATAGGAACTCGCATTTCTTATAATTTGTTGCACTGGTTATGGTGTTCTTCTGTCAGAAAAAAAGGCATGTCAAGTGATTTAACTATTTAAACATTAACTGTTAGTTACACAGTTATCTAGTTTGATAAACAGTAATCAAAATATTATATCAAAGGTTAGTCAACTATTTGGAACACTTGAAAGAATTCATTTGGAAAACTTATATATAACAGCTCATAGTAAATATAAAGTTTAAAAGGTAAAAATGGGACCGGTGGAGATTATATTAAAGAGTTTTTATTAAGATGAGAGAACAAATTTGTGTTATCCATTTAAAATTGGTCATTATAGACAAAATATATTTCACAAAGAATGGTTAAAGAAAAACATCGTGTTTACGTGCAAATTTCTGTACTTAATGAGTTGAAAAAAAATTGAAAGAATAATTTGGAACAAATACATTGAGAGGATAGAAGAAATTAGATTATTGACAAAAGTGATAATTCCTAGATGGACAGACTTCCAAGAAAAAAAAAACTTTTACAAGGAGGAGGGACTGCTGGACAACTAATATTGAAACTGAGGAACATGATTAGTAAAATATGCTTTGGCATAACAAGAAGGAAGGCGAAAGGGAAGAAGAAGAAACGGAAGAAGAAGAAAAAGAACAAGATAAAGAAACAACGACAACAACAGCAACCAAATTAGTGTAATATAACGTAATCATAACAATCTAATATTAACATCATCAATATTATCACCATCATCTTTACACAAACATTAAGTTGCAACCTGTTGCGTCAATGGCGTGCGTGTACACTCGCTATGGTTTCAAATGAACATGACCGTACTTTTGATCATACTAATGGAAAGTTGTTATTATAATAACAACTATGTAAATTTTTTTTTCATTTGAAGTCAATTGATTTATATCCGTTGTATTCTCTCCCAATTTTTTCGTACTTCCTTTTCTCGTTCTTTTTTCCTTTACTTCACTTTCTCTACAGAAACTCCCCATCCACTATTCGTTTTCTTATTTACCTTACCTCATAGAAGCAACTTCTTGACAATCTACACGACCATAAATGTAGCTTAGCATGAGTTAAGGAATATTCGCGTAGGTGGCTCGTTTCCATGAAACTCCTAAATTCTATCTATCTCTTATGCGTAGACATGTCTGTAATCGTATAGGCGTATATGCGTACATGTCAACATTTTCACCAATACAATTAAGTCAAACACAGTTACTCAACCTGCATCGAATTTAAGTTTGCAGGTTCGCAAAGGTTCGCAACATGTCATGGATTTTAAGAATTGAATGTGGACGGTTAAATTTTGGAAAAATGTTTCTCCAGAGTTTCAATGTTTTGCTTCCTTAAGGAAAGCTGCAACGGCCAAAAGCTTTATTAATTATAATTCCACACTATTTCCTATTTTATTCTTTAATATCTTTGTAATTATTGCGTATGTGTAATTAACGTTACTTAATTTTTTAATATTTAATTATTATTGAAAGTGACATGACAACCAAAATACAGTAATTGCAATTTAAAAGTTTTGAAAGCAAAAATATACTGTTCATCACGAATTAAGTCTGCAGATTTATAAGTCGTGTTTCTAGCATACTACTTTTCATCGTCTTTACATTGATAATGCGTGTGATTGTAGTAGACCGTTGCGTTATTGCAGCTCAGAAAATAAAAGAAAACTTTTGAAAATGTAATTTAAATATCAACCAATGTAGCTCAAAATGACAAAAGTACTCGCGACACAACCTCAAATACGCACATAGCAATCGTATGGTGAAGAAAGCAGATCACCGCTATGACACACTCCCAAGTTTGTGTTTAATTATACTATTTAGTATGATGTACAGTTGTTTATAAAAAGTTATAAAGTATTTAGTTTTCTTCTTGGTTCCAAACTTTGTAAACTTTAGTAGTGACTAAGACAAAACCCTCATTTACATAATATTCATTATTTATTAGTCTGTTCTACTTTCCGTTGGACAATACGTTGATGCATTCATGTTGTACTATTTTACTTCATCATAAGTTATTATGTAATTTTTAACACACTTAGATTCATTGTTTTCTTTTTTTTTGGCAAAAGCTACAAATGATGTTCTATTTTTTTAGATACTTAGTTGGTTCTATTTCTTATACCCACACATACATGTCATTTTATATAAGTCGTCTGTTGCTCCAACCAACATCCAAAACCACTAGAAATATCAAATTTATTTAAAATTTCTAGATAAAAGACAAAATATTTATCTTCCTATCCAAAGTGATAGGTTTCGTACATGCATTGTATGCCGTGCTATGTCTGAACAAATTTTTAGGAAAATCGCATTCACTCACTCTCCGTTAACAATACGACATACATACGGTAGGCTACTTTATGAGTTCTGTAAACAAAAATAAGTGTACTTCTTATTACGTAGTTTTTGGGAGTAAACAGAAAATAAAGTAAACAAAGAAATATAGTTTGAATATGATTATCTGATTCCTTTCTGAAACTCAGAATTAGTAGTAAAAGAAGAGATTTAGGGTAATCCTGATTTATCATATTCACCTAAGTGGACTAGAGATTAAGAGTATGATATATGAGATACGTGGATCTACAAGGTGTTACACTTTCTGGAGATTGTATATACGAACGACAACATAGAACAAAATTATTTGGTAAGACAAAATAAAAAATGTAAAGAAAGGACGGGATGATTAAGCGTACCACATGATAAACGATGTGCTCAGGGTTCTAGATGAAGACCTCTCCCTTGAACAATTATTTTTTAAATGTAATAAATTAAAGTCGACCCATCAAAGTCTTGTTCTTCCTTGTGTTTCTATTATGTTTACATTGACGTCAACGAACATCTTGTGATCTCGGGAACTTGTTACTGCCTAAATCCCGCGTCCCTTAGACGGACTGTAGTATTGCACCTCAAGTAGGTAGATAGGCCTGGCTCAACTCAAACATGATAACTCACAGCACTGTATGTCAAATAAACATTATAAAACCGAGCTTCTTACGCAGAGGATTATCGTGAACTTAGCACCACATATCTCACCTATATTTTGACCATGTAGTTTTTCAAAACTGATAATAAATTGTTTTATAAATAGGAAAAATTCCTTCCTAAATATCAAAGTCAGTAAATTAAAAATATAAGGTCTGTGTGAGTAAGTAATCCTCGACACTTTAAGGTGCGTATACACTGGCAGGTTACGGCTGTAATGCAACATTAACGACAACAAATTGTACCCTACCAACACGCGCTGCGCATACTACGAATCTCATGAAGCTGACGAACACTTTCATTCAATTCCGTGTTTTATCCGGTAACGTACGACTGTTACGACTGTTAATCAAAATGAACATCTGTTTTAGAGTACTGCTGCAAGTATTGTGACAGCTAATATTTTACTTAAAAAGCAGCTTATAAAGAATATGCAGCATGATCCTGTCGAAGGTAATCTCGACACAATTGCTTAAACAATCGAGCGTTAGTTTGTTGTTTGGGTACTGAAATAACTTCACCCTATCAAGCTCAACCAAGTTTCAACACTTACTGATCATAATCGAATACGGAGGCGTGGTAATTGTATTACCACTGGGCGTGAGAGTTTAGGTTTTTTATTTAAGTACTTCATTATTACTTTTCCATGCCAATCAAGAAACGTTATTGTAAGTAATTAAATTAAAAACTTCATTTTATTGTAACTGACAGTGTAACGTACTTTTTGTAATAATTAAATATTGATGGTATAAAATACCAGAAATAATTTGTGCGCTTCTACGAGGTCCATCATTCTATCTTCGGACCACTCCTTGTTTGTCGTGTGCGCGCTGCAAATGACGAGCGCGCTCTGATCACATATACACTGCGCACAGCAAATACCTTTGTAAATAATTGCTTATCTAATCCGTCGAGTGACTTACTTGTAATTTCGCTTGACGCGTTTCAGGGCATATGCCCTGAAACGCGTCAAGCGAAATTACAATTAAGTCACTCGACGGATTAGATAAGCAATTATTTATTTAATACAGTGACTTAGATACTTTAAAAATGAATATTAAATACCTTTGAGTTAGCCATATACCTATGTGTCGTGTGCGCAGCGAATGTACGGCACTTATTGGAAACCCGTTACACAATTGCGCTCACTGGGCAAATTCCGTTTTATCCCGTGTTGCTTAACAGCTGCGTACGCGCCAGTACGTATACTCGGCAATAGATATCTTTCCCAACATAATACTGATTTGGATATGGAATTGTTACATTATATACATTATGCGACTGATTAACATAATTAATATGGTACACTGCAACTTTAACAGGAAAAAGTCTGAACTTCTTTGCTCATATGCCAGTTTTATAGAATTTTTCATGTATATAGAAAATAATATTAAACCCTTAACAGAAAAATAACGAAAGATAGATACATAATATCTACTATATTACACAAAAACATAGTTGAAAACAATATGAGTTTATACGAATGTCCAAAGATAGCAAAGAAAATAAAAAATCAGAAATCAGATGAACAGTTCACCAACGTAGATAAGCTACGTAGAATAGAAAACCAACAGATCAGTAAAGACATGTTGAGACTAGTTGACGACAAAATAAGTATTGAAAACAAATGATTTTGGTAAAAAAGAATGCTACGATGATCATCTTAGACTGAAAACAAAATAAGACAGTAAGGTAGATTCGTACAAAAATCAAAAATATTTTAAACAAGAATCAGTCAGTAAAAGTTACTGCAAATGTAGGCTAACGAATTTTACAAGTGTAATAAACTGTTTGCAATTCTTTACTAGTCTCCTGTTTATAGCTTTTGTAGTTTGTCATTGAAGATATATTTTCAAAAATTTAAGTTTAAAAATTTGAGAACCTTATGATTCTGAAAAAGGTTTTCAACACAGATGCGCATATGCGACGCAGAGATCGGGACAACAAAGCAAAGGATTCGGCACCAAAACCATTATCCTGCTTCTTATACCCAGTTGAGTAAAAACTTAATGAATACATAGCTTGTAACACTCGAAATTAGAAAATGTATCATTTGAACAGACGTTATTTGAAAATGTTTTGAAATCTGTCAAGCTGTTGAGTTGCTGCGGGCCCAGGGAAAACCAGGTTAATTGTGAAAAACGTTATCTTGCTTCCCGTCAGCACAGTTGACCAATTAGCAACACACGTGGGAACGATAGGTTTTTATTTTTTACATTTCAGGTAATATACACAGACATGTTAAAGTGTTGTGTTTCAGTGCCTATGTGAACGTACTGTTCTATATTAATGGGTGTAATGTACGTTGATGACGTGTAATAGAATGAGTGGTAGGTTAATGGAAACCAGGCCACAAAAGTGTAGACGTTGTTTGTTCTTTGTTTGGTTATTTAACCGCAGCGATATAAAGTACTCAACTCGCACTTTTTCAGTCAACCAGTTGACTCATGCCCACGTCAGTTACGTTTGTAATGATTATTACCTTTGATCAATTTTACGTTTAAATCCAAGCGGAGTGTGAATGTTATAAAACAACTGTGTGCCTGTGTAACACATATTTATGGAAAAAATGAATTTAACACATGTTTATGTTTCTCTATACTTGAGATAATATTTAAAAACAAAACGTACTGAAATTAAATACAGTAAGGGAGCGATACATCGAACCAGAGTTGGTTTACGGCGTTAAGAAAATCTATTGAATAACTTTTGTGAACGCACATTAAATATGTGTTTCTACCAAGACTTACATTATGCCACTTTATGGCATAGAAATTCTATCGACAATAATTGTTCGATATATTTAAAGAAAGCGACATAGCTACCAATACCATATTTATAGGCGACAGACCATTGTTACTACAAACATAGACTTTGGCAATCGCACCAACAGCCTGGGCCAACCTGAGTTTCATTATTGTGTTTCGATATTGTGAAGTGGATAGCAAATATTTTACTAGGTGGTATAATTAATTTCTATAAAATAGCACAATCACTATAAGGTTTCTATACACTTTCATCGGAACACACTCCTAACGTACTTAAACAGCTACTGTATGTCAATTTCGAGACTATTCACAAGCTATAAGTGTCGCCGAGCCAATATATTATAAATCTCTGACTGTTTATATGTCGTTTCTTCAATGTCGGCTGACTTACTGAAGCTAAACGGAATCAGATATAAGTGTAGTGGTGGTAACATTTACTATTTATAAGTTACTCACGGACCGCTCTGTTATGCGATAAGTCATCTCTAATCGAACAACAGCACGCTGGAGTACAACTGATCTACCACGCGTCGCCATGACAATATTATAGGTTGTTGTAAGTCAAACCAATAAAATTTTCAGTGTTTCAAAACACGGAATGTATATGCGGAGTAACCACGTTAACCTTCAGTGTCTATATTTAAACTTTGCGAACGTTCAACATGGCGTAGCTTGATCATCACTGCAGTAGTATATTGGTACGACTGTCTCGCTGATCGTCGTATGGTACAGTGGAAAACAAAGTACAAGACACCAATTAAGTCACTAAGCACAAGCTTTAATTATCACAATTAAACAGTTTGTAATCAACAAGACAGTCTCTTACAACAAATCAAATAAAAATTGTTCACATGCAATAATAATGTCAACGAGTATAAAATACAATTGTATTAGAATTGTCCCGCACAATTATAAAACACATAACACTTCACCACAATATTACGAACCGCACTCCAAATAATCGCGACTAAAACTGAACTGAGCGTCGCTGAGTAATTGTATTTATACACGCCGAAAATCCAGAAGATTCCACATACTACGCATTAGCTCTACACTAGGACGCAATTGATTGCGGCCTTGACACAGTGCGCGCGGCTGGCGACGTCTAGAAAAGTCTCGCGAAGGCATGTTGAAATCACGTACGTACACAACATCACAGCCGGATTCCTCTGGAACATTCGAGAAACATGTAGGTTGTTCAGCAATGTCGTAACAATATCATAATTGTAGTAATCACACTGGTATTAGCGGTTTACTAATTACACAATAAGGATGTCGCGAGTAGGCCTAACCGTAAATTCCTTACTATATTGATACGTTGAGACGGAAAATAAACCAACGTGTCTACGTAACATTTTACAACACACGAGATTGTTCCAGACGTTTCCAGACATTTGTGTCTCTGTGGTAAGTACCAGATCGTATACTGACATTATTTCGACAGCCTGCAATTACGGAATTTTTTCTTAACGTGCCTCCAGAAAGTGACAGATTTTGTTCGAACCTCAGAGGAGTATAAATGAGCAGCCAGCTTAATTTTTTGAACCACCGACATTAGAGTGCGGTTCGGATTAATTGTTATTGTGATTTTCGGATTAGTGGAAAGTGATTACTTAGTCCGACATTTTTAAGATGATATTTATTATTTGTTATATTGCTCTGTGTTGAATAATCATTAAATTGGAGAATTGTATATGTGTGCCTTGGTTTACTTATAACTAAAATTAAAATTGTAATTGTGATTTCATCTGGTGTCAGTTTTTCTACTTCCACTTTACAATAAGACGATGCGTGTGACCGTCATTAGGAAGGGTATTTATGGAATTTCAAATACAATTTTATTAAATGTCTACTTAGTAAGGAAGTAGGAATCAAAATTGTACAATTAGACCTAGTTTTGTTTAGTAAAATAATAATGATAAAATTGTGTATTCCAAGCGGGTGGCAATAAGAATGACTCACGGTTAGGCTGTCGCAGTTTTGGTCGGTCTACTGCCTTCAACACGGCTGCAGTGTCCAATACAGATAACCATACTACGTTAATTCGTGCACATTGAAAATAACTGGTATAGTTGTAATTATGAAACAATGATTGCGGCAAAATAACGACTTTTGAGCTAGGCGGGAAAGTACTTGTTTTCTCAATATAGTATCAAAGTACAGATTACCTGTAATCTAGGCAATACCGTCATTATTTTTGTTGTATAATTCAGCTTTTAAATGAATGAATTGTACTTGTGTACATTTCACTATTGGAGACTAACATTGGTAAGCAATTCAAATCTGCGCAGAGAACAACGCTAGATTTGTACGGTATCGATAGGCTAATCAATAATAACATTGGTTTGTACAGATCGATAACTACTCGCAATTGGACACGGTACCAACGGACTGCTTTCTGTTTCTACATTTCACACACATTTAAGCTGACTTGGCATTAAAATTCCGCGGCTTATGGAATGTACAACCGATGCGCGGTGAACGCTATAAATTTATTTTTGAACCGTTTGGCACTACACTATTGTACCATGCATCTGGTTAACAAAATTCTATTACTGTATTTAGAATGTTACTACTATTTACACGTTTTCGTATATGCTATTTACGATATAGTGTTCAATAACGCTAGAGTAAAATACAAAATATTTAAGCTTCTCGCTTGTCTAATACTAAAACTCACGTCATTCCATACAGTACGTACACTTTGTCGCTAGAAGTGAACTTCTTTGTTAAAATTACGCCTCACCGTGGACGATGTGAGGTACTCAGTAAAGTGTACAGGCTTTGCGGTGTGAACGCACTGCCTCCTACAGTAGTATTCATTGGCATATGCAACTTTGAATTGCGAACTCACATTTAGTCAACAAAAACCAACATATGCGATTATTTACTTTTCTTTAGCCTATCAAAGATTTGGATGACAACTTTTACAAAATGTTTTATTACTGTTAAAGTGTTTTATCAGCTTAATTCGATTTTCCAAATCGCATATTAATTTAGTAAGCCTATTTGAAAATCAGCAAAAAAGCATGTCTTAGATTTAGAAGTTTTAATTAGCCTTTCGACAATATTAAACATGGTGGTCATGGCAAGAACTGATTGTTCTTTTTTCATAAAATCTAAAATAAATTTCATTGAACCTATCCAGCCCTATGTGAATTTTATTCTATCCAGCCCTATACTTTTGCTTCTGAACAAATGTTAGCTGTTTTAAAAGGCTGCCTATACTCTATTTTAATCTTTTTCTATCTCTGAATACTGATGTCTTTTGCATCTGGAACAATCGGAAAACATTTCAAAACAATCGAAGAGCCGACAATTCCACATTGATCATTAACTTCTTTCCTTACCCAAGCTATAGGCTATAACAAAGGTACGAAAGCTGAATGAAACTGCTAAACCATCATATATAACTGTATGAAGATTAAAATGATAATAAACTAAATTAATTGATAGTAGTCTGAAAGGAAAGCACGCCACAAATGGTCCAGTGAGTGCTCTGAAGTCATAATAACTGAGAATTGTAATCCATGATGGGAACAAAGCCATATATATGTGTGTGTGTGTGTGTGTATATATATATATATATATGTATATATATATATAAACACTCACAGCTTTTGTGTGTGAAATGAGGCGGTTAGTATAGTATATATTTACAGCATGAGGAATTGCCAAAGTTTGTAGGCTAAAACAGTTAGCAAACCGAAAACCCTACTTGATTGTTGTAGGTACAGTGGAAACAAAATACAAGACACCAGTTATGTCACTAATTTTCACAGCTTTAATTTTCACAGTTAAACAGTTCGTAATTAACAACACAGTCTCTACAACAAATCAAATAAATATTGTTCACACGCCACAAAATGCCAACTAATATTAAAACACAATTGTATTACAATATTACCTCCCGATTATAAAACGGAACACTTCACTAATAACCACTTGAACGTACATGGTAATATCGCCCGATAATAACTCGAACCGCACTCTAAATATATCGCAACTATACTGGAAACTAAGGCCGCTGCTGCCTTGTATTTATACATACGCGCACAGACCAGAAGATTCCAAACTGCGTCTTAGCGCGTGTGTACGACGTAATTAATTGCGGCCTTGACACAGTCCGCGCGGCTGACGGCTTCCAGAAAAATCCCGTAAATGCGTCTAAAATCACGTACACCACCGCATTACATTCTGGATCCCTCCTTAAGCTTGTTCGTCCCGAACTGACAAACTCTGTAGTAATACTTAGCCAGGCGATCTAGGTGGACGTCCTTGCGAAAGATAATTCTCCGGTTCTTCGAATTCAGTCTCGTGTGAACCGAAAATCGCGTTCCCAGGCATGCGAGTCTTCCGTTTAACTACTAGTTTTTCTGCAATCACTCCCGTTGCGTTATGTACTGATGACCTAAACACCACTGGCTGATCTAAGTTTGTTTGGCTCTCGTCAACAAACCCTTGCGTAACCTCATCTTCAGCCACTTTGCTCCCGGGCGCTTCTATCAGCTCAGGAACAAGCAACAATTTTGTCTTGACACCCATAGTTGGCTTTCCAATTACTTCTTTTGTCGTTATAAATATTTGTATTTCCTCTGCAAGTTTTTCCTCTATTTCCGCGTGCAATTGGTAGGGTTCCTCTTGACCAGACCTCTTGACTTTTTCTTCGACTAATGCCACTTGCTTAATCGAATGGTTGGTAGACCCTGTCATTTTAGCCATGCAAAGCTTTATCTTCACTTGGCCAACCTTCAGGTCATTCTCTCTCAAGTCCACAACAAATCCGTAGGCATTCATAATGTCCGTGCCAAGAATCACTTAATCGAGAATGCCTGCAAAGAGCATTTGGTGGCTCAACTAGAGAAGACCCAGGCGTACACGTACGTCTACATTTCCTAGCACCTTGACGTGGCTTCCAGTCACAGTCTGTACTGTACAAGAGCTAATTAGAGGCCGTCGGTTGCTGATTAAGTCAGGGCGCACAATAGACACGGTTGCGCCCGTGACAACTGTAAATGATGTTGGTTTACCTTCCGTAAACCCATTAACAATCAGGTTTCCAGTGGTCTTATGTAGCGTGGAAACTTTGTACTGTTCTGAGGCTTTACTTCTCCAATTGGTTCGATCACTCCCTTCTCTCGGTATCTTCTTCTCCCCACAGTCTACTTGTAAATGACCACGTTTTCCACAGTTGTAACATTTCGGTCTTCTGTCTTTACCCCATCGTTCAAATCGTTGCGACTCTCTTGAATTTCTGAATTGTTTGTCCGACAACATTGTTTTTCTGTACCCATCGTAACCCCAATGTGATACAGGGATCTTCTGACTGCAATGTGATGCCACAAACCCATTAATGTAGCTGGACGCTGACTTGGCAGCTTCAAACTCTAGGGCGTGAACAAGAGCTTCTGAGCTATTTCGGTGTCTTGCCATTCGTAACACTTGCTGAAGTTCACAATCTCCGATGCCATCAATAAATGTCTGCACCGCAAACCTTATTCGAAAATCTTCTGGTGATTCAGGATAAGCCAATCTAATCAGTCTGTCGATACTTGCTTCAAACTCTTGAAGACTCTCCCCGGAACGTTGTCGTCTTGTTCTCAACTGAGCGTAGTACATATCTCGCAAGTGTTTATCACCATACCGTAAGTCTAGAGCTTTTTTATCAACTCGGCATATATGTTCTGGCTGTCAGGTGGCACTTTCTGTAGTAGTTCTGCCCCGGGTCCTTTTAATGCGAGAAAGAGTGAGACTGCCTTGTCTTTCTCTTTCCAATTATTTGCGCATGCAGCAGCTTTAAATTGGCGGAGGTACGTTGCTCATTGACTGCTTCCGTCAAAGGTTGGAGCTTTGACATGAACTGTCCCTACTGCAGGCAAAAATACTTTCTCTATTGATTTAGTTTCTGTATCTTTTTCTGTCTTTAACATTGGTACAGTCTGTTCAGAAATTTGTTTTTTTGTATCTTTATGAAGTGCTCGATTTCACTTTTAATTTGTTCTCTTATGTTTGCCATTGAGTTTTCTACTGCAGATATTTTTGTTGACATACCTTCTTCCACAGTCAAGACAGATTTTTCTACTTCAACTATTTTATTTTACATGGATTCTTCTACGTCAGATCTTCTGGTAATCTGATTATTAAGCTCACCTCGTAATTCACCTACGTCACCATGTAGGAGACCCAATTCTGCGGTAGTATGTTCTTACATCTGCTTTGGCTCATGAATGTCACGTTTCACGTTTACGTTCCTCTCCCTCCTGCTTACGTTCTTCTTTTTGTCTTTCTTCTGTTTCTAGCATTAGTGCTTTCTGACGTTCCTCAGCCTCTTCTCTTTCCTGCCTGCGTTTCTCATCCTGTCGTTTTTCTGCTTCTTCTCTTTCTTGTCTTCATTCTTCTTTTTGTTTTTCGTGTGTCTGCCGCAGCAGAGATAGGAAAGCTTCCATCATCTGACTCGCATCCATTGTTTACGAGTAATTATAAATTACGCTTGTCTAGTACAAAGTATTCACTGTTTCCACTGTTACCGGGTCTATCCCAGTTCTGACACCACTGTTACGACGGTCTACTTGATCGTCGTAGGTACGGTGGAAACAGAATACAAGACGCCAGTTAAGTCACTAATTACCAGCTTTAATTTTCACAGTTAAATAGTTCGTAATTAACAACACAGTCTCTACAAAAAAATCAAATAAAAATTGTTCACCATAAAATGTCAACTAATATTAAAACACAAATGTATTACAATATTACCGCCCGATTATAAAACGCAACACTTTATTAATAACCACTTGAACGTACACGGTAATGTCGCCCGATAATAACTCGAACCGCACTGTAAATATATTGCAACTATACTGAAAACTAAGGCCGCTGCCGCCTTGTATTTATACATCCGCGCACAGACCCGAAGATTCCAAACTGCGTCTTAGCGCGTGTGTACGACGTAATTAATTGCGGCCTTGACACAGTCCGCGCGCCTGGCGGCTTCCAGAAAAATCTCGCGAATGCGTCGAGAATCACGTACACCACCGCATTACATTCTGGATCCCTCTGGAACGTTCGATAAACACGTAGATTGTTTTGTGATGTCTTAACAATATTGTTTAATCAGCTTGCTGTGTCAAGTGTTCAAAACAGCAAAATATTAAAAGTGTAAAGCTCTGATTTTAAGATTCGCCAACGGCAGACGATGGTTGGAGGGAAGAGTATCTTACATGTGGATATGTTGTTAGCAAAGCCTTCTGGTGTGTAATTAAAATCGTAATATAAAATGTGAATGTTTTAGTTAAAAATAATATTACAACTTCAATTAAAATATAACAAATACGTTTAAAAATTAAAGATAGTATTATAGCTTAAGTTAGTACTCTTTTCTAGATGTTTGTTAAACGTAGAAAATACATGTTTCGTAACCCCCTTTTAGGTAAATTTTTATTAGTACAAAACCTTTCAACATAATCTTAAAGGCAAGAAAACCTTAAAAAAAATAAATGACTTGGAGTATTGTTTCATGGAAATGAGAATTGGCCATTGAGAGTAAACATTATAAAAGAATATAAATGGAAATGTAGTAGGAAATGAGAATATTGATGAGAATTAGTCTGCGGTTAAAACAAAGGTTCCTTAACGTAGCAGTTTTATTGTGCATACCATCCAATAAATAACTGAATATGTAGGTTACTCTTATAAGTTATGCTATTTTACTAAAGTATATAAGAACGTTTTTAAACAATTATAACAGGAAAAAGAGGTGCTTCAGAAAGAAGTGCGGAAAGGAAACAAATGAATGTTAGTTGAAACTTGAAGATGGAGAAAGTAAAATAGTTTTAGAAAAAATACAAATGTTCTATACGGTGCTAATCTAATTTAAAGATTGTCTGTAAGTATGATGCTACCAATACTTGAAGATGCGATGGACTGTTAACATAACAAATATGGAGATCCTGCTGGTTGGGGGAGGCAAGGCACAGCTATAAAAATACACTGTATAATGAAGAACGCAACTTCTTGACATTTAGTAGGGCATGATAAGGTGTCTAGAAACAATGTAATTAGGAAAAGATACAGAGGAAGTCAATGCTGTATTCGGAGCAAGAGGTAAGGTGAAAAAGTTGTGAGGTGTTCAAAAAGAATACAAAAATTGGTCAGAAATGAAGAACTCCTGCCAACCAATATTTTGATTGCACATCAAGAAAAGAATAAAATATTTAAGGATATAAGAAACCCATTACACAAAATGAAATCAATGACATTATTAGACATAACGTAAGAGATAATAACTTTATCAATAATATTCTGGAAGGAAAAACTCTCAAAAGGAAAAATGATTAAGGCCTGGAAAAGTTATTTGGAAGGTATTACGTTAAAAATGAGATGTGACAGTTACCTGCAAACAAAAGAACAGTAGAAATGACTTGCCGTAGAATTGCTTTAAAGTCATGATATCGAACGAAAGAAGGATCTAACGAATGACTGAAGTCTGTCAATGATGATGATCATCATCACCAAGATCACATCGTAATAAACATGAATAGCTCAAGGTTCAATGTCTCGTCGTCCTACCACTTGCATAGAAACGTCGTTATGGTCTCTTAATGGATCTTGATTTTCTTTAAATTGAACTTATCGTCATAATTTCCAATCTTTCCGCTTAGCCAGATTATACCCATCATCTAACCAATGTGTTATATCCATAATAATGAAATAATATCACCTATTCTAGTTGTCTGCATACGCAATTAATTGTCTATTTCTAGATTATCAAGCCAGAAGTACATTTACTGTAGCGAACTTTTATTGACAATTAATTTTAAAAATTATATTACAAATTTTATATATATATATAAGGATCTTAAAAAACCATGAGTTAGTGAAAATCAATAATCTCCTACAGATCAATACCTTTAACACTACTTCACCAAATTTCACTTTCACTATTATTATGCTAAAAAAACTGTTAATGTTTTTATTTGGATTTTATACTTTTATGTCGTATAAAGTACGTGTAAAAACTACACAAGCTTACGAACTTTGGCATTCACAGTCAAGCGTCATTCGATTTAAATTTACAACACCCACTGTGTACAGGTTTTATTTTGACTATGGATGATTCCACGGCTTACTCCCATAAGCAGTGAAAAGGTAATGTCAAATAAGCTTAACTGCCCTTCAACATAGCATACCTTTAGGGATGTGTCAAATTCCGTTGTTTATTAGATATATTATTGTCGATTACTGTATGCATGGTGCATTGTTTGTCTGTGCACAGCTAACCTTCACTGGCAGGGCTTCTATATTTACATTTTTTCTCCCTTTTGTTAACGTATATATTTTTCATATGGTTTATAAAATGCAAATTATTTATTTAAAAAATCACAGAACAACAAATATTTACGTATATATTCAATTGTGTGTGTGTGTGTGTGTGTGTGTGTGTGTTTTACTACAAGTTATTTATTTACGGTTAGCTTTAAAGTAAATATTTTCTATGATGCAGGAGTAGGTTACAATATATAAACAGCCATACATCTAAAATAAACAAAATTATATCTAATTATACTGTGTAATATCTTTTACGTATTAATGTATTGGACATACGACAGAATTCATCGTAATCAGAATTATTGTAAACAAATATTATTTGGCCCCTTCGGAAACCTATGTTCATCGCAGTCTATCAAGTTCCTCAGTTTTAAATTTGTTTTAGGCCAAAAACTAAAAATACTTTCCTGTACTATACCAAAATTTTAAAAAGTTTTTCTGGTACTCCGTATTTATTGTATTTAATTTTAATAATTTTAATTGTTGAATTTTCTTGTCCGTGACGTATTCGCTGATTAATTTGATTTACCTTGTATTTACAAACTAAACCGCTCAGACTGTAACAAATACTACATAGGCCAGACAGGACGTTGCTTCAAACAGAGATACTTTGAACACACAAAGGCACTACACTTCACCACCGAATCCACCTTTGCAAACCACCTCGCTGAAGCAAACCACACATATGAAACATGAAGAGGAACATGGATGTTCGACACGTACACACAAAAGTCAGAAAACTAGACACTTTTGGATAACTGGAAATATACAAACACACAAAACACATAAAAACGACATTCTAAAGGAAGAAACACAAGTCAAATCACACGTACTATTCGAACATATTACACCGCACACACACAACATCGATCATTCAAACGACGACGCCGTCACCAAGAACAAGACGGACAGCGCTCCTAGTGACAGCCTCCGACGAAGCTTGTAATAAGCGAAAATTGGTTCAGGGTATAAGATAAAAATTTTACATTTTTACCAATAAAAAACTTAGTGTTCCAAGTCAGTAGTATTATACTTATAATTAATTATAATTGTATTTACTATAATTTTAAAAATTTCCTCATCAAGATGGTGAACGTTGAGCGCTTCTCAGTCATTACATATCAGTTGCCAATATTCCTTTTCCTTCCTTGCATCGCAGTTCATGTAATGTTTACATAAACTACAGTTAAAAGATTTATTAGATTTTTATATCTTATAAAAAGTGAAAAAAAGTTAATAAACTTATTTCCCTCATTAAACTGCAACATAAAATACATATCATATCCGCATCATCACAACCATCGTCAGTAGCAGCAGCATTCCTTCATTGTTATATTACTCAGAACAGGAAGTAGGCCGATCTCACAGAGTATTTAAGACCACTGTTGTTTTCCTTGACTTATATTACTCCTTTCTCGTGGATTATTGTTGAGGACGTCTTTAGGAACTGAGTTTCTTTCTCATTAAATCCACAATTTTCTTTTCGTATTTTCGTAATCAACGATCCTGTTATTCATGGCAGAAGATAACTTATCACACTTTCAGTTCTTCTCAAGTTTTATCGTGTGAGTCTCTCTCTATCTTCAGGAAAATGATTACTTACTGCTGAATTTTATTATGATTCTTCTTGGTCTTTACACACTTTTGCTTCCATACTTAAGTATTGGCATCATGATACAAAGTGTTTTTTATTCCTCCATGTTTTGCGGACAACGTTTTATTGATTGTTTGTCATATCGACTGGAACTTGTGTATTTCGCTATTTATATGTCGTTGTCACAGTTATGTCACATCTACAGTATTCAGAACACAAATTTTGTCAGTTGCCTTTGCTTTTACAAGAAACATGCGGTATCTTTTCTTTCCCGAAGGAAAATATTAATATGGTAATACGTGGCGATTTTGATAGTCACACGGAAATGAAATATTGTCTTTATTACAGATCCTATGGTGTTCTAGATTTCGGCTCAGAATCTGTCTTTGTCTTTATCGCCATATCCTCTCTGCAAAGCATATACGTGGGAATTATAAAATCGACAACTTAGTGTGTTAATTCCTAATGGTAAACGACTCAAGGTTTGTTAAGAAAGTTAGTAATTAGATAAATAATATAAATTACATTATATGATTATGCGTATAATTTTCAGACTTCAAAATATTTCTGGAATGCACTTTGTGTTGTAAATTAAGTTTATCTAGAGACTTTCATTGCTATATTCATCATTATATTCAAATTGCTATCAACTGTCCTACTATAAAGCTTGTGATGCATAAATACCTTTATAGATGCTGTTGAGATCCGGTCCGAATGGACCTAAAAAATGTTGAGATCGGCACGTGTGTACCAAAAATGTTCTATAGGAAGAATGCTGTTTGTGGTGCTATTGCCAGGATGCAGAATAATGACGATAGTGGACTGTATAATACATTTATTTAAGTTTCTGTTGTACACTTAGTCATGGTGTTGAGATTGGCTAAGTCTGAACAGATTTTAATTTTAATAAGCAGAGTCGTTAAAAACGCTACATATTAGATGAGGCGCAAATGTGCGACACTCAGATTAAAATGTTAAGGCCTAAGGCCTAGACAAATGTCGTATGAATTGTCGTAAGACTTGAGGCGCGAGTACGCGGCACTCAAGCTACATGAAAAAGAATTAGCAATGTATTGCTAATTTATTGCAAGTATGCAATATGTGTTGTGGCCTAAGGCCTACAATGATTGTCTGAAGACAAGAAAAATGATGATGATAGAACAAGCGAGCAAACGTAATGACGTCTGCCGCCAGCCGTAGCTCGGACAACTGTGTCGTTTGTATAAACATGATAAGAAATTTCAGAAAATACAGATTAGCCAACCTATTAATGCGAAAATTACCACATTACTGCCCGCAAAAAATCAAAGGATTTTTTAATATATTTTAATAACTTATTATAGAAAAATACAGAGTTCTTAATAATAAAGTCAATGTCAAGTGGTATTGAACCTTGAGTTTGAAATCTTAGATAACAGTTATGACATTAACTGTTTAGAGATAAGCCTGAGTGATGATAAGAATTGAACATGCCAAAGTCGGCTTGCAACCTGATTATGCACTGATTATACATTTGAGTATAAATGCAAGATTAGCAATGTATTGCCAATATATATTGTATGTATACAATATTAAACAATATAAGACATGAAAATACATGGTTTGACAATGTTTAATGATGAATAATCGGTGACTCATCACATGATGGGCCCGATAAATTGTAACATTTATGCAAGTCGTAATGGTTATCTTGAACCAGATAAGGCCAGTAGACCTAAACAATAGTATGAATACAATGAACAAACAAAATTATTATAAAATTATACATGTAAAGACAAATTTAGCATGACGCCTTATAGTTTCCACGATGCATGCTATACCTGATGTTTCAGGAATATACAATAAATTGTTATGTAAAAACAAGCTATACATAGTTGAATAGTTGTATACATAGTTGTAAGCACAAAGTGTAATGACATGTATGTCATAATTAAGCATGAATAATAATTGTGCAATACATGATCACAAAATACAAATACAAAATACAGTATAAAAATATAGGCGTGGCGTATGGTTATAGAGAGTTGATGCTGATAAAACAACGTGTTTTACATAGATACAAGTTATACATAATAAATACAATAGAAATCGGTTTAGATAATTACAAAATGTAACACATGTGTTGAACATTTGTGAGAAATAAATTCACAGAGTAACAAAATATCACACATATTGACAAAATGTGCGAGAAAATGCATACATGGTTTGTCTAGCTGCAGACCATGCGAATATTACAACAAAATTTTTACATAAAAACAATAGTAAGCAAAGACATGAGGCATAAATCAAATGTTGCATACACGAAAATACAAAATAATAATTGAAGCCTTGCATATTAAATAAACTGACACTTGCTTGAATAAAACAAACAGTTTCTGAATCAAAAATATACAAATTAAAGCTTATGCTAAAAACAAAGGTGCTTATAACTAACAAAATCTCCTTAGAACATCTGATTTATGTATTTTTGACAAATATATACAAAGGAAAATAAACTCCTTTTTTTACTGTTCGTCCCTCGTAGGGACCAAACATAATTTATGAATTGGTCGGCGATAGGTGCCAGTAGGCGTGCGAACGTCAACTACTCTAATTAAGTTGTCTGGGCCGGGAAATGTGGCGGTAATTACACCAAATTTCCACGCTAATGGAGGTAAGTTATCCTCAATCAGTAAAACCAGGTCACCAATGGAAACGTTATCTTTGGCGAATTTCCATTTGTGACGTTGTTGTAGTTGATGTAAGTAGTCGCGAGACCAAGCTTTCCAAATGACTTGGACAAACTTCTGGAGAAGTTGCCAACGTCCAAGACGAGAAATGGGAACGTGAGATAAGTCTGGATCAGGAAACGCCGTTAATGGTGCGCAAATCAAAAAATGGCCAGGTGTAAGTGGCACCGGATCGTTTACATCCGATGAAATGGCAAATAATGGACGTGAGTTTAGACATGCCTCTATCTGAGACAAAACTGTCGTAAACTCCTCGAAGGTGAGTATAGACTTGCCTACCACGCGGCGCAAATGATAATTTAAACTCTTTATACCGCTCTCACAAAGACCACCAAAATGAGGTGATGAGGGCGGAATAAATGATCATGTAATACCCTGAGAGGTCATAAAGGATTGGATTGATGAGGTGGCATCTTTATTATGCCAAAGATTGTAAAGGTCATGCAAAACATTGCGGGCCTTCCTAAAGTTCGTGCTATTATCAGAATATAACTGGCTGGGTATGTCCCTACGGGACATGAAACGACGTAAGGCAGCTATAAACGCGTTGGCCGTAAGGTCGGAAACCAATTCCAAATGAATGGCCCTGGTTGCCAAGCAGATGAACAAAGACACATATGATTTTGACAGAGTCCTAGATTTCTGCCCGCCATGACGAATCATGAAGGGACCACCATAGTCAACTGCGCAGAATAGAAACGGCCGCGAAGGAGTGACCCTAGGAGATGGCAGAATACCAAGCCTCTGAACCTGATGTTTGGCACTAAACCTGAGACACTTGACGCATCTACGAATGATGGAGCGAATGACTATCTTGGCGTTAATGATCCACCAACGTTGACGAAGTGAGTGATGCACGAGTTGAGCACCAGCGTGGAGTAGACGAACGTGTTCGCGTTCAATAATAAGGCGAGTAATATGAGCCGATGGATGCAAGACAATAGGATGCTTATTGTCATAAGGTAGTTGCGACTGCTGTAAGCGCCCGCCGACGCGTATTACGCCAGACTCGTCAAGAAACGGGTCGAGAGAAGACAACTTACTCCTAATAGAGGCAGAAGACCCATTACGAAGACAATTAATCTCGGCAGCGAAGTGGATCGACTGAGATTGTTTTATGAAAAAATTAAGAGTGGAATGAATTTCAACGGGGGTAAGAGCGCCCGAAATTTTCTCAGCACTGGAGAGTCTAATATTTTTGATGAATCGAAAGCAGTAAGCGTATACGCGAGTCAGACGGTGCAACGAAGAAAAGTCATTTGAAAGATCAATGAATAAGGTAGACATTATAGAAAGTTTGGGGGTTTGTTTCTCCTCCGCAGTGAATTCAGGAGACGACAAATTAGAAGGTAAAAATGTTGGAAAAAGATTGGACTCGGAAGATTGAGACAAACAAGCGGTAGCATAGGACTCACCCAACTGGGGATTGTTAGACTTAAATGGTAGGGAAACAACGAACCTACCCTCTTGATTGCGATGAATAGACTTAACGAAATGCTCCTCACAAGCTGAATCGTTACTAATGGGTGCATTATCATGGATAGTTTCGGTCTCCCAATATTTCTCGAGAGACGCCAGAATTTGACTGTCGTTGTTCCTAGCCAGGAACGAAACAGCAGGACCCTTATAACGGCAGTGTTTGGTCAGATTGCCGGCTAGAATATAGCCTAACTTTGTTTCTTGTGTAATAGGGAAATGAGAACCCCTTACATATTTGTTAGGTAAAATTAAATCTAAGTAAAATAGCGATCCTAAAAGTATATCGATATCAGCTGATATGTTGAAATGTGGATCGGCGAGGAAAATGTTATCTGGGATGTTAAACTGATTTATGTCGAAAGATTGTGCTGGCAGTTTATGGGTTAATGCAGATAAGACCGGGCATGTTGCTTGGAAGCTAAATCTTTGATAGCGAGAAATATTGCGTATAGACGCCAAGTTAGTGGCACAACACGCGGCATTATTAATACCTGTAATCGGTATGTTAGATTCAGTCAAGTTAAGCCGTAATTTCTTAGCAAATGGTTCCGTACAAAAATTTACTTGTGACCCAGCATCCAATAGAACTCTTGCGAGTTGTCTGTTGCCAGCCCGATCGATGACAAACACAAGTGCTGTTGATAAGAGAACATTGTTTGTAGACTGTAATTTAAGTGAGCAATAGTTGCTGCTGCTGGCAGAACCTGGTTTTGACACATTATTTATGTGTAGCAATGTATGGTGTCGTTTTGAACAGATCTTACATGATTGTTTGATCTTACAATTTGATGAAAAATGATCTGGTCTTAAACAATTTGTACAGAGTTTATGATTTAATATAAATTGTCCTCGTTCTTATGTGCTTAGTGCACGAAATTTATCACACATGTAAATTGGATGATTAGATTTACAGCACAAGCATGAATAATTGAAATTAATAAATACCTTTTTCTTTATCCGTGCTGCGACTACGTCTTTGATGTCTTACGACATGTTTCGGGAACACGTTCCCATCATCAGGTAAAATTGTTTTCTCTTCTAGTTCATAACGAACGTGTCAAGAATATAATAATTAAAACACATCAACACATAACAAAATGAGTATGATAGAACTCAGTCCACGTAAACCATACAAAATAATGAATAATTATTTGACGCTGAGTGATAACTTTTAAATGCAGTGCTGCCAGCAGCGTTTCGTGATTTATGTTTGTCAGATTTATTATTGAATCTTAAACTTAGCTTGTTGAGCTGCTGTCCGGCATCGATAGGCAGTGTATTTTCTAGCAACTGTCTACGTGCGTTTAAAAAGTGAGTGAAGCTTTGAAAGTTAGGAAGATTATCGGGGTCTATAGACTCCTTCCATAATTTAAACGTGGTATGATCCAGTTTTGCTGACAATAATTGCACAGTGATAAGCTCGAATGAATCTACTGACAGTTGCATGGCCGCCAGTGAATTAACGGAAGACGTTATCGTATTTATGAATTCTGCCAAACTTTGGACAGAGTCCTTAATTGTTGACTTTACTTCAAGTAAATTTTGAATATAATACTTAGCTAGTATGAATTTGTTGTCATACCTAGCGGACAGCAAACTCAACGCTATCGAATAGTTTTCGTTACAAATAGGTAATGCGTTAATTAAATCTAGCGGCTCATTTTTCAGAGACGAATACAAATAATGTAATTTCTGCACTGTCGTTAAATCAGATCTGACCTGCACCAAGTCCAGAAATATTGAGTAGAAATGCTGCCATTCTAAGATATTGCCTGTGAAGCAGGGCAAACTTATCGGTTTTAGTTGCATATTGCTTTTTAATACGGGAGATACAGTCTAAACGTTGAAGCTTTCTATCAATTGCAAGATATTGGCTTCTGTTGAAAATAACAGCTCTTCAACCTCAATTCGGTCTTCTTGAGCAGCGTTTATGTCTTTAGAAATGAGTTCAATTTCGGACTGTACCTCATCGTATTTTGTTGCCAAACGTTTTAGACTTTCAAGTCTAACTGTTAAAAAATGTTTGGTGTTAGTGTTTTTGTCAAAGTTAATGATAGCCGAAGTAATTCGCACTATGGCAGACTTTAAGCCTCCTCTCTTTCTGACGAACACTTTGAGGCCTTCTTCAGCCATTATACGCACCTGTTAATGATGTGGTACCTGGTATGCGATGTCCTGGAGCGTCGAGGCCGTGGAGAAGATGGCAAACACACAGACCGGTGAGATGACTGCTTAAACTGGAGTGCAGACGCTAGCACATGGATGTTCTTGCAGTGATGTCGTCACGAGGCTCAATGGCGATGAAAGAAATTCTGAGTAAGTCCCTAGACTGTCGGATTAGCTAATATGCTGAATCGCCCGTGATGTCCAGAAATTGAGGCAGAAAAATGATGAAAACCGCTGTTAAGTTGCAAGAGGTGAATGACGAATCCAGGCACGGAGCGACCAAAAAAATGTTGAGATCCGGTCCGAGTGGACCTAAAAATGTTGAGATCGGCACGTGTGTACCAAAAATGTTCTATAGGAAGAATGCTGTTTGTGGTGCTATTGCCAGGATGCAGAATAATGACGATAGTGGAGTAGTCGTTAAAAACGCTACATGTTAGATGAGGCGCAAATGTGCGACACTCAGATTAAAATGTTAAGGCCTAAGGCCTAGACGAATGTCGTATGAATTGTCGTAAGACTTGAGGCGCGAGTACGCGGCACTCAAGCTACATGAAAAAGAATTAGCAATGTATTGCTAATTTATTGCAAGTATGCAATATGTGTTGTGGCCTAAGGCCTACAATGATTGTCTGAAGACAAGAAAAATCATGATGACAGAACAAGCGAGCAAACGTAATGACGTCTGCCGCCAGCCGTAGCTCGGACAACTGTGTCGTTTGTATAAAAATGATAAGCAATTTCAGAAAATACAGATTAGCCAACCTATTAATGCGAAAATTACCACATTACTGTCCAGATGCGATGTGAAATATAAAAATGTTGCTCTTATATTAATCGTAGTAGACTAACCTTTGCTTACGATAAAAAGTCATGAAAGAGAATACCACGATTTTCTTTCTACTACTATCCTTCAAAGTTTTATACTGACTTGCAAGAATTCATACCATATTTTTTATGAGATCGTTCATGCACACTAGACTTACCAAAAGCATTGTGCAAAATATTATCAAATTATATAATACATTACATTTTATCTCTCATTGTTTGTATGAAATTTAATCCATGTTCTTTAGTAAGATTTTAAAAGTACCTAGTACATGATTACCACTAAACACACCTTACGTAGGTGTGTTTATATGAAAAGGTGTAAGTGTGTGTTACGTAGGAGCAGTTATATGTAAACTAGGCAATGGAAGCAAAAATTTAGATAACTCCTACAAACACATGTGGCAGGATTACATAAAAACTTCCTTAATCGAATACTGCTAACATTAAAAATACAAAATTTGATGAAACTTTTAATAAAACCTTGCATCTGCACACACATATCTGTATACTTATAAATGCAATTTTTCTTTTGCATCTTCCACATCTACCTTGGCCCCCGAGTGTCTCTCTCTTCTACTTTTTCATTCAATCTGTTACTCTTGATATTCATCTATCCTACTGTGCTGACATGAGTGTGTATTGCTCCGTGAGATAAAAGATAATTATATGACATTTACCCGCGAAGATTACGTCACTTTCGAGCTGCTTCAAGACGTTTCGCAATCATTCTGCTCGACACTCTTCAAGATCGAACATTGACACAGTTTCTAATGAGTTTTAACGTGGTTGTAACTACTCAATTTTTACGTCTGTTCTACTGACATCTAGGCTGCTATATCGTTTCAATGTCAGACGGATGAAGTATAATTCTTGGATTTCTAACCGACCAGTTTCAGTGAAGGCCTGGGGATATTACAAGTGCAATTCGTAGTGATTGATATTGTGACTTGTGGTTATTTTACTTAGTACGAAACTGTAATAGAGTGACATTTATTCTTATGTGTAGGAAAAATATAACATAAATAATTGTATGAGAGTGCCTTTGTTGATTTCTAAGAGTTGTTATAATTATAGTTGTATTTTGTGGCTTCATTAGTGTTTTAATTTTTCCTGTTTCCAATGAACAACACTACGATTCGTACGACTGTCGTAACGATATTTTACATCTTTGTCTCCAGTTTTTACCTAAATCCGTTAACATTGCTGCGCTACCGTGAGACTACATAAATCTTCCTGAAGTTCCTCTCAGCTCCAAGAACTTGATTACATTCTTTCAGTTACTACTCTCCTTTCTATTCAAATGTTTAAGTCCTACCTCAGTGCTGTACACATTACTTTGAAGATAATTGTACTTACTTTTTACATATTTTATTAATATTTATATTTCTTTTTCTTACATTTATATTTGTAAGCCTATAAAGTATATACATTTCATTTATATAAAACAAAATTACATAAGAAACAAGATCAAAAAATATTTTCCCATTATATGCATTTCCCATAATGCACATTATAAATAATAGTGATTATAACCATGTGTCCCCGTCGCAAGTTATAAAGACGTGAAATTTTCTGAGTTTTGCATACTTTCTTCATTTTATATTCAGATTGAACAATACAGTATTTTACTTATTACTACAGAAGCAGAATTATTTTATCAGTTGACTTTAAATCAAAACGACAGCAACTTTTTTTAAGAATTTATTGATCTGAAAACTGTATTTTACCGAAGTACCCAACAGACAAAACACTATGCACAAACACAAACATTTAGGCTATAGTAGCGGCATTATAGTTCTTTGTTAACCCGGCGGATTTGCATTATACGTACGTGTTGAAATAGCCGTAGTTATCCCGCGGGAAATTTATTATGAACTGTTGTAAATGTTGTCGCCTGCAGGCCGCAACGTAACTCATTTATGGATGCTCATTGTTTCCTGTCACTTTAAACGAGTCATTTATTTCCATAATTAAACAGCAGTTTGACTTATAGTTACACACAGTACATTATACAGTTTGGTAGTTGTAACGAGTTAATTAATAAGTAAAGACGATTTATGCAAACTGTGTTGTTGTCGCATTACTCTATACTGTGTCATACACTGCATGTTTTGTCACACAAACCGATTTTATGTAAAACTGATGTCTGCATTATGACCGAGTGGCTGAACAGTCAACAGACTAACACCTTAAGCAAACGTTTATAAAATTTAATCCATGTAACCTTTAAAACAAGGAGTAATTAAATATGGTTTAGGTGTGGGCTTAGTCTGTTTATCATAGTAGTAGGTATATTATTCGGCTAGCATAATGTAACACTCCTACTTCGATCTTGAACCCTATCAGCATTATACAAAAGAGTAAGTTAATTTTCCATTTTATTATATTTTCAGCCTCCATAAATTGTACAGGATATTTATTTTAGACTCAAACAAAACTGATTATTAACAAAATCATTTATTGAAGCTTACTTCTTTCTATCAAAAGAAAAACGCAAATTAAGATTGTAAAAATCATTAAATTAATCGTTGCCACAAATATTCTTAAAAGTACCAACCCGAATATTTTACTCTTGTTTACACATTCCTTTTACCTTGTGTAAGCGTAAAAAATTAATATTGTGGTCTGTAAGTAAAACAAAAACATAAAGTTAATTTCATTCGTTCAGCGCTACACATTTTCAATATTCAGTGTAGAACTGAATATGTGTATGGTATATATACAAGTGTATAACATTGTGTATATTCCCGTTTGATTATACCATTTGTGATGTTAAGAAACTATGAATTTTTTTTCAAAGACTATTTTAGAAAAGTTTTCTTCAAGAATTTTTTTTTCGCCTTGGCACATTAAATTTGAAATTGCCTTTCTTTTGTAAAATAAATGTAGCCTTATCAGTAGCTTATAAACCGTATGTATCAAAGTCTATACCAATAGGTTTAACTCGCAATATATACAGCAAAATATATTGTACAAGGGATCCTTCTGGAAACTTTAATTAAGTCCATGACGCGTCGGGGACAGCACTGAAAACTAACTCATAAAACGTTGCAACAGTAAAGTTCACTTTGGTGTCTCTGCAGTGCAGTCGAGAATTTAGTGCACTTTATTAAACCAGGAGATACTGCCAGTTACTTAATGTGTTACTACAGACGGTCTGTGAAGTTAATTGTACCGCGTATAAAACACGCCACTGTAATCAATGTGTTACAGACGCAGATAAATTTTTAATTACTTGAAACATTAAGCAGACGTTCTGTAATGGTAACTAGACATAAGCAGCCGTCCTCGACTGGACACGTTGTCTGTTGACCTGTGTATTTCAAACAAATTACCTGAGTTAAACTAAACAACGACTCCAAAAACGAGCCTCAACATATTGCTTTCGTCTGCTTTTTAAGTAATGAAAGAAGCATGGGGTCATTGCGCTAGTACTTCTATGCTATAGATACCTATTACTAGCATATTGCATGTCCTGTGTCTAACTTGGACACAAAATATTACTTCAAGTTTACGCCATGCTGACTTGTTGTAAATGTTGAAGCAGGAATTTAATTAATGAGAGTTTTTAGATTTGACTACTTGGACAGCGTTTGCGTGTGGATCCCAGGAGCTCGGTTTCCGAGTGCTGTTTAGACTGTTAAGATTAGACTTTGCCACCTTCTCGTAGATACCACCATAGATAGACTACGTATCATACGTACATATCTAGTACATAGTAGCCCATGTTTGCAGACCATCAGGTACGTATAGCCCAAGTGTACTGGTAGATGCTCATAGGTATAATTAACAACTCATTGAAGAACACAAGACGTGGGTATTAGAAATAAACATGCAAAAACAGAGTTTATGCCACAAAAGGACAAGCTCTTATGTTAGAGGGCATCTAACTACATTTCATTTCCAGCTTAGGTGCTATTGACACCATGCTACTTACATGATATAAGTAAATATTTTCAAAATTTTGTGTGTCATTAAACTGCATTTATAAAAGAGCAAAGATAAGCTAATGACCAGGAATTCTGTTTATGACAGATTTATTGTGATGGCCCACGTTTCGTATTCCTCATGTAATATTCTTAGCATGTAGTCGAAGTCTGTCTCGTCTTCTGATAAGAACACTCGGTCGTCGAAAAAATTAAGAGTAAAAATACTTTCATCTCTAATTGACACGACCATATTTTTGACACGTTCTTGCTAATATTTAAGTACTTCTTTTAAATATATTTCAAAAAGAGTATGAAAAATACAACATTCCTGTTTGACACGTCTTGTAACGCTTATTTCCTTAGAGAATTTATTTCCAAATTTTACTCTTGTACATTTTTATATATACAATTTCTGGACTGATTTTTACGTAAATACTTTTGTTACCTGCTTCCTCCATAGTTATAAGTTCATAACGGCGACACTGTCGTTGGTTTTAATCAAGTAAATGAAAAAGTGTGGGTTGCATCTTATGCGCTAGTCTTGTTTCGACTGCTTCGGAGTAAAGGTTCTGTTTACACAGCATCTATCTTCCCTGAACTCACTTTGTTTTTCAACGTCTTCAAAATGTTGCTCTATGCGTTGTTTAATAGCTTTCCCGTATATTCTAGAAAGACTACTTTTATCTCTGATTCCACGGTAGGTAGAACATTTCTTTCTATCAACTTTTTGTAAATTTACTCATATATGAAGCCATCCATACGAAAGACAATTCTTTTTTTGTAAGGAAAAGGGTAAACACGTATGCTATGAGTTGAAACAGCACCTAAGATGTATATTTTATCAGTATTAAGCATACTCCTCATATCCCTGAATCTTTTCCACTTTTTATATATGCGGTAATTTTGTTTACCTTTCCAGGAGTTATTTCGTTTCTTCGTAATCCTCACCAGTTGGGGGCAGATTGTGAATATTTTCTTTGTTACGTGATAAGAAACTTTCTTTTTCTTCTGTAAGTAATCTTTCGTAATACTGGACCCAGTCCTCTAATTAAGTTAAATGTGTTTCCTATTTCTGTATTGTTTTTTAAAAATTGTTTATAATTCCCTAAGCTTCCCGCGATTTTGTTGACACTTTATATATGTCTAGGTATTCAAACAATTTCCCCACATTGTATTTTCTGTCCATTTTCTATTTTTTGTTGTTATGTCTCTGCTATCTCTCATGAATAGTATTGACAATATCGTTGTATATATTGCTTATAAATAATACACTTCCCTCACTTTTTTCAAAGCTAAAATTTATACAAAAATATTGTAGATTTATCTTTAAATCCAGCTAAATTTGTTCGCCTATGTTTATTAGTGTTTGTATCTCAGTTTGCTTCGTCGTTTGTTAGAGTTTTCAAAATAGTGTATGTAGAATTACTATAAGAAAGTGCCTTTTGTCAAATTTTCACATTGTCAAAATGTAGTTTCGTTTGGTTTACATATTACATAATCTATAACGGATTTTAGACCGCGGGTCTACGTGTTCTTTGCGACTGTAAAATCCATACACGTTACGAAGATCCTCTTGTTGACAGAAATCTGTAAGCCTTTACCGCTATCATCGGTCGCTACTTCTCCGTATCCTTCAAAAATCTGATTTCTTTTTTCGATTTTCTGTTTGTTCAGTGAAACCCTAATACTGTATATTGCTCCTGTCAGTGTCTCATAAATTTGTCCTTACATCATTTTTTGAGATATCTGTTGGGCGTATATGAATATTATTAATAGTTCATAACATTTCCTCAAAATTTTAGCTTTTAAATATTTTCATTTATTTTCTCCCAGCTTTTCAGGTACTTTGTGAAATTTTTATTTAGTAAAATCGATACTCCTGCTTTTGCTCGATTAGCCTTATCTACGCCAGTGTAAAGATGTTTGCATTTTTATATTTTATAATTACTCTTTTTATATATTTTGTTTGTGTCAGACACTAATATCTAACTTATAATTTGTTAGTTTACTGATCACTTTTTTTTCGTTTTTCGTTTACCTTGTCAGCAACTTTGAGAGCATTCCGGGCTGTTCTTCTAACAGGACGTTTAGCATGTAAAAAACGTTTGTGAGTATATGGGAGTTGGCAAAGAGAACCAGGATTTTCAGTCAGGTTTCGCTGCTTCAGCTGCTCTGCTCCAGTTAATTATAGGTGCCACAAATTCTCCTTACACCCTTTGTTGTCTGCTCACATAACGTACACTTATTGCACGCTATGTACGAAGTCACTGCGCAACTACAGCAACGTGTAGTCTTTAGAAACTTGAGAGTTGTTAGCAGAGATAAATTCGATACCTTGAACCTCTGTCTCATTTGTCAGAAACCAGTAGGCTTTTTTCACTATTACTATTCAACAGTCATCGACCTATACAACCTCCAAGACATTTTATCAAATTTTAATCCCCATGATTATTAATACGTTAAATAAATAATACGTTCAATTTATAGGTGTAGGGTAGTAAAGCGTTACTTAAGAAACAGACACCTTTAGAAACTAGGATTAAGTTTCCACCACCGTTGTTTACTAGTAAACATTGAGGCCTGAACAAGCTGCAGCAGGATCGTAACTGACATTTGAGGCAACGTTCCTAGTCATAAAGGGATAGGGTCGTGACGTGCGAATAGATATGACGTTTGAAATAGGATAAAAACATTAGATATGCATACTAAATATTAAATTGTAAATATATGTACGTTGAAGTGTCGGTCGCACAAAGAGTAGCATAATGGAATAATGCATTACTACCGTCTCATCTAATGCACTCCGTATATGGTCTCCTCTAAATAATATATAGTCCTGCTGTGTTCATTTCCATACTTTAATCTTTAAAATTTTGTGTAGTTAAAATTTAGAAAACTATTTCTTAAAACTTTATTGATAAACACTTATATCTTGTTAACCAGCTGTGTGTTTTACCTCGGGTTTGAGGACAATACAATAGTATTATTTTTACATTACTACTGTTAAAAATTCTGACCTTAGTTTGGAATTTCAATATTTGGTATTTTTGTAATTTCAGTCTAAAATGCTATATGTGAGTTCCGATACGTATCGCTCCATCTTTGACAATTTCACAATTTACGTTTGTGTTACATCCGCAAAGACACTGCCACATCTTTGGATGTATTGATATTTACAAGCATTGTCTTTTAACGATTTGTCCTTAAACTGATTTGCCCTGAATTTTAATTTATTGCGCCAAGTTTGCTGGTATTCCTCTGGATGTTTTGCCGTTTTCCAGATACCTTTCTCATTGCGCAGATGACGTTAAAATTGTGTTTAACAACATACGGTTCCTATTACTTAGTCTACCATCATGTTACAGTGAACAAGAATTGTAGCCCATTAGGTGCAGTTAACAAAAATGTACCTAAAAAATAAAAACAAAGTAATATTTTACTGATAAGTGCATGGATTGTCCATTAAACTTGATAATCCTCAAAGAATACAACTTGGAAAAACTTATTACTAACAAAATCTATGTATACGTTAGCCTGCTTATTATTTAATTTACATGATTTATACGATTCTGTACAAAACAGGTCACAAGATCATTCATCACACAAATTTGCGTTCAAGTTACGTTATATACTAGGTTATTCAACGTAAATTTAAAAGCATCTTCCTGTGTACCGGTGATGCGTGTATGCATGCATGCATTCAAACATATTGCTGTGTACCGGTGATGCGTGTATGCATGCATGCATTCAAACATATTGCTGTGTACCGGTGATGCGTGTATGCATGCATGCATTCAAACATTTTGCTGTGTACCGGTGATGCGTGTGTGCATGCATGCATTCAAACATCTTGCTGTGTACCGGTGATGCGTGTGTGCATGCATGCATTCAAACATCTTGCTGTGTACCGGTGATGCGTGTATGCATGCATGCATTCAAACATTTTGCTGTGTACCGGTGATGCGTGTGTGCATGCATGCATTCAAACATCTTGCTGTGTACCGGTGATGCGTGTGTGCATGCATGCATTCAAACATTTTGCTGTGTACCGGTGATGCGTGTATGCATGCATGCATTCAAACATCTTGCTGTGTACCGGTGATGCGTGTGTGCATGCATGCATTCAAACATCTTGCTGTGTACCGGTGATGCGTGTGTGCATGCATGCATTCAAACATCTTGCTGTGTACCGGTGATGCGTGTGTGCATGCATGCATTCAAACATCTTGCTGTGTACCGGTGATGCGTGTGTGCATGCATGCATTCAAACATTTTGCTGTGTACCGGTGATGCGTGTGTGCATGCATGCATTCAAACATTTTGCTGTGTACCGGTGATGCGTGTGTGCATGCATGCATTCAAACATTTTGCTGTGTACCGGTGATGCGTGTATGCATGCATGCATTCAAACATCTTGCTGTGTACCGGTGATGCGTGTGTGCATGCATGCATTCAAACATCTTGCTGTGTACCGGTGATGCGTGTGTGCATGCATGCATTCAAACATTTTGCTGTGTACCGGTGATGCGTGTGTGCATGCATGCATTCAAACATTTTGCTGTGTACCGGTGATGCGTGTATGCATGCATGCATTCAAACATTTTGCTGTGTACCGGTGATGCGTGTGTGCATGCATGCATTCAAACATTTTGCTGTGTACCGGTGATGCGTGTGTGCATGCATGCATTCAAACATCTTGCTGTGTACCGGTGATGCGTGTGTGCATGCATGCATTCAAACATCTTGCTGTGTACCGTTGATGCGTGTGTGCATGCATGCATTCAAACATCTTGCTGTGTACCGGTGATGCGTGTGTGCATGCATGCATTCAAACATCTTGCTGTGTACCGGTGATGCGTGTGTGCATGCATGCATTCAAACATCTTGCTGTGTACCGGTGATGCGTGTGTGCATGCATGCATTCAAACATCTTGCTGTGTACCGGTGATGCGTGTGTGCATGCATGCATTCAAACATCTTGCTGTGTACCGGTGATGCGTGTGTGCATGCATGCATTCAAACATCTTGCTGTGTACCGGTGATGCGTGTGTGCATGCATGCATTCAAACATCTTGCTGTGTACCGGTGATGCGTGTGTGCATGCATGCATTCAAACATCTTGCTGTGTACCGGTGATGCGTGTGTGCATGCATGCATTCAAACATCTTGCTGTGTACCGGTGATGCGTGTGTGCATGCATGCATTCAAACATCCTGCTGTGTACCGGTGATGCGTGTGTGCATGCATGCAATCAAACATCCTGCTGTGTACCGGTGATGCGTGTGTGCATGCATGCATTCAAACATCCTGCTGTGTACCGGTGATGCGTGTGTGCATGCATGCATTCAAAAATATACAACTGTACCGTTAATCATGCTTAACTGTAAATAAATTGCTGAGCAGAAAACCGGACCTTAGTGGTAGTTAAATCCAGACATGTTAACACGACTGATGGAGAGTAATATTGATCACCATATACATGAAGCATTTTTGCTACGTCGAACTAAATAAACCTACGCCTGTTTTCCCTATAAATGTTGATTTAACAAATCAAATATTTACTGTCGGCATATCATTATCACTATCATAATTATCATTATCACTATAATAATAATAATAATAATAATCATATCATTATAACTGTCATAATTATCATTAACACAATCATCAGCATCATCATAATCAACATCGTCATTTCCATGCCAGGAAATTAAATCTTTGATGTGTTCCTCATCGAATTTCCAGCAATTTCTTCAAGGATTCCTGCACATCCCTGCCCAAAAAATATTTAAAACTATACTGTTTATGTAACATCGTAAAAAATGAACTAAAACGTAGTAAGTAATATGCAAAACGGATAGGAATAATATTATAGCTCTCAGGGGCTTTGTAAAAAGGGGTTGTGCAAACTTTCAATAACAGGTGGCAAAAAAGGTCAAGAAACTAAGAAATCATAAGGAGAACAGGAAGACGAAAAAGAAATAATAAATTGCACGAACAAAACAAGGTACGTCCCTTATCAGAGAACAAATAGAAGTAGATGGGTATGAACCGCGAAAAATCGGAAGACAGAGATAGAAGAAAAACTCCCGTAGATAATGAGAGTATACCGTAGAAGAAAATACCGGAAGCTGGTCTTTCGGAACTGATATTAGAACAGTTAAAGGAAAGCCTCCTGTGCGCGCGCGCGCGCGCGTGTGTGCGCGCGTAATTTTGATGACGTAAATCTAGTAACAGCCTTAATAACCTAACTGTACACAATCGAAATAATAAAATTAATTCTTGCAATGTGGAAAAATGTAGATATACAATTGACATTTTTATCGACAATAGTGGGAAAAAATAACAATAACAATAATTATAATAGTGATAAGCAAAAAGAAGAACATATTAGTAACGAAAGAAACAAATGTACAAAAGCTAAACAACTGTTATTCTAACTAACAGCATTCATAGGAAAGGAAATAAAAGTAAGTACTAATATATAATATTGTAGCACATAACAAAAAGTGATGTTGGAATTTTCTAAGTAAACAACCTGAACCCGCTTCCATGAATATGTTACCGAGAATAGTCCACTCATTCAGTCAATCAGAAAACTAAAGACAAAGACTTCTGTGCAAATTGTAGTGTTGTGCAATGATTCGTCGACTACTTATCTGTAGTCAGTGTATTTACGTATAAACTAATTTGAACAAAAAATTCTCACTTTTAAAATCATAGACCTATCAAATGAAAGAATTGGTTTTTCTCTAATAACTTATAACCAATATATTATTTTTGGAGACATAAATATAAGATAAAAAACTTAAATATGTTCTCAAGTTGATTTTTGTAGAAAATATATTTTACAATACCACACTAATGTAATGATTAACATGGTTTAGTAGTAACATTTTTGTATAATTGACAATACCTACACAAAAGTGTAATAAATTATTATTACTGAGACATATCCGTAACCAACTTTAAGTGTATGTAGTAAATTTCCGGTTTACTAAACTACGTTTAAGAGCTTCATTTGTACGTATAGTCTTCGTTTGTTCTTTTTTAATATCAGGAACTACAAAATTATTTCACTTTTTGAAGGGAGCGCAAAAGAAATTTAAGCGTTTCTTTTTTGTTTTTTCTAACTTTATGTTGATATTATTTCATGCCTTCATTTACACTGAAAGGAATTAAGTCAGCAGACAGGCAACACAGACGCAAGTATTGTTGAACATTTCTACCCTTAAATCATTCAGAAGGAGTGTTTATTTTGTAGAGTATATCTAGTTTTCGAAACATTTAAAAAACCTATTGTTTCTCGGCAAGTGGGCAGAAAAATGTTTCTCATTTTATTTGCTTGCGCGTTTTTCTGAAATCTTCATCTACCTTGACAGGACCTCTGTCGAGTCCTTTAGGAAAGACGGAAATACTACGCTGCACTGACATGAATCAGTCAGAACAGAGGGGTTGGAGCAGGTATGTAGAGAGGTTTTACACACCTGTTGTGAGTAGACTATGATTAGTCATGAATCTGACGCAGTCGGTATGTTGGATCCCACGCTGTTGCTTGTCTGTTACCTACAATAGGCTTACTTGCCTCGTAACGTTTCTTCCGTGATATGTAAGTCATCAAACTAAGTATTTAATAAACAGATTATGTGTATTATAAAATTACTTTACAATGCTTTCAGTTTTGTACAAGTTCAGTAATTTTTCTGTACGCTAAACGTTAATCTGAAACGTTAATGTTAGCTAACTATCTTCAGCAAGTATGTTATATTACTAGTGCACGGAAATATTATTTTATTAGGTGACATAAATATTTACTGTAAGCAGGCTACTTAAGAATCCTGAAAGAGTACCAGAAAATAAGAAACGCAAAAACATTTCGCCGACAGTGTTATCCATTTTACAACAAGACAACACACCCAGTCACACGGTAGTCTGAGATAAAATTTTTAACAGGGGAAATTACTGTGTTGGAGTACACGGCAGTATCTGTCCCCGTTGAATTTATTAAATTTCGAAAGATGCAGCAAAGATTGAAATAAAAGGATTTCGAAGATGTTATTGTGTCAAGACCTACGCGTTGACAGCTCTGATGACGATTGCACAAATCAGTTCGGAAATTGATTTGTTAGACTTGCTGTCGCATCGATGTACGACTGTAATTTGGACAATAATTTTAAGGGACCACAGAGATACTCTCAGCAGTAAGAAATTTTGTCGCCACGAGGTCACAAACTCGAGTATCTTTCTTCGAATACATTCAAAAAATTATAATTCTTGAGCACGTTCGTATTTATTTTTATATACGTGTTATACATTATCAGGCAGAACACACAAACGGAAAACACAATATAGTTTACCAGCAGGCAGTGAACTCATAGCCTCTTGAACTTTCTAACGGTGTTACGGCTCACATCTCGCCAGCGCCAAAGAGAATGAAGTGCGTCTTTACCTACGAGGAATAACTAGTTTCAAATTCAGGGGAGTGGGGGGTCATTGTGTGTGTTCATACGTGGCTGTCGCTTTGTTACCGACTAAGGGTGGTTTTACGTAGACAGACAATACTATTGACCTGGCAGTAGGTAGAAAGTGGTGTACTCTATCCTGACTTGAACACAAAACACACTTAAGGAATGAATGCATGGGATGTGACCTTCTTACCACAGAACTACCCGCTAAGAATACAAAGAAATAACATGTGTTAAGATTTCTAACTTGTCTAAAAATAATTTGTTAGTGTTTTTAATAGAATTCTTTTCATTATATATAATAATGAAACCACTTGAAACGAACCGGAATAACAACTTTGATATATAACATAACGTTTAATCTATCATATACTAAAAGTATGTATAATATCTGTCAAATTCCGAAATTGTTACCTCTCAAATCTGAGCCTGAGAATCGTGTATTTATAAAGGTAATCACGGGATGATGGCAACTAATTAGTAACAAATTATACTTTCACTAAGATATTGGAAACGAAGTGATAACTTGTAGACCATCTTAGCATTTGGAAATAAACGTTTAAAAGCCTCCTGTATAGAAGAAAAACATTCAACGTATAATGTAACAATTTTGTGAAAATGTTTAGTGATAAATTATAAACTCTAATGTTATTTAATTAAATACACCTGTTCTGAGATTTTTAAAGTCTTATTACCTTAAATAACTTATACTAGTAATACACAAGTTACTTCAGAAACAATGTGACTAAGAAATGTGGTTATATGATATAGCCTATGTAGTTTATCATATATTTGTACACCATATAACTACTTTATTATTGTGTCTATGTTCTTTAACACCTAAAGTCTGTTCTGCCGATGTTCCTATGAGTATGTAGATTAGCAATAAGCGCTACTTTTAACATTTATCGTTTATTTTTCTTTTATGCTGTTTATAGTACTGTATCAATAATTCTGTTACAGACTATGGTTTATGTATTCCTTGTGTGTGTGTGTGTGTGTGTGTGTGTGTGTGTGTGTGTGTGTGTGTGTGTGTGTGTGTGTGTGTGTGTGTGTGTGTGTGTGTGTGTGTGTGTTCAAACACTTTTTGCTACAGTCTATTTCTTGATGTATATAATATATTTAAAATTTATACTTACTTTACCTCAAGATGTTATTTTTCCCTAACATGATTAAGGAAAGCTGATGATGGGAACACTAAAGGTCCCGAAACATGTTAGGGAAAAATAACATCTTGAGGTAAAGTAAATATACATTTTAAATATTATATATATATTATATGTATATATGGATTAGTTTAAAATAAAAAGTTTTTAGTAAAATAGCTCAGACCCATAAAGCACACTTTATACAAACACACGCACACGCGCACACTACCTAATAGTAGGAATAAACGGATTACAGCTAATTGTAGATTGTACATTATTATGTTTAGATTTTTGAAACTTCTCATTTTTTGTTTCTTTGTCTTTTCACTATACTGAGGTTGCTTTAAAAACTGCCTCACAATGACGATTTTTTTCCGACTGACATAAAATGAAAGAAGAGTTCTACACAGATTAAGTTAGGTTTAAAAAGTAAAATGATTCTACAGAGAAACAGTAAAGCAGACGCATACACTCAAGCACACGCTGTACACAAAGTAAGTTTAGTCAGTGTAGAGGTAGGCAACAAGCATTACGCCACGACCGGCGACAAACTCAATTACACAACTACTACACTGTCAGTTTAATACAGTTGACGGAGTGACATTTACTACCAAGCAAGTATCTGCGTATATTGATGCTATATGTACGTTTCCTACAGTAACAACTTTTTTTTACTCTGTTTACTTTCCTACACACCAAACCGCCACTATACAGTGGTTCCGAATAAAAATTTACATTGAAACTTTTGCGTTTAAAAGTGTAATTTTAGCGTTTATTCTTCAGATAGAAGTCGATCATTTCTAATGGCGACTTGTACATTAAGGCCATTTCAGGGCACTGTCTCATAGTTTCAACGAATATTATAAGCAAGTATGAGTATCTCGTTATATCAATATCATATTAGACAGGAATCAGGTGTCTAGCAGAAATTGGCTGGTCTGTTGTAGAGTTACGTGTTGTACTTATGCATGAATCTCATGTAAGTCAACGTGTTTTTCCGTTTATATGGAATTTTAATATTTTTAATTTTTAAAAAATATGTTAAAACCGTTTTTTTACTGTTTCCACGGCAATTATAGATTTGCCTGTATTTTGTCGTTATGAATACAGTGACAAATCTATCAGATCTACAAAATCAACATTTATAGTAAACTTATGGACACATTACACAAACACATTTAGTGTAAGGTATAATTTATTAATTTTATGGCTATGTTCTGTGGGACCAGAGGTCAGTTGCGACAGTATCGTACAAAACCCGGCCAATTGCGAGCAGACACATCGTGCTATTAGCTATAGACACAGACTGTGTCTATCAAAGGCGTGTAAAGGATATATATACACTGTTGCGACAAATAAAATTTCTCTGTACTATCGTAGTGCAAACTTTACGTTGTCGTAGTGTGTTGCCGGTCGTCATTAATATTAATATTATTATAATGCAGAAATTACAATAAACCTACAATCCTATTCATTCCTGACAGTATTTCAATAATTAACAGAATTCCTCTTATAAAGTTATTTAAAGAACTTTAATACTCCTAACCTAACAGGCCTACCCTAACCTAACCTATCGTAACGAAACAAAAATAAACAAAAGTTACAAAATTGAAAATTTATTGAAGTTTGTAGTAGGAACGTTTGTACTAGATGCAACAGCTTCGGTTAGTTACAACCAAGTGAAAGTGCGGGGCGCAATTGACCGAGTAAGAACAGGTAAAATGTGGTTTCGTCGCAACCGACCGAGACCGGTTTTTGTTTTAAAATTTTGTTTACACGTTTAACAAAGTAGGAAACAATATCATTCCAGAAGCAGCTTATTCGATTTATAGAATTCCTTACGGTTGAGTTCTTCCTGATTATCAACTTGACTATTGTGGTTACAATACAATACAGTACAACGTGTAGTTCCACCTACAGTACAATTAACAATTTCAGCATTCTACTATTAATGATTTCATTGCCAGCAATCACTACTGATACCTTCTTTCCATCAACGTACGTTACAATATTCATTGTAACCGTTAGTGCTCTGCTTACTTTCACACCATCTGAAAAAATATTTGTACCCAATGTTGTTCTTAGTAGACTGTTTTCCGGTTATTCTTGTACTTACCGTTACACAAAGTATCAATATTACTATTTATTTTCACTTCAGTGGCATATATATTATCCTCCCTATTTTCTCACTGCCAATCACCTTGTAAAGCATGGTTGCTCCTTGCCACATCTTTTAGCTCTAGGGAAGTTATTACTACAGATTTCTATAAAAATTAGGCACTTCAAATTTTTAAGACATACGTTGGCATCTGATTATTGAGATTAATCTATTTTTTTAGTCTTACCGTTGTAGCATAACGGAAATTTTGCATTATTTTACAATTTAATAACCTAATATGGAAGAAGCAATCTGGAATGAGTAGAATTAACCTATATAAATGTAACATAAAAGAAATAATCATTATAATAAATAAAATGCCTTAACAGTACTATCAAACTCTCGATCCAAAGAAATTAAGCACATTCAATTCAGAACAAAAGTATTAAACCATATAGGATGATTATTAGCCCAGTAACATCATCAGTATACCCAGTAAGATGAGCAGTAAGGAAATACAGCCAAGAACAAATTAATTAAAATAAAAATATCAAAGGGACCAAACCTATTTCAAAGACAGAACACTCTATAAGAGTCAATCAAAATAAATCAATGAACTAAGAAATGATTATTATACAAAATATTAGAATCCCATATGAAAAAGTAAGAGAATACAATACCAGTAGTCTGACCTAATTTAAAGTTAGTTATAAATAAAATATTGTGTAATTAAGGGGAAACGCCACAAACCAGTTTTAAAAGGACAGCAAAAGTCTGTAATTAGGCTTAGAATGTAATTTGTTATTTTGTTTAATTATTATGTTTAATTATTATATTGGTATTTAAGTCTTGTTTATTTTCTAATTGTAAGTATTAAATTCTCTCACTTGCCTTTCCTGACTATTTCGACGGTTCAAAGAATCCATGTTAGATAATAATTTAATTTGAATAATTTTGGAATATGTAATAATCGACCTGAGATCCAGTCTCGACTCCGAGAGCACTAGTCGACGCAAGTCGAATAATCGCATTGATCATAATTAACGTAATTATTTGTTTTAAATTGTCGTTTTATTGATTAGTTAAGAACTAAAAGTAAAATACATTAATTTTTCATTTATAACCGAGGACTTCTGAGGGAAAAGGACGAGCAGAAGAAGAAATAAAGGCACTGAATTGACCGCGACATTCAATCGATTTGGCTACGAGAATCTATTTAACACGGTGAAACAAATATTTCGTCACCAAGTCATACACAATTACTAATTCATAGTTTAATTAATTGAACAATAATAAGAAAAAATAATAAAAATAATTAAATAATTAAAAAAATTAAATTAATTAATTATAAACAAAAAAATAAATAGGCTAAATAAAAATAAAAAATATAAATTTTATTAAACAATTCTTAAACTCATTTGAAAATAACTTCGTTTATTTACACCGTCTATGTAGCCAAAACGTGTGCCTGAATATCATCCGACAGAAGATGTCGTTGTCAACAGAGGGGAGCCAAAATAAAACCGAAAATTAAATTTTGACAGGAATGAAATTTTAGTATAGGTTAAAATAGCACAATAGGAAGGACAGAGAAAAATGGGTGGCGGTATCACATCACCAATATCAAGTAGGCGGTAATGCTGCATAACATCTGCTACAGGGTCCGGCAAAAACGTTGTCCTGTGAATATGCAGTATGCCACACGATTGGTCAAGATTACGACCAAGTAAAACAATTTGACCCATTGAAAGATACTAGTAGTCAATCAGAGTAGAAAGGTATTAATTGACAAGAGCGCAACAAAAAGGGAATCAATGAAATAACTAAAGTTTAATTGTAAAATTATTAGTCGTAACACCAACAGTTGCGCAATTATTTAAATGACAAGTAAGTGCGCAGATTGCCGTAGTGAGGCAGGTTGCATTGGTTTACCCCCATCACGTGTGAAGAACGGCCATTAATTCTATTTAACATAACCGTCTCTCTCTCTCTCCCTCTCTCTCTCTCTCTCTCTCTCTCTCCCTCTCTCTCTCTCACTGTCTTTTCCTGTCTGTTTGAGGCATTGTAAAATCAAATTGTTAATCACCATCAACGGAATGTGGTTTGTAATCCAACATGTATATAAATACACGTCACTCCAAATTTATCCGAAACAGCTACCTTGTCAATCTGTTGTTGAGAGATTAAAACATTTTTGTCACGTAATTACCAACTATACAAAAATACAACCTTAAGTCAAATACATGCTTTGTTTAATCCTTTGAAAACGTTAAGTGAATAAACCGTTGCAAGTTATAAGCTGCAACAAGTAAAGGAATTGTGTGAGTGATCAATAAGCAACGAATTATTTCTTATATTTAGGCTGCCTGTTTTGCATTGTAATGTCAATACAAAGACTCACTCAACCCGTTAAACTACAAATTTCTTACACATACTTCTAGTAAAAATATTTCTACATCAATTCTGTGTAACCACACACACACACATGCATAATCCGTTAACAACATGGGTTTTTTTTTTACATTTGCCCAACATAATGTTACGACATTACAGAACAATCTACGAGTTTATCAAATGTTCCAGAGGAATCAGGCTGTAATGTTATGTGCGTACGTGATTTCAACATGCCCCCGCGAGACATTTCTAGACGTTGTCAGGCACCCGCACTGTGTCAAGCCGCAATCTATTGCGTTCTACTGTAGAGCTGATTCGTAGTGTATGGATGTTTCTGGATTTCCAGCGTGGTGTAAATACAATTACTCAGAGACGTTCCATGAGTTATTGTCGGGCGATTACTCTGTGCGTTCAAGTGGTTATTGTAGTGAAGTGCTATGTGTTTTATAATCGTTTGGGACAATAGTAGACATAATAAAACAATAATTGTGTTTTATATTAGTAGACATTTTGTGAACAATTTTTATTTGATTGGTTGTAAGACACTGTCTTGTTAATTACAAACTGTTTAATCGTGATAATTAAAGCTGGTAATTAGTGACTTAATTGGTGTCTTGTATTTTGTTTTCCACTGTACCACACGACGATCAGTAGACCGTCGTAATAATATTATTTTATAACGTATAACTTTGTATTGCATTCTCCTGAAACGTTCGTAATGCACTCGTACAGTTGATCGAAGTGATTTGCTTACAAATACTTTGCAAGATTTTGTTTTTTTGGTAACTGATTTCCTTGTAAGTTTTACAATCACCAGACTAAATCGCGTTTCAACATTGAAAACTATAAAGGTTTGTCGTTCCCTTCAACAAATTTATTCTTATATCACCCAAGTGAAGGCAGATATAGATAAAGGCAAAGAGACACTGTGAATATTGCCTGCCTTAATATTAATATTCAGTGAACATTCAATATTGTCTGTGCTGAATTGGATTACAAACGGACAGAATAGTCAAAAACGACGTGACAAGAATTGTACACTTATAATGAGACACTTCGACGAAAACTAAAAAAAATGATATTAAATATACCGCCTTTGAAGGTAAAAGCTCAAGTAGTTAATACAGATTCGAGTGTTAAATAATTCTCTTATGTATATTATCATGATCTATTGGCCATGTACAATGCCCACATGTAAACAACTGAAACACTCCTTCACTAACGCCAGCGCATATGTATTACGAAAGCTACTCAAATCAATTTACAAAAGCGTGTCTATTTTATAATGGACCTGAAGTAATAAAATAATGAAAAATAGCTCTTTTATGTAAAATAGCACTAAATATAAATCTTCACTTAATCTAATTTCCGCAATAAATCAAAATAAATAAAATTATTTTATACATTGTTTTGCTAAGAGCTACTTTTTGTGAGAAACAAGAAACAATTATCCACAGTAAACAATTCTCAAACAATTCTTAACAGTGTAGTTGAATAATTCTGCGTAACAGAAATTCAACGTATTAACAACGTATAGAATTACTTTAAAGAAATTGTCTTTTAAATTAATCTTTACATCTAAACAAATCATTTCTTTAAACAAAATCAATATAATTTGTTGGTTACACAACAAAAACGCTTACCCATCCCTAAACGTTGAATACTATTTTATTACATCTTTAACGTAAATCATTAAATTTTAAAATCTTATTTAGAACCGTAATGGAGAATGTTACAAATGACACTACCTGACGTCCAAGTCCAAGTTGAACGGAGCAGCAGCTAGTCGTGCTCCGGTGGTCGCAGTGTCCGGGTGATACCCGATGACTGCACGTTTCATGCTTGTTACCTTGACTAGCGATCTCGCGCTATCTAAGGAATGGGATCTCCATCGATTTTGTTTTGGAGGGATAGGATGGTGTTAATTTTCTTGGACCCTGGGACCTCGAAGAGACCCGCGACGGTAGAATGGGGTAGGCTTCGAAGACTTTTCGTTTGAGAAGTAGGAATTACCCTCCCACAACGGGTAGGGCGCCTCTAACCGCTCAGGAAAAGTCGCCGAGGGCTGCCAAGCGGCAATGTCAGCGCACGGGAGAGAGCGTAGGAGGAGGCAGCGTCCACCAGAGGTGGCACTAAGCACACCTAAGGCAAGCGCAGACCCCCCCCCTAGTCTGTCGCCGAGCGCCAGCACGGACAAGAGAAAGAAGGAAGGAGTAGGAATGTGAAAATACTCAAGGTCGGGAGGATTGGGCAGACGTTCTGTAAACTGCTTATGGGGGGTCGTCGAGCAATGCTCGGGGGCGTTTTTGTCGTCTAGGTGGTGGGCCGACATCTGTGCTTAGTCGACGGATGTGGGGATGGGTCGAGACAGAGGCTCGGGTAAATAGTTTGAGGGCAAGTGGCCGAACGAATTCGGTGAGTGAAAGAACCTTCAACCCTCGCCTGATGGCATAATTTCTGACAAACCAGGGAGAGTTGGAGATGTAGCGGAGGGTTCGGGATTGGAAAGCTTCCAAACGGGCGGCAACGGTTGGACTGAGTAGTACCCAAAAGGCGGGAGCTGCGTAAGTCAGGATTGCCCTAAGAAAGAGCAAGTAGATGGTGTGTTTAGTGCGCACAGGCACTGGACCCCGATGAGAGAGAAAGGGAAATAGTTTGGCTCTGACGCCTCTGGCGCGCTGGAGACTCAGGGAGACGTGAGTTGCAAAGCTTAGACGTCGGTCAAGAGTAACGCCCAAGTACTTTACAGTCGGTTTCCATTCGATTGGGCTCCCTTCAAGGGAGAGGGGCTGGAATCGGGAAGTATATTTAGGAGAAAAGGCGATCGCCTCTGATTTCTCCGCATTGATCGTTATCCTCCACTTCCTTAGCCAATCCGGAAGTACGGCGAGCTGACGTTGCACCAGGCCAGCTGCGAAATCAAGACTCGCTGAGCTGGCGTGATACATGGCGTCATCCGCATAGAGCGAGAGAGTGACTCCAGGCTGAACAGGCAGGTCGTTCGTGTACACGAGGTACAGAACGGGGCGAAGGACAGATCCTTGAAGTACGCCTGCGGCGACTGGTCGAACGGATCAGTACGACCCATCGACGCATACCCTAAAGATGCGGTCTCACAAGTACGATCGGAGAAAATGAACGAAAGAGGCAGGGAGAGGGGAGTGGGCCAGTTTTTAGAGAAGACCTTTGTGCCAGACTCGATCGAAGGCCTTACTCACGTCGAGCAAAACAGCGACGGAGGACAGATGCTTGTTGTAGGCGTCCGTCAGTTGGGTAACAACCCGGACGAGTTGAAGGGTCGTCGAGTGGTCTCTGCGGAAGCCGAACTGCTCCTGCCGAATGAACCATCCAGCAGGGGCGCGTAACGACCGTGCAGGAGTCGCTCGAGTACCTTCGATATGACTGGCAACAGTGAGATGGGTCGATGGTTTGAGGGGACAATACGCAGCTTGCGAGGCTTGGGAATCATAATGATTTTTGCATGCTTCCACAGGCTGGGGAAGTGATGGAGCAGGAGACATCCATTGAACAGCTCGTGGACCAGATTGATGAAGCTAGGGGGACCGTGTTGTAGCGCCGCCGCTCAGATCACTACCTGACGTAAAAGACTAGTCTGTATTTATACTTTTCTAGTGCTCGAGTATTCAGAGACTAATACTACGCTAGTAGTTGTCTTATTTGTGCTTCTAATATGACTTAAAACTATAATGTACTTATAAAATCTCATTTAGAACCTTAATTGAAAATGTTACAAATGACAATACACGACGTAAAACACTAGTCTCTATTCACAATTTTCTAGTGCTCGAGTATTCAGAGACTCGTGCTACGCTAGTAGTTGTCTCACGTGCGCTTGTAAATGTGGTTTTGCCAGTAGTTTGAAAGCGATTGACGTGAGAATAGTAGAGACTATAATTATTTTTGTCTGTGGAAAAATGAGTTCTTCAGGGCTCTTGTAATTAGTAACCAAACTGTTTCCTGAGATTATTCTATCATACAAAAACAGTGCTCCATGTTTTTAAGATGTAAGTTTTGGAGGCTCAAAAAGAGTTCTGCAGAAAACCAAAAAGTATTTCCTATTTCGATTTAACTTGTGGTTCTATTTACTTAATATAATAGTCGAAGATAAATACTGTGTAAACGGAATTAATATTCCTGTAGGAATTATATAGTAGAATATGTAATGCAATAAAGTATACAAAGTAGATTTAGTCTGGTACACATTATTACAAATATTCTACAAATGCATTATACAAGAACTATTCTTAGCTTTCGAAGATACGGGAAAAACAGGATTCTTTCCTATAAGTTATGTAACTTGCACGGAAGCGATTATTACACGATTGGGTAATTTCACAGTTCAAAGGACTGTTCAAAGGATCCACAGGTTTCTACTTGTTTCAGAGGTTGGTCGATTATTATCCATTCGTCGACGTCCGTGAAAAAGTGTATCAAATTTGACAAGAATAAATTGCGGTGTTTTCAAGGTGACCGTATAGTTGATCTATCAGTGAGTTGCGTATTGCACAGCGAAGCAATAAGACGTATTATTGGTTACGGTTAATGAGCAATTCATTGTGTGCTATTAGACAGCACCATTCTGCACAAAGGGTTAAATATGAACTATTGTCAGTGCCTATCGATAATTGATGACATTTTAAAATTATTATGATAGTATTAGTTATGTGAAATTTATTGTTCTCTTATATATTAGTAGTGCTGAACAATCGTAACCGTGAAGAATTTTTGTATACGAGTGTATACTGTTGCTAATATGAGCTCATTGAAACTACTACTAAATTATAAGAGAGGATTTCGTTTATTTTATTTCACTGTTTAAACACACCGATCCGTGGTCCCATCGTAACAATATCATTGACAGTTTTATCACACTTAGACAGTGAGGCAAAATCTACGTGCAACGCAATCTTGATTGTACGTTTACATAGAGGTAATTGATTATAGGCCTACACATTGTTGTGTGTGTGTGTGTGTGTGTGTGTGTGTGTTACGCACTTGTACATCCTGGCCCTCGCGATTGTGTTTAAACATGTGTGGACTCGGTAAAGCCGAGGGAGTTACAGTCGGTGCAAAGCAAGAGTTACACACTCTCAAGCAAAACTACTAAAATGTTTACAGGGCAAGTGCCATAAAATATTGCCTTTGGACGCATTGTTTGTTCAAATAATGCAATCATTTTAAAAATGTACGTTTCTTTAAAGTATTAAAACAGCATTAAAATTAACTGAATAAATTATTTTGCATAAAATTAATTTAAATTAATTGTTACGCAATTAATTAAATTAAATTAAATAACTATATGTGGTATAGAAGCTTCTCTTAAAATGTCATCAGACGCATTTGATACTGTTCTCTTTACAATGAGCGGTATGGATATAAACACCCGTAACGCCTAATACGGATACATACTGACTGCTGGTATCCATACAAGTCATTAACGAAATATCTATTACTTACTAGCACGACTGTTGTTACAAGTTTTTAGTTTAAAGTTTGAAATTTACTGAATGTCTATTAAAACGCGTCACCTGATCACACCCGCACTAATACAGACCGTTCCCAAAAGATAGTGTCAAACTTAGGGAAATGATTAAACTGAAGGAACATGTCCAATAAACATATGTTGAAGAATGCCTCGTTTTCCGGCGGTGTTTTCCTTAAATTAGTTTCCGATACACGGTATGAGACGTGAAGCTGAAATTCGATACACAGAGTAAGTGTTCTGTTTCTGATAAGTATAAAACAAACTGTATAGAACATATTACCATAAGCACCACTTCACGCAACGTCGAGTCACTTAAACTTAACTAGCATTTAAAAGTAGTAGTAAATTTACGAAGTTTTATCAGCTGTTATACAATGTGGGGTCACACAATTACTAATTACACTGGTCAACAATCTTCTTCTTCTCCGGCTCTACAGCCCTTGGTGGGCCTTGGCCTTCTCAACAATCCGCCTCCAGTCATCTCTATCCGCCACTCTCTCTCTCCATCCTCGAACTCCCAACTTCATCAACACCTCATCCAACAATCTCATCCTTGGCCGTCCCCTTCGTCTTCCGCAATAGAGTCTTCCCTGCATCATTCTCTTATTAATTCTATCCTCTTCCATTCTCTCCACATGCCCCAACCATCTTATCCTCTGTGACTTGATAAATTTTACAAGGTCCCTCTCATGTGTCAGTTGTTGCAATTCTGCGTTACTTCGTATTCTCCAATTCTCGCCTTCCCTCACTGGGCCATATATTTTTCGTAGGATATTGCGTTCAAAAATTCTTAAACTTTTTCATCCTCCACTGTCATCGTCCACACCTCTGAGCCATAGGCAACAATAAGTCTTATGAGTGAATGATATATTTTTAGCTTGGTTTCTCTCCTTATATTTTTATTTCTAAAGATATTTATATTTGCAAAATACGCTCTATTTGCATACCTTATCCTCTCTTAATGCATTTTTTTATGTCATTATCATTCAATATTGTAGTGCCCAATTATTCAAAGCCTGACACGCCTCCAAAGCGCTTCCCATTTATTTCCAGATCACGAGGTTTTCTTCTATCCGCAGAGTTCGACATTATCATACAATTTGTCTTACTCTCATACACACTTAGTGCAATTTTTGTTGCTTCTACTTCCATCACTTCGTATACATCCCTAACTTTGTTTGCATTTCTTGCAACAATTGCAATATCATCCGCATAGCCGAATATTTGGCTAGATTTTGTAAATATTGTCCCTTTTTGATCGATCATCTTTATAACACTGTGTAACGCCAAATTAAACAGTACCGCAGAAAGATCATCACCCTGTTTTACTCCATTTCTGAAACTGAAGTTTTTAGTCATCCTATTAATCACTTTAACTTTTGCCCTTGTATCCTTCATTGTCATTTCGACTAATCTTATTAGTTTGTTAACTATGCCGAAATCCCTTATTACTCTATATAATTCTTGCCTATTCACGTTCTCGAACGCCTGCTTGAAATCGACAAATAAGAAATGCAGGTCCGTGTCATGTTCATAAAACCTTTCCATCATCTGCCTGATAGCAAACAACTGGTCCACTGTACTTCTCTTTCGTCTAAATCCGCACTGATACTCTCCAATAATCTCTTCAGCACATCTCTGTAATCTCTCATTCAGTACACCCGAAAATATCTTGTAGCCAACGTTGAGTAATGTTATTCCTCTATAATTTTCACACCTCATTTTATCTCCTTTTTTGTAGATAGGGCATATTATTCCTGTTTTCCATTTATTTGGCATGTTTCCAGTTTCCCATATTTCTGTTATCAGTTTATGTATTTCCATTATTACAGAGTGTCCTCCATATTTGAATAGCTCAGCAACAATATTGTCTTCCCCGGAGCACGATTATTTTTCATTTTACACACCACATCCTCCACTTCCTCTACTGTTGGTACTTCAATGTCCTCCTCTCTGGCTGGGTTTTCTCCTGTAACCTCTCTCCTTTCTCGTCTCATGTCATTATTCAACATCTCCTCAAAATATTCATGCCATCATTGTAGTACCATGTGCTCCTCTGTTATCATATTTCCTTCTTTTTTCTTGCAGGCAAATATTCTTGCTTGAAAATTTTTCTTCATTTTATCAATGGCACGATATAACTTCTTGGCTTCATTTTTCTGGTTTAACTCTTCTGTTTCTTGAAACTGCGTTTGAATCCATTCCCTCTTCTTTTTCTTACATACTTTGTGTGCCCTCGTTCGTAGTTCAACATACCTTTCAAAATTACTTCGCGTCTCCCTTTGGAGCATTTTATTCCTCGCAGTGTTCTTTTCTTCTATTGCTAATCTGCAGTCATCATCAAACCATTCGTTCCTCTGATCTTTCTTCACTCTAATGGATTTCTCCGCTGTCTCCATTATCACTCTCTCCACTCGTGCCCATCTGTCATCAGTTCCCCCCTGTACCTCATCTTTTCTCAGTCTGTTTTCTAATTCCATCTGATAGTCCTGCACCACCTCCAAATTCTTCAACCCATCTGTGTTCCACCATATTCTTTTTCTCACTTCATCCCTTCTTACCACGGCCAGTTTTTCAACTACAACTCCCTTTACCACGTAGTGATCTGAGTCACAGTTTGGCCCTCTACAGCTTCGTACATAAGTTATTGAAGAGGAGTATCGATTATTCACTAATATATGATCAATTTTATTCACCATTCCCTGGATACCAGATTTCCACGTTCCCAGGTGAATCGCTTTTTGAGGAAAGCAGGTACATTTGATTATAACATTATTTCTGACCGCAAATTGACACAATGAAATTCCATTGTCATTACTTTCCTCATGCAATGAATACCTCCCCAAAACTCCCTTCTGGCACTCCCTTCTTCCTACCTTCGCATTGAAATCTCCCAGGACAATCAGCGTACCATACCTCTGAACTCTGTCACACGTTCTTTCCAACTCGTTATAAAATTGCTCTTTAATTATTCCATCTTTCTCCTCCGTTGGTGGACGTACATTATCTATCGTTATATTTCTACAGTTTCCTCTCATTCGCACTCTGCATATTCTTTCATTCACTGCTTCAAACTCGATTAAACTTTCTCTCATTCTTTTTGATATTATAAATCCTGTACCATATTACCCAGTCCTTCTCTGCGGACCATTATAAAACAAGGAGTATTCAGCTTTACCTGTCCGACCTTGTCCTTGCCATCTTATTTCCTGTATTCCAGCAATATCATATCAATACTTCAAAAACTGATCCGCCACTTCTTTCATTTTCCCAGGTTTAAGCATTGTTCGAACATTCCATGTCGCCACTATCAAACTCTTTATCCTTATACTTTTCCGATTCTGTATACCAATTGATCCGTCCACCATCCGAGGCTGCTGTTGAGTTTTCATAACATGCTGCTTTTACAGTGTGGGGTTGTTAGCCCCACGCCCAACCCCCAACCTGGAGGACCAGGAGCTTTGATTTCGGGCTGCTCTTCCCCTAGAAAGTTGCCTTCGCTTCGGCTAACGAGCGCACTCTGCCCATTCGCAGTCTGACAGCCGGTTAAATCAATATCTGATTGCCGCCTGTAATAATCCAAAGTTATAGTCCAAAATTGCTGCCCTCCCCCAGGAATTTTTATCGACCTTCCGGTCTAGATCCGTACTGTTCTGCGTCAACGGGGTCACCTCTAGTAGGATGTGGCTCTTCACCACGCAGTACGGTCTTGGCTGGAGATAGGCTAAGGGCTCCTTTGGGAGCTAACATCGCATCATCCGACCCTGGGAATTTGTGAGGACCAGTGCCCAGTGAACCCGGAACAAAGGTACGACCTCTCCAAATTCCCTCGACCCCACTGGTCAACAATGATTTTGCTAAATGCTCAATTTTTGCTATTTTCTATGTATTTATGGGCGTTGATTCTGAATATGTAGTCAGAATTTCTCTACCAGCCTGTTTTTTTTTTTTGTAACTGCCCTTTTTATTTTTCAGTAAGTACTATACATGAACTCCATATGCATAGAATTTTGTGAACTTAAATAATATCAACTAAATAGCTTTTGTTTATTTATTGCAGCAACTAAATTGATAAGGCAAATATAATTGTTTGGGTTAGTGAATAGTCATTATTATTTATTTATTATTGTTATTTACACACTAATCAAAACAAACAAGTATGTATGATTCGTCTCTCCTATTTTCTTCTTAAAGTAAACATTTCATCCATTAGTAATAACATATTTATCATTTTATTTCTGTAGACTGGTGACTCTGAGCTGTAAATTATACAATAAGTAAATTAAACAATAAACTATCATGCAGGCTAGAGCTAGCTTTCTGAATACTTCATTCGAATGCGAGTTCTCGTGTGTGTAAGATTTAGTGCTGCAGCTAGTTTTGTATCTGTTAGAGTTTTAATTTTTTTTCTGTAAATCGAGTGAGTGTATATTACATTAGTGTGTGTTTATAAAGTGTTTGTTCTTATACAGTGTTAGCTATCATATATTAACTATGCCTTGCAATTGCATTAGTCATCCAAACAATTTCTGCTACGTATGTGGAGAGGTAACGTTGAAGTCCAGAGAAGAAATATAACTGCATTGATAAAAAAGTCATATGAACTGTATTTTGGCTGTAAATTAGGTGATCAGGATAAATCTTGAGCTCCTCATATTTGCTGTGCTTCATGTGTAACGCAGTTGACTGGTTGGCTAAATGGATCTCGTCACGTGCCATTTGCAGTTCCAATGGTTTGGAGAGAACCGAAGGATCACACCACGGACTGTTATTGTTGTATAACAAAAACATCTGGGATAACAGCTAAGGCTAGACGTAATGTTAAATACCCCGATATTACCCCTGCTATAAGGCCAGTGCCACACAGTCCAGAGCTTCCAATTCTAGTACCACCAGAAACATGGAACTTAGACGACGATGAAGTTGTTACCGATGTTGAACCTTGTGCAGACTTATCAGGTGATGAAGAAAGAAGAGACCCAGATTTTTTGGAAAACACATATACTGAACCTCACTTAATCAGTCAGAATTAAATGACCTCGTCCGTGATCTAAATTTATCAAAGAGTCAAACAGAAATACTGGGATCAAGATTGAAAGGATGGAATCTTTTACAGCAGAATACTAAAATAAGTGTTTTCCGTAACAGGCAGTCTGAATTGGAACATTTTTTCTCCCAGTGCGAGGACTTAGTGTACTGCAATGATGTGGATTCTTTACTGGAAGCTATGTGACATATGCACCATCCAGAAGAATGGCGTCTATTTATAGACTCTTCAAAGCTTAGTTTGAAAGCAGTCCTACTTCACACTGGAAATAAATACCCATCAATCCCCTTTAGCTTATGCTGCTCACATGAAGGAGTCATATAAAAACATGAAACTTGTATTGAGCAGGATTCAGTATGAGAAATATTCATGGAATATTTGTGGATATCTGAAAGTGATACCACTTTTACTTGGATTGCAACATGGGTACACTAAGTTCTCATAATACATAACCAAACTTGGCACAAATATTTTACGCAACGGGAGAACTAACATAGGATAGGTGTTTTTTCGATACGATCCTTTGGGGGGTCCTTTGGGGTCTTCCACATCTCCTCCTAAACCATTGGACCGATTTCAACCAAACTTGGCACAAATATTTTACGCAACGGGAGAACCAACATAGGATACGTGTTTTTTCGATGGGGTCCTTTTGGGGGTTCTTTGGGGTCTTCCACATCTTCTCCTAAACCACTGGACCGATTTCAACCAAACTTGGCACAAATATTTTACGCAACGGGAGAACCAACATAGGATATGTGTTTTTTCGATATGATCCTTCGGGGGGTCCTTTGGGGTCTTCGACATCTCCTCCTAAACCACTGGACCGATTTCAACCAAACTTGGCACACATATTTTACGCAAAGGGAGAACCAACAAAGGATAGGTGTTTTTTTCGATACGATCCTTTGGGGGGTCCTTTGGGGTCTTCCACATCTCCTCCTAAACCATTGGACCGATTTCAACCAAACTTGGCACAAATATTTTACGCAACGGGAGAACCAACATAGGATAGGTGTTTTTTCGATACAATCCTCTGGGGGGTCCTTTGGGGTCTTAAAAAACTATTAGATCTGGTTACTATGGCTACCCAATAGAATAGATTTTGTTCTAAATATATTATCGCATTAAATTGAAGACCACGCGAACGAAGTCGTGGGCAACAGCTATTTATTTTTAAGAAACCTACTTTAATTGAACTTTATTAATTAAACTAACATTTTCATTACGTACAACGTGAAACTCCGTAGCGAAGCACGGGTATTCTGCTAGTTAATATATATAAAAGTCAACGGTTTTACATGATTCTCAAACGTAGTCTTAAATGTAGCGTAGTTCCATTCAGTTTAGTTGTCAGTTTAATAAAGTTAAACTAACAGAGTTAACAGACATACTAGCTAACAGAGTTTAACTAATAACTTAAGGGAGTTAAACTCTTAAAGACCTATTATCTCCTGAAATAATTCTGCTTTTTGTTCGTGTGATAATGTTTTTGGGTACAGTTTTGGAACCATTTAGATAGAAATTTGTTCAATGGAGTCGCTTTTCCGTGTCACTTTTAGCTCAATTTATTATAATGTGGTTACACTTAATTATCAGTTTTACACGAAAGAAGATAGAATGTACGCCAAATAGACAAAAAAATCATAAATATTGTTAGTATGTATTATTTTACCAAAAAATATGTTAGTACTCGTTAGAATGTTTAAAAAATATGTTTGGGTCGTTTACATTCTATATTTGAGTTACATGCAGTGCATATAAATTCTTTTAAATAGAAACAGAGCCTATGTTACACTAACATTTCCTTTTGAGAAAGATTAATCGTATTTGTGCTCAAATTGGTTTAGGAAGTACAGGAGAAATTGTGTTGTGTTATGTGTATGTGCATTTGAACATAATATTAAAAGTGCAAAGGCACACTCCTCGTAAATTAAATTACATTTGTATATTGTATAAATCTGACATACACACGCACACACATACACACACATGGAAATCATATTGTTCCGACGGTCTCCTTGATCGTCGTATGTCACATTGGAAAACTAAATACAAGACACCAATTAAGTCACTAATAACCAGCTTTAATTATCACAATTAAACAGTTTGTAATCAACAAGATAGTCTCTTACAACAAATCAAATAAAAATTGTTCACACGCAATAATAATGTCAATTAATAGAGTCTCGCACTTATAAAACACGTAACACTTTGCCACAATACATTGAACCGCACTGGAATAAATCGCCACTAAAGCTCAACTGAGTTATCACCGCCGTAAGACTGAAAACTAAGCGGCAGGTATGGGGTATTTATAGCCTGCAGGGTTCCATAATATGCATCCTGAACAAACACTTGAATATTCCAGAATAAACATACTACGCGGCAGTGCTACTAAGAAACACCAGAACGTAATTGATTGTGGCCTTGCATGCAGCGCGGCGCGCGGACCGGTGAGTCTGGAACAATCTCGCTAACGCATGTTGAGAATCACGTACGCACACAACATTACAGCCGGTTTCCACTGGAACAGTCCAGAAACACGTAGAGTGTTCTGTAATGGCGTAACACTTTTCCCCATTACGTAACATATAGGCGTACGCATTACGTATTATAGCTGGCCACAATGTTGACTCATGCTAAGGCTTCTCGTAAAGAAACGTGGTATTAGTACAGTGCTAAAGGCTGTCATGTGCGTGTTTTTTTAAGTGTAATTTGCTGTCTTATACTTATTCTTTTAAGACGGTTTAACTCTTTATTATTTTCTTAAAATATTATTTCTTGAATATTAGCTTCCTTGTCCTTACCGTTTATATTCACTAAAAGATGTGTTTATAGTGTTCATCTCATCTATATAATAGGTAGTGTTTATTAACTGGACTACATCAATCAGTGACGGTTTACGGCTGTAAGCAAAACTAAAATAGGCCTATTACGGAAAGATAGTTTTATTTAAAAAGCGAGATTCCTGTGTTGCTGACGAATATATTTCATAAAAATCTGCCATATGAAATTAGTTTAACATTATTCAACGTAACATGATTAACTGAAAAATTCTATAAAACCATAGGAAAACTTTGTTGCACACTTCTAAGAAACACAAATGAAAACAAACATTGGTTCCATATTAGTAATAGAATCACTGTAACTAAACAAACATATTGCTTATGCATACAAACATCTTTCTTTCTTAGACTGATATAAATTTATTAAATTTTTCTTCTTTGAATAATCATATTTTTATTGGTTAAAAGAATACCAAACATGATAGGGTTTTCTAGATTTTACACATTATAATAGGCCTAATAGAGTTCTCCGAATTTTGTTTTTCTGAAATTCCATATATCCGATAGCATACGAAGGTTTAAGACCAGTGTTTCAAATGCATAATTTATGTATGACAACTGGTCTAGCATTTTTTAAATATTAAAGTAGACACATGAGAACTAACAAACAGCATTACACACATTATTTTTTCACTTGCGTTGTCAGGTAAAATGAAGCCTACATTAAGAGTATTAATTAACTTGATCTTCAAATTTTTTTTAAATCGACAGATTGTAAACAAATATGTTTATAAACTAATGGTCAGTATTGTTAATCAGTTTAATTTAATAATTTTTTAAATAATACACCTATTGTTTATTACACATAAATTACAAATGTTATAAAAGTTTATGCTTAAAAGTAATAACAATTTCTTAATTATTTTCATAAATTCAAAGAACGTCGAATTATAATGGCGTTATGTACAATTAAACCGAAAGTTTAATCGTACATACAGTTTATTTGTACATTTTTTTAAATAAAATTGTTCTAAGGCAAAATGTTGTTAGAGAAACGTAGTTTTAATATCACTAAGACATCCGTTAATATAAGAATAAACAGTTTTTTGGTATGGTTTCATATCATAAAATCCGATTCCCAGTAACACACGTGTTACTTTACATTAACACACTGACCTGTTTTTAAGATATTATTTCCAACTGTACAGCTGAGCGGTCTCGATTGATGTTGGTTCAAAATTGTCAATACTGTTTATTTTTCCTCCATTGCATGCAACCACGAGTACGGACATCTGATTTTTTATTTTGAAATTGAAAAATCACCTCTACAAAACTTTAAACAAATTATTATGTTATTGCGTTTTCTAAGAAAATAAATCTTATTTACACATTTTAATTGTAGTCATGTATAAATGTACTCGCACATTCTCTTTTAATAATTTCAATTTTGGAATATCAAAATTATATAATAATTTATTGTCATATTTCAATATCACTTTATGCGTTTATTTTGTGGTCTAAATACATATCATTAACATTATCATTATCCATAAGCATGGTTGTCGTTGTTATCGACATCTTAATACTATCATCAAGTGTTGTAGAACCACCACAGGGCCATGGCCTGCCGTAGGATACCTTCCCAATGATATCCGTCTGTTGCCACCATTTTTCAATTGCAGATTCTATTACTTTCCCCACCCCGCCAACTCAACTTTGGTCTTTCCATGTGTCCTTTGTAATCTGAGTGTAGAAGAATAGATGCTTTATGATAGCTCAAGAATTCCTTTTTTATGATCTGACTAGCTCAATCTAATGCACACGCATCTTTAACTTCTAGACTATGGCGATTTTCTTAAAAAAACGTTATAGCTCTTTATTACATATTCTTATTCAACAATTTTCTACTTATTGGAAAATTTATTCTTCGTAATTGCTTTAAAGTTCGCAGCGAATTTTCAGTACTTACTCTGAATACTCACGATAGTAATATATATCTTCTCAAAACAGTATCAGTTGGCCAATTATTGTTTTGTAAAGTTGTAAAGAAGGGTGTTACCATTCACAGTACGTACTTTGGCGTGGCTTTGCTACTTCATTGCTAAAATCTACAAAACCGATTTATTGACCGTACATACTCTTTGGAGCCTACGATACTGAAACTATTACATATTCTGTTTTTGACTTCAATAATGTTAGTGGATTTTCACTTTAAAATAAAGAAGATAGTTTATGTTAGTTTACTTGTTAACTATTCTTATGTGTACAGTTTGGGGAACCTAAGGTAGAAATTTGTACAATGTAACGTCTTTTTTATGTCACTTGTAACTCAGTTTTTCATGATCTCCTTACTACGCATAAAGTTAGAGTGTATGACAAATAGAGAAAAAAACCATATACTGTATAATAATATAAAGAACACAACAGGACATAAGTTATTATACGCAGGATAAACTTTAATTATTATAAGATAATTGATTGATTTTTTATTCCAGTTTGCGATTAGGTATACTTACTAACCTTTAATGAGTTAAACACATTTTATAATTTAATTTTAAATACTTGTATTTAATATTTACATTAGTATAAATATATTAAGTGTATTTAATATTTATAGCTTTAAGTAACATTAGCTCTATATTGTCAAGCCGGTGCTACATAAATGCCATGCATACTCAACGTAAAGCTTGAAAGGTAATGCTTTGAGTCATCAGGCGGGGGCAGTTCCACAGCTAGCTGGTAAGTTGTAGCAAGTTCTTGTACATACATTCTAGAGCCGCCTTGATTACCTAATTACCGTAGTGACACTTGGAATATTTTTGTCAGCCTTCCACACATCAAGTGAGGCGTGTACTCAAAAACGTATCCGTCATGTGTCACACTGAATTAAAAAAACTAATTAGTAATTATGTTTTGAAAATTGCTTACTGTTTTTATTATCAAACATTCTTTTGTTAGTCAGTGATATGACAAAAGAATTTGTGAAAAACATATTTAAATTCGTTTAAGTACATGTTAGATTTTGTATAAAGCAAACTTTGGTTCAAAACAAATATATAAGTTAAGTTTTGCAGGCGCATGTCATGGATTTGACAGGTTATAATGCAAATAATGAAATTCACTAGACTTTTAACTGAAAAATAGTTGACTGTAACAAAAGACAATAGTCAATTTTTAGTTAGATAATATATTCCTGAACATCTTTACGACACATATTACTTAATTAATACTTGTAGCGCTTCTAATCTATTTCATGTTGCAATTACTTGTTTACTACTTATGGGTATGTTTCTGCTATGTGCTGGGAGAGTTTAGAAACCTTAATGCTCGTAATATACGCTTTGAATATACAGGTTGTAATAGAAATCTGTCACACAAATGGTTGATTCTTCTTTATTGGCTGGTTCATCATTTGTACATTGTAAAGTGTAAATTCTAAACGACGAACACACAAATTGACAAACCTTGAAGAACAAACATTAAATATATTTACTCACATCCTGATTTAATTTGAAATAATATTTTATTGCTACTGCTTTCAAAGAACTAGAATTGAATTTACCTTGAATTCCTGTAGATTACTGTGAGTTGCATAAGTTGATTTCGCAATACAAAGAGAAAAAAATTTACATTTGTTGGATAAGGCAAAATTGGCTGCATGATGTAGCGCTTAATACTTGTAGCGCTTCTAAGCTATTTCATGTTACAGTTACTTGTTTACTACTTTTAGGTATGTTTCTCCTATGTGCTGGGAGAGTTTAGAAACCTAAGGCTCGAAATATACGGTTTTAATGTGCAGGTTGTTATACAAAACTGTAACACAAAGGGTTGACCCTTTTTTTCTTTGGCTGCTCATTAGTGCATTGTACAATTTTATAATTGTATAATTATAAACATTGTTCATTAATGTTTGTTGTAAAACTAACTGACATTAGTTTCGTAATTAAACTATACTAAGATTTCATTAGTTTTGTAAAATGTTTGTGGCTGTTTAAGACAGTTTTGTAGATTTTCTTAATTCTTGCATTAGAGTAAAGCTTGATCGGTCAATACCTATATTAAATTTATATGAGAAAGTATTTCCTAAATTTTAAAACACTGCTAATTTGCTTCTTTTATATTTGATTATGATTAGTCATACAACTACATTACGCAAGTCATCTTGGCTAGATTTAAAAACAATGCTTATTTATTTGTTGTCAAAAGTGAGTATCCAATAACAGTATAACTAGGAGATTGACTATAATACACATATGGTAGTTCTGTAAAATTGTTAATGAAACTGTGAATATTGATTTCCACGGCACTCTATATTTTACTGTACCGACTTAAGACCACGACCCATCTTAGCTACGTAACAATAATTTGCAACACTGTTACGGAACTGAATTTAGTGATTTATATTAAGTAGGCTGTTGTAGCTAAATTATCAAGGTAATCAAGCGATGCAGCGAGGCGGTAACAAATTAATTAGTGGGAACAATTAGCTGGCAGCAGAGTTTAGAATATTGATCGCTGTTGATTACAATATCCTCTGTATCCTAATGTCTCTTGATGAAGTATAAGCACAGCTTGGCTAAACAGTCAGGAAGCTAGATTTCGCGAATGCAGCGAGTACAGCTCTTCTAGCAGCTAGTAAGCAAAACAAGGTTGCTAGTAACTATTATAAGAGTAACTATTAGAAAGAGAACATAATAATTTACTATCGCTTCCTATTCACTGAGACTCACCAAAGGTACAAAAAATTCATGCTTTTTAGATTTCTATCTATACTACAAGCTTAACTAAGTCCGTAAGCAAAACATCCATAAAACGTTTATTCCAAAAACGAACGTGTTAACTAAAAAGGTATGAAATACATAAATTCCTCTGTACGCCACAAGTTAAAGGTAGAAACTATTGAAGTTTAATTATTTCAAGTTGTAGACATGTTTTAATAATGTTCATGTTTTTTTAACATGTTAACTAGACAATTTCAATTTAAACAATATAGAACATATTTAAATATGATTTAATTTTTTTTAAATAAAATAATTTAATAATTTAATTTCTAATTGCATTTTTTCAGTATGATAAACAATTGCTTAACCTATCGTGTGTTCATAAATTTTACTAGAAAAGATATTTGAGATCATTGTTTGTCCTTACAATCTATACGCCTATTAATTTTCCGTATAATATGTGTGTTTTGTATAGTATATGTAACAAATAAATAAACTTTATTTTGTGTATAGTTTAAATTATAAATTATAAAAAAACGGTTTTCATAAAACAGGGAGGAAACAAAAGCACATACGCATTAATATTCATTCTTTTACTTTAAAGGTAGCTTACTATTATTTTTACAATGAATATAACATACAGATATTCGTGAAATTACGTATTGTTAATCAGCGATGTGCGGGCGAGTTATTCACCTTTAGGTACAAGGAGGTGCAAAGTAAAGTGGCAATGATGGAAATAAGCTACAATACAGACGGTGTTTGGGTTCGGTGATCAACAGCCTCGCTGAAAAACTGGGTATCATCGGTTTAAAACTGTCTGAAGTGAATCGTTGTTGCAATATTAATCTAAACCTGGTAGGGTGAAATGGTGTAAACCCTGTTTATGTATCGTACACTAAAATAATTACTTTAATGCGACAACTCTAGACTCTCTTAATATCACTCTCTTCAATTTGTAAAGAACATTATATATTAAACACATTAATTATTAAACAGATCTTTATATTCACACACCCACACCACGCACGTGTACTGCTAATATGCATATAATTTTATGTTAATGTTTTTACCACTTAAACAAAGAAAAATTCCACGATATCACCTAAATTTTCAAGTGTATTTCATGCTAAAAACAAGAGATCTCACTTTACTAACAGATTAAAGCCAGGCTTGCCGTTATTACGGAGCACCAGGACGAACATCTTTAAGAAAAAATAGGATTTACGGCTTTTTGTCGCTTTATAAAATTGCTACATACACATACATAGCCGTCTTCATATCACGGCATAAGCAAAATTCCGCCTGTTTAGCCTTTAAACATCCTGCATCCATCTCTTTCTGGGTCTTTCTACATGCTTATATATCCTGTAGGTTTACATTTCCAAATTTGTTTGGACAGTTTTGAATCTGACATTTTTGCTAATTGTGTTGCTTCCACCGTCCTTTATGTAAGAATATTTTCATTAATAATTAGCCGTATCGTTTTCGGTATACTTTTTACTAAAACAGGATATTGTTCCATTGTGTATTTTCCATTCACTACTTATTATTATAAAATATATAAAAATATTAAAACATCAATTCTAATGGCATTGTTGATGGCTCTTTTCTCTAAATTTGTCTAGTTTATTTGTTTATTTTCTGACTTTTAGTAAAGTACCTTTTATTTATGAATATGTATTTATTAAAATATATATTTACCAATATTACTTACGTATTTACTATTAAAATATAACAATTTTAAGCTGTTATTTAGATATTATTATTTACGCTGTCAGTACTGCACATTGATGAATATAAGTAATAACACCAATAATCTTTTTACAATTTTTTGTACAGGTACCAAATACTATAATAAAAACCTGTTTTCCGATTAAAATTAAGGAAAAATTTAAAGTCTAAAAGCAATCCAGCCAAGTAAAAATTGTAAAATGAAAGTATTTTTATTTGAGAGGAAACCCTATTTTTATTAGGGTGGAAAACAAAACTATGTCTTGTTTGGTTCAAATTTTGTATTAAATCACCACTACTCTAACGTAATATAACTGCAGTTTTTGACTTTGTGCATCTACTTTGCACATTTTCAATTAAAAATAATGTTAAAGTTTTTAAACTTTTTCAAATGCATACTCATTATATCTTTACTTTTTAATATTTAATAGCACACAGGACCACCAGGTTTTTGTATAGTACATTTTAAACTAGAGTTAAACATAATATTTCAAAACTCATCGTCGACACACAGACATTAAGATAATACAACTATTTTTCAATTCATGAATTACTAAGTAGGGACAAATTTCTGTCATTGTCTACTTCACACACAATAAAGGAGCAAAAAGAAATGAATAAACATAAATTACCAAACACAGCTAGACGTTTAGGACCACCACAAGCGAGCATCAATGTGTATAAAGTTGAAATAGCGTTTCTATTATATAGACGACAATTGTAACGTCACAGAACGTTCCATAAAGGAAATTATTTGCAAAGTAATTTATAATAAGAGGAAAGTGAGGTGAACAATATCGAACCCAAGTAATCCAAAAAATTTTTTAATATTGTCCGATAATATCATCAAAATGAAAAAAAACGACACAGACTATGACTAAGACTCAAACCCCATATATATTATTTAAGTGAAGAACAGTGTAAAACTAATAACATACTATAAGAGAACCAGATAATCTCAGAAATGACCAAAATGAGGCCATTACATATTAAGAAATGTAACGCTGAATAGGGTATAAAAAATTATTTATTGTGAATTAATGGACAAGATCCATTATTATACTTTGTAATATAAATAAAATAAATGTATTAAATGATTTGAATACGCCATTAAAAAGGATATAAGTTAAAATAAAAAATATATAAATGTTATGACAAAAAATATTAATGTGTTGGATTTGAGACCAATCACTCAGATTTTATGTCAAAATTAATTATTATAGAATTAATATAAAAACTATATGTAAATGTCAACTAGACAGAGATAAACAAATTATTTTAAATAGAGAAAGCTGTAAATTGATTAGAAATCAATTAAAATAGTCAAAACAGTGATAACTGAAAACATGTGATGAACCTATAAAATGGTAATATTTATGAATTTAATGTTGTCAAAATGCAACCAAATTGTATTCTAAAGTTGAAATACAATATAACGTAACTATACTTATATATATGACCACCTAAAATAATTTAACAGTCATGTTATGAAACCATTTACCTATACCATACCAGGCTGAGACCAGAAAACAATCACAAAAATAGTCATATTTGACAGAATGATTGCAGAATATTAGAAAAAATAAAGGAAAAGGTACAATCCTATAATGTGCATTAGAAACATACTTGCTCAGTTGAAAACAAGTTTAATTCTTAAAGAATTTGAAATATAAGAGTGACATTTGTCACACCAGGAAAACAAATCATTTATGCAAAACAATATGATGCTAAGTAATCTTACAGTAAAAATAAAAAGTATCAGGATAAACCAGGTATTACGAAAGATAAACAATACACAAAACTCTCAGTGAATACCCAAAAAATCCCATATATGATACCGAAAAAGACAAGTTATTGTAAAGAACCATTGACAAAAAACCTAGGCCATATGTAATGCCTACACAAAACTGAACTTATTTATATGTTATATGTGTTAATATTTGTTTATTTTGTTATGAAAAGATAATTATGTTATGCATTAATGTTATAGCAAGAACCAAGCAACTTCATAACATTTTAGTAAGTAGAAAATTAGAATTTTGTGAAAACATTCCAAGGTAAGAGTTGAATTTTATGTTATTTTGTTAGATTTAATTTGTTAAAAACCAATCGTAATTAGTATCATTATATTCAGTTGAAAGCAGAGAATCCAAAAATAGTAATGGCATGCAAATTGTAAGTAGTTATGTAAAATTGTTTGACAAATACCAGAATAATTTTAGTAATACCCTTAGTGTGAAGAATAAGAAGTTTTTGTTCTAAAGCTTCTACGGAAGTCAAATTTGTTCTATGATGTTCCATTTGATTATTCTCGAACGTTCTAGAAGGAATTTTTACACAAATACACCGGACGTTCATGTCAAAAAATTAAAACAATGAGCCTTACAGAGTATATAAGGAAGACGAAATTTGACCAAAAAACACTTTATGCTTTGAATCCAGAAGAGACACATCACACACGAAACTGATCATCACATCCGAGGCGAAATCGAAGAACGAGAATTCGAAACGAGAACACAGAAAGGCTTTTTTCGTACATGACAAAATACTGACTTAACCTCTACAAGGAGTATACGCCAACGTGTTGTTGAATAGAGCAGTAACACGCCGTATTTAATAGAACGCACACAGCCAGAATACTAGCGGCCCTGAAAAGGACCGAATTTTAATAGGGAGAATTAATTCTGCTGGTATTTGCTAAGGACAAACTGACTTTGACAACATTCCCAAAACGATTTACTGACACGAGCCTTTCTACATGAGTCTGGAACTAGCGCTGTGACGGCCGAATCGAGAAACCACGCAGACAGCTGATCGCCACCGCCAAAATTCAAAGCATAGACACAGTGCGAAACTTATTTCAATCGTGCGGAGTTTTAAGAACCGTTATTCGACTTATAAATAATTATCAGTGCAAGAGGAACGTATACACGAAGAGGCAAGATTGAAAACGTCCCCAAGAGAAGTGTCCAGTGCAGGAAATAATTACCCACCGGAACGTGAGTTGCTCAAAAGTTAAAATCAATTTTACCTGGTATCATTTGTCACACAATTGTACTACACATGTCACACACCTTCAAATCACACAATTTTGTAAAGCATCCTATTGATTTGTCTTGGTAGTTCAAAGGAGTCACGTCCTGAGTATAAAGATTTTTCATACACTAAACTCATGCTATTCAACTGAGTAAGAAAATAACTATTGTCCGATACTTAATTGAAAAACTTGTCAAGAATAATATTTTTGTAACTCTGCAATTTTGTTAATTCGAATGTTAGTCCTTCAACAATTTCTAAAGTTCATTAAACATACGTTATTATCAATTCAAACTGTTTGTTCACATTTTTTTAATATAATTAATTTAAGAAATCAAAATTTAATTTCAATAATAATAATAATAATAATAATAATAATAATTTCTTGGAACAAAATATCCAAGTGGCGCCCACATACATATAGTAGATTAAGTTGTGATTATTAGTTTAGCTCTGCTAACATCGTTGCAGAGGAACCAGCCATCAGTAAGTATGAAAAAGTGCGCGGAGTGTGACCCCCGACATAACAACACGAACACACACATACAAAAAGCGAAAGGTTATAAATTGGCAGCCCAACTAGTGAGGCTTGAAAGGAAAAGAACAAGCCCGGCAACTATCAACAAATCAAGATGCCGCTACCAAAAGGAAAAAAGGTGAAGATAAATGTAGAACCCGAATTAAGTGTGAAAGATGGAGAGGCAGTTCAAGTCGAGGAAATAGAAATAGAACCGCTCACACTAGAAATTGAAAGACCAATACAAACGGGAGATGAACTAGAGGAACAAGCGGGAGAAGGACCCATACAAATGGGAGACCAAACAGAGAAACCCGAACCAGAAAAAATAACAGGGAGCATCGACATGAATGTAATAATGATGATGTTCCAAAGAATGGAAGAAACAATGAACAAAAATACAGAATCCCTGAGAGAGGGTAGACAGGAAGATAAGGAGGAGAATAATAAAAATATACAGGATGATAAGGAGGAGATTAATAAAAATAGACAGGAAGACAAGGCAGAACTAAAAGGAAGTATAGAATCACTGAGAAAAGACAGACAGGAGGATAAGGAGGAATTGGACAAAAAAAAGAATCTTTAAGATAGTATATAACCGAGAAGATCAATGATAACGGAAAAAAGTTGGATCTATTTCAGGAGGAAAATAAAAAATGTATAGAGTCCCTAAAAAAGGAAATTAGCGCAAATTACGAAACAGTAAACAAAAAGATCGATGATAGTAAAATCGACAGTGACAGGAAGGTCGAGACAATGGAGAAACAGTTAGAAAGGTTGCAGGAAGGCAATAATACCCGTCTTGAAACAATAGAGGAAAGAACCGTAGAGACAAAACAAGACGTTCGAACTCTTGATAACAAAGTAAGACAAAGCCGAGACGAAATCATGCAGGAGGTAGGAGAAGTCCGGAAAGACATTAGCGAGAGAATACAAAGAACGTATGACATAGCTAACAGGTTGGACGAGCAAATAAAAACCAATAGAAGTAACATACAGGAAATGGATCAGAGGGAGAAAAACCTGCAGGAAATATTAGAAGCGCTGAGGGACACACCGATATTGAATACCCATACGTGTCATAGCGAGAACAGGGAGGTAATTAACGTCCAAAATTATCGCCGGAACCCTATGGAATTCTTAGAGAGGATGGAAGAGTTCATTGAAAGGAATAGGGAAACAAGATGGGATAGAATAAGGGAAATGTTAGACGAAACGTTCCGAAATACTACGAATAATTGGTGGATAGCGGTACGACCCGAAATAACAAACTTAATCGAGTTCAAACGCCAATTCAAAGAAAAATATTGGTCAGAAACAGCGCAAAACAAAGTAAGAATGGACATATTCTACGGGAAATACGACGCGTCCAAGGGACAATCCCCAACATCTTATTTCCTGGGAAAGATACGTTTGGCACGAAAGTTAATACCGCCAATCCCGGAAGAATGTTTGGTGAGACAGTTAGCTTGACATTATAGCTACGGTATTAAGGATGCCCAATTGTACCAGCAACTTAGTAAAATTACTGACCTAGATAAACTATTAGAAAACTGTGAGTCTGCGGGAAAATTTCAAGACTACCAACCCCCCAATCGTAAGGTAGACTATTATAATAGTAACAACGGACCAAACCGGAATGGAAGTGGAAATGGTAATAATAATTTTAACCCGAATAACCAGAACAATAGCACCCCACTAAATGGCCGAAATAATAATAATCAAGGCCCAAATAACCGTAACCATCCCCGGACCAAACCCGAAATAATTACCCCGAAAATAATTACAATAGGAATTATAATCAAGGAAATAGTTATCGCGGCAATAATTATAGAGGGAATAATTATAGTCAGGGAAATAATTATCGGAATGGAGGTAATCAAGGAGGAGGTGATAGGAGGAATCAGGAGTATAGACCCCAGGTAAACTATACAATGGCCAATAATCAAAGACCATACCAACCCAATTTACCGACTTACGTGTATTACCCACAGCAGACGCAAGGTAACCAGAGTAATACAACGAATAGCTGACCTATTAGTGGTAACCCCGAGGTTAGACAGGGACCACAAACAAGTCAGCAACCCAATGTTCCGGGAGACCGGGCAACTGGGACAGGTGCTCATTTAAACTAGACGCGGCAGTGAAAAAGGAAGACAGCCCTTCACTGATCCAATATTATGGGGTAACTGAACAAAAAATAGACAGGACAATGACATTGAGAACAAATAATTATCTCAGAGATATTAGGGAGGAATTGTTAGAAGAGTTGAAGGATAATATAGTTGAAAATCATAATAAAGGGAATAATGGTATAGTACAAATCAAGGCAGAATAAATCTATAAAGAAACAGGCGTCATTAGAGATGACTAGTAATGGTGTAACGTTACCAATAGGACTATTAGTAGCGAATAATTTACCCATGAATATCCTAATAGGCTGTGATATACTGAGGCCATATAAAGCGATAATAAATTTAGATAGTAAGGTAATAACGTTAAAGACAAATGAGGGAATTTGGACCAATAATTTAATTGATACCCAAGAGAATAGTACAAGCAATGAACATTATCAAGCTATTATCAATCATTATTATTGTGCCGATCGACCACTAAACATGCCCTTATATCAGGAGGATAACCCAGAATTATGGTTAGAAAAATTGGAAGAAATAAGGGAATTCCAAAGGACGAAAGCAAGAGGTCAGATTAGCGAAGCACAGGCGGAAGATTGATGAACAGAAGAGATGGCACGAATACTTAGCGTTAACAGAGGATTTTCCCAATTTATCATATCATAATACCATAGAGGAGTCACCGTACACAGTTATGTTCGAAAGACCACCACCACGGGAAATAAAGGAGATTATTAGTTTTCCCAGCTAACCTGAATACCAATTTGAAGGAACCAAATTTTATAACAGAGTATTCGAAAAAACGGAACAACAACGGAAGAAATATATTCAATCCCAACCAAAGGCAATTAAGTATAAGGTAGGAGAAAAGGTGTTAGTCCGAAATAGAGAATTGCCCAGTACTATACAAGGCATAACGAGAAAATTGTTACTTTTATATACAGGACCATTTACAATTACGAAAGACAAAGAAAACAATACATACGAGGTAACAGACACTGTCACTAACAAGGTAAAGGGTACATATAATCAAGCATCGTTGAGAAGGTACCATGAATAAAAATACAAGTCAACGTATATTTACCAACTTACCCGTACTTATAGAAGGAGAGAAAGGAATAGAGACTATTGATAAATAAAAAATACGAGAAGGACACCTTCCACCAAAAGCAAGAATATATATATAAGATACAAATTTATTTCCAATAGCCAAGTCAACGTATATTTACCAACTTACCCGTACTTATTGAAGGAGAGGAAGGAATAGAGATTATTGATAAATAAAAATACGAGAAGGACACCTTCCACCAAAGGCAAGAATATATATATAAGATATAAATTTATTTCCAATTGCCGAGTCAACGTATATTTACCAACTTACCGGTACTTAGAAAAGGAGAGAAAGGAGAAGATATTATTAATAAATAAAAATACGAGAAGGACACCTTCCACCAAAGGCAAGAATATATATGTAAGATATAAATTTATTTCCAATAGCCAAGCCAACGTATATTTACCAACTTACCCGTACTTAGAAAAAGAGAGAAAGGAGAGAGATTATTGATAAAAAAAAAATACGAGAAGGACACCTTCCACCAAAGGCAAAAAGATATGTGTAAGATATAAATTTATTTCCAATAGCCAAGTCAACGTATATTTACCAATTTACCCGTACTTAGAAAAGGCGAGAAAGGAGAGAGATTATTGATAAAAAAAAAATTACGAGAAGGACACCTTCCACCAAAGGCAAAAAGATATATGTAAGATATAAATTTATTTCCAATAGCCGAGTCAACGTATATTTACCAACTTACCCGAACTTAGAAAAGGAGAGACAGGAGAAGATATTATTAATAAATAAAAATACGAGAAGGACACCTTCCACCAAAGGCAAGAATATATATGTAAGATATAAATTTATTTCCAATAGCCAAGTCAACGTATATTTACCAACTTACCCGTACTTAGAGAAGGAGAGGAGGAAAGAAGGAAAGGACATAATTAATTAAATAAATTATTGAACAATCAAATAACAATTGATATTACTAAGGAGGAGAAATACTGTCATATAATTGATACTAAAAGGAGATGATAAATGAAAGAAAAAAAAAGGGAAACAGTGTGTTACATAAGGAGGTAATGATGAATTTATAAATATAGCTATTGGCATTGAATGATTTTTAAAGATAATTTTACCTGCGGAGAACTGTATATTAATAAAATTGAGAAATAATCAGAAGAGATTAAGAAAGGGAATTTATGTGTAGGAGCCTATGATCTTTGAATATTATATTTTTTTATTATTATTATTTTTTGCGAAAGTGCAATTATAAGTACGTCTTATATATTTTCTGGACAGAGATGTGTTTCCTCTGATTTCAGTGGTTATAGTTAGGGAACGGCGGAGATAGGATTGCCAATGGGCCCCTCTGACTCCGAGCCCGCTATAAAAGTTAGGGAATTGTTAGGGAGTTATATCAAAGATTAAATAATTAACATCAAGGTAAAGGAAAGGAAAAGGAGATACGATAAAGATTGAGACATGAATAGTGAGATGGATTAATATATTAAAGGAGTAGAACAGGAATCTAATTATAAGATAAAAATGAAATATAAAGAAGCTAATAAAAGGTTAATATAGAAATGATAATTTCATCAAAACTAAAGAAATGTTTTTCCCAAATTATCAATTTTAACGGAGAAGCATATGTAACGTCACAGAACGTTCCATAAAGGAAATTATTTGCAAAGTAATTTATCATAAGAGGAAAGTGAGGTGAACAGTATCGAACCCAAGTAATCCAAAACATTTTGTAATATTGTCCGATAGGTAATATCATCAACATGAAAAAAAAACGACAAAGACTATGACTAAGACTCAAACCCCATATATATTATTTAAGTGAAGAACAGTTTAAAACTAATAATATACTATAAGAGAACCAGATAATCTCAGATATGACCAAAATGAGGCCATTACATATTAAGAAATGTAACTCTGAATAGGGTATAAAAAACTATTTATTGTGAATTAATGGACAAGATCCATTATTATACTTTGTAATATAAATAAAATAAATGTATTAAATGATTTGAATACGCCATTAAAAAGGATATACGTTAAAATAAAAAATATATAAATGTTATGACAAAAAATATTAATGTGTTGGATTTGAGACCAATCACTCAGATCTTATGTCAAAATTAATTATTATAGAATTAATATAAAAACTAGATGTAAATGTCAATTAGACAGAGATAAACAAATTATTTTAAATAGAGAAAGCTGTAAATTGATTAGAAATCAATTAAAATAGTCAAAAACAGTGATAACTGAAAACATGTGATGAACCTATAAAATGGTAATATTTATGAATTTAAGGTTGTCAAAATGCAACCAAATTGTATTTTAAAGTTGAAATACAATATAACGTAACTATACTTATATATATGACCACCTAAAACAATTTAACAGTCATGTTATGAAACCATTTACCTATACCATACCAGGCTGAGACCAAAAAACAATCACAAAAATAGTCATATTTGACAGAATGATTGCAGAATATTAGAAAAAATAAAGGAAAAAGGTACAATCTATAATGTACATTAGAAACATACTTGCTCAGTTGAAAACAAGCTTAATTCTTAAAGAATTTGAAATATAAGAGTGACATTTGTCACACCAGGAAAACAAATCATTTATGCAAAACAATATGATGCTAAGTAATCTTACAGTAAAAATAAAAAGTATCAGGATAAACCAGGTATTACGAAAGATAAACAATACACAAAACTCTCAGTGAATACCCAAAAAATCCCATATATGATACCGAAAAAGACAAGTTATTGTAAAGAACCAGTGACAAAAAACCTAGGCCATATGTAATGCCTACACAAAACTGAACTTATTTATATGTTATATGTGTTAATATTTGTTTATTTTGTTATGAAAAGATAATTATGTTATGCATCAATGTTATAGCAAGAACCAAGCAACTTCATAACATTTTAGTAAGTAGAAAATTAGAATTTTGTGAAAACATTCCAAGGTAAGAGTTGTATTTTATGTTATTTTATTAGATTTAATTTGTTCAAAACCAATCGTAATTAGTATCATTATATTCAGTTGAAAGCAGAGAATCCAAAAATAGTAATGGCATGCAAATTGTAAGTAGTTATGTAAAATTGTTTGACAAATACCAGAATAATTTTAGTAATATCCTTAGTGTGAAGAATTAGAAGTTTTTGTTCTAAAGCTTCTACGGAAGTCAAATTTGTTCTATGATGTTCCATTTGATTATTCTCGAACGTTCTAGAAGGAATTTTTACACAAATACACCGGACGTTCATGTCAAAAAATTAAAACAATGAGCCTTACAGAGTATATAAGGAAGACGAAATTTGACAAAAAAACAATTTATGCTTTGAATCCAGAAGAGACACATCGCCTACGAAACTGATCATCACATCCGAGGCGAAATCGAAGAACGAGAATTCGACACGAGAACACAGAAAGGCTTTTCCCGTACATGACAAAATACTGACTTAAACTCTACAAGGAGTATACGCCAACGTGTTGTTGAATAGAGCAGCAACACGCCGTATTTAAAAGAACGCACACAGCCAGAATACTAGCGGCCCTGAAAAGGACCGAATTTTAATAGGGAGAATTAATTCTGCTGGTATTTGCTAAAGACAAACTGACTTTGACAACATTCCCAAAACGATTTACCGACACGAGCCTTTCTACATGAGTCTGGAACTAGCGCTGTGACGGCCGAATCGAGAAACCACGCAGACAGCTGATCGCCACCGCCAGAATTCAAAGCATAGGCACAGTGCGAAACTTATTTCAATCGTGCGGAGTTTTAAGAACCGTTATTTGACTTATAAATAATTATCAGTGCACGAGGAACGTATACACGAAGAGGCAAGATTGAAAACGTCCCCAAGAGAAGTGTCCAGTGCAGGAAATAATTACCCACCGGAACGTGAGTTGTTCAAAAGTTAAAATCATTTTTACCTGGTATCATTTTTCACACAATTGTACTACACATGTCACACAACTTCAAATCACACAATTTTGTAAAGCACCCTATTGATTTGTCTTGGTAGTTCAAAGGAGTCACGTCCTGAGTATAAAGATTTTTCATACACTAAACTCATGCTATTCAACTGAGTAAGAAAATAACTATTGTCCAATACTTAATTGAAAAACTTGTCAAGAATAATATTTTTGTAACTCTGCAATTTTGTTAATTCGAATGTTAGTCCTTCAGACGATTTTTAAAGTTCATTAAACATACGTTATTTTCAATTCAAACTGTCTTGTTCACATTTTTTTAATATAATTAATTTAAGAAATCAAAATTTAATTTCAATAATAATAATAATAATAATTTATTGGAACAAAATATCCAAGTGGCGCCCACATACATATAGTAGATTAAGGTGTGATTGGAGGACAACATCGTCGCAGAGGAACCAGCCATCAGTAAGTATAAAAAAGTGCGCGGAGTGTGACACCCGACATAACAACACGAACACACACATACAAAAAGCGAAAGGTTATACTATAAACAAACAAAACGCTAAGGTATAACCTGTCATCTTGAATACAGTAGAATAAGGAAATGTGCAATTGTAAACTGACAAGAAAGTAGAGATACTAAAACATTTGCTCAGGAAACAGGATAGTAAAAAAAAATTGACTCAAAATGAAACGAAGAGCTATGTCAGACAACACTTTCATGGAAAAATTACAATGCAGGCGCTTATTAATGAAAGGGACTCGTGTTGCGCAGTTAACAGGAAATATATCATTAAAGCGTGAAAGGGCGTGTGGTGTTTTTCACGTATCTTGTACTGTTTTCCTGTTACTCAGACTTATTTTCCTCGTACGCCTTCTACGATAATTTAGAAAAAACAATTTTATCAAAGGTAATTAACAATCGTTACTCTCTTTAATTAACAACCTTTAATTAACAGAAGGGCTTCTATGTCCTGGTGAATTATGTGATTTTCGTTTCTTATCCATGGATAAGTGGATGATTAGTTTCTCAATACCATCACGTACAATTTAGTGTCGCATAAAACTTACAATTCTTAGTAGCCGTTAACGGTTGTTTCCTCAGAGTTCTCTTAATATCAATATAGTGCAAACTCCCACTATCCTACAGGCTGTTCATATGTGTGTGTGTGTGTGTGTGTGTGTTATGTGAGAATGGATGCTGTGACAGTGACGTAAAATTAGTTGTGAGATAATGATAGAAATCGAGGGATATTTGAAACGGAGCAAATACTAGTGATTGGTAATATTACGGTTCCGCTAAATATTGACAGTTATAAAATATTTGCGTTTGTAATTTTAAAACCTAACGTCGCTACCATGCATTTTGTTTTTCTCCTATCATTGTTTCCGCTACAATAAGAATCGGTTAGCAAAAACATTAACATATGTAAACGTGTGATGTAAGTAAGCCTAAAGGAAAATTATACATCAGGAAATAACAAATTCAGACAAATAACTTATAAAATATAAAAATGAAAATAATATATTTATATTAGTATATAGATTAATATATAGATTAATTGTATTAGAGAAGACAAGTATATAATAATTTTTAAACCAAGGTTAAACGTGGTTTTTTACGGTCAAGAGAAAAGATTGCTTTGACGAAGGCGGAACATAAGAGTGTGCATTATCTGTGAAAAGAGAGTGAAGTAATAAAGAAAAAGGAAACACTAACTGAACACTTAATGGTACTAAGTGCAAAATGTATCATTAAAAGATATTAGGACTCTCTGGCAAATTAAAATTGCGCTGTAATTTCTGGACATGCATATTCGTGTGCTGAACGTATCCAACCAGTATCTAACCAGGCCATGCCATTTGAGCATAGCTGAGTTTGCAAACACTACGTTACAAAAGAAGATGAATTTGTTGAGAGGACCGAATATCGTAAGATGAAATCATTGAAATAAATTTAAAAATTGCTAGAAATGCGGTTAAAAACTGAAACTTAAAAATGTATGCTTCTTCTCATAAATGTGAACGTATTATAAAAATTGTACGTAATATTCATCTTACTAAAAATTTACACTTTTAATTAGAAACCTCTTATTGACGTACCATAAAAATAAAATTTGTTTTCTTGGGTTGAATGACGCATTAGCAACTTACTGACAATTAACAAATTTAGACATGATTCTTAAATAATTTGACACTGACTCGTAATAATCACCGCGTATAACAATATGAAATCGATACATCATATTTATTTAATTTACAGGGTATTTTCTAGAGATCATGACGTCTGTGTTTATTGGAATACTTTAAACTTGCAACACTCAATGAAATTCAGGTTACTTTATTTATCATGAAGCAGAACATTTGCTATTGTATTCTTACGCCATTACAGAACATGCTACGTGTTTCTCGGCTATTCCAGCGGAGCCCGGCTGTAATGTGTGTGTGCGTACACATTGCTGCTACTTTGAGATGAAGGACAATTACGTGACACTTGCCACGCGTCCGCAACGGGACTATTCCACACCATACCGGTCCGCGAGCGCTGTGTTCAAAGCCGCAATCAATTACTCTCTAGTTTTTTCTAGTAGACGCGTATTACGGATTATTCTGGAATCTCAGCGTGGTATAAATACAAGACTTCAGCGACACTTAGTTTCAGTTTAAGTGGCGATTTATTCCAGTGCGGTTTGAAGTAGTGTGGTGAAGTATTATTTGTTTTATAATTTTGCGAGACTGTATTAGTTAACATTACCATTACGTGTAAACAATTGTTATTTGATTTGTTGTAAGAGACTGTCTTGTTGATTACAAACTGTTTAATTGTGATAATTAAAGCTGGTGATTAGTGACTTCATTGGTGGTTTTATTTTGTTTTCCACTGTACCATACGACGATCAGTAGACCATCGTGATAGTATGTTAACAGAATAATTTGATCAAAAGTAATCGGAGAGTGTCATCGCAAGTGAGGCACTGCCAATACGTAACACTGGCAGCTTTCGTAAGCTCATAAATTACGTAGGCTACCTTGCGTTTAGATAATTTCAGGTTTTGAAGTAGTAGCATTTGGTTCAAAGTTAACATTTTTAGCAAGATTAATACAGTAGGAGAACATACAGGAAATTGTCTTGCATACTAGGACTCCACGGATTATTTTAACAGAACCTAGTGTAGGCTACAAGTCGCAGAATCGTAAAAGAGTAAGGCGACTTTAAGAAATTGTTGTGTACCGTGACAGGAGTGTTGTTGATTGGCTTCTAACTCTTCGAGTGATTTCTTTATCGGTTTTGATATTTGGAGTGTAATGTCAACTAACGGATATTTGTCAGCAGTTTCGCATTAAAATTAAAAAATTATATATTTACCTATTTTTCTCTTACTTACAATTGTTCATTCAGTCATACTGTTGACAACCTTTTTATCGGAATGAGTGTGAGATGTTTTTAGCAGCACTCCTTGTTTCGATATATTCATAATTGATGGGAAATAAGGAGTAAGGGAGACGGAAGAAAATTACAGCTGACTTTGAACTGTAATCACTTAAACCAACTTTAGACAGAAAACTAATATAAAACAAATAAGACCAATATAAAACTAATATAAGAAAAGTAAGAGAAGCAAACTCAAAACGGAAATAGTGGTTGTTTTAATTGCTACTACTGAGAGAACAGAAGATGATGAGAGATATGTAGTATCTGTACCAACAAAGTCCATAATGAACGTGTAGAATTAATATCTGTAAGTACATATATAAATGTAGATTTGAATGGGAAATTATTATTTTGGTTATAATAGTGTCATTTATCTATTGCACGGTACAGTTACTTTTTACAGAGAATGAATATACGGGAAATAACTCGTTTCACTTTAAAGAATTTAAAGAATTCAAAGAATTAAATCTTTTAAAGAACTTAACAGTTTTTCTAGCTTATATAGATATTACAGGGTATTCTTATTTTTGTAATTGTAAAGGGCAATGTAGAGATTCGTTTACATCACTGCGTAACATTCAACCTATTTGGTGCACAAAATGGATGCCGAACAGGAGGAAAGGTGGGATACTTTTGTACTTAAATTCTACTTTGTACCTATCGACTTTGAGGTTTCTACTTTGTAGTCTACTTAGATGCTTTGTATCTAAGTTCTAATCACACTTCTAAGCATTTCTATGCCGTCTCTTGCGTTGCGCTCAACACAATTATTGATACAGAGGCAGTGAAAATTATGAGAATCAGATTATACACGCTCTCTCTGGAGAGTAGCCTTCCTCTCCGGTTACTCCGGTTTTTCCGGTCTAACTCACTGTGTATTAGACAAAAACAAAATTGAATCATCAATAACTACTCTAAACTACTCATTTAAAAACAATATATATCTCATTTAGAGTTCTTAATTAATTTCTGAGAAGTCTTAGAGTTTTCATGTCAATTCAATCGCACTTCCTAATTTATTAAAATATAAACAATTTTATTCGATTTAATCATTTACCGCATAACAATCTGTTGTTAAAAAATATTTTAAAAACAGATTACTAAATTTAATTTCTAAGTATCATGTTCTACATAAAAGCATTTAACGAAAAAGGTATTTTAATACTGACAGGTAAATATTTTAGTGTAGAAAAGTTTGTAAAATTGCTTTCTACATAAATCCTATTGCTGGAAAAAGAAACACAAAAGTAAAATGGAAACTATTTCCGTGGAGAGTAATGTGTTTACTTAAGTGTACAATTTGCTTCTGTTTGATTGGTTAGAAGATACAGCCAACTGTACGGTTGCGTCGCGGTATGCCTCACAGGGCAGCGTTGCTTTGCTTATTTTGTATGCTGTACAAATGTTATATATTACGTATTTTGTTTAGGCTATATGAATTCATCATTTCCAATACGTGTTGTATTTTTGTTGTTTCTTCGTTCAGGAACGGAAACAGGTCTCAGCAACGTGACAGTGTAAATGCTCAACAATAAATTCTACAGTTAAGGGAAATACGGGAATTTAAATATAAAATATTTATACAGAGCAAGGCTGTGTAGAATTCTATTTCTAATTTGAATTTTTAATTTTCAAGTTGAGTTTGTATGGGCTCCTTAATAAGTAGACTTGATTTCACTAAAGTCCATAATTTAGCTAAACTAATTGCTTTGTTACTGATTAACTGCTTCTTCATACAAGTTTTAGCACTGCACATTTTTCACTCTTTGTTCAGTAAACGTTTTATTTTTTTCTTAATATATAACACCACCACCACCACCATCATCATCACCATCACCGTCATCATCATCACCACTGTCATCATCATCAGCATCAGTTCACCATTAGTGGAAGGTTAATTTGTTTCGGTCCCACGTAGACATAGTCTAGATCTGATCAGCCAAGCGCTTCCTTCCACATTCCACACTTCCCTGTCCTTTCAGTTTACAGTTGAGTAGCTGCCTGGTGATGAAGCTTTCTGTTGTCACACTAAATAGCCTATTCTTCAATACCTATATTCCTTAAATATTTGCCTTCTATTTACTTTTTCATTTTGCCACACATATTCTTTAATTCAATTATAATTAAAGAATTATATACCAAAAAGGGGACGCTTACAGGCTTCTGTTTAGTGCCTTAATTTATTACAAAAATTTATCTGTTTCTAAGCATTTAAAGTTAAGGTTTCATAAAAGTTATTACTTTTAATACTTTACTTGTAATGTCGAAACACACACATACATACCCAGAAATAAATATAAAAAGGAATAGCATCTGCAGAGAAAGCCATTTTGTTTTCAGAGAGCACAAAATCATAAAGCAGACACTGGCAGATTCGTATGTGCATAATATTATGAAAGAGGGTTTATTATATTTCTTTATATGGTCTTCAAAGTTTACAAAGAATTTCGACGAAACCGAAACATCGAAGCATGATAATGTTTTTAGGCTTTAAAAGTAAGATTTCTAGACTGTGGGGAATCGAAAGTGTGGATAAAATATAGTGTTAACATCACCTGGAGCGTTACATTTTTCGATGACGTTACACATTTTGTGGAATGACTCCCAACCTAAAAACATTATCATGTTAAAAGAATAAATAAAATAGAACGTTAATTATCTAAAAATCATTTACCCGGAAAGTCGATTACCGATAGGCCTCTCAACTTCGGAAATCTATTGTTTGGAAATTTAAATACGTTGTTGTGTAGATCTTTAATAGAAATGACACCTAATTTATGATTAACGTACATACTTATAGCTCAGGTGTTGTTCATAAATATTTACTGTTGAGTACGTGTTGTGTACGGCTGTAATGCATGGACATGTACCGTTGACATTTTAGAAGAAAAGTAAACAAATTTTAAAATTGTGTTCTTGCCTGACAACGTAGCGTCTCTGATTCCGCCAATTGATCAAAGCATTATTGAGACTTTAGAAAAGGATATAAAAAATGTTGTTGCGAAAACTTCTATTAATCATGATTAATAGAGCACGATTAAACTGCACGAAGAGTTTAATTTAAAGTCATACGCATTAGTGCTCGCTGAAAGTAGAAGAAATATGAAAAGCGTTACGCTGCAAAGATCATAGAAAAGTTTTATAATAGAAGAATAACGTTTCCCGTGATAATCCGGAAGAAGAACACTTGTCATTTTTACTGTTAGTGCAACAAATATCTACATTTATCGAGTGCGATAAGAATGATTTATAAGAATGGTCAGTCTCAAGAAAAAACTTAAAAAGTCTGGACAGCAGGTATTAACCAATTACAAAATTACTGTGCCGGTTCTGCAGCAATTGCAGAAAGCTGATTTATAAAACAGTGATTGTGCCTGTGATGTTATTCACGAACGCATAATGACGTATTCCACGGATTAGAAAAAAGGTTATATGGTTGGAAGCGCAACACTTCTAACAAGGAAAAGGTCCAGGGATTTAGCGGAGTTAAAAATAAAAGCTGTATAGAGCAAAGCAAAGTAAACCGATTCTTTTTAAATTACATAAATTTTACTCTAGTTTTGCCGCCGGAGATTCTGTGTCGAATTTGTTTTCAACGTTAACGTAATTTTATTGTAATCTGTATAGCGTTCTTTTTATTTTTAAGGACTTTACATGCTCTCTTATTAATATTTCAAAATACAATATGAATACATATATTAGGAATATATTTTCTATCTATCGTGAGTGTACCGTTTTTAACAACATTTTTTCGATATGATACTACATAACACTTTCTGTCAATTTAATCGATACGAACTATTAAATTTAAATATTTTACCCAACTTCTTTGATCAATACCGGAATTAAAATCAGTTAATACTTATTTGTTACTGATATTAGTAAAATTCAATTACTAATGTTTTCCCTACCGAGAGATCGATTATCTAAAAAACAATTTGTCATCCCAAACTGCTCTCCCCAACTATTTTGGATAATTGATGTTCTATTATATATTTATTATTTAAATACAGGCTTAATGCAAAGACAATCATAATAATAGAGATGTGAAAATGCAATTCTATGAGCATAGCGTTTACTGAATATTCAGACAAATTTGATGTAAAAATTTAGAAATGTCAGAATCCGGGAGATAATGGAGGTACAGTGCTCTATTGTCAACGACATAAAAACAAAACAGCTAAGATGGTTTGGGCATGTGCAAAGAATGCTGGATAATCGACTCCCCAAGCAAATTTTAGGATGGACACCATATGGTCGTAGGCGAAGAGGAAGACCTAGGTTGAGTTGGAGAGAAGGCATCAATCGGGCAATGAACGACCGGGAATTGGAAGAAGAATCTTGGTTAGATCGAGACCAATGGAGACTAGTGATCGGAAGACGTAGGATAACGTTATGAACCGATATATATATATATATTGTAGCGTGACAGATGTATGCATAATATTGAATGGCAATTGATCATTAGAATAATGAAGTTATAATATTTAAATTTGGAAGAAAGCACTAAGTTTAATATAAAAAGATTAATTCATAGCAACTGTGGAAAGAAATCATTATTATAAAGAAAATACAAGTTCAAATAAAAGGAGTTACTAGTGATGAGTCATCCAAGACCAGTCTCATAACCAAAGGTTTTCAAGGTATAACCCAGGAAGGTAAAAAAGTAAATAACCAAGCAGTACAGAATATGACCAAACCCACAACGAGGGAGAATAAATAGAATAGAAACCCTAAAATAAGCCAAGACCAACCAATACAGGTTGTGTATTTCTGAAATAAAGAAGAAGATGGAGAAGATCCCAAGAAACCTGATGGCATCAAGAAGAAGATGGAGAAGATACCAATCCCAGAAGGCAGGAGAAAAGAAGACTGATGAAAGAAGAAGAAGGCAGCATCCTGAAGAAGATGTCATGCTCTTATAAAAGACACCCAAATCCCTATATCCCCAAAATAAATATCTAAAAACCAAAAGTATAACGAAATAAAAACCACATGTATATAAATTTAAGAGAGAGAAGTGTATAAAGTAAAAGTTGCCTGTGAACTAAGATGAAACAATAATATAGTACCCATGGAACAAATCTCCATTGAAAAAACGCTAACCAATTTATTATGTTAATAAGACTATACGACCATTTAGCATTAACATAATATATAAGTTCAAAGTGAACCAGTGATAGTTTTGGGTATTATAAAAAATGAACCTTGTGTTTCATTCTTGGCAATCACAAACATTGAATGCAATGAAATATGCATTTTTCAATGACTTAAAATGTGTACTGTGACAATATGTTGTTCATAAGACATGAATCTGTTTAAAATAACATTTTGTTTTACATGAAAAAAGAAAAACAGAGTTCATAATACCTTTTGAACAATTCATACTATTTATTTGTTAATGACAGGGTACAATTCCCCAAAGACAATGTATAAAAGACGGTATAAAAACTGTAGAATCCTACTTATAATAATAGTTAGAAATAAGAATATAAATATAAGGTTTTTATGTATATAGTATAAGAATGTTTAAAAATGTTTTAGATATAAGACCATTTGTTTGGGTCTGAAACAACTAACATCAGAACTATAAAAATAGTTACCACTTGTAAATAGTAGAGAGTAATTAAGATGTTAGTTAGTACAAAACCTTTTTTATAAACCATGTTTCCATGTTGGAAATGGGGATTTTGTTGCAAAATGTCTGACTTGAAGACAACCATTTATTTAAAAAAATATTCTTTATTTTGTTTAACTATTATTTGTATTGTAACCAATACTAATTGTTTTTGTGTAATTTGAAAACATGTTTAATTTATAATACTATATGTAAAAGTCAGAGAGGGTATTACACATCATATATTGTTTGTAAAATATTTTATAAGAAAAATTGTAAAAAAATCATAGGCCAAAAGAATGGAAACCAAACTTCATCAAAACAGAGAAATTGCTCATTTAAATGCAAATAAACAAAAAGGGTTTAGACAAAATAAGCTTGAGATCATGCCATATAATTGCACATACCATTCAGAAAGATTTTAATAAATTATATTCAGAATTATAAATAAAAATTAAAATGACTAAACTCAGAAATTTGGACATGGGAGTCATATATTCCAAAATAATGTTTCAGAATACAACTAATTCAATTAATTACCAGAAAATAAGGAAATATGAACCTTTTAATACAATATAGGATTATTAATATTAAATATAACTGATAAAATGGCTGAATTTATATAATGACAGGAAGTAAATTTTGATGTTTTGACTTTTCAGAGTATACCAAACTGAAAGTAAAATTACTATTTTTTGGACAGAAAACACTATAAAACGGCATTATTTAATCTGAAAATAAGCTGAATGAACTGAAAGATTAATTTAAATCACATCTAGTGAATAAAATTGACAAATAACCAAAGTTTAGACATTCATATAGTGAAATAGTAAAGTGTACACAGGATGTGAAAAAATATTTGAACAATGTTAAGAATAATATTATATGGGCTAAGAGTTTAACTGAAACTGAAGGAAACAGTTAGTTGATTATTGGTATTTGAACGGATAACATAAACGAGAGTTTTGTGACGATCTAACCTATCTTACAAAGGTGAAGTTAAGTGGCGAACAGTACGTTACTGTGAAGTCGAGAGTGAATTATAAAATCCTTCCAGAACATATACATTGTGACAAAAACAATCAAGAAACACTAATTAACACTAAACAATACATTTCTACTCCGAAAAACACCAGAAAACTGTATAATACATTAACCCAAATTAGTGACGGAATCGGGGAAAGTGTTTGAACTAATAATTATACGGATACACTAAATACAACTCAGAAACAGTACACCAATCACTACACAACATTTAACAAGAGATTTGCTGACACAAGAACAGGAATATTGCCAGAAAATACATTATTTGGAACACTGCAGGAACGAGCAACATTTTGATCAACTTGACGGCGGCCATTTGCTTTGACGATCCCAGTGCCTTCTTCTTAGTTCAACTCAGCTGTTTGGTGAAAACAATTATTATATTTACAATTTATTATTCAATGTCTGTGTTTATTAATAACTATTAATTTGATTGTAACGTTATACTTTTTAAATATTAGCCCGATTTCTCTGACTTTGATAATAACTGGCTGTTTAAAGAACCCTATTTAATTTTTATATCATATACTTGTAATTTTTTTCGATATCCTGAGAATCGATACTAATCGATAAGAGTCAATATTGCTATTAATTAATAAAACATTAATACTTTTCAATACTTATTAGTTCTTTATTTCTTCAATAATACTAATTACCAATAATATAATTCTAATTGATAATCTACAAGGACTGTACCACCCGTAAGTGAAGATAACCTAAAAAATAAAAAGGTAAACAAGTATCGATTGGTTTGAAGACAGTCTTATGAGTGGTGATAGCTTATTTAAAATATACTAAAACTTTAATAAAAATTTTCAGAAGAGCATTACACTGTTTAAAACTTCACAGCCCTATATTAATTAATTGATCCTAATTAATTAATTAATAAAATTAAAAAAAAATTTTTTAATTATTTTTTTTATAAACATAATTTTTTTTAAATTTCCTTCAAAACAATAAATTTTGTTTTGAAACTTTCGGCGAAGCTGAACATATATATTCCTTCATCAACTTTACGCTACTCGACCGGTCTTGCTACCATTGGGACTCGACCAGCTGGGAAACTTAAGGAAGTGTTTCAGGCCAGTAAGACGTCGAAAGCCACACCAAATATACACCAATTAAACATATTATATTACAATTTACTTATTTTATTACAAATTGGCTAGCCCAAACAGCGGGGCTTGATTACATCGGAGTCACATACTCCACAATCTCTATAATCAACACACATCATATTTATTTATTATATTACAATATATATATATATATATATATATATATATATATTACAACGATATGTGTATATACAAATTTATATGTAATTTAATTTGTATAGCCCCACGTTCTTTGAGAGCCATTTATAGAACGATACAATATTATTAAATGTAAGCGTGTCGTGCCACACGTCAAGGGCGACAAAAATGTAACAACTTTTCTTTTCTGTGCAATTTAATTGGTACATTAATTGAACTCATACACTTTATATAACATTACTAACACATGTACGTGTATTTGGGGTTCAGGTGTAAATATAATAAGAGTATTTTTATTATCAGTATTAAAAACTCATATTTATTATTTTTTCATTATTAAAATTATTCATAAACATCATTAATTTGTCGGTCACGATATTGCTTATTATTTAATGTTTATATCTTACGATATGCAACATTACGCATATTTTAAAAATTCTTATATCTAAACATGTTAATCTTATATCTAAACAGGTTAAATAATTTTTATTAATTTATTATAAAATTAAATATTCTTATATTGAAATAAATTGTCTTATCTCAGATATGACCTCTACTCGCTCAGTCTATACCAATGTTTTGACTTCAATTTAACTTTATATTAATTTCTTGTAGACTGTCTTTTGTTTATAATTCAACTTTAAATTAATCTTCCTATACTTCAAATATCTAATTACTTTATTATTTATTTTGATAATAAACTCTACTCTCTTTACTTTAAATTCTCTTTCATTTATTACTGCTTTTATTATTATTATGCGATCGCTCATACTTACGACTAAACATTTATTTACATTTTAACATATTATTACTAAATATAAACTTTCTTTGTTTCAATTTACTGTCTTTTGAAATCGTCTTTATGAGCTCTTTTGTTTTTATAAATCATTTAAAATGCATTAAGCATGTCACCTCGATTTCTGATGATCTTACGACTGTTGTCCGGGGTTCCAGTGTTGTCTAGAGTTAATTTTCCATTCCTCTTGTCCTGGCGTGGTCCTGGATACGTCTAGAGTCCAGCGTCGATCTACGACAGCATGTGTTCCTGCATACGTCTAGAGTCCAGCGTCGATCTACGGCAGCTTCCCTGGATACGTCTAGAGTCCAGCGTCGATCCACAGCAAATTTCCTGGATATACTCTTGATAGACTAACTATTGCTGTATTTACTTTTACGGTAATATTGTCGTGACTTTAACAAACGTCATTTCGTTTGTTACTGCGACTTATAATAGATTAATAAAAATAAACTGTTTTGCCGACGGACAGCATGTCCGGCTGCAACTGGGTCTTGAAATGAAAAGAATTGTTTTTGGTCGAACCATTAATTTATACCCTCTCGTGATTCCGCGCTGGTCGACTCCAAAATCGTCCTGCCGATACCTGCGTATCTCGTGACAGCCTCCACTACCGAACCTTTCCATCTATTTGCAATTATTAGCAAATAGCACTGTTTTACACAGAATCGAGATAGCACAAATCGTAGCTATTTCGATTAATCACTCACTATATTAATTTGAGCGTCTTAGGGTAATTTGCGTATTTTTTATCACGTTTATTTTGCACTGTCTTCGCATAACGTGTTCTATTAACGTCATCTTTTCACTGGGGATAACTATAATTTTTACCCACACTTTGGTGCCTTTGGTTTTATTATACATTAATTAGTTTTCTCACTGTGAATTAAAACATTTATTTTATTAATTACTTGGGGGGGTTGCTGAGTTTCCTGTCTATGCCTGCTTCACTCACACACACAAGATACACGTGTAACACACATACAATTGAGCAGGTGTTCAATGCGCGTCGGAACAGGTTAACTGCTACCCTAATCTAACAATGAAATATTTCTGCAATCTCAGACCTGTCCATTTACCCGTAACTTATACAAATTATACAACATTTACATTTATTTAAATTAATGCCTAATACAGCTATGGCTGTATCGTTGCAATATATATATATATATATATTTCAATCACTTTCTGCTACAGTCCGTTTCTTGATGTATATAATACTATAATACTTATAACTAATTTACCTCAATATATATTTTTTCCTTTAGGAACATGTTTCGGGAGATCCTGTTCTCCCATCTTCAGCCTTCGCCTTCTTGCTTCTGGTGCAGTATTTGTGTGTTGGCTTCTGGATGTTATTAAGGTGGTTTGTTGGTCTTTGGTCCTTCAATGTTGCATTATTGTGTGTGGTTGTGGTATCTGTTTTTGTATTTTGTGTATTTTCGATGTTGAGTGCTTTGAATATTGTGTCATGTCTTGTATTGATTTGTATTTGTTCTGGTATTAATTTGTTTTGTGTTTTATGTTTGTAAATCTGTAAATTTTCCCAAATGTTCATTATGGTGCCTTTGTGTGGTATATGTTTTATTAGTGTTACATTGGTTATGTCTGGGAATTCATGTCCTGTGTTTATTGCATGTGTGGATAAATTGGATTTATATACATTTGGTTTTTTGTATGCATTTAGGTGTTCAAAATAACGTTTTTTCAGCTGTTTTTTTGTTTGTCCTATATAACATTTATTGCAATCTTGGCATTCAATTTTGTATATACCGTTGGTTGTTGTATTATCTTTGTTGTGTGAGCTATTTAGGTTTTGTAATTTATTTTTATTAGTTTTGTATGCTATTTTTATATCTGTGTTTTTAAATAGTTTTGTTAGTTTTGTCATTTTATTATTTATATATGTGAATGTGCCCATTTTTTGTTGTTGTTATTATTTATGTGTTGTTCAGTTTGATTATTTCTTAATTGTTCAGTTTTTATTGGCAGCATTTTATTCGTTATTTAACAGAATGTACAAAATACCCCTAAACAAACAAGAAACTGACAAAGAAAGAAATATAATATACCAAATTGGTTATGCAAATGGATACAATAAAAATACTATGTTCAAAATAGAAAATAAAATCAAATACAAAATAAAAACTGAACAATTAAGAAATAATCAAACTGAACAACACATAAATAATAACAACAACAAAAAATGGGCCACATTCACATATATAAATAATAAAATGACAAAACTAACAAAACTATTTAAAAACACAGATATAAAAATAGCATACAAAACTAATAAAAATAAATTACAAAATCTAAATAGCTCACACAACAAAGATAATACAACAACCAACGGTATATACAAAATTGAATGCCAAGATTGCAATAAATGTTATATAGGACAAACAAAAAACAGCTGAAAAAACGTTATTTTGAACACCTAAATGCATACAAAAAACCAAATATATATAAATCCAATTTATCCACACATGCAATAAACACAGGACATGAATTCCCAGACATAACCAATGTAACACTAATAAAACATATACCACACAAAGGCACCATAATGAACATTTGGGAAAATTTACAGATTTACAAACATAAAACACAAAACAAATTAATACCAGAACAAATACAAATCAATACAGAACATGATACAATATTCAAAGCACTCAACATCGAAAATACACAAAATACAAAAACAGATACCACAACCACACACAATAATGCAACATTGAAGGACCAAAGACCAACAAACCACCTTAATAACATCCAGAAGCCAACACACAAATACTGCACCAGAAGCAAGATGGCGAAGGCTGAAGATGGGAGAACAGGATCTCCCGAAACATGTTCCTAAAGGAAAAAATATATCTTGAGGTAAATTAGTTATAAGTATTATAGTAATATATATATATATATATATATATTATAACGATTCATATAGTCGACCTATCAGATCGTTATATGAAAGTGTCAAACTGTGCTAGTCTAGCAGCGTAAGCAAGAGAGACAGGGAATAAACACAGTCACTCTGTCTAACCTCGCCACTGCTACTGCTGACGCGTACACAGACATGAAATTTTATTCAATTAATTTTATTTATTTAAACTGAAATATCTTCAAAACTAATAAATATACGGCAATTCTGAAACCTGCATAGTGTTCAGCAATTAAAGCTCTATAAGTAGCCAAAATATCAACTAATATAATTAACATTTAAAGAAGTTATACAGAAGAAGAACGCCAAGAGATATAACTAGAGAATTAGGCTAGGTACGAAAAAGGTTTTTCACACACATACAGAGAAAGACCAAAGCAATAATATTCTGTGGTCAGATCTTTGAAAACACGTTTGCAAATACCTGTAAACAAACGATTTGCAAACAGCGGAAGTATGAAATTAGCCAGAAATTCTCTACCATTTCAAACTTGTTAAGGAGTGTTTGACCGACCTGTTCGATATTGTTTCAAATGGAAAACACATGATTTATTTGGAACAACCAATCACAACCCTGTATTAAGAGTAGATGCTAACTCAGAATGAGGAAATTGATGACTCTTCGTTCGGACATTGAATAAGCAAGACGTGTGTTAAATACGATCTCAATTGCACAAACAACGCAAAGTATTTATTTAAATAAACAGTTCGCGAAGTGGTCCGCAGTAATAGAGGAACTAGTAAAGTTCAATAAATAATCTCGCTGCGTAATAATTAATTAATTAATTAATAATTAATTAACAGTGAAGTGACCTGTGCACCAGTGTAGCTAGAGCATCTGTAAATGTCCAGGATCATCAGTCAACGTTATTGGTCAACATCATTTCTTCTGAGCTGAACCTTCAAAAGGAGTATCTCTACTGATTACTATCTACGGTGGACGCATCAATCAGATAAGAAATATATTCATTTATCAAAGAACATAAAATAACAAAATAAATAATTAAATCAATAAACATTTTTAAAAGACACTATATAAATTCAAATTTTGTATTTAATTATTAAGATTAGATATAAAGTAATATAGGAGTGTTGAATGGAGAGTGAGGTGTAGTATTGAACGTGCAATTTATTGCAGACCCGTTCTTTAGCATTGGTTTGGGTGATATATAAATCCCTAAATCAACCAGATAAGAGCAATTGGTCGTTTGGACGTTTTAATCTTCACTTTTCAAGCACACTCATTAACCAATAAGATTTATGGTAGCAATAAGTCATTAAATTAACTCTTGAAGAAATTAATTCAATAACAAATAATTAAACAAATTTCGACATTATTTAAGAGTTATTTGTAACGATTCCCCTTAAATATTCCACTCACTGAACGAATTCTGAGATAGTGTTTCTCTGTGCTCTGAGCTAAGCTGAATCCGGCTTTTGTATCTGGGATTTGTTCTGGCGCCCCAAATTTGGGAAAATTTACAAATATACAAACATAAAACAGAAAACAAACTAATACCTGAACAAATACAAATCAATACAAAACATGACACAATATTCAAAGCACTCAACATTGAAAATACACAAAAACTAACACATACACCACAATCACACACAATAAAACCAATTTGAAATACCAGAAGTAACAGGAAGCCACAATAATGATAGTCAACCAACAGCACATATGTACTTCACCAGACAAAAAAACCGGAACGCTGAGGATGGGTACAAGATAGTATCCGAAACATGTTCCTAATAAGGAAAAAAAGGTATATCTTGAAGTAAATTTATTTATAAATATTAAATGTAATATATATATATATTATGTCGATTCATAATAGCGTCCTATCAGAGCGTTATATGAAAGCTATAGATAGTAAGAGCGTAACGCAGTAAGGAAGAAAGAGAGCGCATAATAGCAGCTATCTCACTCTAACCGCGTCAACGCTACAGTTGAATCCAGTCCAAAAAGGTAATTTTACTCAAAGCGAATTATCAGTTCAACCTACAATAACTTCAAAAGTTGTAAATATACGGAAATTCTGAAAACAGCATTGTATTCAGCAACAAAGCTTTATAAGTAGCCGCAAGCTCAGTTAATATAATTAAGAAATAAAGAAGTTATACGGATGACGCACGCCAACAGGAATAACGAGAGAATTATGCTACGTAGGAATAAGGTGTTCACACACACACACACACACACACACACACACACACACACACACACACACACACACACACACACACACACACACACACACACACACACAGATAAAGACCTAAGCAACAATATTCTGTGGTCAGATCTTCGGAAACACATTTGCAAATACCTGTAATCAATCGATTTGCAAATACAGGAAGTACGAGTTTGACAAGAATTTCTCTCCCGTTTGGAACCTGTCACGGAGTGTTAGACCGACCTGTTCGAGATTGTCACAACTGGAAAAACGCATGATTTATTTGTACAACCAATCAGCAGCCCGTATTTAAAACAGACGCCAGCTAAAAGCGAGGGGTCGCATCACTCTTCGTTCGGTACTGAAACACACTAGACGTGTACAATTCGCATCCAGAAATTTTTTAAATTACACAACAGTGCAAATTCAGTTATAAATCGAGAAGTAGTCCGCAGTGTAGATGAATTTACAACATTCAATAACACTAGCTGCGTAATATCACCGTTAATTAATTAATCAATTAATTAATTAATCCATCAGCCGTGAAGGACCTGTGCTACAAGGCTACAGCATCTGTAATTGCCAGGGGATCTTCCACAACATTGTTCAACCGATTCTTCTGTGCAACACCATCGAAAGGAGGACCTCTACAGATTCCTATCTTCGGTCAACGCATCAATACATTAAGAAATAAATTAATTGATCAATGATATAAGCGCTAAACAAATAATAAAACAATGAACAATTTTAAAAAGACACTAAGAAACGCACACATTGTATTTTAACTGTAAGATTAGCTTTAATTTAGTATAAGAGTGTTGAATGGGAAATAGTGTGTAGTACTGGACGTGCAAATTATTGTAGACCTGTTCTTTAGCACTGGTTTGGGAGATAGAAATTTCTTAATCAGACCAGATAAGAGCTATAGGTTGTTTGAGCGTCTTAATCATTACTTTCCACACTCACTCATTAATTATAAGGTTAGGGTAGAATTAAGCCACTACCATTAACAAGTTAAAGTTTAAAATCATTTATTAAAACATTAAAATTAATAATCAAGCAAATCTTAAAGAGTTATTTGTAACGATTCCCCTTGAAAACCACAATCACTGAACAAATCCTGAGAAAGAGTGTCTCCATGCGCTGAGCTAAGCTGAAACCGTGTCATTTGTATCTGGGATTTGTTCTGGCGCCTAGGTAAAGTAAAATCACGGGTAAGTAACTTTTTATCTAACATCACAAATATTAGATAATTGTGTTAGACGAAAGGGAGCGTTGTATGAAATTGTCGCCGCAACTAATGGGCCCGATTAAACACAAAATTATATAAATAAAGTTATATAATTTGGCGTTGCTTTTACCCAAGTGATAGTTAAATTGTAGTATTAATAAATTTGAAAGGAAAGTGGAATTCAAGGTTACAAATAACTATTAAATAGTTGTTAAATTTATTTGTTAATAATAAATAATAAAAATGGCTAAATCATCATCAGTAGATATGGCAGCAATTGAGCATAAGGTTTAAGCAGTTGACCACTAAAATGGATGAAAATAATAGTAAAATAGATAGTAAAATTAAAAGTACAAAAAGTGAAATAAAAGATACTAATAATAAAATTGAAAATATAAATAGTAAATTTGATGAAAATAATAAAAGTTTAGAAGAAAGTAATCAAAAATTAATAACTGATGTTAATAATAAAATTGAGCAAACTAATAAATATTTGTCCAGTGAAATGAAACAAATAACTGAAAATTTGTCTAGCCAAATAGAACAAAGTAGTAAAGAGGCTACATTTAAAATAGATGAAGAAATATCTAATCTAGCTAGTAAATTAGATAGTACTAATAATAAACTAGACGAGAGTAATAGTAGGTTTGATAAGCATACCGAAGAGGTTAAAACTACGCTAGATGAGTTTAGAAAACAAGTAAACACTAATTTTCGCCGTCAAGACGAAAAGCTAAATAAATTTAGAAATGAATTACATGAAAGGTTAGAACTCAAAGTAACCCTCATTAATCAACAATTCAGCGCAGTAACAGCTGAATTAAAAACACAAACACTTCTAAATAAAGAAGAAATCAAAAATACAAGGGAAGAGTGTACTCAACTGGGTGTAAATATTAGTGAAGTTAAGAAACAGGTAGAGAGTAAGGCTAACAGTGACGAAATACATCAAAGGATGGAACAGCAGTTGAAGGTAATGCGGGAGGATCTGACTAAAGCAATGAAGTCACAGCAAACCAAAGTAGTGAGGTGTGGCGGCTATAAGGAAGAACCGGAAAACCTTGCATTTCCAGGTAACCCACATGAGAATCCTGTGGAATTCCTAAAACTGTTTGAAGCGTATGTAACTCGTGTAAATCCACTGATGGACGACGAGGATAAGAAGGACATGTTAGGCCGATTTCTCAAGAATTGGGCAGGTACGTGGTGGAAAGTCATCTTAGACAGAGTCCAAACCTACTCAGACTTCAGAGAAAAATTCCTTGTACAATTCTGGAATGTTCAGATACAAAGAAGGGTACCTGATCATTTAGAATTTGGTAAGTATCACCCGTCAATGAATATGACAACTACCAATTATGTGCTTAATGTAATGGCGGAAGTTAAACGTCTAACACCACCAATAGAAGAGAAAGACCTAGTATATAAGCTAGCGCGTCAATTCTCAGAACGTACTAGAGTAGCAACCACAACTAGAGGAGTGGATACTTTAGGAAAGTTCATTATGGTTGTAGATGAGTGTCTAGATTTAGAGAGGGACCAGCGGGCAAGTAATCAGCTGAGTAACTACTCTAGAGGCGATCAGCAAGAGCCAACGTTCTATTCAAATAAGAGGAGAGATAATGAACGTATGAATGAAAAAAGGTTTACCCCATATCCGGGTAATAAACCACAAAATCGACAGGAAGTGGAGGATAAAGGTAGGAGTCGAAGTGTAGAAAATAAACCTAATAAAGGGTATAAAGTGTGTAAAACAACTGTAACCTCTACCGAGCAGCAACCGTCGACTAGTAAAATGAATACGGGAAACGGGAAGCCACTGCAGGTAGAAAAGAAACAAAACTAAACCTACCATTACCTGCAATGAAACAATTAAAGAAAAAAGGTAAGAAGAATATAGTTAATATTATAAAACAAGTGAGCGATAGGGAGTTCTTGTTAAAAGAGGAGCAAGAAGTGGGTAGAAACCATTATCCTGAATGTCCGGAAATAATTTGTAAGATCAGTAATCTACTGGTACGAGCGCTTATTGACACTGGCAGTGAAGTTACCTGTGTTAGCTCAAAATTTGTAGATAATAATCAGTTGCGAAATTTTCCCAGACTACCCGTAAAACATTGTAATGTACAGGGAGCCACTGGAGCCAAAATGCAAAAGATAACTGAACAAATATATTTACCTGTCAGTATAAATGGTAACCAAACCCAAATAGTAGCTCTAATAGTCCCTAAAATCATTCATGATTGTATTATTGGTGTAGATACGTTGCTTGAATGGAAAGCAAAAATCAATTTTAAAAGAAATACCATTACTATGGAAATAAATGCTAATAAAATAAATGTAGGTATTAAAGAGTTTAAGCATTGGAACTCGGTAAGTGTCGTAAAAGGGTATATAGAAAAACCTGTAGTTGACGATAGGAGTGACCAGCACTGTATTGATAATACTCCAGAAATCAATATTGGGACTGAGTTGAACAACGAACAACAGAACAAAATTCAGCAACTCGTTGGTGAGTATAGTGATGTGTTCAGAACAGAGCCTGGAAGAGCTAGGTTCTATGAACATCAGTTGACACTAACTGAAAATGCATCATTTGTACAAAGGACGTATCCAATCCCTCTGCATTATAGAGATGAAGTGGAGAAAGAGATCCAACAGATGTTAGCGAATGGAGTTATAGAGAGAGCAAGTAGTCCCTATATAAACCCTTTAGTAGTCGTCACCAAGCCGAACGGGAGTATCCGATTATGCTTAGATGCTAGGAAGTTAAATTCTTTATTAGTACCAGATTACGAGTGCGCTAGGAGTGTGGAAGAATTGTTTCAAAAATGTAATGGGGTTAAGTATATGACCAAACTAGACTTAACATCAGGTTTTTGGCAGATTCCCATTAGAACTTGTGATAGAAAGTATACGGCATTTTTGTATAAAAACAAGTGATACCAATTTAAAGTGGTACCTTTTGGCCTGAGCACCAGTTTAGCAGCAATGCTAAGGTGTTTAGACAGTGCCTTAGGTAATGAGGTAGAGAAGTATACATTAGTGTTCGTAGATGATATTCTATGTGTATCACAAACATTCAAGGAGCACTTGAAACATTTAAAGAATATTTTTGAAAAATTAAGATCAGCAAACATGACGCTGAATCTAAGGAAATCAGAGTTTGGTAAGGAGGAAATTAAGTTCTTAGGTCACCGAATCTCAGTGGAAGGCATAACCACGGACCCAGAGAAGGTAAAAGCCATACAAGAATTTCCTACTCCAAAGAACTGTAAGCAGCTAAAGTCATTTCTAGGTTTAGCTAACTACTATCGAAAGTTTACGAGTAAATACGCGGAAAGTACTGTTCCATTGTTAAAGTTGTTGAGCAAAGGTATTAAATGGAAGTGGACAAAGGACCACGATGAAGCACTGCAACAAGTGAAAAGTCTTTTTATAGATACTGTGGTATTAAATCATCCAAGAATAGGAGAAAGATTTTACTTGCAAACAGACGCCAGCAATATTGCTATTGGATCACACTTGTATCAGATCGATGAGAAGGGCCAAAAAGCGGTATTAGGATTCGTACGTCGCACACTGAAAGGGCCAGAATTAACCTATTTTACGACAGAAAAGGAGCTATTAGCGATAGTGCATAGCCTGTCAAAGTTTAGAAGTTATATTCTGGGTGCTAAATTTACTATAATCACCGACAATAAGGCGTTAGTGTTTTTATTATAGTGTAAATTGCTAGGTGCTCGTCTGACTCGGTGGATCTTGGCTATACAAGAGTATCAATTCGAAATACAGTATTGCAAAGCAAAAGACAACTTAGTAGCAGATGTACTCAGTAGAAATCCACCATTAGAAAACAACAGGGAAACAGGTAATATTAAAAGTAGTAGCAATGATATTGGTATTTACGCAGAGAAACATATAACGGAACCTGAAGTAGTTAGACGACTTAAAGAAATAGGGACTCATCAACAACAAGACCCTAGGATTAGTGTAGCTTGGAGGAGTGCAGTTACCAACTCCAAACCAGGATTTTCCATATACGACGGTAAGCTATATAAGCTATGTTCCCATAAGTGGAAGTTACTATTACCTAGTTGTATGATAGATGAACTTATTTGGGAATGCCACTTGTCATTGGGCCACGCTGGATTTAAAAAATGCTATCTAGCCTTAACCGAAAGTTTCATAGGAAAAGGGTTAGCAAAACGTATGAAAAGGTTATTATCTACTTGTGACCTGTGCCAGAAATGTAAACACCCAAACTTAGCTACAAGGGTAGAAATGCAAACAATCCAAGCTAAAGTGAAAGGAGAGTTACTAGCTGTGGATTATTATGGGCCTCTACAAAAAGCAAAAGGAGGGGTAAAGCACATTCTAGTTACGATAGATTTCTTTTCCAAATTTGTAAAATTATACCCAGTCCAAATAGCCACGACAAAAGCAACACTTAGAACATTAACGAAGTTCTACATCCCACAGTATGGTAAACCAAGGAAAATATTGTCCGACCAAGGAAAACAGTTCACCCATAACCTATGGAGTGAAACCTTGGAAGAATTGAATATTAAACCTATTCTTACATCCATACGTCACCCTCAGGCCAATTTAGCTGAGACAGTAATTTAGAGAATTAGGGAGGTATTTTAGAATATTGTGTAATCAGAACCATTCTGCATGGGTAGACTACTTAAGTTTTATTTCAGATTGTATAAATAATACATGCAATGAAACAACGGGGTACACACCTTCAGAATTGTTTATTAATAAAGAACCTGTACATGTATGGACAAAAACCATAAAAAGTCCACCCAACTACAATCTACCTATCCCATATGAGGTAAAAACCAGGATAGCAGAAGAGAGAATACAAAGAGAAGGTCAAAAGAGAGTAGAACGATACAATCGAACTCACAAGTTGGTAAGGTTTGTGGAAGGAGAGGAAGTGCTAGTGAAAGCGAATCCTGTATCCTCTGCCATAGATAATACGACGGCCAAGTTCTTTCCGATATTCATGGGACCTTATAGGATAGAAAAACAGATTGCAAGGTACACATATGTGTTAAAAGATGTAGAGAAAAATAAAATTATAGGAAAGTACCATGGGGATAGTTTAAGAAAATATAAACAAAATAGTGACCCATAAATTTATAATTGTTTTGAATCAATGTTAATAATAATAATAATAATAATAATAATAAATTTTTTATAAATAAATGTTAGTGTTGTTATTTAAATTTTGACATTAATTAATCCAAAATGATGATTAAAATTGATCATATAAATTTCCAATATACCATGTTAGGTTAAGGAACATTGTAATCTTTAGTTGTAAGATAGATGTAAGTAACATTGTATAAATGTAAGTGTTGTGCGGGAAAAAGTGCTAAAGTAAATGTGCAAAATTTTATTCAGTGTAAAACTGTACATTAGAAAAAAAATTAATGATTTACATAATCAATTTTTTTTATACCTAGTGGGGGTATATATGACGATTCGTAATAGCGTCCTATCAGAGCTTTATATGAAAGCTATAGATAGTAAGAGCGTAACGCAGTAAGGAAGAAAGAGAGCGCATAATAACAGCTATCTCACTCTAACCGCGTCAACGCTACAGTTGAATCCAGTCCAAACAGGTAATTTTACTCAAAGCGAATTATCAGTTCAAACTGCAATAACTTCAAAAGTTGTAAATATACGGCTATTCAGCAAGAAAAGCTTTATACGTAGCCGCAAGCTCAGTTAATATAATTAAGAAATAAAGAAGTTATACGGATGACGCACGCCAACAGGAATAACGAGAGAATTATGCTACGTAGGAATAAGGTGTTCACACACACACACACACACACACACACACACACACACACACACACACACACACACACAGATAAAGACCTAAGCAACAATATTCTGTGGTCAGATCTTCGGAAACACATTTGCAAATACCTGTAATCAATCGATTTGCAAATACAGGAAGTACGAGTTTGACAAGAATTTCTCTCCCGTTTGGAACCTGTCACGGAGTGTTAGACCGACCTGTTCGAGATTGTCACAACTGGAAAAACGCATGATTTATTTGTACAACCAATCAGCAGCCCGTATTTAAAACAGACGCCAGCTAAAAGCGAGGGGTCGCATCACTCTTCGTTCGGTACTGAAACACACTAGACGTGTACAATTCGCATCCAGAAATTTTTTAAATTACACAACAGTGCAAATTCAGTTATAAATCGAGAAGTAGTCCGCAGTGTAGATGAATTTACAACATTCAATAACACTAGCTGCGTAATATCACCGTTAATTAATTAATCAATTAATTAATTAATCCATCAGCCGTGAAGGACCTGTGCTACAGAAGGCTACAGCATCTGTAATTGCCAGGGGATCTTCCACAACATTGTTCAACCGATTCTTCTGTGCAACACCATCGAAAGGAGGACCTCTACAGATTCCTATCTTCGGTCAACGCATCAATACAGTAAGAAATAAATTAATTGATCAATGATATAAGCGCTAAACAAATAATAAAACAATAAACAATTTTAAAAAGACACTAAGAAACGCACACATTGTATTTTAACTGTAAGATTAGCTTTAATTTAGTATAAGAGTGTTGAATGGGAAATAGTGTGTAGTATTGGACGTGCAAATTATTGTAGACCTGTTCTTTAGCACTGGTTTGGGAGATAGAAATTTCTTAATCAGACCAGATAAGAGCTATAGGTCGTTTGAGCGTCTTAATCATTACTTTCCACACTCACTCAATAATTATAAGGTTAGGGTAGAATTAACCCACTACCATTAACAAGTTAAAGTTTAAAATCATTTATTAAAACATTAAAATTAATAATCAAGCAAATCTTAAAAAGTTATTTGTAACGATTCCCCTTGAAAACCACAATCACTGAACGAATCCTGAGAAAGAGTGTCTCCATGCGCTGAGCTAAGCTGAAACCGTGTCATTTGTATCTGGGATTTGTTCTGGCGCCCAGGTAAAGTAAAATCACGGGTAAGTAACTTTTTATCTAACATCACAAATATTAGATAATTGTGTTAGACGAAAGGGAGCGTTGTTATATATATATTTCAATCACTTACTGCTACAGTCCGTTTCTTGATGTATATGATACATTTAATATTTATACATAAATTTACCTCAAGATGTTATTTTTCTATTTGGAACATGTTTCGGGTACTATCTTGTACCCATCCTCAGCCTTCCGGTTTTTTTGTCTGGTGAAGTACATATGTGTTGTTTGTTGACTATTGTGGCTTCCTGTTGGCTTCTGGTATTTCAAGTTGGTTTTATTGTGGTGTGTGTGTTAGTTTTTTGTGTATTTTCAATGTTGAGTGCTTTGAATATTGTGTCATGTTTTGTATTGATTTGTATTTGTTCAGAAAACAAACTAATACCTGAACAAATACAAATCAATACAAAACATGACACAATATTCAAAGCACTCAACATTGAAAATACACAAAAAACTAACACACACACCACAATCACACACAATAAAACCAACTTGAAATACCAGAAGCCAACAGGAAGCCACAATAGTCAACCAACAACACATATGTACTTCACCAGACAAAAAAACCGGAAGGCTGAGGATGGGTACAAGATAGTACCCGAAACATGTTCCAAATAGAAAAATAACATCTTGAGGTAAATTTATGTATAAATATTAAATGTATATATATATATATATACGAATGTAGCTCTCTACAATTATAAATTTAGTATTCTGATTTGTATACTGCATCCATTGGAAGAAGCAAACCACAAATGTGTACGTATAATACAAATATCTTAGATAAACATTATCAACGTTATGAAAGCATTGCAGGTTAGGATGTATTTACAATTTATTGACGCTGAAATAAACCTCGTAAATAAATATCAACGTAAACTCGTATGCTGCAAAGGATACGGACTAAAGCTACTGAATTGAAAACCTTAGCATTACTCGTTTACTTATAAAACATTCATTAAAAACGCAACAAACCTTGTTATACGCTCTCGTATTCTATCTCCACGTTTTATTTACAGATATAATCTTGTTGACATATTACGTATAACACATATAACGTTGACTCTATTGTAAAACGCATTTCTAAAAGCAAACATTGCTGTTCATAATAATGTTTCAGTGTAACTAATATTTTGTGTGTCACAGAAAGTAACTTTATCTAATTTGTATTATTGTTTAATTCAATTTTTTGTTGTATAATCAATTAATTCAACTTGATGTTTTCATCGTTTGTAAAAATCTGTGCACTGAACCAAATAAGAAAGAAAAAAGCACAATGAAGGTAGACCAAAACTTGTAAAACTTACTAGGCAAAAGAATGGGACAGTTGGGTGACAGTTAATACGACGTCAGATTTAGACATAGAGTAGAAACTAGAAAACAAGTTATTCTTTGTGTGTTTAATTGGTTGGTAAACTGAAATGGCTGACCAAGGGAAGCTACTACTGTTAGATAATGTAATACGTCCAGCAGTCCTCTCTGATAAACATGTCTAAGTTTAAGCCGAGACTACTGTAACCAGGCTGAATGTGAATTTTTAATAAAAAAGAGGAAATTTAAAGCTATTAGTGAGATTGGTATTGCCACCAGAGGCCTTCTGAGTGTACTGTGAAATGCTGTTAAGATCGTGATTGACAGTAAGCGTTAAGAATAGTACGTCAAAAGATTTTTGTAGACACTTCGTTGGCGCTATCTGGTTCAAAGCTGCCAAATTGGCGTCTACGTACACCATTGTAGTTGTGTCATCAGATGTAGCCATAAGCCTCCAGTAATACACTACTTTCACAATAAACGTGGGAATGAAATAGTTCAGAATAAACAACTGAAAAGGTCAATAGCGGCGTGAAGACTTTTTAAAATATCTGCAAAAAATAGAAGGCTCCATTACTACAAATGTAAAAAAGTGATGTAATAAGAGAAGAGACATTTCAACTGTAAAACTTATAGCACGCTGGCTAGATTTGCCAGTAGGTATTTGCATGTAGGTGACGAACAAGCTTAAGAACGGAAAGGTTGAACTATAGAACGTAGAGCATACGTAATATTTATATACCAAGTGTTTACATATGTTTAAAAATCTTTGTATATGTAATATTTGTCATTTATTCGTTAATCAGTTGGACGACGTAATCAAAACTATCTGGTTACCTCTACCTTCTGAGTACGCCGACTATTTTTCAGACATGTGTTTACAAACAGTTTATCAAAAAACGCGGAGTCGCCGTAAATAGTTAAAGTTGGGAGTTCCGTAATATAATTGTGCATATGACATCATTGCTTAAGCGACCAAGTATTACTGTTTAAGCATAATTGTTTTCCGATATATTATTATCAAAAATATAAATAACAAAACTTAACAAAAAACTATAAAAAATACCATTTAGAATGTGGTAAAATAAATTAGTTGTGTCACGAATGCAGGTCACATACAGCAATAGTGAAACACATACATATTCCGTGTACATAAACGTTGCCATTGCATATACGTAGATAAATAGTGGACTAACGTCCCTTAACATTATTGATGGTGCTCATGTAGCGAATATATAAATAAATGTACACTAATATTCATGAATATGTGGTGCTAAATTATATATACCGTTTGTAATTAGTGTTCTATAATAATTGTACTTGGTATTTGAATAGTATTAAGTTTATGTTCAGAGCGATAATATATTTTATTATACTGTGTATACTAATGTATTTTTATTTTTATTCCTTAAGTATAAAAAATATGTATAAAAATACTTGGTCGTTTACGCAATGATGTCATATGCACAATTATTTTAAGGAACTCCTAACTTTAACTATTAACGGCGACTCCGCGTTTTTTGATAAACTGTTTGTAAAAACATATCTGAAAAATAGTCGGTGTACTCAAAAGGTAGAGGTAACCAGATAGTTTTGATTACGTCGTCCAACTGATTAACGAATCATCCTTACTTTTCTACTTCATCAAAATAACTGTTTATTTGTAAGGGAAAATGGATGTTCATAGTTACTTAACAATTCAAGAAACTGTAATATATTCCTGAATTCAATCGAGTCTTGAAATACTATGCAGGTTAAAGTAGTCATTAGCTTACTAAAATTATTTTCTGCCAGTTAATTTAATATAGTGTTGGTAATAGAGCTAACCGTTTAATTGTATTTTGACGTTACTATTATTACATACTAAAATTATTTATAAATATTTTCTGTAATATTTCTTAAAATAGTGTTTATTAAGTGGTTTTGTCAAGCGTACAACACGCAAGTTCAAGACTTACTATTATCCAATTGTATCAGGGGAATGCCAAGAATTTATCATGTAAAAGACAAATTTGAAAACATATATGATAATAATATTTTTATTAACAATTAGTTCATAAGTTTGTTTATTAATATTTTTACGGCGGAATAATCATCGTCGTATGGTACAGTGGAAAACAAAATATAAGAAACCAAATCACCAGCTTTAATTACCACAATTAACAAACTACAATTATTTCACTACGACTCGGAACACAAAACTCTTTATGGGTAAAAACGTAAAAGTTTTACCTTACAACCTGAACCGGTTTTCACTTTTAAAAAGCTTCTTCAGAGGTTGCCGCTGGTAGTACTGTCCGTCTTGTTGTTGGCGACGAAATCGATTTTCGAAAGATCGATGTTGTGTGTGTGAGGTGTGATATGTTCGAATAATGCGTGTGATTTGAATTGCGTCTGTTCGTTTAGGATGTCGTTTTTATTTCTTTTCGTGTGCTTGTATATTTCCAATTGTTCTAGACTGTCTAGTTTTCGGCATTTTGTGTGTACGTGTAGAATGTTCATGTTATTGTCGATGTTTTTGTATGTGTGGTTTGCTTCAATGAGGTGGTTTGCAAACGTGGATTCTGTAGTGGAGTGGAGTGCCTTTGTGTCTTTGTGTTCAATGTATCTTTGTTTGAAGCTACGTCCTGTCTAGCTTATGTAGAATTTGTTGCAATCTGAGCAATTTAGTTTGTAAACACCAGGAAGATCGAATTTGTTTTGTTCTTTGTGTGTGTTTTGTTTTGTTAGTAGTTTTGTAAGCGATTTTATATCCTGCTTTTTTGAAATTTGGGCTATTTTTTCTGTTTGTTTCTTGATGTATGTTAGTGTTATGAATTTGTTGTTTTTTGTCTTTGTCTGTCGTTTGTTTTGTGTTTTGTGTAGGAGTTTATTGACTATTGTTCTGTCGTATCCGTTGGATTCTGCTAGATATTTTATCGTGTTTAGTTCGTCTTTGTAGTCTTTTCATCTAGAAGGATGTTGTTAAGTCTATGTATCATGGTTCTGAAGGCAGCTAGTTTGTGTTGTATTAGGTGATTGGAGGAGTTGTGTATTAGTGTGTCAGTTGTAGTCGGTTTTCTGTATATACTGAATTTGTGCCTGTGTTCAAGTTTTGTGATGGAGAGGTCTAAGAAGTTTATGCAATTATTGTGTTCGTATTCGGCAGTAAAGGTTATGTTTTTATGTATTGTGTTTATGTGCGTTAGTAATTGTTCAAATTGTCTTTTGTTTCCCCTGTATAGTATTAGAATGTCATCAACGTATCTGTGCCAATATAGTATTTTATGTGAGTGTCTGTCGTTGTTTGTGAGGATTTTTGTTTTTTCTAAGTGTTGGAGGAAGACTTCTGCTAGAATGCTGGATATGGGTGAGCCCATGGGTAGACCATCATTCTGTGTGTAGAATTTATTGTTATATGCAAAGTAGTTTTGTTTTGTGATAATGTTCAGAGTTTCTGTTATTTCGTCTATAGGTTCGTCTGGTGTGTTGTTCTGTTTGAGTTTGTTTTGTAGGATGGTGATTGTTTCATAAATGGGGATGTTTGTGTACAGGATTTTTAATGTCAAAGGAGGCTAATGTGGCATTATGGGGGATGTGTATATCTTTTATTTTTGTTACTAGGTCTGTGTTGTTTTTTACTGCAATATTGTTGTCTAGTTGTGTGTGTTGTCTGATAATTTTGTCTAGATGTTTTGCGAGTTTGTATGCAGGGGCATTGCGGTAATTGATAATGGGGCGGATCGGAATTTCTTCTTTATGGATTTTAGGAAGCGCTTAGAGGGTAGGGGCTGATGTGTCGGATTTGTATCATGTAGGGCTTTTGTTTGTGTGTCATTATGTGTTTGGCTTTGTTGATTGGTTGTTTTAATGTGTTTTGGTATCTGTAGGTGGGGTCATATTTTAGTTCTGTGTTGTTGTTTTGTTCCATGAAGTTTTGTACTTTCTTGTGTAGGTCGTCTGTGGAGATGATTACAGTCGTGTTGACTTTGTCTACTTTTACTAATGTGATGTTGTGTTTGCGTGCCTTTTCTCTCCGTTTGATGGCTGTGTGTATTTCTGAGTTGTGGTTCTTGTTGTCTGGTGTCTTATGTGCTCCTATTATATTGTTTACGTTATGTCTTAGTGTGTCTTGATGTTCTGGTGCTGTGTTTTGTATATTTGTTTCAGTGTCAGCTATGAGTTTTGTTAGTGCTTGATTGTTTTGTTTTTAATGTAGGTTAAGGTTTAGGCCTTTATTAAAAAAGTGTTTGTTCGTTTTTTGTGATTGTGACGTTCGTTAGGTTTACTGTTCGTGGGTAGAATTTGTGTGAAGAAATTATATTTGTACTGATTGGTGTCAGGTTTTAATTTTTCTCTCGTGTTTTGTCTGTATGTTATGTATTTGTTTTTTTTGTCCATTCATTTGTGTGATGTATTCGTTCAGTCATGTAACTGTGCCCGTATATGTTGGCGATCTGTAGGTGTAGCGTCAGTGCTTTGCAATTGAGAGCGTCTTTTTTCTTGCATAACTGTTTTACGGATTCTTTTGTGTATGTCCTTTGTGCAATGTTTTGTGTTATTTGAGCAGCCTGATTGTTGTGTTTGATTTTGATTTGTGCGTATTTTGGCGTGATTGATTTGTTGAGACATGTTTTGTTGAATGTCTCAACGAAATCCAAGAACCACAATTAAATAGTTTGTAATCAACAAAACAGTCTCTATTACAAAATTAAATAAAAATTGTTCACATTCAATAACAATGTCAACGAGTCTCGCACAATTATAAAACACGTAACACTTCGCCACAATATTTCGAACCGCACTGGTATAAATTGCAACTCAAATTATCTGAGCGTCGCTGAATATTTCTATTTATATCTCGCTAAGGTTCCAAATTATTTGCTAATAGGCGTCTAGAACGTAATTGATTGCGGCCTTGAACACAGCATGCGCGGACCTGTATGGTCTGGAAAAGTCTCGTTGCGGACGCGTGACAAGTGTCACGTAATTGTTCTTCATCTCAAAGTAGCAGGGATAAAGTACGCTTGTACACATTACAGCCGGATTCCACTGAAATAGCCGAGAAACACGTAGATTGTTCTGTTATGTCGTAACAATATCATTTTAATTCTACTATTTCAACGAAGTTTCCACTTAATTTATCTTTACTATTTAGTTGTTAGCATATACTTTCTGTTACAATGTTTGTTTCATGATGTTATGCATCAAACTGAATAAAATACAGACATTCCTGTATTTAATACATCTTGGTACACTATATTTCTAAATTCGTTAAGTTATATGCTTTTTGTGTTGTTAGCACAAAAACTATTTAGCTTATTAAGTGTACATGACGTTAACTGATCTACTTTAAAAAGTTATTAAGTTAGACTATTGCATAATTTTAGTCTGATCATATTAGAAATTATATTGCCTTTTGTTACTTTTACATCTACGATTTTGAAGCAAAAAATATTCTGCAAATTTATGCTTTTAATGTAATGTTAGTTACTTAACTTCTCTTTCCATAAAGTTATTTTCGAAGTTGTGAATATGATCTCTGAAACTACGATAAGAGCGTAATCCTATATACATTACGACACATTTGTGTATACAAATTTAAATTACGGTAATTTACTTTGTGTAGCCCCACGCTTTTGGGACACAAAATTATACAACAATTCAACGTATTAATTAAATGTAAACTAATTTGTGTAGTGGTATAACTCTTACACATTTGTTTATAACGTGTTAATTATAAATAGAGTTTGGGTTGTAATCATAAGAAGAGTAGTCCTATTTTAATCGTAACATGTTTTCATTACTTTATTCAAACGAAATTATAAATAAAAATAATAATAATAATATTTACTTCGCCATAAAATATTCATTATCAATTGGTTCAATGTTTCTTTGTTGCCGTACATTCATCATAAATAAATCGTATATCTTATATTAGCAAAACTCTATGTTAAACATATCTTTGTTACACTATAAATTCTCGACTGCTCAGTCTGACTGTGTGCTTTATAAGTTTGTTCTTATTTACATAATTATTCTATGCTTGGCATACATTTTAATGCTTTATAAAATTTTGAATGTACTAATCGAATCGTTAGTCTTCTTCTATATTTCCAATTACTTTATACATTTCGTGTGATATTACACACTGATTACTTTACACACTTTAAATAAACATTTTAAATTATTAAATAAATTGTTAATCAGCCAAGCAATGATTGAAGTTATCTTTAAATTAATTGGTCACCATTAAAGAAAATTCTTACTAAAGTTAAATTACATTCTCTTACCTCTATCTACATATGACATAAATTTTCTTTATTTTTCAAGTTTTAAAAATGTCTTTTCAATGTCTTTATTTTTTTATAATTATAAATTGGTTATTTGTCACCTCAATTCTGCAGATTGTACCCATGTCCTCCGGTGATCTGTCGGTCCTCTTCTACTGGATTTCCTCTTGCGTTTTCCGGTTCCACTGGTCGTCCTCCAGTCACTCGTCCTTCATGGTTCCATCTGCTGGCTGTAGAACGAAATGATATGTTGCTCTGCATCAGCTGCTGTTGTTCTAGTAACCGTCTCTATGGCTCTGCATTTCGTTCCTCTGCTCGATGTGCTCTCGGCATTTGTCTAGGGTGTTGACGTTTGTGGTTGTAGACGTCCGATAATTGTAGTTAAAAATAACCAAACTAATAGTTACTGTTTTTGATTACTTTAACTAACGTATTGTCCATTAGACTTTACAGTTTATCAAACTAAAATCTCGTCGATACTGGACATAGCGTCCCGCTACGTCTGAAGACTGATTGAAATTCGCGTCGCTGACGGACAGAGTTTACCGCCGCAACTGAAAACTGATTGAAGAGTAAATTTGGCTCTCCTGGGCTCGTATTTATATTCACCAAAAAACCCACACCTGTCGGCTCAGGATTCTGCAGGTCAGAAACTCTCAGTGGCGTCAGTTCCCCCACTACCGTCCAATTTCACATATTCGCACATTTTTGCCAGTTGCGATGTCTAATGCGGATTTCAAAGTGATCTAACATTTTCTGATTTAATTACACATATTATACTTAATTATCATAGTGATCGCATCATTAGTGTAATTACTATGCTCTTAAAATCGCACAGAATTCGCACTGAACGTCATAATCATACCATTTTCGCACTGCACATGTGTCTGATTTTTATGCATATTTAGCAGTCTTTACAATCTTTCTAACATTTACGGTTTGCTTATAATTAAATAAAACTATAATTTAGTATCTATTTGGTGTGAGATTGCAAACTTGCAAACTTGAACAGGCTTCACACATACACACTATTTACTGCTGTACACTCTCTCAGCAATAATCGCGTGACCATCCATGTTCAATCCTGCGCCTAACTCAGTTTTCAACTTCACACCTGCTTGTCTATTATATATTACTATAATTAATCTAAATATTTATTTTATTTAATACATGCACCTTACAGCATATGCTTGTATTGTCGCAATATATATATATATATATATATATATATATATTGTAACTAAACCGTTTACGGGGTGCTAATGATCGTTTATTTTGTTTTAAATTTCAATAACTTTCAGTTAAGTATATTATTTTTATTAATTTATTTAATTCAATTCAATCTAACATTGAATCCAATGTAAAAAAATCCGATGAATGCACTGGAAGTTAGTTAGCGAAGTGTTTTCAACTTCGGTTAATTTACTTTAAGTTGTTATTCTTCCGTCGACTAGACGAAATGGTGACGTAGATTCCTCGCTGAAAGCATAAATATTTTGTAAGAATGATCACTTACTTGTGGTGAGTCTTGCCGATCTTGCAGGGTCGATGTAGCAATCTAATCTGCAGATTGACTTACCGTATTCAAATTCGCCGCTGCGTGTCGTGCTATCCAATAAAAGTCGTTCACCTATTCTGAAATCTAGTCTATTGAAATGAACTAACTGACTTCGTTTACTCGTATAAAATAATAATTTATTCTGTTTAACACTCCTTTTTAATGATCCAAAGTATCATTATTATTTTAATTCAAGTTTAAATAACATGATTGTTTGTTTTATACAATTTGTCTCAGGGTGGTAAAACTGATTTACAATATCAGTGTATGGTTAGAATGCTTTTTGGTTAAAATAAGTTAATTCATAGGTGGGTTATTTTAGCTTGCAGAATACCAAATTATTTACTAGAACTCTTATTCTACCGTTATTAGGCAGATTGAAGACGATTACAATTTAATCATCTCTTAATAATTAACATTCAAAATTATAACCATGCCTGCTTTGGATATTTTATGTTAACAGAATTATTAGTCAATCGACAATAAATGATTTAAAGAACGTTTGTTAACGTTAAAATAACTCTTGATAAAACATTTAAAATGTGAACAATAAAATAATATTTTGAAACAGTGTTGTTGAATGGAACATCTGAATCATCATTTTTGACTCTACAAAAAGGTAATTGTATAGTTGTAAGTATTCATGTAAATTGACAACCTTAGTTTCTTATTCATAATAGACGTAAACATTTAAATAGTAATAGTAGTAGACTCTTCCTAAATTACAAAACATAAATAGCATTGGAATTTGTCATTAAATTTCGTTAACTGTTTCATACAGTTGACAATTCTCAATCGCTTATGAATGCTTGTTGGTTTGATCTATGTTTAATAAACAACAACTTTAATCAGGTGTGGTTATATCACACTCAGTATTTATACATAATAAATGATGGATTGTTTGCTAAATTCTTAAAAATAGAATATTCAAATTAAGTTGAGGATTGTCATTAGTCCTGTTGATTGAATAATATTAATAATGCACCTTAATCTACATACTTTATTTACACACATTATTAGAATGTGGTTCGATTATATTGTTTTTTCAAATTCTTAATTAATATTGGAAAAAAACTGTACTACCCTTTTTATAAATTAAATCCCGGAATTGCTATGGATTATACACTTAGCAATCCTTATTACGCACTGTTACACTTAAAACACCTTCAAAACTAGTGTAGTTATGTTGGCACAAATTGAGGTTATGTTGCTTTGTTTACAACGGTGACGCGCACAAATTATGTGAACAGCTGTTTCTTAACGGTGTCGATGAGCCGTCTGCCTTCCTATGAAGTTGATGATAAAGTCTGTCGAAAAAGCATCCCTCTCTGCCGTTCCGTCTTGTGATCATTGTAAATTTGGCTAATTTCTCGGATCTGATTAGTTGACGATCTTTAATTTGATGCACATACCCCCTCCGCGCAATATTTTAATTGTTGTTATTAGCGTGGGGTGGCTGGTTTGGAGATTATAAACATTTGCTCGATTTGACAAAAATATCTTATAATTGTAATAACTTTCTTATTATGTCATAGATTTAAAATCTAAGCTGATCACTGTATTGGTAAACACTTGGCTCTTTATTTTGAGTCCACTCATGGTGTGCTTCTGTTCATTATTAAGGGAGTTAATGTTTGAGATAATTACATTACACTATTCACTATTAATTGTATTTATTCTTAAATTAAAACTATTTAATGGCAATCATACCTCCTTGTGAGCATGCCTTCCAAGTCCTCCCACATTTCTCACTTATTTGTTACTTATATCTAAGGAAAAATATAGTGCTTATGCTATCATTGACTTAGCCTATGAGTCTATCAATTGTATTTACAAATTATTTATAATAAAAGGTAACTGGGTAACTTCTGTATTACCCCAGTTGTAAACATTAAGTTGTTACAACTACTGTTAGTCTTTGTTTGTCTGGAATGTATTGTTATTCCTTGGTATTTTTGTCATTAATATGACCTCTATATGACACTATGAGGTGTACATTTATTTAACTCTTATTTGGGAATGTATTGTCTTTTCAGACTATTATTTAGTTTGAATAGTTTACTAGTAGTAGTATAGTGATAGTTAGTCTTGTGTTTTTAACACACTAGTCTGTTCCTTAGCATGTAGCATTGGATAATAGTAATTACACCTGGTATCATGTGACAGGTGTGCTTAATTATTCTTATTATACATTATTTGCTTGCTTATAATTCTGTTATGCTATTATAATAGTGATATTACATCTTACTTATTACATAGGTATCATTTTGTTATTCCTATTTATCATTACAATGTGGTTTTATCTATGTTTCAATTAGTGAATATCATTTTGGCTGGTTTTGTTCACTTTCTTTGCTTAAATTCTTATATAAAGATTGCTCGTGGTATCTTATATTGGTATTGGTAGAAAGCTTATTACTTCTACTTGATTTGAGGTACAAAATATTTTAGTTTAGATATGTTTTACCTACTACAAAATATGAAGTTAGGTTGAAAGTACGTGTATTTAGGTTTTGTGATTATAATATTCGTAGCAACAATGTGTGTATTAAGTTGATACAAATTAACATCTTTTAACCTTGTTTATTCAAGTCTAATGTTATTAATGACAACTGGTAATTCATTATTTATTTCCTTTTTTATCTTACATGATTTTTTGATTACTTGACTAACAATTATTATAATTATGAGACAATTCTAATTCTTCTTTACATTACATTGATGCTGTGCATAACATGTCATTATGCTTTTATTTACAGCTTCTTTTATGTTAACATTATTGTTACTTCCATTCTTTGTCTAATATAGGATGTCCTACTCATTTACAATATTATTAGTTGTATGTGGGTCATCTAAGTTAGTCTGTTATTTTCTATCTTTTCAATCTGTAAGTTCTTCAGTTATTATATATACGGGTAAGATGTTAATCTATAGTTGACTGGCTCTTGGAATCTATATTTTATGCCATGGTTGTTAGGTGTCTTTCTCGTAGTATGTCTCTTCCTTGTTTTCATTTGTTCCTTACTGACCGAAACTATTGGGTTGTTGGTTCCTGTGGTACAATCATTGTTTGCTGTATCTTCTTTCTTCCTTATAATGTTATTATATTTGTTATTTACCATTAGTTTTTTATTAACTCTTGTGTTGTGAGTTTATTCTTCTTGATGAGTTGCTCATGTAGTTTCATTCTTGGCATTTTAGATTAAACACTTGGTGTGTCTTGTTGACTCAATTATTATGAAATGTGTTATATTTTGGTTACTTAAATATTGGGTTCATATGTCTTGTTACATATTGTCCCCCCTCGAAAATAGATCATTTGGATTAATTCCTTTATGGGATTTGAGAAATTATCCGTTACGTTGTTTCTTTTTTATTTGAGCTTCCGTCTTCCACATCTTGTTTCTTTCCTTACCGATTTTAATACATTGTTATCTTTGATCTGATCTACTATCTTCTTGCTTGGCGGTTTATTCCCTGTAGTATTTAATTCCCTATCATTTCCCTAACGTGGTAGTTGGTACAGGTCAGAGGGGCACTCTTGGCTTCCATACTCTGCTGTCCATCCTACATCTTCTGAGACCAGAGGGACGTACCGTCTGCTCAGGTAAATTGTTGTTGGAGCTTATCTCTACAAACAAACATAAAAACTTAAAGCAATCGTTGTGTGACTAATAAAAAATATTCAGGGGTTGCTCACGCAGTTGCTGCTCAGATTTGACAATATCTTCCTTCTTTTTTACTTTATTTTATTCTCTTTTAGCTCTATTTGAAACAATATCGTTGATAGTTTTTTTTGCATCTATTTTCTCTTTGATTGATCTTCCTTTTACTATTTTCTGCTTAGTAACTGTATCAGTTGTAATAATAATAGTTGATTTCATATTTCATGTCTGGTCTTATTTATTATGCCTTCAAGTTTTGGTAACTACTTGTTCTTCATTATTTGAGTATTTTCCTCATAACATTGGTGTTGGTTCTGAATAGTATCCCTTCAGTGGTTGAAATTATTGTTAGATTATCTGCGTCTTGTATTAAGTTTAATAATCATTTTGTTTGTCTCATCTCTGTTAATTTGTTATATTGTCATTTTTCTTCTTGATCATTTGCCTTTATTATAGCCTTCTCTTATATAATACTCTGTTTGGTGTTCTTCTCCTCTACTCCTTCAAATGTTAGATGGTTAACATTTATTCAGGATTATATTTCTTTAGTGATGACTCATGCGTTCCACCTGTCCGGATTAAAATCTTCTTCCTCATCATCTTGCCTCCCTCCTGATTGGGTGTGAGTCTGGTTACCATTCCTTCTTTGGGAAGCCCGTTTTCTGGTTGGTTATGCAGTATTGTAAAAGCAGGATTGACACTACCCAAACTGAAATGTTTTGTACCTTAAACCAAGTAGAAATAATAAGCTTTCTACACATACCAATATAAGATACCAAAAATGAATTTTAAATAAGAATTTAAGTAAATAAGGGGAACCAAAACCAACCAAAATGGGATTCACTATGTAAAACCTGAACAAAACCACATTGTAATGCCAAATAGAAAAAAAAAGCTAATGTCTATACCACAAGTAAGGTATAACACCACTATTGTAATAATATAAGAGTATTATAAGCAAGGACATAATGTATTATAAGAGTAATTAAGAACACCTGTCATGTGACACCAGGTGTAATTACTGTTACTCAATGCTATACGCTTAGGGACAGACTAGTGTATTAAAAAACACAAGACCAATTATAAAGATACTACTATGGTTAAACTATTCTAACTAAATGATAGTAGGAAAAGACAAAAGAATACCAAATAAGAGTGAAAATAATTGTACACCTCATAGTGCCAAATAGAGGTCACTTTAATAACAGAAATGACAAAGAATAACCATATATTCCAACTAACAGAGACTAACACTAGTTGAAACCACTTATTGGTTACAACTGGGGTCATACAGAAGGTACACAAATACTTTCTATTATTAATTATATGTAAATACAAGTATAGGGGCATAGGCTAAGGCAATGTTAAATTAAGTAATATATTTTGTCATTAGATTTAAGTTACCAGTAAGTAAGAAGTGTGAGAGAACTTGGAAGGCATGTCCACAAGTGGGTATGAGTGCCATTAAGTAGTTTTAACCTAAAAATAAATATAAATAATAGTGAATAGTGAATTGTGATAATCTCAAACATTAACTCCCTTAATAATGGACCAAAGTACGCCATGAGTGGACTCAGAATAAAGAGCCGAGTGTTACCAATACAGTGATACGCTTAGATTTTAAATCTAAGCCATAATAAAAAAGTTATTGCAATTATAAGATATTTGGGTCAAATCGAGCAAATATTTATAATCTCGACACCAGCCACCCCACGCCAAAAACAACAATTAAAATAATTCGCGGAGGGGGTATGTGCATCAAATTAAAGATCTTTTAATGAAGAAATTTGTGTTAGTGGTTGAAATCACAATCAGAATGATCACAGTTGCACACCACTATATATAATTTTTATATAGTGGTGTGCAACTGTGATCATTCTGATTGCAAATTAAAGATCGTCAACCAATCAGATCCAAGAAATTAACAAAACTTTCAACGATCACAAGACGGAACGGCAGAATGAGATGCGTGTTCCCGACACTTTGTAATCAACTTCCGAGGAAGATAGACGGCTAATATTCAGCGTAAAGAAACAGCTGTTCATATGATTTGTGCGCGTCACCGTTGTAAACAGAGCAACCTAACCTTAATTTGTGATAACACAAATACTTTATTATCGAAGGTGTTAAGTGTAACAGTGCGTAACAAGGATTGCTCAGTGTATAATTCAGAGAAATTTCGGGATTTAAATTATAAATAAAAAGGGAGTTCAGTGATTTTTACATTATTAATTAAGAATTTGAGAAACGATATAATCGAAACATATTCAAATAATGTTCGTAAATAAAGAACCTAGGTTAAGGTGTATTCACAATATTATTTAATCAACAGTAATAATGACAATCCTCAGATTACATTGAATATTCAATTTTAAGAATTTTTCAAACATTCAATCAATGATTATGTATGAATACTTAGTGTGACATAACCACACCTAATGACATTGAATTGACGCTAGATTGAATTGAAATAAATAAATCAATAATAATAAAATACTAAACTAAAAGTTATTGCAATTTTAAACAAAAATAAACGGGCAGTTAGCACCCTAGGACCCCAAGACACGGTCACACTACTATATGATACTTTAATTTTATATAGGTAATGCCTATAACTGTATTGTGATATTCAAGATTAACTTTTTAATATATTTTTTACGTTTGTGCTGTGTAATTTGTGTCCTGACAACATTTATTCATTAACTCAAATAAATTCAAAATAAATTAATTTTTAATATGTATTTTGTGCTCTATGTTTAACAATGATACAATTGCTGTTACAATAATTATCTTACGAATATATCAGTCAAATTAAATTAAATGAAACCTATCTGTAAAAGCATCTAATAAATTTAATAAGTTACATAAGTTTTGTGTTGCCAGCACAAAAACTATTTGCACTGATAACAAATCATTACTTTTGTGACTTACACAAATGTTACACTTTCTATAGTAGGTCTACTACTAGCTAAGAATGTTACATAACGTCATTTTATGGCACATTATCTGCATTTTATTTTGTGTATTTCATATTATACAACAACTTTTACGTATAATGTTTTAGTTAATAGACATACATTTATCTACGGCCGACTGCTAGCGGATAAAAAGGAGATAAATTTGTTTGCCAAATAATTTATGATTAGAGATGTTTTTAATTGTTTATACCATTAGAAGGCTTAGTTTATTTTGACCCACAATATTGTAAACGTTAATCTCAGCTAATAGTGTGTGGCTTGTACTATGAAGTTTAAAGGCCACAAATCGATAATGAAAAATGTTAGTCTTTATAATAAACTATAAATCATAATATTCATAAACCTATTAGTAAATAACGATGTGTACTAAAACTTTCACAATCCAAATATAAAGAGATTTTGAAGATATTAATTCGGATAATTTAGTTGAGATTTGATCAGAAACGTACTGGAAATTTGTTTTATTCTTCCATATCTATATCACTCCAATTTAATGTTTAAGGCTTATGTATTATACAGACTGTGTTTTTGATGAACCCAGTAAAAGGAGAAATGAAATAGCAGTACTAAACAACATGCTTCGGGATCAGTATATGACGAAAGCCAGCAATGGCCGAACAGAGAAGACCCCAGTGTAAGCATAGGGGTCTTCTTGATGGACATACATAAAAAGGTAGATAAAAGTGTAAACACGTCAGATATAAATGTTTAGGAACATGTTAACCCTAGGACCAACAAGAATGAATTCGAAACGAAAGAATTTGAATCATTTTAGAGGTCTTCTAACTCATAGTCTACTTAATAAAAAACCAAAGGATTGAGTTATTGAGTTGGTAATAAGGATTCATGAAAATCACAGTAGACATTTTATAAGAGTTATCCTAAATCACAAAAGAAATATTACGTTAGGTTCAATCAATTTAGAAACAAGGAGTGAGTTTAAGAAAAAACAGGAGAAATCATACACACGAGAGAACTGTGAAGAAGAACATCGGTAATGGGAATAAAATGCGCGATGTATACGTAGACTAAATAACTTTCACCTCTTGCCTTTTGCTTATATTATTTACAATACGTAGGTGTGTTTCTGTGGTCGAAATGGCTATTTCTTTTGTTACTATTTTGAATCAGAAAGTCTCCACTGAGTACACAATCCCTTATTGGGTTCGCCATTTTATTATCACTGGTTTTACGACTACAGTACGGACCGGCTCGAATCATTTCTACGTTGGCTTCATTTCGTTTTCTTTGTTATCTTTCACTTTAAAGACACTAACATTTTACTGTGTTGTGGCGTAGTCTTATAAATGGACTTTTGCGGACAAATAAAAATTCTCCTACACCCTTTATTCTTAACAATTACTCTCTTGCTTTCTGTTATCTCTGTCTCTCTGTCGTCTATCTATCTATCTGTCTGTCTGTCTTTCTGTATCTGTCTTTTTCTCTGTTGCGCGCGCATAGAAACAGGTTAAATTAAATATAGGTAATAAATGTTTATCGCTGAACGTACATCTAAGGTGACGATAATAAATAAACTGACCAGAATCCTGTATGTCTTTCATTGAATCCCTTTTAAATCAACTTAAATTGCCTGCGGGTAATCATTGTAAGAAAGATAAATAAGACATTTGTAAAGTGATACTGATGTTTACGTTAACTAATACTGCTGCTATGCAATGAATTATGTTAAAAGGAATTTCAGTCATCAAGTGTTCCTATTATATACTAATATCTTTGGTGAAAGTTTGGGCACAATAAGAACAATCTACCTTATTTACAAATAAGTAATAATTTTATAAATATTATTTTGTATGGTGGCACAGTTTCGTTTCGTATTGGGGTAGACAGGTAGTAGGTGTTCAGTTACTCAAGCTTTTAATTAATTGCTAATACTTGTACAGCAGAACAACTGATAGAAGTGGACCAAAGGTATTATATAGATGCTATATTAATTTAATGCTGGCTAGCGACCAAGTAAATGAGAATTAATGCCATACTCAGAAAGATATACTGGCACTGGAATAAACATTTTTAGATGTCGATTTAGAAACAAAATGTCGGAATATTAATCGTCCTACTACACTGAACATAGAAAAGGCTAGGACTGTTACAGGACAGCATATATCTTAAAAAATAACCACAATTGAGTGCTAGCAAACTATCACTCTCTAGTTCTAGTGAATATTTTGACAATACAATTGTCATAGTTATACAATAGTCATTGTTAAGATCATCTTACTATTAGAGCATGTTACCAATAATGAGAAACACAAAAAATGTAATATTGTGTAAAAGTTAGTAAACAGTGTTCTAGGTTTGATTATTGTTTAATCCTTGCTAGATTCTTGATATATTTTCAAAAGTATAACAAAACGTTGACCTGAACTGAAATCTTCTTAATCTTGTTTTTCTGAAAATAAAAATAATAATTTTTAGAAAAAATGTATTCGGTATCAATTTTTTTAATTCAACACGAAAAATAACAGGAAACAACTAGTATTCTGAATAGAGCTTCTCCATCATTGACCTGTGTAACTGATGAAAGGCATACCGAAATGACTTTATTTTCAGAACACTTGAACGTATGTTTATTCAACGTTTTGACATACAGATTTTATTATGCTAATTGTTTTCATATTTAAATTATTATTAGGAACGGCTTTTCCAAACAATAATTTTAAAAATGTTACTTAAACACAAGTACGAGTTGCTTATTGCCTATGACGCATTTGAATCGTTACAATAGAAAGAAACCAGTGAAGCGGACGAAGAAAGTAACGAAGAGTATAAAAAACGGCGGCACAGGCTGGTGCGAAGGCTGCCGTTTGAAGTAAGATATAAATCAATGCGTGGATAGAAATCAACATCGATTGATCCTTTATTGATCGCTTGATTTATGTGACTTGTTTGAAAATAGTTTGTACAACTCAGGATTTATTTTAAAACATTTTTCATATATGTTAATGTAAATATACTTTCAATAAGAATATAATGCTACATAATAAGATGTTGCAGCTAAATGTTAAAAATTTATCAATGTGTAAGCTGTAAAATTTAGAACGCATTACAAACATTAAATTACAGTTTATTAAATTATTATTTATATTATTAAAATTTATAACATTATTTATTTTATCTATAAATCAAAGAGAATGGCCGTCTGCACACGAAATATTTTTATTTATACGCTACGTATGTTACAAGACGGTTCTGTCTCTCTTTTGAGTTGAAGGAGCTGAAATTTGCTAATTAGGTTGATTGCTGGCCTTGCACATACAGCCGGCAGACCGTTGACACTTACATCTAACGCGTGTTGTCTGTATTATGGGGATAAGAATATCAATGTAAGTTTAATGTTTTGTGTGTAGAAAGTTAATGTTAGCGTTTTGCAAGGACGTTGTGACGTTCATTTAGTACTAGAGCGCTAGTTGTCATAATAAAAACCGTGACTGTTTCTACTTATTCAAAACTGTTCCCATACTTATTGACAGACGTTTTCATTTTGTTTCATTGTGTACAGTATCACGCTTAATCTAAACGTCCTGTCAATTAAAACAGAACCGTTGTATGGTGGTGGCGCAACAGTAGGACACAATGGCTATCTTGGTTAGTATTCACCATCGTCAATTTCTGTGCACATTTGTATTGTAGATTTATGAGCTGCTCTGATTATGTGCTGATGGATAATCTGTCTCCAGTAAACAGACACGCTATATAAATTCTACGTGTAGGCGCATCAACAAATTGTACAGTAGGCATTACAGCTGCGGAATCGTTCCGTAATGGCGTAACACTATTTCTGCATTACGTAACAGTATAGTGTCTGGTCGATATCGAGATTCTGTAGTAATAAAAATTCAGTTTTATGCGACGTTTAGAGGTTTATTTCATCTCATGTTTATGCCTACAACATAAAATATTACGTAGTATACTTGTATTCATGGTTATAATTGTAGTGATCGGTTGTATGATATTAATAGTAGTGTTATGTTCTATACAGTAACTAATAGTATTTACATATTATTGTGAGTCACAGATACACACATTACATAACACTATACACTATACTACGATACAGATACATTAAAATATGTATTAGTTACATTTAATTCCACTTTGTATACTGCATAGTGACAGGTGTGATTCTATTACGTGACTGGAGAAGAAGCGGACGTGCAAAGTAAAGAATTGTCAGGTGCAACGGTAACAGTAGAGGTGGGTTTGTTGACGTGTCAGATGTCTAATTGATGTTTGTTTTCTGGTAATGTAGAAGGTTTGAATAACACTTATTGAGGCTCTGTACGTTATCGCAATTTTATCAATTTTATGAATTTAATAAAGTATATCAATCACAGATTACAGTAGTTGCTTCATCGAATGTTATTCTGTAGAAAAAGATAATTTTCCTTTGATAGAGCTTTTGTTAATTTAAGATTAGTGTGTTCCATGCGCTGCAGAACTTTTTCTATTTTAACTAAAAAACGTTGATTGTCACAAACATTCTGATAGTAGCTAATTTTTGAACTATAAAAAATTTTAAAAAACCCTCGAATTATAATTTTATTATTTTTTTACTAATAAATTTTAAAACATACAATAATACAATATTTACTAAACATTCATAAATTCCTTTTAGTAAAATTTCAAAAATTTTATAAATTTATAAAAACACTGCAATTTTTTTTATTGGCCATCAAAGGACTACATGCCAATTTCAATTCTTTATTCTTTGTTCTTTTCTTTTTCTCCAATATTCTTTCATCTTTTCACTGTGTCTCTTCTTCCTGTCTTCAGTCCACTTCGAACCTGCGTTTTTTCGAGTCCTACCCTGGACTCCTTCCATTTTAACACTTTTGCTCTAGAAACTTCTCTTTTAGTTGCTCCTTCTTCGTGTATATTATTTTTGGATTTCTTTAATCCAATTTGATGTTGACTTCTTCCCCCACAGGCATTTGAAGATTTGCTTTGTTAACCTATTGTCATCCATTCTATATAAATATGTCCAAAAAATAATAGTTGTCTTTTTCTCATTGTTACTGTTATATTTTCTATACTTTGATATATTTCGTCATTACTTCTTAATTTCCAACCTTTTGAAGTTTTCCGTGGACCTAATATTTTCCTAATAATCCGTCTTTCCAATATTCCTAGTTTGTCTAAATTATAATTCAATGCTAGACATTTACTTGCATATAGGCATTCTGGCTTCACTACTGTACTGTAATGTATTGTTTTTGCATTTTTAAATATGCACTTTTATTGTAAATATTTTTAGTTATACCATTATGCCCTTTCCATCTTATGAATCCTTTTTCCTTCCATCTTCTATAGCAGATTTTTCTAAACCATTCAATTACCTGTATTACTTTTATATTTTTTGATGTATTTCCTTTTGACTATGTTCTTTTCATTATTAGGTGACCTAAATATTGATAAGCAACACGTTTTCAGCAACTGCAACTATTTCTTCCAATAGTTGACGCTTCAGGGTAAAATTAATTTTTGGCACCGTATCATATCCGTGACACATTAGTGGGTTGCAATATTCGCTATTACAACAACTCGGTTGAAGCATTTATAAATAATATTTATCGGAAACACATCTTCTTTTCCGTATTGTGTACTGAATTTCTTTTTTCTTAAACCGTCGTTTTGAAAGCACTTGTTCATCCGGATTGCTTTACTTCTGAGCCGTTAAGTGTGCTTAAGAAGTCGTTTTAAACACGCTTAATAGCCTATAGCGTACTTATTACTTCGAGATTTTTTTTTGAATTTTGGATACGTCAAGGGAGTTACACCAGCAATTAGAGCCCGTCAAAAGTGACACATATTAGCGTTGTTCAAGGGGGAGCGACGAAAGGAACAAACCTTTCCTTTCCACGTAAACGACATGAAAGCCATTAAGGGACAATACGCGCTACGACACATGTTGCAACGAACTGGACCATGCGTGGGAGCGCTTGACTCTACAGTGATAACAAAGGAACGTTACCCTTGCATCCGTCCAGTAGCTAGAAAAATAGATAGCCATCGCTAAGAGCATTGTTCCAAGCATGTGTGCGACTTACAGAAGAACAATAGCTGAAGCACAGACAATGTAGCATGGGACGAAGAGGCGCACTACAATGAACACATATGTTTGCCACCCGTAAGTTCGTTAGAGGAAGTCGATAGTGTCTTAACAATACGATAATTCGACACGCTACACCAAAAGGGAAGATGTGACTTTAGAAGCTAGGTCTTGGTGAAGATTCCAAGAAGGAGGCAACGTCCTGATGACAGCAACTCGTCGAGTCCACGTGGACTACGTAAGACTCAAGTAGAGATGCCAACCAGCCAATTAGAAAAGAGAATTCAGAAGGAAGTGACTGAAAGGGACGGTGTTGACAGAAGCCGACGACCAGAGAACGAATCCCAAGGAAGAACATCCCTCTCCAAACGACGCTGGGTGGAAAATTCACCAGAATCACTGACTTTAGACAACAGGACATAGGGAGGTCCTAATAACCGTCCTATCAGAGATAGTTTGGTGGGAAAGAGAAGCGATCGTGGATGTAACGAGAGTGGGAAAAATGAAGGGAATACAAACTGAATGCACGAGGGGACGCTCTCTCGGTATTATTAAATTCTTGGCTTAGCCTCATTCTCTCAGTCTTATTAAAATTTTCTCTTAGTCTTATTAAAAATCTTAGCTCGATAACAGTTATATTTTAATTTTTTCTCAGTATTAATAAAACTTTCTCAGTGATGTAAAAACTTTGTTCGGAGAAATATTAGAAGTGGAGTGCGGAATCAATGGAAGTTCGGAAATAAGACTCAAACCGTCAAGCCGAAACGGTAGTGTTCGCGACGATGAGCGAATAACGGACTTTATAAACACTTTAAGCATCACGCTCATACGATTAATACTGTCAGAAGTAATAATATACAGTAGTAACATACTTGAACTTTTTCACCAATGAAATGAATCGGTTTATCACATACTAAATTAGTGAGACTACGTTATTTCCTAAAATAAAGTCAAGTGCTAAATGTTTATATACGCCTAATAAACTTGAAAGAAGTGCGTGACCATATCGAACTGACAATCGCATAAATAGACTGACGCGATACAACCAGTCGATGAATCCCTAGTACAAGTACCGTGACTTGAACTGTGACGATTTCATAAAACTCATAACGGATGTCGCGAAGTGCGGACTAGTGTTCCGGAAAGATATACGCATAATATTAAAAGTGCGAGTTACGAGTGTTCCATGGATTAACATCAACTGTCAGCAAATGGACCCTAATGGACATACGATGGGAGCGAGACATTACTACGCCATGAGTAACGTACAAAATTAATCACTTATATGAGTACTAGTTTACCATAATACCACTCACCTGTCACTTAGAACCAACTGCCTGAGATATATAATATAAAGAGTCAATAAATGATATATTATATAAAGAGTCAATAAAATACGAATCCATAGTTAGGAATTAATAATGTCATAGGATATTACACATGTATTGTTTATTAGTGTAAGCATATGATTATTTCAATTATGTTTGTGTTTTAATATGTCTGTTGCAGGTATCTGATTATTCAAATATGTATATGTCTAATATGTTTTATTGCAAGTGTTTGAGTATTTTATGTGTGTAAATGTTTAAATGTGTTTTGAAGTAGAATCACTTAGTGCCATTCGCAAGCACACTATGTTGATAGTTACTAACGTCACTACGCACGAATAAGTGCATACATTTGATTGTTACATTCAGTTACTAGAAATGTGTCGTAGAATTTAATTGCCTATTGGAAATATTTGTTGATATTCTTAATCTATGATTTATTTTACGATATGAATACCTATAAAATGCTATATTATAATAAATATACTGTAGAATGGATTCGATAGTGTTGGATTAATTTATTTAAGACCTGACTCACAAGATAACTTCTTAAATTATAGGATCCACAATTAATAATTTTAATTTAACCTGATTGAACAAGTACCAAATTCATAAATATTCTAGGTCTTGAAGTTCTATTTGGTAGTAAAAGCCAGAATTAATTACTTTTGAGTGACAACATTACTAATTACATATTTAATAAATTTGATTATTATTTATATAATTAAAAAATTCAATTAATTTATGCATAAAATTTGCACAAAATATAACGTTGTATATGGCGTCCAACTGCGGGGCTATATGAAACAGTGAGATACGATAAAATAAAGTTCGTACCGACATCACCTTCATAAACATAAACTAAAATTATAATTAGAAGAAATTAATTTATGCAAATAAAAGACTTGCATTACATTGTAAATTATTAATGTTGCATATGGCTTCCCAGCGAAGGGCAGGGGGAAATCAATCCTAGTAGATAAAAGTAATAAAATTAACTAATCATTATCTCCAAGATTAATTATTGATGAGTAATTAATCTATGCAACAAGATTAGCATAGTCATTTACATTGTATATGGCAGCCCAACGCGTGATACAAGAAAACTTGTATTACTAGACTATTGTATTAACGAGAAAATTCACTATCATTAAAAAGGCATGTTAATTTATGCAATTAATTAAACAGGCATAAATTATTAATGTTGTAAGCATAAACCTTAAAACGTGAAACATAGATAAAAGAGTCCTCTGATAGTAAAGATGTTTCTTCTGTTTTATAATGTTTATAAACTGTAAGATATGTAATTAGCTTGTGACACAAGGGAAATAAATTTCTATGCTACACAGAATCCAAACACTGCCTTATGTACGATTCCTATTGTTTTGAATTTACAATATTATCAGGCAAGAAAACAAATAATTATATGCAAGCATGTTTGATGGAAACATATATACTAGATGACGTTCAGCTTTTGTATTTTTCTTATGTTTGTGTTTTGCTTGTTTGTAGGACGAAAAGACTGTTACTGTTGTCACTGACTTAGAATCAGGAAATCTCCACAAATTTCACAAACTTCACCATTTTATTACTACTGATTTCATGATTCCAGCACGTATCGCCTCCAATCATTTCTACATTGCTTTCATTTCGTTTTATCTGTTGTCCTTGACTGTGAAGGCACCAACAAGAATTTACCGTTTTGCTGCGAAGACTTACAGCTTGATTTCTCGGTCAAATAAAAATACGCCTACATGCTTTATTCTCATTATAACTCTCACTCTTTCTCTCTCTCTATCTCTCTCTCTCCTACATACACATAAAAACACACACACAAACGCACATATGCATACATTTACAGAGGTTACTTTAATCATAATTTAAAAATTGTAATCATTTGGTCATAATTAACTGACCAGAAATCAGTATGTTTTCATTGAATCGACTGTTATGTCTGGTTAAACCGCATGCGGTAATCACAGTAAAAAATACAGTAACGTTTCTAATTAATGTGGCACTGCTGTTCCATTTATTGATACTGTTGTTGTGATGTAAGTTATATCATAATGCGTTCCATCATCAAGTGTTCCTACTACACGCTAATAGGTGTAGTGCCAATTGGGCACAGTAATCATGATCTTGCTTATTTTCAATAAGAAATAACGTTAAAAATTATATTTGCTGCGTTGGCACAGTTTTATCTCATAGTGGGGGGAGACAGCTTTGTGTTGTAGGCATTGAATTACTAAGCCTCCAATACTATATCTCTGACACATACAGTTGAACAACTGAACGAAATGGACGCAAGATATTAAACAGATATCGTCACAGATATAATGCTGGCTAGCGACCAAACGAATGAGAATTTTTGCCATACTCAAGAAAATATACTGACTCTTGAATAACATTTTCAAATATTAATTTAGAGATAAAAAGTTAAATTTGCCGTCTTAATTTAGAAAAATTCATTTACGTCTAGTACAGTCGTATGACTAAATTTTCTGATTAACTAGTAAACCAAATTTTTAGAACTTAGAAAGATTTCATAATTTTAAAATACTTCATAACTTCACAACTCCAGCAAATATAAAAAAAATAAATATCATATATACAATACAATTGTGAAACCAATTACGTCATACGGGTGTGAGATATGGCCAATAACACAAAGAACAGAAAAGTTGTTGGAAGCTACTGAAATGGATTATTGGCGAAGAGAGGCAGGGAGGTCAAAACTGGAAAAAGTAAGAAACGTCACAATCCGGGGGATAATGGGGGTTCAGTGCTCTACTGTTGACGACATATAAACAAAACAGCTAGGATGGTTTGGGCATGTGCAAAGAATACCGGATACTCGACTCCCCAAGCAAATTTTGAGATGTACAACATATTATGGTCTTAGGCGAAGAGGAAGACCTAGGTTAAGTTGGAGAGAAGGCATCAATCGGGCAATGAGAGACCGGGAATTGGAAGAAGAATCTTGGTTAGATCGAGACCACTGGAGACTAGGGATCGGAAGACGTAGGATAACGTTATGAACCGATTTATATATATATATATATATATATATATATATATATAACTTCACAACTGTACGCTACGCTTGGTAGTCGTCCGTAAGTTATGTAAAGAATAACAACCTTAAGTCTCATACTCTCAAATATTTGAAAGGAGTGGGGAAGTACTTGTGAGTCCATCACGTTAAATACTGTTCATATTCAAATGTTTGGGCGTACGTACTGTTGGTAAAGTTTCTGTTAAAATATATGTTCTACTGACCACTTTTCTGATTGAAATACTGGAGTATACAGTGACGTATAAACTAAAATATAATAATAACAAGTATTAAGTATAATATTTAAATACTTTTGTTACAAGTAAACATGTACAATTTTTTAAGTATTAAATTAGATTTATATTAGGTAAATTCATTTTTAAACCGTATCATTTTAAAATTGTAAACGTCTTTGCCTTATAGATTTCATTGAAGATTTTCTCTTTTCTTGTGTACCTTAAACCTCCTCGACAACAGCGAGGCGATATACAGACTTCAGCGCTATGATGTACTGGCACTCCCTACAAGACTTCATAATTACGCGAACTGTTCAATAATACTATATGAGTTATGCCACTGGGCACAACTCATTCATGTGAATATTCTGTGAACTTTTACATTTATTGCAACTTTTGTTTACAGATTATGTAATGTACTTAAAATTTAAAAAAAATAAAAAATCTTGTGTACCTTATCTCTTGTGTGCAACATCTCCGGTTCCACTATTACTTTCTTGTAAAAAAAAGAGAGGAAGCTTTGTTCCTCTAGTTCTATATAAAAAAGCTGCTTGTTTCAGTCAACATTCTTCTATTTCCATCCGAACTTATTCTGGAATTCTTGGGTAATGCTAATTATTTTACAAGATCGTTGATTCATACTGATCATTACTTGATTGATTTGATTATCGTTGAACGTGTTATCGTTATTTCTATCAAATTTCTTATCAATTTGTGTTCTTTAGAATTTAAATTAGCACATCTCTCCAAATGTTACTGGAGAAGCAGGTACTCGTTGAAACTAAGTGAGTTCTCGGTTTACCTCAAACGTTTCGAATTTGTTTGCCTGTCGCTCTGTTTATATGTCTGTATGGTTGGTATGTGTCCCAGGATAACCTTTCAAAACGTCCACCGATTTTCATAAAACCTTGCAAGTTTGCCCATACGTTTACCCTGTTGTTCTAGACATTGATACAGATAAAAAAATGATGGAAGGGAGGAAAAATGTGAGGAGGTTGAAAATAATGCAAAAGCCGACTCGAGGTATCAAATTAAAGGAAATTTTAACTAAAATATACATTCTATTTTTTATTTTTAAAACTGTTAAAATTTTGTGACTGTAATGCTCGAAATGGGATTAAAGATTTTTTTTAATTATAAAAATCTAGCCAGGTGTCAGATAAAAACAAATTTTAACATAAATCCGGAGTAATCGTGATGGGTTTGAATTGTCATCGGTTATTTTATATTTGTTTTTTATATTATTACTTTACTAAATACAAAAATAGTGGTGTAATCGACATTTTGGGAGATGAATAAATTATGGAATGTAAAAATTATCCAATAAGAATGGTGAGTAAATTTTGCAACCCATGGAGCAAACAGTATATAAGCATAACAAGGAACAATTTGTAAAGGAGATAGAAAATTTATAAATTATAAACAATGATCTTATTCTTTGGGTTATAGCCTAAATCGTAAGACGAAAAACAGCAGTCATCATATTAAGTTTGTGGGTCCCTACAAATCATAGAGCGGCAGGCATAAAAATTTGTAATGTGCGTTGACCACTTTCTCGTATTATCCATAGAAACATTACGGTCTGTATGATGAAACCAGTTTCTATCTTGATCTTCCAGTTATATACAAAAACTTTTCTCGTAATATTTCAATGTTTCCTTAAATTATTTTACTACAACTCACTACAAATATAACAAACGTCATCAGGATGACTTAGACAGTTATTGCAAAGCATCAAGGCAAAACTTGACTATTGAACTTGAGGTCAGATCATAAGAAAGCAAAATCAGTACTATGGAAATCTTTACCTAGTCAGCTTTCTATTAGACAATTTATTAAAACGTTACAAATGGCAATAGTTGAGTGTTATCAAACCATCAACTATCATTTACTAGTGCTAGTGAATATTCTCACATTGTAATGAAAACAATCTTATCTTGAGGGCATGTTACTAATAGTAAAAAGCAAGTAGAATTAATTTGCAAATTATTATTGCACAGTAAACAAATGTATCTATTATGGAACTTTTTAGTGACATTTTTTAATTCAGCAACCCAAGAATATACAATAACAACTAATATTATAAAGAAAACTATTGCATCGTTAACCCGATCATCATTTACTTAATTAATGAATATTAAATAGAACTTTTCAGTGAGGGGTTTGTGAGGATCGGTCAAAAATATAACACAAATTTTAACTTACTTGTGTCGACGTTTTGACAATGTTTATTATCATCATCAGGACCTGTGTCTGAATACATAAGAAATGTCAAAAACAACAGAATAACTATCTCAACTCCTTCACATATACAATGATACATACATGCTCATCCCCACGCGTGTGCGCACACACACGCACACACACTCACATGCACAAACACGTTCACTCAAATAATTGTTCTGTTGTGTTTGACATTTCTTTTGTATGCACACACAGGTCCTGATGATGATAATAAACACTGTCGAAACGTCGACACAAGTAAGTTAAAATTTGTGTTATATTTTTTACCGATCCTCAGGACCCTTCACTGAAAAATTCATTGATTAACGGTCACCACAAATTTAAGGATTAAATAGAACATTCATTGTGACATTATTTGCTTAAACTGAATATATTCTTTGAAAATTTTAACAGAGGTAATTATTTATGGTAAATTGTTTGCATATTCAAGGACAATTTAAATAAAATCATATCTTCCAAATCATAAAGTGAAAATGTGCAATGTACACACTTCAAAATTTTTTACGAAATACTTAAATGTTTACAAAGGAGAGAAAACAGTGAAACGGATAAAGCAGGTAATGAAGAATATAAAGCAAACTGCCGCACTTGCAGGTGTGAAGTCAGCCGTTAAAACTTCAATGCAGTCAACCCATGGATAGAAATCAACGTTGATTTATACTTTGTTGATCAGCTGATTTATGTAACTTCTTTGAAAAATGTTTGCACCCTTCAGAATTCACATTTAAATTTTCTTTCAAAATCGTAAACGTGACTAATACGTCTAGTCACAAAAAATCATACATAATTTGTTGTTAAAAATGAAAAGTATTAAATGTATCAGTGTAGAACCCAGAAATATTAGAACATATAAAACACATTGAATATTCGTTTTGTAAATTATTATTTAATAGTTATTATATAGTTATTACAATTATGTTATGTTATTTGCAGTCATATTAATAATAATAATAAAAAGTACAATATTAACTATTTTACTTAAAATTTATTTATAAACTGAACGTATCTGTATATTTAAAACGGTTCACTTACTTGTTCCGGGATATTAGCAAACGTTTCATTCTGTCTAGATGTTTATAGCATCACGTTTAACTAATAATTTCTACTCATTATATTACGAATACGATACATTCTAAATGCAACGTAACTGAAAGGACACGTCTTTATTTTATACCAAAATAAATTATCTATTCATGATTGGGACAATAAAGTAAAAGTACAAGAATAAGTATTGCAGAAAATGAGTTTGTTTTATAAATATTATTCTTAGGTTAGCGAGCAATAACATCAAGAACTAACATCAGTCTGCTTCTGGTGTTACAAATCACACACTACCCGGCTGCTGGCTGCGTCTGTTCCGCTGAGATAACACAATAATAGTAGACCTTGAAGTTACAAGTTATATAACCTTCAAATTCCAGTCGTGTGAACTGTAAACACCTCTGTTCATTCAGCCTCTGTGATAAGATTATTACAATTTACAATGCACACTGTTACTCTCTGACCTTTTTGCACATTAATGTGTATAATTTTTCTAGAACATTACTTCTACAAATAATTAATTCAAAAATTGTTTAAACAATAATAACTTCAGTGATATAAAAATTGTATTTTATATAAATATTGTTGAATTTGTAAATAAGTTAATTCATACATTAGAAAAATGCTGTATTTTTATATACTGTAACCGTTTTTAACTGTAGAACAAGGTGGGTAATAAATAAAGTATAAAAGTTTCGTTTTCACGTCTAGATTGTTTCTGACTGTTAATCGTTTCACTGACATTGCATTACGTGATATAATTAAATTTGTTTTGTGTCTGATGAGAGTTGCAGAAGGTATTCTATATCCGAAAACGTCAAGTCGCCTTATAAAATGCACACTTTTGGATAGATGACAGTATTTACACTAATAGTGTTTGTTACTGAACAATAGATTAGAGAATACAAAAATGTAATTACTAGCAAACATAATTAAAAAAGGTATCTGTTGGGACCACCGCAGTGTGTTCTACACAGTTTTACTCTAACATTTGCTTTCTGAGGTTCTGCAAACACTAGATTACTATGGTTGCCTTTGTATCATGGTCGATATCACAATCCACGGTAAAGGACACGGTGAGCCACGGTAAATGTTATCCTTGCCTAACATAGAAACTACTATATTCTAAAAATATCACAATCCTCATTCATTGCGAAGATATGAAGTCTAAAATGTAAAGTTTTCGTTTTACCAGTCGTTTCGAATGCTAAATTTACTGACTAAATTTACTGATAACAAACTAGATTGATAACTATCTAGTTTGTAACCGATGAAATAGTTTTGAATAGGATGTCAGATGTATTTGATTCTGGTTAACGTACAAGAGGTAAATATCTGATGAATCGGAACAACCTAAACGTGTCTCTGCTAGCCACACAATTTTTTTACTTACTGGGTGAGGAAATTATAAATAGAAGAATGTGCTGGAAGAGAATTAAAATTGGTGAATTTTATATTGAGAATAAGGGAAAGAATGGATTATCTGTTGGAACCTCTTTGTTTTACTTAATGTCGTTAAATGTGCCCGTAAATCCGCTGGTAATGTTACCAGCTTTCCGCTAGTGTTCCTATAAATTTAATCGTTTAACACGCTTTGAATACTACAAGTCAATGTTCTGAAGACAAGCTGCAATGGGAAAGAATTACAAGCCTGTTTATAAACATCGCATAATTATTAATTTTTTAAAATTAAGGATGGTTACACTAATTGTGTAGTTAAAATTACCTGCGTATCTCTTCTGAAATAGAGGAATAAATTATTCACAAGTGTAATTCACCTCAACACGTATTTACATATTTGATGTAGGCGAACCACTGGATAGCATCTGCTGTACTTCCCACGTAAGGCCCAGTCATTAGATTCGCATTACGTGTTACGTCAATTAGTGCTATACGTTTTTACTGATAAGCGTTGTTTCTGTCTGACTCTCCAGACCTTCGTTACTTAGTCATTAACAATAAAACTTGCAACCATTGCCACCTTTGCAGATGAAATTGCAATTCTGGCAACTGGAAATAAAATTTAAGAAGCTGTAGTAAAACTTTAAAGAGCCTCTGATGCTGTGATAAATGGACCAAAAAATGGCGCATTAGATTAAATGAGATGAAGTCAGTCAGCGTAAGTTTTACAAACCTAAAGATTGGTCATCGGATACCAGTTATAATTAATTCATTACCAATTACTTACGCTAATACAGCTAAATATTTAGGAATTACTTTAAACGGAAACGTTCAGGAAAATATATTGGCTCTTGGGAAGACAATACCAACTGCCAATCCATAATAAATTGCTGTTGTATAAGCAAGTGCTAAAGCCTATCTGGACCTATGGGATACAACTCTGAGGCTGTGTAAATAAATCAAATATAAATATAATTCAAACATTTCAAAACAAGGTGCTTCGGTGCATTGTTGATGCACAATGGTATGTAAGAAACGATAACTTACACAGGGATTTAAAATTTAAATTGTCATTGAGGAAATAAAAAAGCAGGCAGTGCAGCATGGGCAACGCGTCTTGCAGCATGTACACCCTGGGATACGGCGACTGCTGGATACTGAATGCCAAATTCAGTATAGTTCTAATGCAGCTAGATGGCTGAGACGAACTAAACCACTTGATCTGATGGATATTAGTTAAATGGGGAGATTATAGCCAGCCAACGGGTTATGTCTCTTGACTAGTGTCTTTAATTACGAAATGTAAATTACTAGATGGGTAGTACTCAGTTGTAACAAAAATAAATAATAAAAAAAATTAACAATAAAACTAAATTTATTTAAATCACAGACACAACTATTATTCATACGTTTTTATATCTGCAGAACAAACAATTTTTAGTTGATAAAAGGTAACTATTAGACTATTTTTAAATGACACAAGTACAAAAAACTTCAGGATTATTTTACCACACTCAGAACTATGAGAGAGACGACAGGCAATATACCGCAAAGTGCTCTGAAATGTGCAGCAAAATGATTACTTTATTTTGGGTTACTTTATTAGTTATAGAAGGCTGAATTTGATAACTCCGGTAAAACGAAAGGTCAAAGTTTAAGTATTATCACATAGATCATTAGTTTTCGCCAGATCTATCAAAAATATATTCACAAATATTTACAGACAACATTGGTATTAGTTTTAAAAGAAGAGAACGCCAGAAAGTGACTTATCAATATGAATGTATATAACATTTAGGGATAGCATTAACAGTTTATTCAGAAAAATTACTTACACACTTAAGCATATGCCACGTACATACATAATTACATAATAATTATATTACATACTTACATCATACTTAGCAGGTAAAACCTGCATATTGTAACCTAGTGTTTTTCAAGAAAATATATTAACTTATATTCCCAAAATGGTTGGTGTCAATCTGTAATGTTTATTATAGAATTATAGTATTTGCAAATGTACTGAATGTAGGCCTAACGTTGTAGACGCCAATCTGTACCGATTTTTTTTTAATAAATTGATAAATATTTTCCAAGTTATTGAGCTCCAAATTGTTTAATAAAATAAACAATTAAAAAATTAAATAATATCTTTCTTCCTTTCCTTTATTTAAATTAACTTACCTCGTTAAATTATTCAAATCAACCTTAGTACCAAAAAATAGATGGTGCCAACTTCGTTTCTTTGGTTAAAGAAAAAACTAATATTCGTTATACAAAAAAATTGTTAATTACCAAAACAACAATTATTCACACAAATTATAGTAATCAATACTCTTTCACTTTCTTTAAATCCCTTATATTTTCCTTTAAATCAAATTAAATAACTTTCATCTTAGTTATATTTGTCCAGGCTAATAAAACTTTTTTCGCTCAGTTGGCTGCATTCCTTCTTGCTTTAAGGCATACGTATTACTGACAACTTATTTATTTTATAATGATCTGGGTTCTTTTGACTACAAAAATGTTAACGAAAATACACTTTGTAATGTACAAAACATCACAAATACAAAGTCAATTATGATATAATACAACAGTAAATTAAATCTAATATTACCAGTACCTCGTTATATTAACAGTGTCAGTTTATAGTTTAAGTGGTTTTGAGGATTTTATTATTCCTTAATAATTATGTAACACAAAGAAATAATAGTTCAAATTGAAATAGTTATAAAAATATGTGCCTTAGTTCAGTGATAGTGTATTTAATACTGTTTAACTACTTGGAAGTGTAACATTGAATAGTAGGTAAACGTTATTTAATCGTTTCCTAAATTTAGTACCTATTCAGTATACTTTCATTTTTATTTGTTTTATACATTTATTTAATCACTTTAACATGTTTCTTCTCTATTAATATCATTTAATATAGTTTTTCGTCTTCAATAATTCTCCGTTGGGTCTTCCTTCACCTAACCTGATCTTCGGTTCGATTCCGGTTTCAATTTCTTTCTTCATAGTATTACAATTTGTTTTCAAGTGTACTGTATGTAACCTAACAAAGAACTCATTATTTTTTGTTTAAATTTTGGGTCAAGATACAAAAGTGTAAAATTCCCATTGCTGGAAATTTATAACATTGTTATTGATGACATCACCTTTTAGGATTAAAATTTACAAAATTATTTAAAATTGATGTAATTTTCTCGTACTAAGTCATATCTTGAAGATATTAGTACCATTAAACAGGTCTTTTCTTACTGATTAATTCAAGATCTTACAGGACCATTTTCTATTCATTAATTCAAAAGTTACAACTTCAAAATTCGGCATATTAAATAAATTAGGTTTACAGTAATATTTTTTGATACCTAACTTATTACTGTGGTTACACAAGTAAATTTATGTTAACATAATATATTTAGATACTAGTGGTTACAAATAACATCATTAACTTTTACAAAATCTCTTGATTACACTATAGGCCTAGTGTTACTTAAGCCAGAATTCATTTTATACAACAAAATTTCTTATTTTGTGAACTTTAACATTTTAAATATAATTACAATAGATAAAATTAACTAATACAACACATTTAGTTGTCTATAACTACGTAAATGTTAATCCTCAGGTCATAATAAATGTTCTTAGCCATACAAAATAATTATTCATTATGAACTTATTACCCATATATATTACTTTCAAAACAAACAGATATAATCATTACATTAACTCCTATGTACCTATGCTAAATTATATACATCAAATGTTCTTGTTCCCCTAATTTTCCTGTATAGGTTTTCATATTATAGTCTTTGATAGGACACATTATTATTTCCTTTATAATTAATAATGATCATTTTCATTTCATTTTCATTTTTATTCTTTACTTATACTACTTCATGCTAGTTAGTATAATGTTTATTTTTTCTAAACACACTATAGTTCAAATAACATCACTTTTCACATTACTTTCATTTCTTAAAACTTTTTACAATTTTTTCACCACGTCATCAGTAATTATACCTCTATTAGGTGACAGTCATTTTCTGGTAATATTTATGTCCTTTATAGTCACTATCACCTATTACTTTCAAATCTAGGTCATTATTATTTTACATGAAATTACATTTATTCCCTATATCATGTCTCTGTTTAATTCTTGTACATTAATTTTTTTTATTATTATAGGCTTCTTCTTACTTATGCCTAATTCATAACATTTTTACATTGGAATTATTATCCAAAAGTTTCTTAAAGACAGGTTTTTACTTATTAATTATTTCACTGTTCTCCATATTAGTTCTACCAGTTACATTCTTACTACTATTAGTTCATTAATTAGGCTTATTTTCTATACTGTTTTGTACTTCAATTTTGTATTACTAGACTATTATTATTTTGGAAGGAGGGGGGAGAAGCGTTATGTTACAATATAAACATAAAGAGGAAAAATGTAGGCAATTATCCAAAATCAGCATTAATTCCACTACAGAGTTGAGACCACCTTTATTGACTATTGCGATATTCAAACTACTCTGCGGATGACAATTTCATGTTCATAATAATAACAGTGGACCTGATGAATAAAAAAACTTATAAGAATCTCTTTGTAAAATATGAAAGAGTAGTTTAAAACAGTAATACATAATAATCAAAAATAAACTGCTATATGTAGCATACGGCATAAAGAAAGATACCGTGTAGTAATCGTAATTATGAATGATAATAATAATTATCGTTGTATCAAATGCCGAAAACAATTATCTGAGCCTGTACCTTGAATAGAATATTTTATAAGGAAAGTTAGGCAAAGTCTGACTATTAGCTGTTAGGTGCACACAGTCACATAGGCGTAGGGAGAAAAAACTTAATTATTAAAATGAGCTGAGATTGATATCAGCTACTATGTTTTTATTGGGAAATTTCTAGTAACTCAAAAAAAATTACTGGAAGTCTAATAAAAGTATCATTATTTAAAAAATATACATTATCGTGATGAGTTTCTTATTGTTGTGAAATGATTAGATAATGTGTATTACATAAAGTAATCGTATTCCTTCAGCATAAACACATTCTATGTTTAAGACTTTGAGATTCAAAATACTCAAATCGTACTTCGTCTAGTTGTGCAACCTTTTTAAAGATGAAGGGGAGTGTAATTAATTTCTGACACAGCGGTAACAAAACTTTATCCGAAACGCGATTTATTACCGCTTTTTTTCTAACAAACGAGACTATGTCTGTCACAATAATTGAACAAAAATATTGAAACTATAACATGCGGAGTATTTATATAGCCACGTGCAGATTACCACTGAAATGTAATGTATGCAAACGCTTGTTAACAACTAACAATAAATTACTAAATATTGCTTCCGGGAGGAGGGTAAGATTTTAAATTGTAAGATGTTTTTCATGATGTTATTATTTGTCCTCATGACTCAAAACAGAAAAGGAAATAATTTAAATCCGATAGCTTCTATAATAATTAGTTCACAGTATTGTTACGATATTACAGAACATGATACGTGTTTCTCGGCTATTCCAGTGGAATCGGGCTGTAATGTGTGTGTGCCACTTTGAGATGTAATATAATATTGCTGTAATATTGCTGCTACTTCGAGATGAAGGACAATTACCTGGCACTTGCCACGCGTCAGCAACGAGAATTTTCCAGATATACCGGTCCGCGCGCGCTGTGTTCAAGGTCGCAATCAATTATTTTCTAGTGTTTTCTAGTAGACACATTTTATGGAATATGCTGGAATCTCAGCGGGGTAAATACAAGATAAATACAAGACTTTAGCGGTGCTTAGTTCAGTTATTGTCGGGGGATTTACACAATGCGATTTGAAGTAGGCCTATTGTGGCGAAGTGTTATGTGTTTCATAATAGTGCGGGACAATTGTGATACCAGGGGTGCCTACAAGGGGGGATCGTGTCACCATTGGCGACATTTAGGAATTTTTTGGGAAGGGGATTTTTTTACTACTGCATGAAAAATCTTCCCAATTTTACAAAACTGTAAACATCTTATAACGGACACGTACCAGACGCATTTTATCGATAAAAACATATTTAAGTGAGACGTTTTAGTTGCAAAACTAAGTATCTTTTCAATAAAGTCATAGAGTACTTGTATTGTAAAACAAATCACGTTTTACTGAAAATATTAATTTGTGATTTATTATTAGAAATCCTTATATTTTTAGTATATAACTACCTACAATCAATATATCGTTTCGGTAAAAGGTAATATTTTGTAATAGTTTTGACTTGTAAAGCCCTGGCATTTGCTCGATTAGGTAAGAAATTTTACTGTAAAAGAGAGAGAAGGTCTTGTCAGAAAAAGGGGGGATTTACTTTATAAAATTGGGGGAAACTTCATAGGGGTTGGGGGGATCGGTACCCCTGTGTAATACAATTGTTTTATATTAGTTAAAATTGTTATTGTGTGTGAACAATTATTATTTTATTCGTTGTAAGTAAATATCTTGTTGATTACAAACTGTTTAATTGTGATAACTAAAGCTGGTAATTAGTGACTTAAATTGGTGTCTTGTATTTTGTTTTCCATTGTACAAGACGACGATTAGTAGACCGTAGTAACAATATGCATATGCGGACGAAAATCGCAGGGATATTTATGTGTAACGAAAAGCAGCTTCACACTAATTAAAAAGAAAAACAATAGTCGATGGCAGAAGAAGTGGATTTAACAATAAAAGAGAGCAGTTACGATAATAAAGTAGGAGTGGGAGAAATATTTACAACGACGGCATGAAGTAGAGGAAATAATATAACGGCCAGTTTAAACGAATGGTAGAAAATTGATAGTCAAATAACTAACAGTTTTTTTGATAGATATCAGAGTAAACAACTAAAACTGTATTATAATACAAAATTTCAACCCTACAATTTATTTGTTATAATTTAGAAAATACTGTTTTCAATATCGCAATGGCCAAGATAATAAGAGAGTTTAATCATGTACTGAACACAAAAGAAATCGATGTTGGCAATTTTTATTAACAATTCTCTTAACAATCTTTCTGGTCTTTTCCATCTTTCTACCTTCAGTCAAACATGTGTACTTGGCAATATTCTGAACTCATCAGATTTTCCTTTAAATCTACGCTAGAAACGTAAGTATTTTGTACTGCGGACCAGAATCACTACTCCGCCTGAACGGACAAGATCCTGCCTGAAGATGTGAAAGGCTAGAATTTACAGCAAGGCGTCAACAGTGATTGTGACGTCTGTTTGTGTTTTCTGTAGAATATTTCAGACCTCAATTAATTTGGGCCTACGGAAGTTAAAATGTTTCAGATGACTATTCATAAGTACGCTTCTCCAATAAAGGCTAAACCCTTTGCTTTAGTGTGGAGGATAGTTTCCGGAGTCCGGTTGAACAGGGTTCAGGTGTATAACAGGTGCTTAGTAATATGATTGACGCTTCTTCTGAGCTTGGAATAGGAGGCCGGTTCAATCATATTACAGGTGACCCTGATTAGAGGGTGAAAAACGGATCGCGATTCGATAACGGAGAATAAAAATTTGTGCTGCTGTGACGGTGGTGTTTTTAGGATACTTAAGGAGCTTTCTCTCCCCTCTAATGTAGTGCCCGCTCTTGTTACAGACGGAAAAGAATGGCCAGTCAAAGTCGTGATCTGTGTGTTAGCAGACATATTTGGAGGATTTGCGGCCACGAATCTGGCAACGTGGTTAATAGAAACAGTTGTTTCCGTATGCCGGTATTGGTTGCAGAGGACGTAAGAGAAGTGACGGTCAGTCGGATGAGATTACTATGTTAGATAATGTTTCTCCACGGTAAAAGTGCATTTAATAACGGGTAGGTTAATGGTTTCATTATTGTGAGAGAATATCTCCGCGTTCATATAGACATTTGATCATCTATTAATCCCTGCAGAATGCTGTTTGGGGTTTTCAACGATTTTGCATGGGTTTCTTAAGATTTAAAGGGTTGTTTTGAAGATTGGTATTCCTCAAAGGAGGCGTTCGGCCTGACTGTGGAGAATGGGACTAAGTTGCAAAACAACTTAGTAAAGAAAGGAAGGGCGGTTGAGGTGTTCTTCATTGAGAAGAAATTCCTAGGCAAACATAGTTAGGGGTATTTGAAGTATTCTCCTGGCATAGACCGCGTCGAAAATGTTTTGTACGACAGGATACTATATTCCAGTGGATACAGTGAGGTATTTATGACGATGAGGCTGACAATCAAACTCGTTATATAGTACACTCCGGTGATCCGGTAAGCGGACCCTGCCCTGCTTGTGTTACACTGCTTGTGCATCATCTGTCCGTCAACTCCCTTACGGTTAATCCAAAAAGTAAAGAGTACTAAGTAGAGCTGAGCGTTAATGTTTCTCTGGCAATGTTATCTTGTGTTTATTAACATTATAGAAGCGATAGGAATTAATAAACCCAAAGATAATATTAAATCAAAAACATAGTATTCACCTTTCTCTCTGGAATGAACAAAATGTTTGTCATATTTGAATAACTTCATGAAAACAACTACGTTACTAGTGAGTTTGTAACCAATTAGAAACTTGAATCAGAAACCCATGTTGTTGCTACTGAGTAGCTTGTGTAGCCAGAATGTTTCTGAACGGTGGATACTAAACATGCCTCTTGTTTAGCTTGTACCTCTTGATTAACACACACTTAACCTCACGTGTTTCAACAATTTATTACGAAATATCGTACTCAGTCTTTAAAATTTTCATTGTTTAACATATACATGAACAGAAACACACACATATGAAGGGCATATATAGTAAATGTAGCATTTTCAAAGTATTCAAAAAATATGGAAATTAATACCAGACACTTTACCCCATAAATACTTTTTTTACTAAAATTGTACCTTAAGTAAGGACAGCAAACACGAATAACGAAACAAAATCAAGTATTATTGAGATAAGTCCAAAGTCCATTTCAAAATATCCACAATTGAATTTTATACTGGTACAAACAAACGGTTGAATGCATCTCTTTATATCTCTTTTGAACGGATTCAGTTTGTCCTTGTAATAACAGTTGCAGAACAGTGCAACAATTTTCTTAAATTCATACACCATTGCTGTACAGAACGTTATAGGTACTAATTTTAAATGTAGCAAGAACACTACCAGATGCTGAATATAGTAATAACTCATACCATTTGCAGCCATCAGTATGTTATGAGTTGCTAGGAATACGGTTATAATAAGCTGGAAACAGATAAAGTATTTGAAGAACTCTCTAGTAGTTCTCAGTAAGTTACTAACACAAGTACACATTAATTGAATTTTTGCAATACGTCTTTGCATCATCGCTTCTAATATATTTGATCTAACATCACTGATCCTGTCAAGTCTTGTCACTTCGATTCTCTCAATGCTCTCAACAGCTAAACGGACACAGCGAAGACTGTAGTATACTCTGAAAATCACGTAGAGGTGTTGTAACGAAAGAAAAACTAAAAATATATACAATGAATGTTCTATTAATATGTTGTAAGTGGTAAGAGTCTCGTTTCTTAGATTACCTTTATTTTCTAAATCAAAGGCAATGTAATAATTTTCATACACATTATGCACATGCGCTGCTATTGTCATAACTGCATACACGACACATGCAATTTGCACCTTTACGTAGCGCACTGTCACACCAACACTTTCTAAGCTGTTGTCAATGTAATCTATGTTCCGCAATATACTGTTGTAAACATCATGCTGTGTAATAAACTTTATTCCATAGTACCTGAAAGTAACTAAAGTAACTGTATCCATGAGTATAAACATAACAGGGCCGTACGTAGCATGCTGCATGGAGCATAACCTCAGTAACAAGTAGACCGCAACACAGGCAGTGTGGATCACGGAGACCAGCCAGCAGTAGGCTTGCACTGTCCGCCTTAGTTTGGGGCTGCGACAGTCTACAGTGTAGAAACCACACAGTGTGGTGCATATAGATAACGGTAACATTGCTGCATCCACAGTGTTTCCCATGGCGATAGCAACTAACAACACAATAAACGTCGTTACTATAAAAGCGTTATTGACCACGTTTGGTTGTCATGTTGCCTCGTATCTTAAAATATATTTAATTACGGTAATATATTTACCTTTTGCTAGTGTAATACACATTATAGGCCTATATACGGAACATGTAATGGAATCGTTTAGAAATAAAACACACATAATATCACATCCATTAGTCAAATTAAGGTAAACAGAGTTCCAAGGTATCACGTAAAAATTGTTTTTCTTTATGCACGTCCAGGCAAATTATTTTACTAATATTTGAAATCAATAAATATTACCAAATTAGGAGGATTGATAGTTATAATTAATAAGAACACTGTACTTCACTAATATTTTTTATTAATTATATTGATATTACGAACACTCCAATCTACGCCCATTCAGTGACGGGGCAGTTATCACCTAAATTTCTGTATTAAAAATGAATGAAACGGTTGGCGTTATTTATAAATAACAATACACTGACTTTGTTTCTGCTCCTATCAACAGTGTACATTCAACAATTTATTCTATACTGTCTGTTTACTGTACATAATTTCAAAAGATTCCTTAAAAGCGTGTAGTGTGTGAGGTTGCACAAGGCGCCGCGCTTTCAGGAACCTGTTCTCGCTTAATACAGAAAAACAATATACAATTACCATCGATGTATAATAACGATGTGTTATTATATAATCGATGTGTTACTATAGACCGATGACAATTACAGACAATCAGTGACAAAGAGAAAGAATGAGGGAGATGTGGGGGAATGATTTGCGTGTTGTCAATTACTGTTAATGATTTTCCAACATCTTTTCTGTTCATTATTTTACATCGGTTGCTGAATTTATATTGTAACGTAACATAGTTGAGGTTCCCCAACGTTACATAAAAAAATTGAATGTAATATGGTCAAGGACCATACCCTGACTTAAGGTTGTTCAATAGGTCATGTGCTCGAGAAGTAACTCAAACCAGAAGGAGGCAATGACTAGTATTAAATGTATAAAAGCCAGACTAAGGAATGATTGAATGTTATGAATTGTTTGTTTTGTACTGTGACATGTTCAGGTCACAGAGTATTTTATATTGTATGTTGAATATACTAAAAATGAAATAATGTTATTTGATAATAATACTTCACCAATAATTATGTTTATGTTTATTAGAGTTGTATTTATATAACCCAGTATAGTTACCAATGTTAGGTACTGTACTAAGTTATCAGTATTGTATAATGTTGAAAAATACTGTTGTTCTAATTAATGTTTATAAACTGGATCAGGAGTGTGACCAATGTTTTTCTAACAAGTAGTTCTGACAATTATGTCATAAATTAATAAAGGGTTCCAGAACCAGTTAATTAATATAAAAACAAATAACCACCAGTAAATTAAAATTCATGTAATTAACTATGTAACCAATAATTAATTGTACAGTAGGTCAGGTAAAAAGAAAATTAAGTCAGTATTGTATAATGTTGAAAAATACTGTTGTTCTAATTAATGTTTATAAACTGGATCAGGAGTGTGACCAGTGTTTTAAATCTAACAAGTAGTTCTGACAATTATGTCATAAATTAATAAAGGGTTCCAGAACCAGTTAATTAATATAAAAACAAATAACCACCAGTAAATTAAAATTCATGTAATTAACTATGTAACCAATAATTAATTGTACAGTAGGTCAGGTAAAAAGAAAATTAAGTTAAAAACCAAATAATGTTATAATGGTTGTAAATGAATCTATAGGCCTAAATTCCATATTAGTGAAAGGAAATTAATACCTTTTTAGTAAACCCAGTCCAACGAAACTCTAGTAAAACATTTACTGTTTAGTAAGGAAGGTTAGGGGAAAGTTTTATGTGATTCAAGATTAATCCAAGCATGGAGTATTTTATTGGAAAGAAGTAGTAATATTCTATAATGCCGGCTCAAGGATATATAGCGAACGTGGTTGTTAAGGCAACTAATATATAATAAGTTGTTGATTTTGAATAGATGGTTCTGATTGTTACAAGCTATTAGATTGAAATGAACCGATATAAAAATATATGAATAAATATAAAGGAAAGATATGTCCAAACTGATAAAGCCTTTTTTGTAAAACAATTATATTTGAACGCTAATGAATCGTACAAATTAAATAACATTCTTCACTGGTAATTGAGTTTTATTACAAATTGGCGCATAACAACGTGGAGCTTATTTAAACACGTACTCAACACATTCTATTTTATATTATTACAAATTGACGCTCGCAACGTGAGGCATCATCATCGCATCTTAACACCTTAGATATCAGTTTTATTACAATATGCATTCAAGTATTGACAGCTCACTACAACGTTGTGACGTATGTATTGATGTTTAGTTATGAAGTTCTAGAAATTACAAAAGCTTAAATACCAGGCAGTACGGGATACGGAACACGCGATATAATTACTTTTGGTATGTACTGAGGGGGGAAAATAAATTGTTGAGACCTGATTACAATACAAGTAGTAAGATAGTACTGTACGGGGGGGCTCATAGGCCAGCTAGCTCTGATGTCATCGTGACATCACTGACTATGACGTCATATCAGCTGATCCCAGGGGGGCTCCTAGGCCATCTAGCTCTGACGTCATCGTGACGTCACTGGCTATGACGTCATATCAGCTGAACCTGGAGAGCTCCTGAGCCAGCTACCTCTCACGGCATCTTGTCGTCACTGGCTATGATCTCATGTGTATCACGTGACTGTGTTGGGGTGGTCACGTGACGGTGGTGGGGTTGTCACGTGACAGGTGGAAGATCGGTCAAGTTGGTTGATGGTGGGGATGTCGTAGAAAAGACGTCGGCCATGTCGGAAAAGCAGTGTGACGTGTATTGGCGGGCAATGCGTTGTTTGGTCGTGTATGAACGGTGGTGATAAATTTTAAATTAAGGCGCGGACGCCGTTCGCCCTCTGCCGCCTGGCCGTGGCCAGGACGTCGTCGACGATTGGTTGGCGTATGGATGGTAAAGATAAATTTGATTTTTGATGGACGTGTTTAATGAGAACGTGTGTGTCGGGTAGTGTGTTCAGGTAAAACGGTGTAGTGTCGTCTTCTTCTGCATCTGTTGTAAGAAACTCTCAGGTCCCTCGGTGCATAACGGACTTTAGCCGCCGTCCGCCGTCCGCCGCCCGGCCGCGGACCGGCCGTAGATTGGACGACGTGTGTCTGCGGAAATTACATATTACTGTGGAAAAAAGTTCCTCGAAACTCTCGATGACTAGGTCTCCCTCGACGCTAAAAGAATGTGTGCGCTGCGTCCAACTTCCTCGAAACTCTTGTTCCCTCGGCGCATAATTGAAAACCAATTCACTTGTAAAAATTGTATATCACACATCCATTTTATAAGATTACTTTCTCGTGTCATTCGTGAAAGCCACGAATTTTGGGATCGTCAATTTTATAAGAACGTCGCTTTCCACGGGTGAAAAGCCACACGTTGGATGCGTCAATTTTATAAGAATAATGTTTTGTTTTGTCGTTTATGTTATTATATTTGTTGTCGAGTGGTTCGTTAGTTTTTCAATTATTAACGGCTTCACAATAGCGAGAGTATTGTACGCATCCGTATCGTTTGAATCGGCGCCGAGAAAAATTATTAAATCTGCAATAGATAATCTGATCGAGTCGGTTGATGCGCCAATCGATCTATTTTCGCCCCTGTCTGTGAGGTTATTCCGCTTTAGTGGCGACGTACTCGATGTCCCTGCTCTCGCCGCAACTTCTCTCCTCTGTCACCTGTAATTACTGACTACTGTAACGACTCTCACAAATAAAAAAGAAACTGATATGATTAACAGGTTAATTTATAATTTATTATCTGTTTTTTTTCTTTTATTTTTTTCGAAATGGTCCGGTCTACCGATCCGTGAGTCGAACGGTTACAACTTGATTCGATTCTCTCACTGCTTCCGACTATGACAAACAGTACTTAAAAAAAATTTACAATATAATGTTTCTTTCTCAGGTAATGGGGTTCTTTGAGTTGTTAATAAAGATAGAAAAAACGCGTTACAGTAAAAATACAATGCATCACACTGTTATAAATCTAATTCTTAATAACTAACAAAGTATGTCTGTGTTAGCTGTTGGTTTATAATTGTTCATATTCAGAAGTTGCCTACACGTTAAACAGCGATCTTACCACAATTTCAAAATGGCCGACTGCCTTTGCTCCGTATTTGAGATTATGCTCCTTCCAATGTCAGATTAAAATTGGTTTAAGTAATGTAATGTTCATACTGTCTTCGAAAAATAGTTTATTGAGGTTTATAAGTGTCTGGATTAACTGTGTTTTTAAGTTGAAATGGTGTTGTGACGTGATGTAGTTGACCCGTATAGTTAGCCAAAATCCTCACCAACTCTGCTTACGATAAAAGATGACGCTCACGTGAGAGGTGGTTAATTTCATCAAATTCCCATCAATGTTAAGTTTTTTCTCGTTTTCAGATTCGTGTATTGTGCTGAATGCCTCTTCAGTTATCTGTTTATCGCATATTTCTGTTTCTTGGTGTGAAATTTACTGGTTTAATATTAAAACTTGATTCTCAGCTACACGCTGTTGGACTTTTCAGTTTAACGTTTAACAATTGAGTGAGTACAAAATACGTTTAATTTCCGTTGATGACCTTGTTTTGTGTTCTGTGGTTGGTTCAAACTCCATGACCTCAGATCAGGTGACTTTACATTATTTGAAATCTAGGGCTTTCATTTCTGTCACCTCATAATATTTTTGTTTATTTTGATTTTAATTTACATTTGATCTACACCATGCCATTGCTTGGTAGAATTAAATAATTTTGATAACAAATGTGCCCCATTTCGACCCATTTACTGTTTTGACATGTTTATAAATTTGTGTTTCTTAGGACTTGACCTAATCTTGCCTGAGATTGGTTATTGTTTGTTTTGCTAATTTAATATATTCTAATATGATTATCCTTACTACTAACAACAATTCTACGTATCCTTACCTTACATATAACATCACAGTTTCAAATACCTACTCATACACTTCCTATGATAACAATAACTGGTACCATATTAACTCAATGGCCTGACATATATGCTATAATTATGCTTCCTATCTATCTTGTTACAGTTATGTTAGCTTTATACATACAATTTTATCACTACCTTTCCTGTTTTATTACTGTTTTTGGCTTTGTGTTCATTTTCTTTAATTTAGAGATGTTCATGCTGGATAATTTAGTGTTATTTGAGTTTGACTCAGTTCTTTTGATCTATAGGCCTAGCATTTAGTTGTTTTTATACAACATTTTCTTATACACAATGATATGCCCCAATTACCTGGTTATGACAATTTAAATATTTTTTTAAACTAACATTTCTTAAACAATTAACAAACATTTAAACAGATGGTTATAACAACTTAAATTATAGTGTATACTGACCCCTTCTATCAACTACTTACAATGCAAAAAAACATGGGCGTTTGACACCTTCCATCATTGGGTATATAAATCTTTTCTATTAATTACTTATATCACAACAAACATGGGTGTATAATACATTAACTTATTAAATCTATTAGCCTATTCTATTTATTAATTACTACATAATAAACATGGTTCTTTTAGAAAATACTTAAACTATATATTACTACTACTTTCTGGTTCATACTACCTGTTATTTGTTTCATAAGACCACTATCTCACTTTTCACTCCTCCTCCACTGGTTTATACCATGATCTCTGATCATCACTGATTTTTTTTGTATTACACCCCCACTGCACTTGCCTTAATATCGTTTAATTACAATATTTTTCTATACTAATACATGCATTTCATTTTATTGACTCTACTGCATTGAGTTTTTATGTTAGTTTACTTGTTATTTGATCTTTATCTTTTATGTTATCTTCAATTAATTTGGGGTGGCTTTATTTGATTCTGGACCTAATTGTAATGTATTTAGGTTTAATCTACTTTTCTCAGTGTTTTCTACCCTAGTTCTTTGCTTCTTCAATTCATTATTTATTCAATGTTGATTCCACTTTCTTGTAGTCTGTCGCATGTTTCATTTTATTCATTCTGATTTTCGTGGTTCGTTTTATTTTTACCCCTCACTTACCATATCTATTGGGTTTATCACGTTATTATAGTTTTCTGTGTGTTTCTCTTCTAATTTTTTATTATAACTACTGTGTTGCACTTTTTTCAATATTTATTTATTCTTCATCGACTGCTTTAGTTTTAATTTGGGATTGACATACTATGTTTATTATAGATTTATTTTTTAAGTTTTCTTATCATCCATGGTTTATACTAGTACTCATGACTGGTGTTTTACTATTATATCAGATTATATGTCTACGGTGCTGAAACGTACCGTCATAATGTATGGAAAATACATATATCATGCACGGAAGATGAGAAGTATAATATTCTGAGTGATATGTAATTTGTATCGCATGGACATTAAAAAAAGTGTAGTCTCGTCTGTATCTGTTGTAAGAAATTCTCCCCGCGTGTATGCACTGCATAAGTGAAAACATTGCACTTGTAAAAATTGTCTAACACACATCATGCATGTAAGATATTTATCATTTATATTATTATGATGGGTATGTAGAAAAAGTGTAGTCTCGTCTGCATCTGTTGTAAGAAATTCACATGACATATCCCCGCGTGTATGCACTGCATAATTGAAAAACAATTGCTCTTGTAAAAATTGTCTAAAACACATCATACATGTATAATAATTACCATTTATATTATTCTGATGGGTATGTAATACCTCTCGGATAAGCGTAGTAAAAAAAAACTAGTGTTTTCTGCATCTCACGTATGAAACTCTCTTCGGTTTAATCCGTCGTGTATAAATGAAAAATAATTCATTTGTAAATTGTGTAACACGAATGGAAAAAATAATTACCATTTATATTATTGCGTATGTTCATAGTTGAAAATTATTTCTATCAAAAAAAAGTGAGTCGAGGTAGAAAGGAATATTGGCTCATATTCGACAGCGGTAGTCCTTGATTTCGGGTGTGGTTAACCATAGAATCTTTGTCGCCTTTGCGTGTCGCTTTTTTTTATCATAGGTGTGCATTACCTGATACCTTCACTTTTGCGTGCATCCATGTGTGGGCTTTTCGTTATAAAAGCTGGAGGATTTGCTGAGTTAGATTACAAAACATTGCAAGAATCTGCCAGGACATCATTCGGTGAAACTCAGAAGATCTCGGTTAGTTTCTGTAGTGTATTATCATGAAGTAATTATTTTAAATACAATTAAATTTTTCTAAAATTGAATAACACACGAACGCTTGTTCTAGCAGTTTGTTTTAAAATTTACTTTTCAGTTTCTGTAGTGTATTATCATAAAGCAATTTTTTAATTGATTGTATGTAATAACACATGAACGGACAGCACACAACGTTCGTTCTAGCTTGTACATTGGCTGGTGAATAGTTATACTGTTATTTAGAATAGTGTTAATATTCGAAGGGCTTTTGAAGTTAAATTACAGAAGTTAAATTACAGTGAAATGTTAAAGCAATAATGTTTAATTAAAACAAATAAAATACATGTAAGCAAAATATATTACAAGTTAAAATACATAATATGTAAACGTAAAAAGTAGTGACTATTACGAAATACATAATATGTAAACACCTGCACAATGACAATTGAGTATAATTAAAACAAATGAAATATATGTAAGCATACAATATTATGTGTTAAAATAGAATATGTAAACGCATACATAATTGCGTATAATAAAAATAAATTAAATACATGTAATTATACTAATTACAAATTAAAATACATAATATTTAAACGCACGCGCATACAATGACAATTGTGTACATTTAAAACAGTTGAAATATATGTAAGCACGATATATTACAAGTTAAAATACATAAAATGTATACGCACACACAATGAATTGTAATGACAATTGCTTATAATTAAAACAAATGAAATACGTCTAAGCGTTATATATTACATGGTAACTAATACATACATTATGAAATACAAATATAATTGTTAATTCGTAAGACGTTCATCTGGTCTTACTGTAAAATATTTATCACGTAAGCCCTGTCTTTTTCTCCACGGTAAACGAGATGTAGTGAATATTACGCTAAATTTTTTAACTCGTCGTCAACGAAAACGCCTGCGTATCTCTTCGGTAGAAAAACGTGATATTTCAAGTTAAAATACAATATTTAAACGCACACACAATTGCGTATAATTAAAACAAAGGAAATACATGTAATTACAAATTAAAGTACATAATATGTAAACGCACACACATACAATGGCAATTGTGCACATTTAAAACAGTTGAAATATATGTAAGCACGATATATTAAAAGTTAAAATACATAATATGTATACGCACAAACAATGAATTGTAATGAAGATTGCTTATAATTAAAACAAATGAAATACGTCTAAGCGTTATATATTACAAGATAAATAATACATTATAAAATACAAATATAATTGTTAATTCATAAGATGTCCATCGGGTATTAATCTAAAATATGTATTTCGCTTGCGCGTCTGTCAAGGTCTGCATTAATAACGCTCGTTCGTACCGGTATAAGTAGGGAGGCTGTTAAGGAGGAGAAAACCGGACAGCGCATGGGAGGGGGAACCAGTAGACGCGGTTATTATTAACCCTGTGAAACAGGATGCAAGCCGCTTTCACACGCCATGTTCAGTGGGTTGGTGGGGGGAGGCGACCCGGTTATTTTTTTATACGTCTAGACAGGGTGATGTCATCGACTCCGCTCGAGCGTGTGGGAACATGTCGACGGCTCTAATTTTTTTTATCCTGCTAGACAAGGTGATGCAATCGGCTTTAGTCGGACGGAAAAGGGGAGAGGAGACGACTCTGTTATTTTTTATACGTCTAGACAGGGTGATGTCATCGACACCAGTCGAGCGTGTGGGAACAGGCGACAAGACGGCCGCACTAATTTTTTATGCGTCTAGACAGCGTGATGTAATCGACTCCTGTCGTGCGCGGAAGGGGGTTAGGCGAAGGCAGTTATTTTTATGCAAGCGAAATGATGCTAAATAAAACAAAAATGTTCTTAATTTACCAGAAACCTACTGATGAGTCTAAAATCTGATACAACCCGCTCCCGTAAAACGTGTACTCTATGACTTGTACATATTTCTGGAATTAAGCGGTGCGCGAAACAGACTGTTCCGTGCATCGAAAGTAATTGTTCGAGTTTAGGACAACCGAAATCTTCTAAATTTATAATATTGAAATGCACGATACGCTTCTCCAGAAATCGTTTTTTTTGTAATCCTTTTACGAACACGTAGTTAAAAGGAAACGTGTATTTTACTAATATCGAGACAAGATGTTCGTGCGATGTCTCCCCGTCCATACACACTTGTCCATGAAAATGCTCCGTTAGCCATCGGTTCGTCCTCGCATGTTTGTGATTCGAACCGATCGTGTCCACTGGTGGTGCAAATATCCAGTGCCTGGTGGCAAATGGGGTGACGTCCATAACGGCCAGTTCCTTGACGAGTTCGTTTCCGTTATCGTCCACGAAACAGTGAAAGTCGAGTATGATTGCTAGCTCGTCGACTCCCATTCTTTTTTCGTTACATGCAATGTGTTCCGTACCACTAGGAACGCTAACGATCGGTCCGTCTCACGGAACAGACACGTTGTATGTTGTAAAACGTCCGTAAACAATTTCTTCGGAACGTTTTCTTTGTACTTTGTCTCCTCGTCACGGATCAGTGCAACAAATTTTTGCGTCAAAACGTTGTATACAAAAAATTCTACAAGGTACAGTACTGCGTGCTTTAAGTCATTACAACGTCTGTACTCGTACGAAGTTAATAGCTCCATGCGTCCGTTCTCGACGCGTACTGTGAAACACTGAGGTATACGAGATTGTGGGAGAGGAGGTAGTGAGATATCGATTAATTATAAACACTTCCGTCACAGCAGCAGCATAGATTTTTAAATAATTTTTTACTGGCTTATTTCGTGCATTAGACAAAACCTTCTTGCCCTTTCATTAACAGCTGGTTAGCGCGAGTATGAATTTGCTCTTCCTTTTCGGACCGCACTTTGTTTAGTCGTTCTTAGTAGTCGTTTGTAACAAGAAAATAGACATTTTTATCGGTGTAACCTGAATAAAAGAAACCCGCTTTTACTAGTTCTTTGGGCGGTATCGGGCATCCTATAAAATTTAAATGGTTTTCAGGTGGGAACATTGATAAGAATATTGCTATCGTAACGTGTTGTACTTCTTCATCATCCAAAGAAACGTGCTCGTACGTTTCGATCATAACGCGTTGTACTTCTTCATTATCCGAAGAAACGTACTCGTAAGTTTCGCTTTCTTCGTCAGAACTCATCGTCTCGATGTAGTCGATTCTTGACTAAAACATAAGAAGGTAATTCGTAGTAGTCAATGTGCGTGGTAGGTTGAAACTGATGTGTGGAAACGAACTAGAAATACGCTCTCATATAAGCGGTGTATGTGGCTCTACATAAGGGACACGTATTTAGAGTGATGACGCAACCCGACGAATTTTACAATAGGTTTTGCATGCGTTTTGTCCTTAAAAGTACCCAACCGTTTTTATTTAGCACACTATAACACGGATGCGTCACGGGATATTCTGATGTATCGAAAAGATGAAGGTTTTCCTTAATGTCTGCGTAAACGTCATCAGTCCGTATATCACACAACAAAGAGTCCGTATCTGTCATACACATCGAACACGAGATCCATATTTCGCGATTATGTAATCGTAATGAAAACTTTACACCACAAGTTTACTAATATCCAAAACTGTAAACCCCACGTACAGCGGACGGTTGAGGTACAGGGTTCTCTTTTTCATCATCACACTGACCAAGTCTTCGTAGTACACCTTTACGCGCTAAAATCTTGGGCTCGCAATCAGCTTTATCAGATCGCGTTCGTTGGACACCAAACGAAAATCTATCCGTTTTTGAACGTTTTCCAATGACTTTCCGTAAACAGCGTTGGACAGTAATGTGGTATTTTTCGCATTCATAGGTTGGCTAATCTGTACGCTTTCAAATTGTGCTTATCACGTTTTTACAACGATACAGTCATCACGTTTGCTGCCTGTTCTGTCTGTTTCATTTTCTTGTTGTCGCTACAATTATTTAGGCCTTAGGCCCCAACGTTTTTTCAATGTAAGCCGAGTGGCACACATTTGCGCCTCATCTAAAATGTAGCTTCATTTACGAATCGGTTTCTTCAAATTTAAAATCTTTCAGAATTAGCCAATCTCAACACTGTGATTTAAGTGTAAAAAGGAAACCTAATAAATGTATTAATACAGTCCACTATCGTTATCATTCTGAATCCTGGCAATAGCACCCCAAACAGCATTCTTTATGATAGAAAATTCTTAGTACACACGTGCCGTCATCAACACATTTTTTAGGTCCACTCGGACCACAACATAACATTTTTTTGGTCGCTCCGTGCCGGGATTCGTCATTCACCTTTTCATTATTTTTCTGCCCCAATTTCTGGCCATCACGGGCGACTCAGCATATTCGCTGATCCGACCGTGTCGGGACTTAACCAGCATTTCTTTCGTCGCCATTGAGCCTCGTGACGACATCACTGCAAGAACATCCATGTGCTAGCGTCAATACTCCAGTTTAAGCAGTCATCTCCCCGGTCTGTGTGTTTGCCATCTTCTCCACGGCCTCGACGCATCAGGACATCGCATACCAGGTACCACATCATTAACATCATTAACAGGTGCGTAAAATGGCTGAAGAAGGCCTCAAAGTGTTGGTCAGAAAGAGAGGCGGCTTAAAGTCTGCCATAGTGCGTATTAATTCGGCTATCATTAACTTTGACAAAAACACTAAGACCAAATATTTTTTAACAGTTAGACTTGAAACTCTAAAAAGCTTGGCAACAAAATACGATGAGGTACAGTCCGAAATTGAACTCATTTCTAAAGACATAAACGCTGCTCAAGAAGACCGAGTTGAGGTCAAAGAGCTGTTATATTCAACAGAAGCCAATATCTTACAAGTGATAGAAACCTTTAACATTCAGACTGTATCTCCCGTATTAACAAGCAATATGCAACTAAAACCGATAAGTTTGCCCTGCTTCACAGGCAATATCTTAGAATGGCAGCATTTCTACTCAATATTTCTGGACTTGGTGCACGCCAGATCTGATCTAACGTCAGTGCAGAAATTACACTATTTGTATTCGTCTCTGAAAAATGAGCCGCTAGATTTAATTAAGGCATTACCTATTTGTAACGAAAACAATTCGATAGCGTTGAGTTGGCTGTCCGCTAGATATGACAACAAATTCATACTAGCTAAGTATTATATTCAAAATTTACTTGAGGTAAAGTCAACAATTAAAGACTCTGTCCAAAGTTTGGCAGAATTCATAAATACGATAACGTCTTCCGTTAATTCACTGGCGGCCATGCAACTGTCAGTGGATTCATTCGAGCTTATCACTTTACAATTATTGTCAGCAAAACTGGACCATACCACGTTTAAATTATGGAAGGAGTCTGTAGACCCCGATAATCTTCCTCACTTTCAAGGTTTTACTCAGTTTTTAAACGCACGTAGACAGTTGTTAGAAAATACACTGCCTATCGGTGCCGGACAGCAGCTCAACAAGCTAAGTTTAAGATTCAATAATAAATCTGACAAACATAAATCACGAAACGCTGCTGGCAGCACTGCATTTAAAAGTTATCACTCAGCGTCAAATAATTATGCATGCTTATGCTGTAAATCTAATCATCCAATTTACATGTGTGATAAATTTCGTGCACTAAGCACATCAGAACGAGGACAATTTATATTAAATCATAAATGCTGTACCAATTGTTTAAGACCAGATCATTTCTCATCTAATTGTAAGATTAAACAATCATGTAAGATCTGCTCAAAACGGCACCATACATTGTTGCACATAAACAATGTGTCAAAGCCAGTTTCTGCCAGCAGCAGTTCACTCAAATTACAATCTACAAATAATATTCTTTTATCAACAGCAATTGTGTTTGTCATCGACCGGGCTGGCAATAGACAACTCGGAAGAGTTCTATTGGATGCGGGTTCACAAATAAATTTTTGTACGGAATCATTTGCCAAGAAATTACGGCTTAACTTGACTAAATCTAACATACCGATTACAGGTATAAATAATACCGCGTGTTGTGCCACTAATCTAGCGTCTATACGCATTATTTCCCGCTATCAAAGATTTAGCTTCGAGGCAAAATGTGCGGTCTTATCTGCATTAAACCATAAACTGTCAGCACAATCTTTTGACATAAATCAATTTAACATTCCAGATAACGTTTTCCTCGCTGATCCACATTTCAACATATCAGCTGACATCGACATACTTTTAGGAGCGCAATTTTACCTAGATTTAATTTTAGCTAACAAATACGTACGCGGTTCCCATTTTCCTATTATACAGGAAACAAGGTTAGGCTACATTCTAGCAGGCAATCTGCCCATACACTGCCGTTATAAGGGTCCTGCTGTTTCGTTCCTGGCTAGGAACAACGACAGTCAAATTCTGGATTCTCTCGAGAAATTTGGGAGACCGAAACTATCCCTGATAATGCACCTATCAATAATGAGTCAGCTTGTGAGGAGCATTTCGTTAAGTCTACTCATCGCAATCAAGAGGGTAGGTTCGTTGTTTCGCTACCATTTAAGTCTGATAATCCCCAGTTGGGTGAGTCCTATGCTAGCGCTGAAACAAGATTCTTGAGTTTAGAACGCCGGTTCATGCGTGATTCTAAGCTTGCGCGCGAATACGCAAACTTTATTCAGGTGTATAAGGATCTTGGCCACATGACGCTTGTCGACGATTGCTCTATCAATTCCGGGGTTTCAAATACTTACTATCTGCCACACCATGCCGTCTTTAAACATTCTAGTTCTACGACAAATCTTCGCGTCGTTTTTGACGGCTCGTCCAAAACTACCAATGGCCTTTCTCTCAATGACATTTTGCTGGTAGGCCCAAACGTCCAACAAGACCTTTTTTCTATTCTTTTGCGATTTCGTATGCATAACTATGTTCTCATCGCCGACATCGAGAAGATGTATCGACAAATTCTGGTAGCTGAGAAGGATTGTCATTATCAACGTATTCTGTGGCGTCACTCTCCCCTCGAACAGTTTAAACACTTTGTATTGCGAACTGTAACATACGGCACTGCTAGTGCTTCGTTTTTGGCTACTCGCTGTCTTAATCAGATTGGTAAGGATCATGAAGCTTTTTTTCCTGACGCAGCGTCAGCTATAACCAATGATTTCTATGTCGACGATTTGCTAACCGGTGCAGACACCATTTCTGATCTGACCAAGTTGAAATCTGACTTAGGTACGTTGTTGAGTCAATACGGTCTCACGCTGCATAAATGGGCATCAAATGAACCCAATGTGGTGGCAGATCATGACAATTTATCACTCCCTTTAAACAAACAGGTTAAGGTGCGTACCTTGGGCATTCTCCGGAATAACACTACCGATTCATTTTTGTTTGACATCAAATCATTCCCCGTTGAATCAAGCATCTCCAAGAGGAAAATCCTATCGATTATCGCAGGCATATACGATCCACTCGGACTCGTCGGTCCCATTTTTTTCCTGTACAAACAGTTTATGCAGCAACTCTGGCTGTGTAATCTTGGTTGGGATGAGCCAATCTCCGGGCAATTACGTTTGCATTGGCATTCATTATGTCTGATCAGTAAAATTATTGTCCCACGTTCTATTCGCTGCAAGTCTAAAGCAAAGATAGTCGAATTACATGGGTTTTCGGATGCTTCTGAAAAGGGATATGGGTGTTGTGTTTACATTAGAGTCATTTATCAAGATTCATCGGCCTCTTGTCACCTTCTGTGTTCTAAATCTCGCGTGGCCCCCCTACGACAGGTGTCATTATCTCGCATTGAACTCTGCGCTTGCTTATTGTTATCGCGACTCGTATTCAAGGTCGGCCCTACTCTTCAATCCTTTATTAATAGTGTTCATCTGTATTCTGACTCTCTGGTGTCCCTTTACTGGATTCATGCCCAGTCTTCGAGGTGGAAAACCTACGTCGCTAATCGTGTTGCCGAGATTCAGCGTCTTACGGAAACCTGCACATGGCATCACATCAATTCTCGACATAATCCTGCTGATATTATTTCTAGGGGATGTCGCCCCGACGTTATACGCGATTGTTCGCTTTGGTGGCACGGTCCCGCCTGTTTGTCTCAATCTTCCGAGTCCAATCTTTTCCCACCCTTTTTACCTTCTAATCTGTCGTCTTCTGAATTTACTGCGGAGGAAAAACAAACCCCCAAACTTTCTATAATGTCTACCCTGGCTATTGATCTTTCAAGGGACTTTTCTTCGTTGCACCGTCTGACTCGCGTATACGCTTACTGCTTTCGATTCATCAAAAATATTAGACTCTCCAGTGCTGAGAAAATATCAGGCGCTCTTACCCCCGTTGAAATTTATTCCACTCTTAATTTTTTCATAAAAAAATCTCAGTCGATCCATTTTGCTGCCGAGATTAATTGTCTACGTAATGGGTCTTCTGTCTCTATTAGGAGTAAGTTGTCTTCTCTGGACCCGTTTCTTAATGAGTCTGGCGTAATACGCTTCGGCGGGCGCTTACAGCAGTCGCAACTACCTTATGACAATAAGCATCCTATTGTCTTGCATCCATCGGCTCATATTACTCGCCTTATTATTGAACGCGAACACATTCGCCTACTCCACGCTGGTGCTCAACTCGTGCATCACTCTCTTCGTCAACGTTGGTGGATTATTAACGCCAAGAGTCATTCGCTCCATCATTCGTAGATGCGTCAAGTGCCTCAGGTTTAGTGCCAAACAACAGGTTTAGAGGCTTCGTATTTTGCCATCTCCTAGAGTCACTCCTTCGCGGCCGTTTCTATTCTGCGCAGTTGATTATGGTGGTGCCTTCATGATTCGTCATGGCGGTCAGAAATCCAGAACTCTCTCTAAGGCATACGTGTCTTTGTTCATCTGCTTAGCAACCAGGGCCATTCATTTGGAATTGGTTTCCGACCTTACAGCCAACGCGTTTATAGCTGCCTTACGTCGTTTTATGTCCCGTAGGGGCATACCCAGCCAGTTATATTCTGATAATGGCACGAACTTTAAGAAGGCCCGCAATGTTTTACATGACCTTCACAATCTTTGGCATAATAAAGATGCCACCTCATCAATCAAATCCTTTACGACCTCTCAGGGTATTTCATGGTCATTTATTCCGCCCTCATCACCTCATTTTGGTGGTCTTTGGGAGAGCGGTATAAAGAGTTTAAAGTATCATTTGCGCCGCGTGGTAGGCAAGTCTATACTCACCTTCGAGGAGTTTACGACAGTTTTGTCTCAGATAGAGGCATGTCTAAATTCACGTCCATTGTTTGCCATTTCATCGGATGTAATTGATCCGGTGCCACTTACACCTGGCCATTTTTTGATTTGTGCACCATTAACGGCGATACCTGATCCAGACTTATCTCACGTTCCCATCTCTCGTCTTGGACGTTGGCAACTTCTCCAGAAGTTTGTCCAAGTCATTTGGAAGGCTTGGTCTCGCGATTACTTACATCAATTACAACAACGTCACAAATGAAAATTCGCCAAGGATAACGTTTCTATTGGTGACCTGGTTTTACTGATTGAGGATAACTTACCTCCATTGGCGTGGAAATTTGGTGTAATTACCGCCACATTTCCCGGCCCAGACAACCTAATTAGAGTAGTAGACATTCGCACGCCTACTGGTATTTTACGAAGACCAGTTCATAAGCTATGCTTGTTGCCAGCCCGGGACGAGGCTTAGACACAAGGTTACTATAATTATTTAGCACAATGCTATTTCACTTGGCCACTGGCTTTCATTACCTATTGTCTGACAATTTGGCAACTTAATTGTGATATGTATTATCACAACATTTTCATGTTAACTTGCATCATTGCGTGTTTTTATACTGAATTTGCATGTGACTTGTAATTTTACAACCATGCACTGTGCTATTATATTTATACTTATCATATTTTCATGGTGGTATACTTTGCTATTTTTGTATTTATATGTTAATAATTTGTGAGACATACTATATCCTACACATTTACATTTTGATATTGGGATTGGGTTATGTGTCATGTTATTGGTGGTATTGTTTTTATATAAAAATTTTGTTACATAATTTTCGCATGGTCTGCAGTTATACAAACCATGTATGCATTTTCTTGCACATTTGTTAATATGTGTGGTATTTATTACTCTATAAATGTATTTCTCGCAATTGTTCAACACATGTATTACATTTGTATAACCACATTGTTGTACTTGTCACTTATGCTATTGTGCCTTGTATTCATATATTTGTAATTATCTAGACCGATTTCTATTGTATTTATTATGTATAACTTGTATCTATGTAAAACACATTGTTTTTTCGCATCTACTGTCTATAACCACACGCCACGCGTATATTTTTATTTTTATATTGTATTTTATATTGCATTTTGTATTTTGTACTTTGTGATCCCGCATTGCACAATTATTATTCATGCTTTAATCATGACATACATGTCATTACACTTTGTGCTTGCAATCATTAAAAAATGTATAGCTTGTTTTCACATAATAATTTATTGTAAATTCCTAAAAATTCAGGTATAGCATGCCTCGTTCAAACTATATGGCGTCATGCTAAATTTATGTCTTTACATGTATAATCTTATAATCCTTTGTCTGTTCACTTTACATTCAATACTATTGTATAGGTCTACTGGCCTTAACTGGTTCAAGCAAACCACTATGACTTGCATAAATGTTACAATTTATCGGGCCCATCATGTGATGAGTCACCGATTATTCATCATTAAAAATTGCCAAATTATGTATTTTCATGTCTTATATCGTTTAATATTGTATACATACAATATATATTGGCAATACATTGCTAACTTTTACATTTATACTCATGCACAAATTTATACTCTTGTCTCAAGTTTCACGCCGACCTTGGCCTGCTCAACTCTTATCTTCACTCAAGCGTATCGCTAAGCAGTTAATGTTATAACTGTTATCTAAGATTTCAAATCAAGGCTCAATACAACTTACTGAGATTGACCTTTACTATTAAGAACTCTGTATTTTTCTACAATAAGTTATTAAAATGTATTAAAAAATCTTTTGATTTTTTGCGGGCAGTTATGGACAGTAATGTGATAATTTTCGCATTCATAGGTTGGCTAATCTGTACGCTTTCAAATTGTGCTTATCACGTTTTTACAACGATACAGTTCTACGAGCCTTGGCTGGCAACGGACGTCATCACGTTTGCTGCCTGTTCTGTCTGTTTCATTTTCTTGTTGTCGCAACAATTATTTAGGCCTTAGGCCTCAACGTTTTTTCAATGTAAGCCGAGTGGCACACATTTGCGCCTCATCTATAATGTAGCTTCATTTACGAATCGGTTTCTTCATATTTAAAATCTTTCAGAATTAGCCAATCTCAACACTATGGTTTTAGTGTAAAAAGAAACCTAATAAATGTATAAATACAGTCCACTATCGTTATCATTCTGCATCCTGGCAATAGCACCCCAAACAGCATTCTTACTGATAGAAAATTCTTAGTACACACGTGCCGTCATCAACACATTTTTTAGGTCCACTCGGACCGCAATATAACAAGCATTAATCATCATTTAAAAAAAATCCTTTTCGAAATCGTTCGCTGGGTCTTTCCGTTTTTCCGTATTGAAAACTATAAACGGCTTCATCCAAGCGCTCTGTCGGAACGCCAACACGCGATTAACTGCTTTCAGCTCCATCCCGAGTTTGAGATAAAGCTGCAACGTTCTGTAATGCACGATATAATTCTCCTTATCTTTGAGGTTGGTAATGAGTTTTTCAACTGTACCGGTGGCAGACATTTGAAATTTCTTCAAGTAATTGAACCGTGGTGTAAGGCGACAATTCGTGTTCGTTGACTTTCCTACGTTCCGGTGCCAGTGGACAGTCCGAATGCAAATCATGTAAATTACGAGGATATACAAGATCAACATCAAGAATATATCCGATTTCGTCTTCCACTCCAACTGTACTCAAATTTAACGCGTCAATTTCTTTGCGTTCCATCCAACGGAATCCGGAATAAGGTAGCGGTTGTTCCATCGCTGTGCCGTAAAGATTTTCGCAGTCCAAGTAAAGAATATAATTATTTTCGCGTTCCTGATCGTAGTCCGAGACGTAAGAATTGTTGGCCTTTGCGTATCTATTAGATATCATCGCTATTCTGCCATAAACTCCGGTTTCTACGGACAGATGCATGTCGATATCCTTCAACAGTTCGAGTCGAATTCCAGTCATTTTCATCATAGCGTTCCAAGCCAGTCCCGGCGCGGAGTACACGTTACACGGATCTATCCCGTAGTACTGCAGACTTGTCTTGCGAACATTTTCGAACACGTCAGCCAAAAGCAATACATCAGTTTTCAAATAGAGGTTATGGTAGTCCCCCAACGTTTGTATTCCGAAACTTGTCCAAACGTTGTGCGCATGAGTGTAGTCTTCGTCGGATACGTGGGTCTCGGCTAATTCGTTGTAAAAGCGTCCCTGTGCGGGCAGAGACGTGTCCTCGAACTTACTTTCGTACGTCACATACTCATACGGGTAGACCCCCTTTCTAAATAATAAATCGATACTATCTTCATTTCCACTGGTTTACATTCACTGTCGTAAAATTTTCAAATTTTCTTTCCGGAAATTTTTTACCAGCTTTTCTAATGACGTGTGCATGAACTGCGCGGAATCGAGAAACCGCAAGGGGCCGAGTGACAGGGACACGTAACGCTCGCTGGTCGTAGCGATACATTTAATGTCTTCACGCTTGAATTTTCCAAAAGCCTGCACCAGATGGTGACAATCGTAGCCTCGCAAGCTGTGAAAGAACACGGGAACGTGTTGCGGTACCTTGTAGTTCAAATTACAAGTGTTATGCGCGGCTTCCAAGTACTCGCCCGTCATATGATCATGGTTTCGCACTTTGTCCCCTTCGTGCTCGAGACACTTCTTACATAGATGACATAAGGTAGCGTTTTGAAACTCGCGATCGGCTTCATCAGTCATGCGAACGGGTTTGTTAAAATCACGTTCGAACCGACTAATGTCTTCCAACAGAGTTTGAAGAAACGTCTCCACAACGTCTTTACCGCGATACAAAACTGGTTCTTTAACAGCTTTTCCGGTCCAATCAACGATTACATAACAAAAACTATATGGCACGTGATGCGCTTTGTCGAGCGAGTGCGATCTATCGTTTTTGTGCTCACAACCATGCACGGGGAGAAGGAAGGATTCAAAATCTGCATACACCGTGTAAAGTACTCTGTGGTACTTTGTATAATCCTTGAAATACATTTTACTATATTTTCCGCTCGGTAATTCGACTTTTTGCGCTCCGTACGGTGTGCAGAGTACCTCGTGATCCTCAAGTCGTTTTTGTGAAATTTTGGGATCTGTATTAGCTCGGAAACTTTGTAAGCAATATTTACAGTAGAACGAAGGGGTCTTAATTTTAGTTAAAGTATTCAACACGCGTGCCATGTTTCTAATAAGATAATAATGTTCAACACCATCATTGCTGACTAGCAGTAGAAGATTCACGTGCGTTATACCTTTGTTCTCGGTTATCCGTATGGGGTATACTTCGTCTTTTCTGTAACCGAACTCATTAATTTCTCTTTCGTAAACGAACACGTTCACAGAAGTATTCACATTCAGTTTTTCAAATTTGTTAATTTGATCCACCGGTACCGGATAAACTATCCCTTCCATATTCAACTCGTTTTCATACTATCTGTAGTGATAGCAACGGTGCGGGCGAGAAGCGATCGGATGTAAACCGGCTAGAACGGACCAGAGGAAGCATTTCTCATCAATTACATTCTGCACGTTTACTATAGTTTTCTTACGTAATAATTTTTTCGGAATGGGAAAGAAACTTGATCCTGCCAAAGGACGATACTTTATGAAATGTACTTCAACGGCTACGATTCCGTTTACGACCCATCCGCTACCTTCACGAGTAAACTTCGATAACGAATTCAGCACTTTTTCGATACACTCCCTATATTGTTCGTACACGTCTTCCGCGTCAGCAGGTAAAACGAGATGCGTACGCGAACGAAACACTCCCGTCTGCTCCAGCTCACGATCTGCTATTAATTTTTTGAACAAGACGCGAACGACCAAGTACCACTTGTAAGTTTCCCCCATATAGCGTGATTCCGCAAGAATGTCTTCTGGAATAACCTCCATGATTCTCTCCGCGGCGGCGGCCGAGCGGATACGCCAAGGCCAACAATCCTTACGTCTCGGACTACGATCGGGAACGCGAAAATAATTATATTCTTTACTTGGACTGGGATATGACAGATGTGGACTCTTCGTTGTATGATATACGGACTGATGACGTTTACGCAGACATTAAGGAAAACCTACATCTTTTCGATACATCAGAATATCCCGTAACGCATCCGCGTCATAGTGTGCTAAATAAAAAACGGTTGGGTACTTTTAAGGACGAGACGCATGAAAAAACTTTTGTAGAATTCGTCGGGTTTCGCGCAAAATCGTACTCACTGTTAGTGTTACAGGACGACGAGGATAAAAATGAAAAGCTTGTAGCAGAAGGGGTACCGCAGGTGGCAATACAAGAATGTTTAACGCACGCTGATTACAAACGGTGGTTGCTTTCGTCATAGGAATCGAGTAACCGCCAAACATATACGTCGGCGCAGATTATCCGCAGTGAAAACCACCAATTGTACACGCGAAAGATCGTCAAACTCTTGCTATCGCCGTACGACGATAAACGATATATCCTGGAAGACGGTCAGAGAACGCTAGCGTAATGGGCATTATAAAATTCGCGAGTCCGAGATGGATGTGGTGGAAGCAGAGATTATTCAACGTACCAGTGTTATTCGGTTCGCGCGTCGCGAAAGCGTAATTCTGCATACTTCGGAAATAACAACAAACAACCGATCCGTAATCGGAGTGCGTCAGTAATCAGTAGTTTTGACACAGATTATCCATCGCCGCCGTTAACAAAACTGGAAAGTGCGTTCCAATTGGTGAACAACAAAGCACAATGACTACATTCGGTACATCATCTCCGGGAAGAATTACCGACACTTCATACATACTGTAAATACTTCAGAATACGATATTCTGAGAAACACAGTTAAACAGTGTCCAACGAACGTTTTTACGATCAGTAGCAAATGTGCGCAGGCGTCATGACCGATGAGTTTTGTTTATTAAAGTTATAAATATTACTCATACTTTGAGTCTCGCGACCGTTGTCCTATAACAGAACTCAAAGCGAGCCACCTGAACTACGGTTTACCCGAAAACAATAACGTGCTAGTTGTGGAAATGTACGAGTACCGTAAGGGTGTTATATGTAGCCTTATCTACAATGAGATGAACTCAATGAAGATGGTAGAAACACTGGATAAGGCACAACGTGCGCTAATGCGGTGTTACAAAAGATATTTTCCGATATGTACTGTCCGCCTAAACGGGTATAACTGTTACGAGTGTTTAACTAAAACAGCTGTTAATCGTTTGCGTAAAAGGTTGTCAGAGTACGTAAATACTCATTTTCCGGAGTCAATTCAACAGTCGGTGTACTATCAATACAGACGAAAAGGAGAAACAACTAGCTCGTGATAGCGATACGATTAAGGACAACCTATTTAAAAAATACTTTGACTTAAAACAAAGGATCCAAGAAGAGGAATGAAAGCTAACAAGATGTTACAAACCAATATTAGTACCATCGTAAACCATTTTGCAAGCTCTGGTAGTATACAAAGGCAAAACAAAAGCAAAACCGATGACGTCGAGAGTGTACTTTACGACGAAGAGGTAGTACAGTAAGTAGTTGCCCCCGGCAACAGCAAATTGTGGTTTAATAATGGAAGTCGTTACGAGTAGATTGTCCAGTGTTGCATCACACTTTGTACGAGAGAGTACAGTTGACTGTGAAAGTGTATGTTTGTGTCTGTGTGCAAATTGCGTCATCACTTTCAGTAGGTGTCCCTTATGTAGAGCCACATACACCGCTTACATGAGAGCGTATTTATAGTTCGTTTTCACACATCAGTTTCAACCTAACACGCACAGTGACTACTACGAATTACCTTCTTATGTTTTAGTCGAGAATCGACTACATCGAGACGATGAGTTCTGACGAAGAAAGCGAAACTTACGAGTACGTTTCTTCGGATAATGAAGAAGTACAACGCGTTATGATCGAAACGTACGAGCACGTTTCTTTGGATGATGAAGAAGTACAACACGTTACGATAGCAATATTCTTATCAATGTTCCCACCTGAAAACCATTTAAATTTTATAGGAAGCCCGATACCGCCCAAAGAACTAGTCAAAGCGGGTTTCTTTTATTTAGGTTACACCGATAAAAATGTCTATTTTTTTGTTACGACTACTAAGAACGACTAAACAACGTGGGGTCCGAAAACGAACAGCAAATTCATACTCACGCTTACCAACTGTTAATAAAAGAGCAAGAACGTTTCGTCTAATGCACGAAAAAACCAGTAAAAAATTGTTTAAAAATCTATGCTGCTGCTGTGACGGAAGTGTTTATAATTAATCGATATCTCACTACCTCCTCTCTCACAATCTCGTATACCTCAGTGTTTCTCAGTACGCGCCGAGAACGGACGCATGGAGCTATTTTACTTCGTACGAGTACACACGTTGTAGTGACTTAAAGCACGCAGTACTGTACCCTATACAATTTTTTGCATACAACGTTTTGACACAAAAATTTGTTGCACTGATCCGTGACGAGGAGACAAGGTACAAAGTAAACGTTCCGAAGAAATTGTTTACGGACGTTTTACAACATAAAACGTGTCTGTTCCGCGAGACGGACGGATCGTTAGCGTTCCTAGTGGCACGGAAAACATTGTATGTAACGAAAAAAGAATGGGAGTCGACGAGCTAGCAATCATACTCGACTTTCACTGCTTCGTGGACGATAACGGAAACGAACTCGTCAAGGTACTGTCCGTTATGGATGTCACGGCATTTGCCACCAGGCATTGGATATTTGCACCACCAGTGGACACGATCGGTTCGAATCACAAACATGCTGCGAGGACGAACCGATGGTTAACGGAGCATTTTCATGGACTAATGTGGATAGACGGGGAGACATCGTAGGAACATCTTGTCTCGATATTAGTAAAGTACACGTTTCCTTTTAACTACGTGTTCGTAAACGATTACAAAAAAAAAAAGATTTCTGGAGAAGCGTATCGTGCATTTCAATATTATAAATTTAGAAGATTTCGGTTGTCCAAAACTCGAACAATTACGTTCGATGCACGGAACAGCCTGTTTCGCGCACCGCTTATTTCCAGAAATATGTACAAGTCATAGAGTACACGCTTTACGCGAGTGGGTTGTATCAGATTTTAGACTCATCAGTAGGTTTCTGGTAAATTAAAAATATTTTTGTTTTATTTAGCATCATTTCGCTTGCATAAAAATAACTGCCTTCGCCTACCCCTCTTACGCGCACGACAGAAGTCGATTACATCACGCTGTCTAGACGCATAAAAAATTAGTGCGGCCGTCTTGTCGCCTGTTCCCACACGCTCGACTGGTGTCGATGACATCACCCTGTCTAGACGTATAAAAAATCAGAGTCGTCTCCTCTCCCCTGCTGCGTCCGACTAAAACCGTTTGCATCACCCTGTCTAGACGGATAAAAAAAATAATGCCGTCGACATGTTCCCACACGCTCGAGCGGAGTCGATGACATCACCCTGTCTAGACGTATAGAAAGTAACCGGGTCGCCTCCCCCCACCAACCCACTGAACATGGCGTGTGAAAGCGGCTTGCATCCTGTTTCACAGGGTTAATAATAACCGCGTCTACTGACTCCCCCTATCATGCGATGTCCGGTTTCCCCCTCCTTAACAGCTTCCCTACATATGCCGGTACGAACGAGCGTTATTAATTCAGACCTTGACAGACGCGCAAGCGAAATACAAATTCTTCATTGGAAAAATGCCTTCATTTGTTGCTAAGTTCGCGGCCATTAGCGCTGTAGAATACAAGAAAATTAAAGAACTAGTAATGGGGGCAAAATATCCAATAGAAGAACTTCAAAACACAGACGATAAATACGGGAATGCCGTAATTGCCACTATCCAGGACTACAGGGACAATAGATTGAAATATCGAGTTTATCTGCCGAAGAGATACGCAGGCGTTTTCGATGACGACGAATTAAAAAATTTAGCGCCATATTCACTACATCTCGTTTACCGCGGAGAAAAAGACAGGGCTTACGTGTTGGACATTTTAGATTAAGACCCGATGGACATCTTATAAATTAACAATTATATTTGTATTTTATAATGTATTATTTATCTTTTAATATATAACGCTTAGACGTATTTCATTTGTTTTAATTATAAGCAATCGTCATTACAATTCATTGTGTGTGCGTATACATATTATGTATTTTAACTTTTAATATATCGTGCTTACATATATTTCAACTGTTTTAAATGTGCACAATTGTCATTGTATGTGTGTGCGTTTACATATTATGTATTTTAATTTGTAATTACATGTATTTCCTTTGTTTTAATTATACGCAATTGTGTGTGCGTTTACATATTGAATTTTAACTTGAAATATCACGTTTATCTACCGAAGAGATACGCAGGCGTTTTCGTTAACGACGAGTTAAAAAATTTAGTGTAATATTCACTACATCTCGTTTACCGTGAAGAAGAAGACAGGGTTTACGTGATAAACATTTTCCAGTAAGACCAGATGAACGTCTTACGAATGAACAATTGTATTTGTATTTCATAATGTATGTATTATTTACCATGCAATATTTAACGCTTAGACGTATTTCATTTGTTTCAATTATAAGCAATTGTCATTACAATTCATTGTGTGTGCGTATACATATTATGTATTTTAACTTTTAATATATCGTGCTTACATATATTTCAACGGTTCAAATGTACACAATTATCATTGTATGCGCGTGCGTTTAAATATTATGTATTTTAATTTGTAATTAGTATAATTACATGTATTTAATTTATTTTTATTATACGCAATTATGTATGCGTTTACATATTGTATTTTAACACATAATATAGTGTGCTTACATATATTTCATTTGTTTTAATTATACAAAATTGTCATTGTGCAGGTGTTTACATATTATGTATTTCGTAATTGTCACTACTTTTTACGTTTACATATTATGTATTTTAACTTGTAATATATTTTGCTTATATGTATTTTATTTGTTTTAATTAAACGTTATTCTTTAACATTTCACTGTAATTTAATTTCAAAAATCCTTCGAATATTAACACTACCGGTATTCTAAATAACAGTACAACTATTGATCAGTCAATGTACAAGCTAGAACGAACATTGTGTGCTGTCCGCTCATGTGTTATTACATACAACCAATTAAAAAATTGCTTTATGATAATACACTACAGAAACTAAAAAATAAATTTTAAAACAAACTGCTAGAACGAGCGTTGTGCGCCGACCGTTCAATTTTTAAAAAATTCAATTTTATTTAAAATAATTACTCCATGATAATACACTACAGAAACTAACCGAGATCTTCTGAGTTTCACCGAATGATGTGCTGGGAGATTCCTGCGATGTTTTGTACTCTAACTGAGCAAATCCTCCAGCTTTTATAACGAAAAGCCCACACATGGATGCACGCAAAAGTGAAGGTATCAGGTAATGCACACCTGATGACAAAAAAAAAAGCGACACACAAAGGCAACAGAGATGCTATGGTTAAACACGCCCGAAATCAAGGACGACCGCTGTCGAATATGAGCCAATATTCCTTTCTACCTCGACTCACTTTTTTTTGATAGAAATAATTTACAACTATGAACATGCGCAATAATATAAATGGTAATTATTGTCTGCACGCATAATGCATGTTACACAATTTTTACAAGTGACATGGTTTTTCATTTATACACGATGGACCAAAGCAGAAAACACTATTTTTTTTCCTACGAGCGCCCCACAAATTACATAACCAACGCAATAATATAAATGGCAATTATTATACATGTATGATGTGTTTTAGACAATTTTTACAAGTGCAATGGTTTTTCAATTATGCAGTGCATACACGCGGGGACATGTCATGTGAATTTCTTACAACAGATACAGACGAGACCACACTTTTTTTTCTACATACCCATCAGAATAATATAAATGATAATTATCTTACATGCATGATGTGTGTTAGACAATTTTGACAAGTGCAATGGTTTTTATTTATGCAGTGCATACACGCGGGGAGAATTTCTTACAACAGATGCAAACGAGACTACACTTTTTTTCTGTGTCCATGCGATAGAAATTACATATCACTCAGAATATTATACTTCTTATCTTCCGTGCATGATGACTGTATTTTCCATACATGGATGTGTGATATTCTATTTTTACAAGTGAATTGGTTTACCATTATGCGTCGAGGGAACAAGAGTTTCGAGGAAGTTGGACGACGCGCACAAATATTTTTAGCGTCGAGGGAGACCTAGTCAACGAGAGTTTAAGGATCTTTTTTCTACAATAATATATACTTTCCACAGACACACGTCGACCAATCTACGACCGGGTCGCGGCCGGGTGGCGGACGGCGGACGGCGTCTAAAGTCCGTTATGCACCGAGGGACCTGAGAGTTTCTTACAACAGATGCAGAAGATGACGACACTACACAGTTTTACCTGAACACACTACCCGACACACACACACGTTGTCATTAAACACGTCCATCAAAAATCAAATTTACCTTTACCATCCATACGCCAACCAATCGTCGACGACGTCCTGGCCGCGGCCAGGCGGCAGACGGCGAACGGCGTCCGCGCCTTAATTTGAAATTTAACCCCACCGTTCATACACGACCAATCAACGTATTGCCCGCCAATACACGTCACACTGCTTCCCCGACATGGCCGACGACTTTTCCACTAAATCCCTACCATCAACCATCCTGACCGATCTTCCACCTGTCACGTGACAACCCCACCGCCGAGCGGTCAAAACTCCCAAAACAAAAGTATAAAATTTTGTACTTTAAACTGTCGATTCAGGTAGCAGGAAGGTTGAATGAATATAAAACGTATTTAGGAGGGGAGAATATTGTACATCTGCTCTTCTACAGGCAGTTGAAGTGTGACCTTCGTGGGAGTAACATTCGCTGCGCTTGCCCGAGAAAGAGAACGTTCACTTTGAATACATATGAAAAATGTTTGGTTGGACGGATATTAATTATCTAAAATGAATTCAGCAGGTCCAAGTAAGTAGAAAAATTCTATCTATTTTAAATATTATAGTATTAAAATTTAAATTAGTTTAATAAGGTACAAAATTGTAAATTTTTTAAAGAATTTTTCGAATAAATCCTTAAAAAAAGGTAAAAAAGTATGCTCCAAAGTGCTCCAATAAAAAACATAAAGTACGTTAAAGGTAAGATCCTTGTGCACCAATTTCATTAAAAACCTGCTGCCCATATCGGCCTCTCCGGTTTTTTGTATTATACAAAAACCAATTACAAGGGATCATTTGCAGTTTGGGCTTTCAACGTTACATGCGTGGATACGGTTTTTTGAGTGCTGCTTACACTTGTCGTACAAACTGGACATTAAAAAATGGCAAGCGCGTACTGCAGAAGAGAAGGAAAGACGGAAACTCGTGCACAAAATATCAGACGAGGTTTTCGTTTACAAGTAGGCCTTATTATCGACCAACCGAAGCCTGGGTTTGGCAGTTCAAATGATGGAAATTCTGCCAGGCGTTTCTTTGAAAATTCTGCAGTTTCCGCTGCCATTACAGGAGTAGATGAAGGTATAATCAGAAGATTTCATGTAGTATTGCAGACAATGTCCAGTGGCTACGAAATCAATGAAGTTTCATTTCAAGAATATTGTATAGAATCAGCTCGTACATTTGTTGACTTATATCCTTGGTACTATATGCCAACTACGGTCCATAAAATATTAATTCATGGAAGAGAAATAATTTCTTCATCACTACTACCGATTGGGCAAATGAGTGAAGATGCTCAAGAATCTTCGAATAAATATATTAAAAGATTTAGAGAAGACTTTTCAAGAAAAAATAGCCGAATAAAGACAATGGAAGATGTTTTTTTTGCGCCTATTAGTTTCATCTGAAACTAATACAATCATGGATCATGGATATGTATGGATCAATACATATCAAGTCTTCGAATACTGCCAAAAAAAAATTAAATTGTTTCTTGCCAGAGGCCATAAATTTATTAATGTCACCTGAAATGGAAGAGGATAATATATCAAATGTGTCCACTCCTCAAATCACGGATTGCGAAAGTGAAGATAAGGATTCAGAAGATGATAACTTTTTATTTTAATTACAATTACAATATGAATTTAAATAATTTTTTTAATGATTTAAATATTTGTATTTAACATTGATTTTTAAATTATAACTATTAAAATAAATTACAATTTATTAACAATATAATTCTTGTTTATTAAATATAATCGTATTTAGCGACTTCGAAAACCCCTATATACACAATTTTGTAAGAATTGAATGTTTTTTTGACAAACATGTCCGCCATGTTGGCTCCGCCATTTTGTTTTTCATAATTCTGACATCGGATTCGTAATCAGCGACCTCAAAAACTCCTATATACACAATTTCGTCAAAATTGAATAACTTTTTGATATTATGATCGCTTTTTCGGGATTCTGTCCCACTGTGCGCCGTCACGTGACCACCCCAAAACAGTCACGTGATACATATGACGTCATAGCCAGTGACGACACGATGGCTCAGGACCTCTCCAGGTTCAGCTGATATGACGTCATAGACAGTGACGTCACCATGACGTCAGAGCTAGATGGGCTTGGAGCCCCCCAGAATCAGCTGATATGACGTCATGAAGGCCTAGGAGCCCCCCTACCTTACTACTAATACAGATTTTATGAATTGTAATCAACACTACAACAGATACAGAAACATACTGATTATCAACACTGCTAATTGAGACGGTTCCAGTTCTGAATTTGAGACATGTAGAAAGGACTGACCTCCTATCTTTTTTAAGACGTAAATAATATGACAAAAACTTTTATGTTTAAGTTATACATTTTCAAATTTGTTATGTATTGTTCTGATTTGTATCATAATGTGCTAAAAAATATAAGATATCACTCTGTAAATAAAGCGGTCATTATAACAGAATTATTTGCCTTGTACAGTGCAACAGGTTTCTTTCCTAGTCTGTATTTCCTAATACAGAAACGGGTAGTGGCTTCATCCGGTGTCTGAATTGACATTTATCTGAAAATACAGTCAAAATGTATTTCGTATTATTCTTTATTTATATTCAAACTTTTTTGCTACAGTCCGTTTCTTGATTTATATAATATATTTATTATTTATACTAAAATTACCTCAAGATATTTTATTTTCCTTACTAGGAACATGTTTCGAGAGCTATTGTGCTCTCATCCTCAGCCTTCGCAATTCTGCGTCTAGTGAAGTACCTATGTGTTGGTCTGTCGCCATTGTGGTCTCCTGTTGGTTTCTGGTATCTCAAAGTGGTATTTTTGTGTGTGATTGTGGTGTGTGTATTAATATTTTGTCTTTTTGCGATGTTGAGTGCTTTGAAAATTGTGACTTGTTTTGTATTGATTTGTATTTGTTCGGGTATTAGTTTGTTTTGTGTTTTATGTTTGTATATTTGTAAATTTTTCCAAATGTTCATTATAGTCCCTTTGTGTGGTATGTGTTTTATTAGTGCCATATTGGTTATGTCTGGGAATTAATTTCCCGTGTTTTTTGCATGTGTGGCTAAATTGGATTTATATATTTCTGGTTTTTGTATTCATTTAGATGTTCAAAATAACGGTTTTTCAGCTGTTTTTTGTTTGTCCTATGTAACATTTATTGCATATTATAGCGTTGTGTGTTTTTTTTGTTAGTAAACGCGATGTTTCTTGTAAATAAAAATCCGGATTCAAAAAAGGAGAAAAAAGGAAAATACGGAAGATTCTTATAAGTGTTTCTTTGTGTAAAATAAAGTTAAATAACAATGGAACTGTAACATAATTAATTTATGCAACGTTAAATATTTGAATTTCAAGCTGATTTTCTGTACTGATATTTAGTTTTATGTGAATATAGAACAACAATACAGTGTTCTTTAATGTGAGGAGTGGGTTGAGGAGGATCATGTTTAGTTTTAGTGGGATGTGAGACAGGGTTATAGAGGTCCAGCGTCTACGTTTGCACTAGGATCTACATATTCTAAGGACATTTCATATACTGTTTATAAAACAGTTATTTTGTAAAGCTTTACATGTGTTATTCATAATTTTTTCCGTTTTGAATTACATGTAACTAAAATATGTTTAATCATATTGCAATGATATTAAATTACTGCGATTGTGTGAGGTTTTAGGAAACCAATAATTATATTAACAAATCCTCACTATTTTCGACTTCACTGTATAAACCAGTTTGTTCGCCTTTACAGTAATTTATAGCTCCATCATTCCCTTAGCTCGTCCCTTATATTATTTTTAGATGTGGATTTATAATTATAACAATTTTAGCTTCCGAGTTCATCATATGATTGAAACGGTTGTCTAATGACGTCCATGTTGTTTATGACAATCCACAGATTAAATATATTTAGTTTCCCGCTTGTAAACTAATTACGTTTTCTATGAGCTAATTTGTATCTGATGCTACTCTGAGAAATCTTATTTCTGCACTTTTGAAATTTCTTTAATTTTTCCCTGTAAGAGTTCAGTTCTGAGGGCTGTAAAGGAGTGTCGGCACTACTGTTTTTTGTAAAGTACTTACTTTGGATCTCTGATTCTTACTAAAATGTTTTTTTATAGCGTCTCGTAAGTACTTAAACTTTTGTAGTTTATGAATTTACATCATTACTGAAATTATAAATAATCTCAAAACCAAAACTTGAGGTGTGTAAATTTATTGACTTGTTTGAATATTTTATTATTAATTATCAACTTGAGTCATTGCAAATCACCGCTTCCAAATCCCATAATACTGCTTTCCTATGCCACAAAGAGTCCTTCCAGAATGGTTTTTTCTTAACACTACTGCAATGCAAGTATTACCAAGTGAAACCTTTGAAGGGGTTTTAATGATCATCGAAAAGTGTAAAAATAAAAGTCATACGCACATCTCTGTTATTCACAGTTACATAATTTGATAACTGAATTGAATATTGGTTCAAAACTGGTGCATCATAGGTAAATTTAATATAACTTTACTGAAATTTACTGGAACAGCTTTATCAATATTTAAATCAATAGTTTACTGCAAGGGTTGCCATAGTGAGTGCAACAGGCATATCAGTAGTCTCCGCCAGTCTACTTCCAGCCTCAATGTCGGTTGCCTCATGATCTGTCCTTAATGGTTTGATCGCATCCAGCACAATTTACGCCACATGTAATAATTTACTCCTATTTTCTTCGTCTTTCCTTTTTTGTCCCCCATGAGTCTTTCTTGCCTGCTCGACATGCATATCGTAAGACTTACTTACTAAACTTATTCACATCTGAAATACTATTCCTAATAATGAAAAATAATCAGTGTTAATACTCAATAATTACAATTTTAATAATAATTTAATTAAATAACAAACTAAAATATAAACAATTTTATGGGTGACGTTTTATGGATAGGCCATATGGAAACCTAATAATTTTTACTTACTATGTTACAATAGTTTCTGTTGCAACGGAATTGAAAGACAGATGTCATTATTTAAGACACATTAAAATATATTGTACGAAATCGTCATCATCATCACCATCATATTTGCAACACAGCATAGAGAAGGTGCTCCCTGTTCCGCCTTCAAAAAGCCTCCAGCCATCTCTTCTTGGGTCTACCTACACACCTGTGTCCTACAGGTTTGTACCGTATTTCCAGACTTGTTTGGCCAATTTGTTATCTGACATTCCTTTTAAGTTTTCATGCCACCGTTGTTTGTATTTTTTCATTTTTCATTCAAGTTAAAAACTCGTAACTCTTTTCTTATGGCCTCATTTCTTTTACGGTCTAGTTTAGAACACCTTTTAACTCCTCTTAAGAATCCAATTTCCGATGCCTGTATTTTACTGTCTCGTTTTATGGTTGTTGACCATAATTCGCATCTACAGCGACTGCAATAATTTTGTACAGCTTTAATTTTTTTATCTCGACATACCTTGTTTCTAAAAATATTGTTGACTTTTCCACAGATCGTCTGGAACTTACCTAAATTAACACCAATGTCATAATTTCTAACATAGCCAACAGAATTTTCCAAATAATTAAAAAGGCTTGTCTCTTTTAAACATTGTCGGACAGTCGGACACGTCTGTTTAAATAATATACTTTTATGAATTTTAATATTTTACGATTTCTTCCCGAGTAATACGTCTGATGATGGGACATAGTTCCCGAAACGTGTAACAACAAAAATAACGGAACGAAGTAACAAGACGGATTTGAAATAAGGTAACTTATTATGGCTTGTCTCTTCTACAACTCGATTAGTACTGTAATCAATTTTTGTTCTTATTGGCTCTTTACCTTTAAATGTCATTGCCTTTGCTTTTATAGAGGACATTTTCATATTGTATTGTTTGAAAATCTGGTAAAGCTTAATAATAAATTTTTACAAATCAGATTCTGTATTTTGAAGTACAAGCACATCATAAGTCTGCTTGTCATAACTTAATACCAGGGTTCACTAGATGTTTCCATTTCCTTACCAGATCGTTAATATAAATATAAAAAAGAATAGGTGTTATACTGCACCCTTGTCCAACACCTGGATTGACAGATATTTGTTGATATATCCTACAATTATTTTAACAGCCACTCTTGTTCCATGGAATAGTCATTGTATAGTTCTCATAAGTTGTGTAGAATACCCTCATTCTTCTAATGTTTACCACAACATTTTTCTATCTACTCTATCGAAGGCCTCAAAATCAACGAAAGGTATATGTGTCTTGTTTACTGAGCTCGCGATACTTCTAAATGATTTCTGTATTAATAAAACCATTGGCTGTACAAGATCTGCTCTTCCTGAAGCCGTTTTGTTCCACCAAAATAAGATGCTAGGAAATAGTCTGCACACTGTGGCTTATGGTCCATGCATAAACTTTGTATACAGTTCCAACGAAAAATATTCCCCTTTAGTTACGACAGTCATTCTTTTCTTAAAAATAGAAACCACTTGAGCAGTTAACCAGTCTTGTGGGACTTGTTGTCTTTTGCAACATATTAAGGACATGTAATAATCTAAGTTTAAGCAAAATACACCCATACTTGTATAATTCTGCGTCGAACATATAAATTAATCTGTTTTCATTACTTATAACGTCAGAAAACAAAACATGGAAAACATTTCGTTACAACGTATGGTGCCTATACTTGTCCTTAAGGGCTTCCCTTCTATTTCTCTCTCTCCCTCACACACACACACACACACACACTCCATTCTTCTTTACGTCTGCCTTTATTTGTTACTCTCAGGCTGCTAATATAGGGAAGTACTGGGTACAATTCAAGAGGAAATCACAAGAGAAAGTACCGGATAGTATTTTACGGTACGTTGCTATATAAAGAATCAAAACTTTCATTTCGTTATAGTGAAATGTTTGATTTCATAGATGCCGTAAAACTATAGACTTATTTATGGTAAAGTTAAAGTCAATATACTACTAATGTTTTTTAAATTTCTAAAAATGGACGTTACGAGATATTAATCTGATAGCAATGTACACATTCAGATTGCAGGTCACGTTTGTAATAAGATATTAAGCAGACGTTCTTATAAATACTATGGTAATGAGAAACTAACAAGCACGTACGAAGAGCAACTTGGAATACGCTTAGGCTTATATGGCAAATACATACGATTATATAATGTATTGATGTTAATGTAAGCTATAGTAATTTTCTAAGCAGGCACAATCAGTTTGCATCACTTAAGAGTAGCAAACATTGTTCTTTCACCATCCTCGACAGTTGAGTTCTTACAAAAATACCAATATTACTAATATTGCTCAGAACATTTGTTACTTAAAGGTTCGTTACTTAGAATCTTGGTTGTAATTAAACAGTTTCAACTAAACCTCGCAGTCATTAACGCTATCACTTTTTGCGGCAAGTAGGTAAAGTACTGTGAAACAAAATCCGCTTATCCAACATTTGTTTAAAGAAATAATAAAGATGACATTAATAATAACATTCTAGTAGGATAATGTATATAATACAATATTGTAACATCGCGGGAGTAACTTCTTTCGCCCTTTGTATATAATTATTACGTTAGTTTAACCCTAAGTTGTTAGCGCCATCTGTAACGTCCCGTGACCTTTCACGTCTATATGTTAATCTGTTCAATCTTTCTGTAGGTGTCTTAAGCCCCACGTTTGTACGTCATTTGTAACGTCCCGTGAGTAAGTTCTATCGCCCTCTTATTATCCTCCTTTCTTTCGTTTTCTTAATTATTTGTTTCTTTACTCCCTTAATGTTAATTTCTATGTGCATCATCTTTTCTTTGTCTCTGTTACTTTTATTCTCAGATAGAGATGTATTTATCTCTACTTTATTCTCTATTTCCTTACTACTCCCTTCTGTTATCGGACTTACTTGTTCCCTGTTTTGATCGTTAGTTTCCTGTCGTATTGCCATTATTCGGACTCGATTATTTTGTTCATCTCGATCCAGTCTGGTATCTATTTCTGTTCTGATTTGTCCGATGGTTTCTTCGGTTTTATCTAATCTCTGTTTGGTCTCTGTTATTTGCTTTTCTGTTTCCTCCTTATATCCATCTACCTTTTGGTTAAGCGTTTTGGTAACATTTTCTATCTTCCTCTCGAGAGTTTCCCTTAACTCCTTATTGAAATTCTCCATCTTACCCTCAATTTGTTTCAAGTCCTCTTCGTTTATTTTCTCAATTTGTTTTAAACTTTCCCTCAAGGTTTCGTTTTATTTCCTTCAGTTTTCCTCCTGTTTCCTAAAATTTTCATCTATCTTGTCAAATTTTTCGCTGAAGGTTTCATTTTGTATCCTTGAGTTTTCATCTATCTTGTCAAATTTTTCGCTCAAGGTTTCATTTTGTTTCCTTGAGTTTTCCTTATTTTTTCTTTCATCTGTCTTATTAACTTTTCATTGTTTTGTCTGCTTTGTTCAGCCATAAATTTCATTATTTCTTGCCAATTTGGTTCTCCTCTGGCTTCCGCTTTATCGCCCGCCTGTTGCTCCTTTTCCGTGTCCATAACTACTTCAGTTTCTTCTTTATCGACTGTCTGTTGTTTCATTTCACTGTCCGTGACTACTTCTATTTCTTGTTCCTGTCCACCTTCTTCCTTCTCCGTGTCTTCCGCCCTCTTCTTTGGCCTGCCTCTGATATGCATTTCTTAGCTTCTTACAGTTGCCGACAAAAATTAGGTTTTCCGTTGTAGTATTTACTTGCGTATTTTTCGAAATCCTTTCCTAATTGAAGCCCTCTAAGTTGAGCGCCATCTGTAACGTCCCGTGAGCTTTCACGTCTATCTGTTAATCGGTTCAATCTTTCTGTAGGTGTCTCAAACCCCACGTTTGTACGTCATTTGTAACGTCCCGTGAGTAAGTTCTATCGTCCTCTACCTATATAATTATTACGTTAGTTTAGCCCTAAGTTGTTAGCATCATTTTTAACGTACAGCGAGCTTTCATCCGGACTTATAATTTCTCTAAGTGTTACGTCTTTTTGATACCCTGTCTGTTATTTTTATTTATTGTGTAACTCTTTAGTAAAAAAATAAACCATGGGATTCTTTGTTGGTTTTATATCTCCTTGCAGGTATTACAATTCAGTTATTATGGAGAGAGAGAGAGAGAGAGAGAGAGAGGGAGAGAGAGAGAGAGAGAGAGAGAGAGAGAGAGAGAGAGAGAGAGGGAGAGAGAGAGAGAGAGAGAGGGAGAGAGAGAGAGAGAGAGAGAGAGAGAGAGAGAGAGAGAGAGAGAGAGAGAGAGAGAGAGCGTTCCTCTCTTGACGTGCGGTTTGATCGTTTTATTTAAACGCGCGTTGCATCAGCTGTTTCCAACTTGATAACCCGTTACAGGTTATGTTGTCTGTTGTACTTCATAGGCTACGATGTGTGAGCTAACTTTCTTACTCTTCTCTGTTATTCGCCTGTTTCCTGTAACAAATCTGCTATCTACAAAGAATAATACAAAGTCAATTCCCTAAAAGAAAGGTATTTATTGATTGAAATTTGTTTTATCTTCTGGAAACTATTACATCCAGTTCATCGATTTCCAGATCGACTATTATCGAAATTTCGAAATTACAACAGTTTTCGATATCTGTTTTTTTATAACACAACAGATATATTCAAATATAGTTATTAGTAAAATTAATAAGTTATTTATCTCAGAGTTATTTGGGGATTCTCTGAGCTATACGAAAGTCAGAAATGCTTAGATAATAGTATCTTACTTTACAATAATTAATATTTTATTTCTTAAAGTCTGATTCAATAAGTTCGTTTTTTAAACGCCAGAGCGCAGACTACTCGTAATCATACAGATGGAAAAACAAAAAACATAGCTGCTATTTAATTTTAATGAAGCCACGTGTTTACAGTTTTGGATTAAATAAAGAAAATTTAAAATGTTCACACCAAGTTTTCTTATAACTTGAATGATGTTGTACTGTTTCTAGTGTTCGTTACTTGTTGGTGATGTGTAATTTTTTAGTTTATTAAGGTAGGCGTTTTCACCAACGTAGTGGTAGTTCAAATTGTTTCAAGCAATCTGATGGTTGGAAAATTTTTCAATGTTCTTTGATATTCCCGCATCAATTATTTCAGTTCAATGGATGTCTCAGACGTAGTTTCTTGTACTGAATCGTTTCATTAATTTAGAATAGTGATTAGTTCAAACGGTAGCTACTAATATTTAAAAATTTGCTGGACATAATTTCTGTCATCTACACTCTTCAAAATCCAATTAACAATTGCCCATCTTGTTAACTCTGTTACTCTTAGTAACCAAGAAATTGATTAGTTTTTGTTGGCTAACCTAGGTACAGTTTTAGTAAATAGGCTAGTATTAAGATATTATTAGTTCTTCCATTTTTTTAGGAAAAATATTCCTTCATAAACTTTAACTCTTTTTACATTTAATTTAAATAATGTTTTTCTTCATATGATTACATAAACTTAGATACTTGCATTTTATAATTTAGTGGTTTTTTAACTTAGTTTATTTCTGAGTTTTACTTCTGTAAAAGTATTACTGCCCTAGGCACTATTTTATCTGCCACCATCTCTTCACAATTTATTCTAATTAACAGTGATTAATTTCTTATATAACCCTGGATCCTTCAAACAAAAACAAAATAATCTTTTACTTACATTGATATTGCCTTTGTGGCCTAACAAAACAAAACTACAACAACTTATTACTAAACTTATTGTTTATTACTATAGTTCTGTATCTTCATCATCATTTGTGAGTGATGTCGTTCTTTGTTTATAATTTACATACATCATACTATGTTGCACTTTGTACACACTGCACTTCTACGGTAACACTTAGTACACTGATTTTAAATTCCTAAAGTGTTTTATTGTTAGGTGTAAAGATTGTACAAATGTTTCATAGTATGATACTTAATCATTCATTTCAGACTTGGGGAATGGGGTAACTACTGACCTTTTTTTATGATTACTTTACAAAATAATAATAATAGGTATTTCTTTATTTTTATTCAGTATAATGAACTGATTATGTAATGTTACATAAAGCTCCCCCACTAGAACATGTTTATTATTATTTCAGTATTAAAAATTAATTGTTTGATTCCTAATCATCCACCTTCTTTTATTATTCTTCATAATACAGTTTCATCTCTGTCTGGTTATATACCCCTTTTAGCTTTTTATTTGGAATTGACTTGATTTCATAAGTATTGTTACCCATTACCTGGGTTATTAGGTATGGCCCAGTATAAAGTAATAGTAACTTCCTTGCTATACCCTCTAGAGAACTAGGTAGTTGTCTATTTTTAATTAATACTTTATCCCCTACTTTATATTGGATAATTCTTTTCTTCTTTCCGCTACTTTTTTATATAAAAGTTTAGCCTTATGAAGCAGCCTATTATGCATTTAAATTTTAGTATACTCAACTCTCTCTCCTGGAGGAAAATTAACTAATGATATTATTTCTCGTGGTGGTGTTCTTTTGAATATCACTTGATGAGGACTGGTCCCAATACTCAATAAAAACTTGTTCTAACGCTGTCATATTTCTATCTACTTCTATACCTGTCCTTGCTCAATTGAGCGTCTGTCTCCTATATTCCTTCTATTTCTTCCTTCATAATTCTGGAATCTGATATAATATCTTCTTAGCTGGTGTGTTATCCCTTAAATATTTAATTTCCCTAAAATTTTACCCTATCATGTGCGGTGGTTCAGTTCGGGTGGCCACTTTTGGTCCATTACTCCGCTGTCCATCCTTACACCTTCTGAGTCCATAGGAACGTATCGTCTGCTCAGGTAAACGATTGCTGGAACATTTCTACAGACAATTCATTATAAAAAAAAAAAACTTACAAGTAGTCGATTGGCAACTGATAAAAAACACTCTTGGAATTATTCACGCTGTTGCCGTTTACATTTGATTATATATTTCTTTTTTCTTCTTGATTCCTTCTTATTTTCTGTAGCTATTTTTAGATACAGAAGGTAAATCCTTTTGACTTTCCTTCTTGTGACAGATGTTCTTCGTATCATTTTGTTCTTTTTTCTTCTTGATCACTTCCCTTTCTAATAAACTTCAAACGGTAGTTTGTTGATAATTATTATTATTCTGCTTCTTCTTACTGTGATTAAAATCATTATTAAGTCGTCTTTATTTTTTTAATGTCTTGTATTAGTTGTTTACCCAATAGTCCTTTGGTTTATTTTTATTATTTTAGTATATTATCATTTTTCTTTCTTCATTTGATTTGCCTTTGTCTTTATCCAACATTTCCGTCCCTTTTTCCTCGCTGTGTCTGTATTCAGTTTATCCGTGGCCCATCACTTCATTTACCCTTGTTGTTCGGATTACTACAGTGTCCATAATGATTTCGGTTCTTGATATACCGCTCCGTATCTTGTACTGCAAGATTTCCGTTATAACATTTTCAATGGTATTGAAGCTTAGATCCATCACTTTATCATTTTGTTTATTGCACAGATGTTTCAATGACCTCTCAATTATCGATGACATCACTGATCTGGTATTATTCATTTCATTGTCTGTTATATTTAGTTTAAATATTAATTTGGTTAAGTTTTTTCTATAATTTTTTAACTCTGTTCTTTCTCTGTAATTAACGATTGTGAGATTCAATACATTAATTAAACCACTCCTAATCATATCTAATTCCTCCTGTATATTTCTGAGTTTATAGCGGTCGTGGCGTAGTGGCTAGCGTGTGGCGCTGCTACGCTGTCGGCGCGGGTTCAATTCCCGCCGGGGGCCATCTGATTTAGATACGACCGTCCCCCTCGCAAGGCAATGGCAAACCAGCGAGAGGTATCCTGCTTAGTATAAACCTTCCCCAACTATGCCGTTCGGATCCGGCGTTAAACTGTAGATCCCATATACCTGTGAGAGACTCAGTACCACACGCACCACGGGTATATGCGGGGAGGGTACTAACCAGTCGAAAGGCTGAAGGACTACGAAATTTCTGAGTTTCTTAGGACGTATTATTCTCCTTTCTTTCGTTTTCTTAATTATTTGTTCTTTACTCCCTTAATGTTAATTTCTATGTGCATCATCTTTTCTTTGTCTCTGTTACTTTTATTCTCAGATAGCGATGTATATATCTCTACTTTATTCTCTATTTCCTTACTACTCCCTTCTGTTATCGGACTTACTTGTTCCCTGTTTTGATCATTAGTTTCCTGTCGTATTGCCATTATTCGGACTCGATTATTTTGTTCATCTCGATCCAGTCTGGCATCTATTTCTGTTCTGATTTGTCAGTAGGTTTCTTCGGTTTTATCTAATCTCTGTTTGGTCTCTGTTATTTGCTTTTCTGTTTCCTCCTTATATCCATCTACCTTTTGGTTAAGCGTTTTGGTAACATTTTCTATCTTCCTCTCGAGAGTTTCCCTTAACTCCTTATTGAAATTCTCCATCTTACCCTCAATTTGTTTCAAGTCCTCTTCGTTTATTTTCTCAATTTGTTTTAAACTTTCCCTCAAGGTTTCGTTTTATTTCCTTCAGTTTTCCTCCTGTTTCCTAAAATTTTCATCTATCTTGTCAAATTTTTCGCTGAAGGTTTCATTTTGTATCCTTGAGTTTTCATCTATCTTGTCAAATTTTTCGCTCAAGGTTTCATTTTGTTTCCTTGAGTTTTCCTTATTTTTTTCTTTCATCTGTCTTATTAACTTTTCATTGTTTTGTCTGCTTTGTTCAGCCATAAATTTCATTATTTCTTGCCAATTTGGTTCTCCTCTGGCTTCCGCTTTATCGCCCGCCTGTTGCTCCTTTTCCGTGTCCATAACTACTTCAGTTTCTTCTTTATCGCCTGTCTGTTGTTCCATTTCACTGTCCGTGACTACTTCTATTTCTTGTTCCTGTCCACCTTCTTCCTTCTCCGTGTCTTCCGCCCTCTTCTTTGGCCTGCCTCTGATATGCATTTCTTAGCTTCTTACAGTTGCCGACAAAAATTAGGTTTTCCGTTGTAGTATTTACTTGCGTATTTTTCGAAATTCTTTCCTAATTGAAGCCCTCTAAGTTGAGCGCCATCTGTAACGTCCCGTGAGCTTTCACGTCTATCTGTTAATCGGTTCAATCTTTCTGTAGGTGTCTCAAACCCCACGTTTGTACGTCATTTGTAACGTCCCGTGAGTAAGTTCTATCGTCCTCTACCTATATAATTATTACGTTAGTTTAGCCCTAAGTTGTTAGCATCATTTTAACGTACAGCGAGCTTTCATCCGGACTTATAATTTCTCTAAGTGTTACGTCTTTTTGATACCCTGTCTGTTATTTTTATTTATTGTGTAACTCTTTAGTAAAAAAATAAACCATGGGATTCTTTGTTGGTTTTATATCTCCTTGCAGGTATTACAATTCAGTTATTATGGAGAGAGAGAGAGAGAGAGAGAGAGGGAGAGAGAGAGAGAGAGAGAGAGAGAGAGAGAGAGAGAGAGTGAGAGAGAGCGTTCCTCTCTTGGCGTGCAGTTTGATCGTTTTATTTAAACGCGCGTTGCATCAGCTGTTTCCAACTTGATAACCCGTTACAGGTTATGTTGTCTGTTGTACTTCATAGGCTACGATGTGTGAGCTAACTTTCTTACTCTTCTCTGTTATTCGCCTGTTTCCTGTAACAAATCTGCTATCTACAAAGAATAATACAAAGTCAATTCCCTAAAAGAAAGGTATTTATTGATTGAAATTTGTTTTATCTTCTGGAAACTATTACATCCAGTTCATCGATTTCCAGATCGACTATTATCGAAATTTCAAAATTACAACAGTTTTCGATATCTGTTTTTTTATAACACAACAGATATATTCAAATATAGTTATTAGTAAAATTAATAAGTTATTTATCTCAGAGTTATTTGGGGATTCTCTGAGCTATACGAAAGTCAGAAATGCTTAGATAATAGTATCTTACTTTACAATAATTAATATTTTATTTCTTAAAGTCTGATTCAATAAGTTCGTTTTTTAAACGCCAGAGCGCAGACTACTCGTAATCTAATCATACAGATGAAAAAACAAAAAACATAGCTGCTATTTAATTTTAATGAAGCCACGTGTTTACAGTTTTGGATTAAATAAAGAAAATTTAAAATGTTCACACCAAGTTTTCTTATAACTTGAATGATGTTGTACTGTTTCTAGTGTTCGTTACTTGTTGGTGATGTGTAATTTTTTAGTTTATTAAGGTAGGCGTTTTCACCAACGTAGTGGTAGTTCAAATTGTTTCAAGCAATCTGATGGTTGGAAAATTTTTCAATGTTCTTTGATATTCCCGCATCAATTATTTCAGTTCAATGGATGTCTCAGACGTAGTTTCTTGTACTGAATCGTTTCATTAATTTAGAATAGTGATTAGTTCAAACGGTAGCTACTAATATTTAAAAATTTGCTGGACATAATTTCTGTCATCTACACTCTTCAAAATCCAATTAACAATTGCCCATCTTGTTAACTCTGTTACTCTTAGTAACCAAGAAATTGATTAGTTTTTGTTGGCTAACCTAGGTACAGTTTTAGTAAATAGGCTAGTATTAAGATATTATTAGTTCTTCCATTTTTTTAGGAAAAATATTCCTTCATAAACTTTAACTCTATTTACATTTAATTTATATAATGTTTTTCTTCATATGATTACATAAACTTAGATACTTGCATTTTATAATTTAGTGGTTTTTAACTTAGTTTATTTCTGAGTTTTACTTCTGTAAAAGTATTACTGCCCTAGGCACTATTTTATCTGCCACCATCTCTTCACAATTTATTCTAATTAACAGTGATTAATTTCTTATATAACCCTGGATCCTTCAAACAAAAACAAAATAATCTTTTACTTACATTGATATTGCCTTTGTGGCCTAACAAAACAAAACTACAACAACTTATTACTAAACTTATTGTTTATTACTATAGTTCTGTATCTTCATCATCATTTGTGAGTGATGTCTTTCTTTGTTTATAATTTACATACATCATACTATGTTGCACTTTGTACACACTGCACTTCTACGGTAACACTTAGTACACTGATTTTAAATTCCTAAAGTGTTTTATTGTTAGGTGTAAAGATTGTACAAATGTTTCATAGTATGATACTTAATCATTCATTTCAGACTTGGGGAATGGGGTAACTACTGACCTTTTTTTATGATTATTTTACAAAATAATAATAATAGGTATTTCTTTATTTTTATTCAGTATAATGAACTGATTATGTAATGTTACATAAAGCTCCCCCACTAGAACATGTTTATTATTATTTCAGTATTAAAAATTAATTGTTTGATTCCTAATCATCCACCTTCTTTTATTATTCTTCATAATACAGTTTCATCTCTGTCTGGTTATATACCCCTTTTAGCTTTTTATTTGGAATTGACTTGATTTCATAAGTATTGTTACCCATTACCTGGGTTATTAGGTATGGCCCAGTATAAAGTAATAGTAACGTCCTTGCTATACCCTCTAGAGAACTAGGTAGTTGTCTATTTTTAATTAATACTTTATCCCCTACTTTATATTGGATAATTCTTTTCTTCTTTCCGCTTCTTTTTTATATAAAAGTTTAGCCTTATGAAGCAGCCTATTATGCATTTAAATTTTAGTATACTCAACTCTCTCTCCTGGAGGAAAATTAACTAATGATATTATTTCTCGTGGTGGTGTTCTTTTGAATATCACTTGATGAGGACTGGTCCCAATACTCAATAAAAACTTGTTCTAACGCTGTCATATTTCTATCTACTTCTATACCTGTCCTTGCTCAATTGAGCGTCTGTCTCCTATATTCCTTCTATTTCTTCCTTCATAATTCTGGAATCTGATATAATATCTTCTTAGCTGGTGTGTTATCCCTTAAATATTTAATTTCCCTAAAATTTTACCCTATCATGTGCGGTGGTTCAGTTCGGGTGGCCACTTTTGGTCCATTACTCCGCTGTCCATCCTTACACCTTCTGAGTCCAGAGGAACGTATCGTCTGCTCAGGTAAACGATTGCTGGAACATTTCTACAGACAATTCATTATAAAAAAAAAAAAACTTACAAGTAGTCGATTGGCAACTGATAAAAAACACTCTTGGAATTATTCACGCTGTTGCCGTTTACATTTGATTATATATTTCTTTTTTCTTCTTGATTCCTTCTTATTTTCTGTAGCTATTTTTAGATACAGAAGGTAAATCCTTTTGACTTTCCTTCTTGTGACAGATGTTCTTCGTATCATTTTGTTCTTTCTTCTTCTTGATCACTTCCCTTTCTAATAAACTTCAAACGGTAGTTTGTTGATAATTATTATTATTTAGCTTCTTCTTACTGTGATTAAAATCATTATTAAGTCGTCTTTATTTTTTTAATGTCTTGTATTAGTTGTTTACCCAATAGCCCTTTGGTTTATTTAATTATTTTAGTATATTATCATTTTTCTTTCTTCATTTGATTTGCCTTTGTCTTTATCCAACATTTCCGTCCCTTTTTCCTCGCTGTGTCTGTATTCAGTTTATCCGTGGCCCATCACTTCATTTACCCTTGTTGTTCGGATTACTACAGTGTCCATAATGATTTCGGTTCTTGATATACCGCTCCGTATCTTGTACTGCAAGATTTCCGTTATAACATTTTCAATGGTATTGAAGCTTAGATCCATCACTTTATCATTTTGTTTATTGCACAGATGTTTCAATGACCTCTCAATTATCGATGACATCACTGATCTGGTATTATTCATTTCATTGTCTGTTATATTTAGTTTAAATATTAATTTGGTTAAGTTTTTCTATAATTTTTTAACTCTGTTCTTTCTCTGTAATTAACGATTGTGAGATTCAATACATTAATTAAACCACTCCTAATCATATCTAATTCCTCCTGTATATTTCTGAGTTTATAGCGGTCGTGGCGTAGTGGCTAGCGTGTGGCGCTGCTACGCTGTCGGCGCGGGTTCAATTCCCGCCGGGGGCCATCTGATTTAGATACGACCGTCCCCCTCGCAAGGCAATGGCAAACCAGCGAGAGGTATCCTGCTTAGTATAAACCTTCCCCAACTATGCCGTTCGGATCCGGCGTTAAACTGTAGATCCCATATACCTGTGAGAGACTCAGTACCACACGCACCACGGGTATATGCGGGGAGGGTACTAACCAGTCGAAAGGCTGAAGGACTACGAAATTTCTGAGTTTCTTAGGACGTATTATTCTCCTTTCTTTCGTTTTCTTAATTATTTGTTTCTTTACTCCCTTAATGTTAATTTCTATGTGCATCATCTTTTCTTTGTCTCTGTTACTTTTATTCTCAGATAGCGATGTATATATCTCTACTTTATTCTCTATTTCCTTACTACTCCCTTCTGTTATCGGACTTACTTGTTCCCTGTTTTGATCATTAGTTTCCTGTCGTATTGCCATTATTCGGACTCGATTATTTTGTTCATCTCGATCCAGTCTGGCATCTATTTCTGTTCTGATTTGTCAGTAGGTTTCTTCGGTTTTATCTAATCTCTGTTTGGTCTCTGTTATTTGCTTTTCTGTTTCCTCCTTATATCCATCTACCTTTTGGTTAAGCGTTTTGGTAACATTTTCTATCTTCCTCTCGAGAGTTTCCCTTAACTCCTTATTGAAATTCTCCATCTTACCCTCAATTTGTTTCAAGTCCTCTTCGTTTATTTTCTCAATTTGTTTTAAACTTTCCCTCAAGGTTTCGTTTTATTTCCTTCAGTTTTCCTCCTGTTTCCTAAAATTTTCATCTATCTTGTTCAAATTTTTCGCTGAAGGTTTCATTTTGTATCCTTGAGTTTTCATCTATCTTGTCAAATTTTTCGCTCAAGGTTTCATTTTGTTTCCTTGAGTTTTCCTTATTTTTTTCTTTCATCTGTCTTATTAACTTTTCATTGTTTTGTCTGCTTTGTTCAGCCATAAATTTCATTATTTCTTGCCAATTTGGTTCTCCTCTGGCTTCCGCTTTATCGCCCGCCTGTTGCTCCTTTTCCGTGTCCATAACTACTTCAGTTTCTTCTTTATCGCCTGTCTGTTGTTCCATTTCACTGTCCGTGACTACTTCTATTTCTTGTTCCTGTCCACCTTCTTCCTTCTCCGTGTCTTCCGCCCTCTTCTTTGGCCTGCCTCTGATATGCATTTCTTAGCTTCTTACAGTTGCCGACAAAAATTAGGTTTTCCGTTGTAGTATTTACTTGCGTATTTTTCGAAATTCTTTCCTAATTGAAGCCCTCTAAGTTGAGCGCCATCTGTAACGTCCCGTGAGCTTTCACGTCTATCTGTTAATCGGTTCAATCTTTCTGTAGGTGTCTCAAACCCCACGTTTGTACGTCATTTGTAACGTCCCGTGAGTAAGTTCTATCGTCCTCTACCTATATAATTATTACGTTAGTTTAGCCCTAAGTTGTTAGCATCATTTTTAACGTACAGCGAGCTTTCATCCGGACTTATAATTTCTCTAAGTGTTACGTCTTTTTGATACCCTGTCTGTTATTTTTATTTATTGTGTAACTCTTTAGTAAAAAAATAAACATGGGATTCTTTGTTGGTTTTATACCTCCTTGCAAGTATTACAATTCAGTTATTATGGAGAGAGAGAGAGAGAGAGAGAGAGAGAGAGAGAGAGAGAGAGAGAGAGAGAGAGAGAGGGGGAGAGAGAGAGAGAGAGAGAGAGAGAGAGAGAGAGAGAGAGAGAGAGAGAGAGAGAGAGAGGGAGAGTGATTTCCTCTCTTGGCGTGCGGTTTGATCGTTTTATTTAAACGCGCGTTGCATCAGCTGTTTTCAATTGATAACCAGTTACAGGTTATGTTGGCTGTTGTACTTCATAGGCTACGATGTGTGAGCTAACTTTCTTACTCTTCTCTGTTATTCGCCTGTTTCCTGTAACAAATCTGCTATCTACAAAGAATAATACATAGTCAATTCCCTAAAAGAAAGGTATTTATTGATTGAAATTTATTTTATTTTCTGGAAACTATTACATCCAGTTCATCGATTTCCAGATCGACTATTCTCGAAATTTCGAAATTACAACAGTTTTCGATATCTGTTTTTTTTTATAACACAACAGATATATTCAAATATAGTTATTAGTAAAATTAATAAGTTACTTTTCTCAGAGTTACTTGGGGATTATTTGAGCTATACGAAAGTCAGAAATGCTTAGATAATAGTATCATACTTTACAATAATTAGTATTTTATTTCTTAAAGTCTGATTCAATAAGTTCGTTTTTTAAACGCCAGAGCGCAGACTACTCGTAATCATACAGATGGAAAAACAAAAATCATAGCTGCTATTTAATTTTAATGAAGCCACGTGTTTACAGTTTTGCATTAAATAAAGAAAATTTAAATGTTCACACCACGTTTTCTTATAACTTGAATGATGTTGTACTGTTTCTAGTGTTCGTTACTTGTTGGTGATGTGTAATTTTTTAGTTTATTAAGGTAGGCGTTCTCACCAACGTAGTGGTGGTTCAAATTGTTTCAAGCAATCTGATGGTTGGAAAATTTTTCAATGTTCTTTGATATTCCCGCATCAATTATTTTAGTTCAATGGATGCCTCAGACGTAGTTTCTTGTGCTGAATCGTTTCATTAATTTAGAATAGTGATTAGTTCAAACGGTAGCTACTAATTTTTAAAAATTTGCTGGACATTATTTCTGTCATCTACACTCTTGAAAATCAAATTTTACAATTACCCATCTTGTTAACTCTGTTACTCTTAGTAACCAAGAAATTGATTAGTTTTTATTGGCTAACCTAGGTACAGTTTTAGTAAATAGGTTAGTATTAAGATATTATTAGTTCTTCCATTTTTTTTAGGAAAAATACTCCTTCATAAACTTTAAATCTAATTATATTTAATTTATATAATGTTTTTCTTCATATGATTACATAAACTTAGATACTTGCAATTTATAATTTAGTGGTTTTTTAACTTAGTATATTTCTGAGTTTTACTTCTGTAAAAGTATTACTGCCCTAGGCACTATTTTATCTGCCACCATCTCTTCACAATTTATTCTAATTAACAGTGATTAATTTCTTATATAACCCTGGATCCTTCAAACATAAACAAAATAATCTTTTACTTACATTGATATTGCCTTTGTGGCCTAACAACACAAAACTACAACAACTTATTACTAAACTTATTGTTAAATTCCTAAAGTGTTTTATTGTTAGGTGTAAAGATTGTACAAATGTTTCGTAGTATGATCATTGATTTCAGACTTGGAGAATGGGGTAACTACTGACTTTTTTTATTATTATTTTACAAAATAATAATAATAATAGGTATTTCTTTATTTTTATTCAGTATTATGAACTGATTATGTAATGTTACATAATGCTCCCCCACTAGAACATGTCTATTTTTATTTCAGTATTAAAAATTAAAAAATTAATTGTTTGATTCCTAATCATCCAACTTCTTTTATTATTTTTCATAATACAGTTTCATCTCTGTCTGGTTATATACCCCTTTTAGCTTTTTATTTAGAATTGACTTGATTTCATAGGTATTGTTTCCCATTACCTGGGTTATTAGGTATGGCCCAGTATAAAGTAATAGTAACTTCCTTGCTATACCCTCTATAGAACTAGGTAGTTGTCTATTTTTAATTAATACTTTATCCCCTACTTTATATTGGAAAATTCTTTTCTTCTTTCCGTTTCTTTTTTATATAAAAGTTTAGCCTTATGAAGCAGCCTATTATGCATTTCAATTTTAGTACACTCAAATCTCTCCTGGAGGAAAATTAACTAATGATATTATTTCTCGTGGTGGTGTTCTTTTGAACATCACTTGATGAGGACTGGTCCCAATATTCAATAAAAACTTGTTCTAACGCTGTCATATTTCTATCTACTTCTATACCTGTCCTTGCTCAATTGAGCGTCTGTCTCCTATATTCCTTCTATTTTCTTCCTTCATAATTCTGTAATCTGATATAATATCTTCTTAGCTGGTGTGTTATCCCTTAAATATTTAATTTCCCTATCATGTGCGGTGGTTCAGTTCGGGTGACCACTTTTGGGTCCATTACTCCGCTGTCCATCCTTACACCTTCTGAGTCCAGAGGAACGTATCGTCTGATCAGGTAAACGATTGCTGGAACATTTCTACAGACAATTCATTATAAAAAAAAAAACTTACAAGTAGTCGATTGGCGACTGATAAAAGACACTCTTGGAATTATTCACGCTGTTGCCGTTTACATTTGATTATATATTTCTTTTTTCTTCTTGATTCCTTCTTATTTTCTGTAGCTATTTTTAGATACAGAAGGTAAATCCTTTTGACTTTCCTTCTTGTGACAGATTTTCTTCGTATCATTTTGTTCTTTTTTCTTCTTGATCACTTCCCTTTCTAGTAAACTTCAAACGGTAGTTTGTTGATAATTATTATTATTCTGCTTCTTCTTACTGTGATTAAAATCATTATTAAGTCGTCTTTATTTTTTTAATGTCTTGTATTAGTTGTTTACCCAATAGTCCTTTGGTTTATTTTTATTATTTTAGTATATTATCATTTTTCTTTCTTCATTTGATTTGCCTTTGTCTTTATCCAAGATTTCCGTCCCTTTTTCCTCGCTGTGTCTGTATTCAGTTTATCCGTGGCCCATCACTTCATTTACCCTTGTTGTTCGGATTACTACATTGTCCATAATGATTTCGGTTCTTGATATACCGCTCCGTATCTTGTACTGCAAGATTTCCGTTATAACATGTTCAATGGTATTGAAGCTTAGATCCATCACTTTATCATTTTGTTTATTGCACAGATGTTTCAATGACCTCTCAATTATCGATGACATCACTGATCTGGTATTATTCATTTCATTTTCTGTTATATTTAATTTAAATATTAATTTGGTTAAGTTTTCTATAATTTTTTAACTCTGTTCTTTCTCTGTAATTAACGATTGTGAGATTAAATACATTAATTAAACCACTCCTAATCATATCTAATTCCTCCTGTATATTTCTGAGTTTGTAGCGGTCGTGGCGTAGTGGCTAGCGTGTGGCGCTGCTACGCTGTCGGCGCGGGTTCATTTCCCGCCGGGGGCCATCTGATTTAGATACGACCGTTCCCCCTCGCAAGGCAATGGCAAACCAACGAGAGGTATCCTGCTTAGTATAAACCTTCCCCAACTATGCCGTTCGGATCCGGCGTTAAACTGTAGGTCCTATATACCTGTGAGGGACTCAGTACCACACGCACCACGGGTATATGCGGGGAGGGTACTAACCAGTCGAAAGGCTGAAGGACTACGACATTTCTGAGTTTCTTAGGACGTATTATTCTCCTTTCTTTCGTTTTCTTAATTATTTGTTTCTTTACTCCCTTAATGTTAATTTCTATGTGCATCATCTTTTCTTTGTCTCTGTTACTTTTATTCTCAGATAGCGATGTATTTATCTCTACTTTATTCTCTATTTCCTTACTACTCCCTTCTGTTATCGGACTTACTTGTTCCCTGTTTTGATCGTTAGTTTCCTGTCGTATTGCCATTATTCGGACTCGATTATTTTGTTCATCTCGATCCAGTCTGGCATCTATTTCTGTTCTGATTTGTCCGATGGTTTCTTCGGTTTTATCTAATCTCTGTTTGGTCTCTGTTATTTGCTTTTCTGTTTCCTCCTTATATCCATCTACCTTTTGGTTAAGCGTTTTGGTAACATTTCCTATCTTCCTCTCGAGAGGTTCCCTTAACTCCTTATTGAAATTCTCCATCTTACCCTCAATTTGTTTCAAGTCCTCTTCGTTTATTTTCTCAGTTTGTTTTAAACTTTCCCTCAAGGTTTCGTTTTATTTCCTTCAATTTTCCTCCTGTTTCCTAAAATTTTCATCTATCTTGTCAAATTTTTCGCTGAAGGTTTCATTTTGTTTCCTTGAGTTTTCATCTATCTTGTCAAATTTTTCGCTAAAGTTTTCATTTTGTTTCCTTCAGTTTTCATCTATCTTGTCATATTTTTCGCTCAAGGTTTCATTTTGTTTCCTTGAGTTTTCCTTATTTTTTTCTTTCATCTGTCTTATTAACTTTTCATTGTTTTGTCTGCTTTGTTCAGCCATAAATTTCATTATTTCTTGCCAATTTGGTTCTCCTCTGGCTTCCGCTTTGTCGCCCGCCTGTTGCTCCTTTTCCGTGTCCATAACTACTTCAGTTTCTTCTTTATCGCCTGTCTGTTATTCCATTTCACTGTCCGTGACTACTTCTATTTCTTGTTCCTGTTCACCTTCTTCCTTCTCCGTGTCTTCTGCCCTCTTCTTTGGCCTGCCTCTGATATGCATTTCTTAGCTTCTTACATTTGCCGACAAAAATTAGGTTTTTCGTTGTAGTATTTACTTGCGTATTTTCCGAAATTCTTTCCTAATTGAAGCCCTCTAAGTTGAGCGCCATCTGTAACGTCCCGTGAGCTTTCACGTCTATCTGTTAATCGGTTCAATCTTTCTGTAGGTGTCTCAAACCCCACGTTTGTACGTCATTTGTAACGTCCCGTGAGTAAGTTCTATCGTCCTCTACCTATATAATTATTACGTTAGTTTAGCCCTAAGTTGTTAGCATCATTTTTAACGTACAGCGAGCTTTCATCCGGACTTGTAATTTCTCTCAGTGTTACGTCTTTTTGATACCCTGTCTGTGTTATTTTTATTTATTGTGTAACTCTTTAGTAAAAAAATAAACCATGGGATTCTTTTTTGGTTTTATATCTCCTTGCAGGTATTACAATTCAGTTATTATGGAGAGAGAGAGAGAGAGAGAGAGAGAGAGAGAGAGAGAGAAAGTTCCTCTCTTGGCGTGTGGTTTGATCGTTTTATTTAAACGCGCGTTGCATCAGCTGTTTTCAATTTGATAACCAGTTACAGGTTATGTTGGCTGTTGTACTTCATAGGCTACGATGTGTGAGCTAATTTTCTTACTCTTCTCTGTTATTCGCCTGTTTCCTGTAACAAATCTGCTATCTACAAAGAATAATACAAAGTCAATTCCCTAAAAGAAAGGTATTTATTGATTGAAATTTGTTTTATTTTCTGGAAACTATTACATCCAGTTCATCGATTTCCAGATCGACTATTACCGAAATTTCGAAATTACAACAGTTTTCGATATCTGTTTTTTTTTATAACACAACAGATATATTCAAATATAGTTATTAGTAAAATTAATAAGTTATTTATCTCAGAGTTATTTGGGGATCCTTTGAGCTATACGAAAGTCAGAAATGCTTAGAAAATAGTATCATACTTTACAATAATTAATATTTTATTTCTTAAAGTCTGATTCAATAAGTTTGTTTTTTAAACGCCAGAGCGCAGACTACTCGTAATCATACAGATGGAAAAACAAAAAACATAGCTGCTATTTAATTTTAATGAAGCCACGTGTTTACAGTTTTGGATTAAATATACAAAATTTAAAATGTTCACACCAAGTTTTCTTATAACTTGAATAATGTTGTACTGTTTCTAGTGTTCGTTACTTGTTGGTGATGTGTAATTTTTTAGTTTATTAAGGTAGGCGTTTTCACCAACGTAGTGGTAGTTCAAATTGGTTCAAGCAATCTGATGGTTGGAAAATTTTTCAATGTTCTTTGATATTCCCGCATCAATTATTTTAGTTCAATGGGTGTCTCAGACGTAGTTTCTTGTGCTGAATCGTTTCATTAATTTAGAATAATGATTAGTTCAAACGGTAGCTACTAATTTTTAAAAATTTGCTGGACATTATTTCTGTCATCTACACTCTTGAAAATCAAATTTAACAATTACCCATCTTGTTAACTCTGTTACTCTTAGTAACCAAGAAATTGATTAGTTTTTATTGGCTAACCTAGGTACAGTTTTAGTAAATAGGCTAGTATTAAGATATTATTAGTTCTTCCATTTTTTTTAGGAAAAATACTCCTTCATAAACTTTAAATCTAGTTATATTTAATTTATATAATGTTTTTCTTCATATGATTACATAAACTTAGATACTTGCAATTTATAATTTAGTGGTTTTTTAACTTAGTATATTTCTGAGTTTTACTTCTGTAAAAGTATTACTGCCCTAGGCACTATTTTATCTGCCACCATCTCTTCACAATTTATTCTAATTAACAGTGATTAATTTCTTATATAACCCTGGATCCTTCAAACATAAACAAAATAACCTTTTACTTACATTGATATTGCCTTTGTGGCCTAACAACACAAAACTACAACAACTTATTACTAAACTTATTGTTAAATTCCTAAAGTGTTTTATTGTTAGGTGTAAAGATTGTACAAATGTTTCGTAGTATGATCATTGATTTCAGACTTGGAGAATGGGGTAACTACTGACCTTTTTTTATTATTATTTTACAAAATAATAATAATAATAGGTATTTCTTTATTTTTATTCAGTATTATGAACTGATTATGTAATGTTACATAATGCTCCCCCACTAGAACATGTCTATTTTTATTTCAGTATTAAAAATTAAAAAATTAATTGTTTGATTCCTAATCATCCAACTTCTTTTATTATTTTTCATAATACAGTTTCATCTCTGTCTGGTTATATACCCCTTTTAGCTTTTTATTTAGAATTGACTTGATTTCATAGGTATTGTTTCCCATTACCTGGGTTATTAGGTATGGCCCAGTATAAAGTAATAGTAACTTCCTTGCTATACCCTCTATAGAACTAGGTAGTTGTCTATTTTTAATTAATACTTTATCCCCTACTTTATATTGGAAAATTCTTTTCTTCTTTCCGTTTCTTTTTTATATAAAAGTTTAGCCTTATGAAGCAGCCTATTATGCATTTCAATTTTAGTACACTCAAATCTCTCCTGGAGGAAAATTAACTAATGATATTATTTCTCGTGGTGGTGTTCTTTTGAACATCACTTGATGAGGACTGGTCCCAATATTCAATAAAAACTTGTTCTAACGCTGTCATATTTCTATCTACTTCTATACCTGTCCTTGCTCAATTGAGCGTCTGTCTCCTATATTCCTTCTATTTTCTTCCTTCATAATTCTGTAATCTGATATAATATCTTCTTAGCTGGTGTGTTATCCCTTAAATATTTAATTTCCCTATCATGTGCGGTGGTTCAGTTCGGGTGACCACTTTTGGGTCCATTACTCCGCTGTCCATCCTTACACCTTCTGAGTCCAGAGGAACGTATCGTCTGATCAGGTAAACGATTGCTGGAACATTTCTACAGACAATTCATTATAAAAAAAAAAAAACTTACAAGTAGTCGATTGGCGACTGATAAAAGACACTCTTGGAATTATTCACGCTGTTGCCGTTTACATTTGATTATATATTTCTTTTTTCTTCTTGATTCCTTCTTATTTTCTGTAGCTATTTTTAGATACAGAAGGTAAATCCTTTTGACTTTCCTTCTTGTGACAGATTTTCTTCGTATCATTTTGTTCTTTTTTCTTCTTGATCACTTCCCTTTCTAGTAAACTTCAAACGGTAGTTTGTTGATAATTATTATTATTCTGCTTCTTCTTACTGTGATTAAAATCATTATTAAGTCGTCTTTATTTTTTTAATGTCTTGTATTAGTTGTTTACCCAATAGTCCTTTGGTTTATTTTTATTATTTTAGTATATTATCATTTTTCTTTCTTCATTTGATTTGCCTTTGTCTTTATCCAAGATTTCCGTCCCTTTTTCCTCGCTGTGTCTGTATTCAGTTTATCCGTGGCCCATCACTTCATTTACCCTTGTTGTTCGGATTACTACATTGTCCATAATGATTTCGGTTCTTGATATACCGCTCCGTATCTTGTACTGCAAGATTTCCGTTATAACATGTTCAATGGTATTGAAGCTTAGATCCATCACTTTATCATTTTGTTTATTGCACAGATGTTTCAATGACCTCTCAATTATCGATGACATCACTGATCTGGTATTATTCATTTCATTTTCTGTTATATTTAATTTAAATATTAATTTGGTTAAGTTTTTCTATAATTTTTTAACTCTGTTCTTTCTCTGTAATTAACGATTGTGAGATTAAATACATTAATTAAACCACTCCTAATCATATCTAATTCCTCCTGTATATTTCTGAGTTTGTAGCGGTCGTGGCGTAGTGGCTAGCGTGTGGCGCTGCTACGCTGTCGGCGCGGGTTCATTTCCCGCCGGGGGCCATCTGATTTAGATACGACCGTTCCCCCTCGCAAGGCAATGGCAAACCAGCGAGAGGTATCCTGCTTAGTATAAACCTTCCCCAACTATGCCGTTCGGATCCGGCGTTAAACTGTAGGTCCTATATACCTGTGAGGGACTCAGTACCACACGCACCACGGGTATATGCGGGGAGGGTACTAACCAGTCGAAAGGCTGAAGGACTACGAAATTTCTGAGTTTCTTAGGACGTATTATTCTCCTTTCTTTCGTTTTCTTAATTATTTGTTTCTTTACTCCCTTAATGTTAATTTCTATGTGCATCATCTTTTCTTTGTCTCTGTTACTTTTATTCTCAGATAGCGATGTATTTATCTCTACTTTATTCTCTATTTCCTTACTACTCCCTTCTGTTATCGGACTTACTTGTTCCCTGTTTTGATCGTTAGTTTCCTGTCGTATTGCCATTATTCGGACTCGATTATTTTGTTCATCTCGATCCAGTCTGGCATCTATTTCTGTTCTGATTTGTCCGATGGTTTCTTCGGTTTTATCTAATCTCTGTTTGGTCTCTGTTATTTGCTTTTCTGTTTCCTCCTTATATCCATCTACCTTTTGGTTAAGCGTTTTGGTAACATTTCCTATCTTCCTCTCGAGAGGTTCCCTTAACTCCTTATTGAAATTCTCCATCTTACCCTCAATTTGTTTCAAGTCCTCTTCGTTTATTTTCTCAGTTTGTTTTAAACTTTCCCTCAAGGTTTCGTTTTATTTCCTTCAATTTTCCTCCTGTTTCCTAAAATTTTCATCTATCTTGTCAAATTTTTCGCTGAAGGTTTCATTTTGTTTCCTTGAGTTTTCATCTATCTTGTCAAATTTTTCGCTAAAGTTTTCATTTTGTTTCCTTCAGTTTTCATCTATCTTGTCATATTTTTCGCTCAAGGTTTCATTTTGTTTCCTTGAGTTTTCCTTATTTTTTTCTTTCATCTGTCTTATTAACTTTTCATTGTTTTGTCTGCTTTGTTCAGCCATAAATTTCATTATTTCTTGCCAATTTGGTTCTCCTCTGGCTTCCGCTTTGTCGCCCGCCTGTTGCTCCTTTTCCGTGTCCATAACTACTTCAGTTTCTTCTTTATCGCCTGTCTGTTATTCCATTTCACTGTCCGTGACTACTTCTATTTCTTGTTCCTGTTCACCTTCTTCCTTCTCCGTGTCTTCTGCCCTCTTCTTTGGCCTGCCTCTGATATGCATTTCTTAGCTTCTTACAGTTGCCGACAAAAATTAGGTTTTTCGTTGTAGTATTTACTTGCGTATTTTCCGAAATTCTTTCCTAATTGAAGCCCTCTAAGTTGAGCGCCATCTGTAACGTCCCGTGAGCTTTCACGTCTATCTGTTAATCGGTTCAATCTTTCTGTAGGTGTCTCAAACCCCACGTTTGTACGTCATTTGTAACGTCCCGTGAGTAAGTTCTATCGTCCTCTACCTATATAATTATTACGTTAGTTTAGCCCTAAGTTGTTAGCATCATTTTTAACGTACAGCGAGCTTTCATCCGGACTTGTAATTTCTCTCAGTGTTACGTCTTTTTGATACCCTGTCTGTGTTATTTTTATTTATTGTGTAACTCTTTAGTAAAAAAATAAACCATGGGATTCTTTTTTGGTTTTATATCTCCTTGCAGGTATTACAATTCAGTTATTATGGAGAGAGAGAGAGAGAGAGAGAGAGAGAGAGAGAGAGAGAGAAAGTTCCTCTCTTGGCGTGTGGTTTGATCGTTTTATTTAAACGCGCGTTGCATCAGCTGTTTTCAATTTGATAACCAGTTACAGGTTATGTTGGCTGTTGTACTTCATAGGCTACGATGTGTGAGCTAATTTTCTTACTCTTCTCTGTTATTCGCCTGTTTCCTGTAACAAATCTGCTATCTACAAAGAATAATACAAAGTCAATTCCCTAAAAGAAAGGTATTTATTGATTGAAATTTGTTTTATTTTCTGGAAACTATTACATCCAGTTCATCGATTTCCAGATCGACTATTACCGAAATTTCGAAATTACAACAGTTTTCGATATCTGTTTTTTTTTATAACACAACAGATATATTCAAATATAGTTATTAGTAAAATTAATAAGTTATTTATCTCAGAGTTATTTGGGGATCCTTTGAGCTATACGAAAGTCAGAAATGCTTAGAAAATAGTATCATACTTTACAATAATTAATATTTTATTTCTTAAAGTCTGATTCAATAAGTTCGTTTTTTAAACGCCAGAGCGCAGACTACTCGTAATCATACAGATGGAAAAACAAAAAACATAGCTGCTATTTAATTTTAATGAAGCCACGTGTTTACAGTTTTGGATTAAATATAGAAAATTTAAAATGTTCACACCAAGTTTTCTTATAACTTGAATAATGTTGTACTGTTTCTAGTGTTCGTTACTTGTTGGTGATGTGTAATTTTTTAGTTTATTAAGGTAGGCGTTTTCACCAACGTAGTGGTAGTTCAAATTGTTTCAAGCAATCTGATGGTTGGAAAATTTTTCAATGTTCTTTGATATTCCCGCATCAATTATTTTAGTTCAATGGGTGTCTCAGACGTAGTTTCTTGTGCTGAATCGTTTCATTAATTTAGAATAATGATTAGTTCAAACGGTAGCTACTAATTTTTAAAAATTTGCTGGACATTATTTCTGTCATCTACACTCTTGAAAATCAAATTTAACAATTACCCATCTTGTTAACTCTGTTACTCTTAGTAACCAAGAAATTGATTAGTTTTTATTGGCTAACCTAGGTACAGTTTTAGTAAATAGGCTAGTATTAAGATATTATTAGTTCTTCCATTTTTTTTAGGAAAAATACTCCTTCATAAACTTTAAATCTAGTTATATTTAATTTATATAATGTTTTTCTTCATATGATTACATAAACTTAGATACTTGCAATTTATAATTTAGTGGTTTTTTAACTTAGTATATTTCTGAGTTTTACTTCTGTAAAAGTATTACTGCCCTAGGCACTATTTTATCTGCCACCATCTCTTCACAATTTATTCTAATTAACAGTGATTAATTTCTTATATAACCCTGGATCCTTCAAACATAAACAAAATAACCTTTTACTTACATTGATATTGCCTTTGTGGCCTAACAACACAAAACTACAACAACTTATTACTAAACTTATTGTTAAATTCCTAAAGTGTTTTATTGTTAGGTGTAAAGATTGTACAAATGTTTCGTAGTATGATCATTGATTTCAGACTTGGAGAATGGGGTAACTACTGACCTTTTTTTATTATTATTTTACAAAATAATAATAATAATAGGTATTTCTTTATTTTTATTCAGTATTATGAACTGATTATGTAATGTTACATAATGCTCCCCCACTAGAACATGTCTATTTTTATTTCAGTATTAAAAATTAAAAAATTAATTGTTTGATTCCTAATCATCCAACTTCTTTTATTATTTTTCATAATACAGTTTCATCTCTGTCTGGTTATATACCCCTTTTAGCTTTTTATTTAGAATTGACTTGATTTCATAGGTATTGTTTCCCATTACCTGGGTTATTAGGTATGGCCCAGTATAAAGTAATAGTAACTTCCTTGCTATACCCTCTATAGAACTAGGTAGTTGTCTATTTTTAATTAATACTTTATCCCCTACTTTATATTGGAAAATTCTTTTCTTCTTTCCGTTTCTTTTTTATATAAAAGTTTAGCCTTATGAAGCAGCCTATTATGCATTTCAATTTTAGTACACTCAAATCTCTCCTGGAGGAAAATTAACTAATGATATTATTTCTCGTGGTGGTGTTCTTTTGAACATCACTTGATGAGGACTGGTCCCAATATTCAATAAAAACTTGTTCTAACGCTGTCATATTTCTATCTACTTCTATACCTGTCCTTGCTCAATTGAGCGTCTGTCTCCTATATTCCTTCTATTTTCTTCCTTCATAATTCTGTAATCTGATATAATATCTTCTTAGCTGGTGTGTTATCCCTTAAATATTTAATTTCCCTATCATGTGCGGTGGTTCAGTTCGGGTGACCACTTTTGGGTCCATTACTCCGCTGTCCATCCTTACACCTTCTGAGTCCAGAGGAACGTATCGTCTGATCAGGTAAACGATTGCTGGAACATTTCTACAGACAATTCATTATAAAAAAAAAAAAACTTACAAGTAGTCGATTGGCGACTGATAAAAGACACTCTTGGAATTATTCACGCTGTTGCCGTTTACATTTGATTATATATTTCTTTTTTCTTCTTGATTCCTTCTTATTTTCTGTAGCTATTTTTAGATACAGAAGGTAAATCCTTTTGACTTTCCTTCTTGTGACAGATTTTCTTCGTATCATTTTGTTCTTTTTTCTTCTTGATCACTTCCCTTTCTAGTAAACTTCAAACGGTAGTTTGTTGATAATTATTATTATTCTGCTTCTTCTTACTGTGATTAAAATCATTATTAAGTCGTCTTTATTTTTTTAATGTCTTGTATTAGTTGTTTACCCAATAGTCCTTTGGTTTATTTTTATTATTTTAGTATATTATCATTTTTCTTTCTTCATTTGATTTGCCTTTGTCTTTATCCAAGATTTCCGTCCCTTTTTCCTCGCTGTGTCTGTATTCAGTTTATCCGTGGCCCATCACTTCATTTACCCTTGTTGTTCGGATTACTACATTGTCCATAATGATTTCGGTTCTTGATATACCGCTCCGTATCTTGTACTGCAAGATTTCCGTTATAACATGTTCAATGGTATTGAAGCTTAGATCCATCACTTTATCATTTTGTTTATTGCACAGATGTTTCAATGACCTCTCAATTATCGATGACATCACTGATCTGGTATTATTCATTTCATTTTCTGTTATATTTAATTTAAATATTAATTTGGTTAAGTTTTTCTATAATTTTTTAACTCTGTTCTTTCTCTGTAATTAACGATTGTGAGATTAAATACATTAATTAAACCACTCCTAATCATATCTAATTCCTCCTGTATATTTCTGAGTTTGTAGCGGTCGTGGCGTAGTGGCTAGCGTGTGGCGCTGCTACGCTGTCGGCGCGGGTTCATTTCCCGCCGGGGGCCATCTGATTTAGATACGACCGTTCCCCCTCGCAAGGCAATGGCAAACCAACGAGAGGTATCCTGCTTAGTATAAACCTTCCCCAACTATGCCGTTCGGATCCGGCGTTAAACTGTAGGTCCTATATACCTGTGAGGGACTCAGTACCACACGCACCACGGGTATATGCGGGGAGGGTACTAACCAGTCGAAAGGCTGAAGGACTACGAAATTTCTGAGTTTCTTAGGACGTATTATTCTCCTTTCTTTCGTTTTCTTAATTATTTGTTTCTTTACTCCCTTAATGTTAATTTCTATGTGCATCATCTTTTCTTTGTCTCTGTTACTTTTATTCTCAGATAGCGATGTATTTATCTCTACTTTATTTTCTATTTCCTTACTACTCCCTTCTGTTATCGGACTTACTTGTTCCCTGTTTTGATCGTTAGTTTCCTGTCGTATTGCCATTATTCGGACTCGATTATTTTGTTCATCTCGATCCAGTCTGGCATCTATTTCTGTTCTGATTTGTCCGATGGTTTCTTCGGTTTTATCTAATCACTGTTTGGTCTCTGTTATTTGCTTTTCTGTTTCCTCCTTATATCCATCTACCTTTTGGTTAAGCGTTTTGGTAACATTTCCTATCTTCCTCTCGAGAGGTTCCCTTAACTCCTTATTGAAATTCTCCATCTTACCCTCAATTTGTTTCAAGTCCTCTTCGTTTATTTTCTCAGTTTGTTTTAAACTTTCCCTCAAGGTTTCGTTTTATTTCCTTCAATTTTCCTCCTGTTTCCTAAAATTTTCATCTATCTTGTCAAATTTTTCGCTGAAGGTTTCATTTTGTTTCCTTGAGTTTTCATCTATCTTGTCAAATTTTTCGCTAAAGTTTTCATTTTGTTTCCTTCAGTTTTCATCTATCTTGTCATATTTTTCGCTCAAGGTTTCATTTTGTTTCCTTGAGTTTTCCTTATTTTTTTCTTTCATCTGTCTTATTAACTTTTCATTGTTTTGTCTGCTTTGTTCAGCCATAAATTTCATTATTTCTTGCCAATTTGGTTCTCCTCTGGCTTCCGCTTTGTCGCCCGCCTGTTGCTCCTTTTCCGTGTCCATAACTACTTCAGTTTCTTCTTTATCGCCTGTCTGTTATTCCATTTCACTGTCCGTGACTACTTCTATTTCTTGTTCCTGTTCACCTTCTTCCTTCTCCGTGTCTTCTGCCCTCTTCTTTGGCCTGCCTCTGATATGCATTTCTTAGCTTCTTACAGTTGCCGACAAAAATTAGGTTTTTCGTTGTAGTATTTACTTGCGTATTTTCCGAAATTCTTTCCTAATTGAAGCCCTCTAAGTTGAGCGCCATCTGTAACGTCCCGTGAGCTTTCACGTCTATCTGTTAATCGGTTCAATCTTTCTGTAGGTGTCTCAAACCCCACGTTTGTACGTCATTTGTAACGTCCCGTGAGTAAGTTCTATCGTCCTCTACCTATATAATTATTACGTTAGTTTAGCCCTAAGTTGTTAGCATCATTTTTAACGTACAGCGAGCTTTCATCCGGACTTGTAATTTCTCTCAGTGTTACGTCTTTTTGATACCGTGTCTGTGTTATTTTTATTTATTGTGTAACTCTTTAGTAAAAAAATAAACCATGGGATTCTTTTTTGGTTTTATATCTCCTTGCAGGTATTACAATTCAGTTATTATGGAGAGAGAGAGAGAGAGAGAGAGAGAGAGAGAGAAAGTTCCTCTCTTGGCGTGTGGTTTGATCGTTTTATTTAAACGCGCGTTGCATCAGCTGTTTTCAATTTGATAACCAGTTACAGGTTATGTTGGCTGTTGTACTTCATAGGCTACGATGTGTGAGCTAATTTTCTTACTCTTCTCTGTTATTCGCCTGTTTCCTGTAACAAATCTGCTATCTACAAAGAATAATACAAAGTCAATTCCCTAAAAGAAAGGTATTTATTGATTGAAATTTGTTTTATTTTCTGGAAACTATTACATCCAGTTCATCGATTTCCAGATCGACTATTACCGAAATTTCGAAATTACAACAGTTTTCGATATCTGTTTTTTTTTATAACACAACAGATATATTCAAATATATTTATTAGTAAAATTAATAAGTTATTTATCTCAGAGTTATTTGGGGATCCTTTGAGCTATACGAAAGTCAGAAATGCTTAGAAAATAGTATCATACTTTACAATAATTAATATTTTATTTCTTAAAGTCTGATTCAATAAGTTCGTTTTTTAAACGCCAGAGCGCAGACTACTCGTAATCATACAGATGGAAAAACAAAAAACATAGCTGCTATTTAATTTTAATGAAGCCACGTGTTTACAGTTTTGGATTAAATATAGAAAATTTAAAATGTTCACACCAAGTTTTCTTATAACTTGAATAATGTTGTACTGTTTCTAGTGTTCGTTACTTGTTGGTGATGTGTAATTTTTTAGTTTATTAAGGTAGGCGTTTTCACCAACGTAGTGGTAGTTCAAATTGTTTCAAGCAATCTGATGGTTGGAAAATTTTTCAATGTTCTTTGATATTCCCGCATCAATTATTTTAGTTCAATGGGTGTCTCAGACGTAGTTTCTTGTGCTGAATCGTTTCATTAATTTAGAATAATGATTAGTTCAAACGGTAGCTACTAATTTTTAAAAATTTGCTGGACATTATTTCTGTCATCTACACTCTTGAAAATCAAATTTAACAATTACCCATCTTGTTAACTCTGTTACTCTTAGTAACCAAGAAATTGATTAGTTTTTATTGGCTAACCTAGGTACAGTTTTAGTAAATAGGCTAGTATTAAGATATTATTAGTTCTTCCATTTTTTTTAGGAAAAATACTCCTTCATAAACTTTAAATCTAGTTATATTTAATTTATATAATGTTTTTCTTCATATGATTACATAAACTTAGATACTTGCAATTTATAATTTAGTGGTTTTTTAACTTAGTATATTTCTGAGTTTTACTTCTGTAAAAGTATTACTGCCCTAGGCACTATTTTATCTGCCACCATCTCTTCACAATTTATTCTAATTAACAGTGATTAATTTCTTATATAACCCTGGATCCTTCAAACATAAACAAAATAACCTTTTACTTACATTGATATTGCCTTTGTGGCCTAACAACACAAAACTACAACAACTTATTACTAAACTTATTGTTAAATTCCTAAAGTGTTTTATTGTTAGGTGTAAAGATTGTACAAATGTTTCGTAGTATGATCATTGATTTCAGACTTGGAGAATGGGGTAACTACTGACCTTTTTTTATTATTATTTTACAAAATAATAATAATAATAGGTATTTCTTTATTTTTATTCAGTATTATGAACTGATTATGTAATGTTACATAATGCTCCCCCACTAGAACATGTCTATTTTTATTTCAGTATTAAAAATTAAAAAATTAATTGTTTGATTCCTAATCATCCAACTTCTTTTATTATTTTTCATAATACAGTTTCATCTCTGTCTGGTTATATACCCCTTTTAGCTTTTTATTTAGAATTGACTTGATTTCATAGGTATTGTTTCCCATTACCTGGGTTATTAGGTATGGCCCAGTATAAAGTAATAGTAACTTCCTTGCTATACCCTCTATAGAACTAGGTAGTTGTCTATTTTTAATTAATACTTTATCCCCTACTTTATATTGGAAAATTCTTTTCTTCTTTCCGTTTCTTTTTTATATAAAAGTTTAGCCTTATGAAGCAGCCTATTATGCATTTCAATTTTAGTACACTCAAATCTCTCCTGGAGGAAAATTAACTAATGATATTATTTCTCGTGGTGGTGTTCTTTTGAACATCACTTGATGAGGACTGGTCCCAATATTCAATAAAAACTTGTTCTAACGCTGTCATATTTCTATCTACTTCTATACCTGTCCTTGCTCAATTGAGCGTCTGTCTCCTATATTCCTTCTATTTTCTTCCTTCATAATTCTGTAATCTGATATAATATCTTCTTAGCTGGTGTGTTATCCCTTAAATATTTAATTTCCCTATCATGTGCGGTGGTTCAGTTCGGGTGGCCACTTTTGGGTCCATTACTCCGCTGTCCATCCTTACACCTTCTGAGTCCAGAGGAACGTATCGTCTGATCAGGTAAACGATTGCTGGAACATTTCTACAGACAATTCATTATAAAAAAAAAAAAAACTTACAAGTAGTCGATTGGCGACTGATAAAAGACACTCTTGGAATTATTTACGCTGTTGCCGTTTACATTTGATTATATATTTCTTTTTTCTTCTTGATTCCTTCTTATTTTCTGTAGCTATTTTTAGATACAGAAGGTAAATCCTTTTGACTTTCCTTCTTGTGACAGATTTTCTTCGTATCATTTTGTTCTTTTTTCTTCTTGATCACTTCCCTTTCTAGTAAATTTCAAACGGTAGTTTGTTGATAATTATTATTATTCTGCTTCTTCTTACTGTGATTAAAATCATTATTAAGTCGTCTTTATTTTTTTAATGTCTTGTATTAGTTGTTTACCCAATAGTCCTTTGGTTTATTTTTATTATTTTAGTATATTATCATTTTTCTTTCTTCATTTGATTTGCCTTTGTCTTTATCCAAGATTTCCGTCCCTTTTTCCTCGCTGTGTCTGTATTCAGTTTATCCGTGGCCCATCACTTCATTTACCCTTGTTGTTCGGATTACTACATTGTCCATAATGATTTCGGTTCTTGATATACCGCTCCGTATCTTGTACTGCAAGATTTCCGTTATAACATGTTCAATGGTATTGAAGCTTAGATCCATCACTTTATCATTTTGTTTATTGCACAGATGTTTCAATGACCTCTCAATTATCGATGACATCACTGATCTGGTATTATTCATTTCATTTTCTGTTATATTTAATTTAAATATTAATTTGGTTAAGTTTTTCTATAATTTTTTAACTCTGTTCTTTCTCTGTAATTAACGATTGTGAGATTAAATACATTAATTAAACCACTCCTAATCATATCTAATTCCTCCTGTATATTTCTGAGTTTGTAGCGGTCGTGGCGTAGTGGCTAGCGTGTGGCGCTGCTACGCTGTCGGCGCGGGTTCATTTCCCGCCGGGGGCCATCTGATTTAGATACGACCGTTCCCCCTCGCAAGGCAATGGCAAACCAGCGAGAGGTATCCTGCTTAGTATAAACCTTCCCCAACTATGCCGTTCGGATCCGGCGTTAAACTGTAGGTCCTATATACCTGTGAGGGACTCAGTACCACACGCACCACGGGTATATGCGGGGAGGGTACTAACCAGTCGAAAGGCTGAAGGACTACGAAATTTCTGAGTTTCTTAGGACGTATTATTCTCCTTTCTTTCGTTTTCTTAATTATTTGTTTCTTTACTCCCTTAATGTTAATTTCTATGTGCATCATCTTTTCTTTGTCTCTGTTACTTTTATTCTCAGATAGCGATGTATTTATCTCTACTTTATTCTCTATTTCCTTACTACTCCCTTCTGTTATCGGACTTACTTGTTCCCTGTTTTGATCGTTAGTTTCCTGTCGTATTGCCATTATTCGGACTCGATTATTTTGTTCATCTCGATCCAGTCTGGCATCTATTTCTGTTCTGATTTGTCCGATGGTTTCTTCGGTTTTATCTAATCTCTGTTTGGTCTCTGTTATTTGCTTTTCTGTTTCCTCCTTATATCCATCTACCTTTTGGTTAAGCGTTTTGGTAACATTTCCTATCTTCCTCTCGAGAGGTTCCCTTAACTCCTTATTGAAATTCTCCATCTTACCCTCAATTTGTTTCAAGTCCTCTTCGTTTATTTTCTCAGTTTGTTTTAAACTTTCCCTCAAGGTTTCGTTTTATTTCCTTCAATTTTCCTCCTGTTTCCTAAAATTTTCATCTATCTTGTCAAATTTTTCGCTGAAGGTTTCATTTTGTTTCCTTGAGTTTTCATCTATCTTGTCAAATTTTTCGCTAAAGTTTTCATTTTGTTTCCTTCAGTTTTCATCTATCTTGTCATATTTTTCGCTCAAGGTTTCATTTTGTTTCCTTGAGTTTTCCTTATTTTTTTCTTTCATCTGTCTTATTAACTTTTCATTGTTTTGTCTGCTTTGTTCAGCCATAAATTTCATTATTTCTTGCCAATTTGGTTCTCCTCTGGCTTCCGCTTTGTCGCCCGCCTGTTGCTCCTTTTCCGTGTCCATAACTACTTCAGTTTCTTCTTTATCGCCTGTCTGTTATTCCATTTCACTGTCCGTGACTACTTCTATTTCTTGTTCCTGTTCACCTTCTTCCTTCTCCGTGTCTTCTGCCCTCTTCTTTGGCCTGCCTCTGATATGCATTTCTTAGCTTCTTACAGTTGCCGACAAAAATTAGGTTTTTCGTTGTAGTATTTACTTGCGTATTTTCCGAAATTCTTTCCTAATTGAAGCCCTCTAAGTTGAGCGCCATCTGTAACGTCCCGTGAGCTTTCACGTCTATCTGTTAATCGGTTCAATCTTTCTGTAGGTGTCTCAAACCCCACGTTTGTACGTCATTTGTAACGTCCCGTGAGTAAGTTCTATCGTCCTCTACCTATATAATTATTACGTTAGTTTAGCCCTAAGTTGTTAGCATCATTTTTAACGTACAGCGAGCTTTCATCCGGACTTGTAATTTCTCTCAGTGTTACGTCTTTTTGATACCCTGTCTGTGTTATTTTTATTTATTGTGTAACTCTTTAGTAAAAAAATAAACCATGGGATTCTTTTTTGGTTTTATATCTCCTTGCAGGTATTACAATTCAGTTATTATGGAGAGAGAGAGAGAGAGAGAGAGAGAGAGAGAGAGAGAGAGAGAAAGTTCCTCTCTTGGCGTGTGGTTTGATCGTTTTATTTAAACGCGCGTTGCATCAGCTGTTTTCAATTTGATAACCAGTTACAGGTTATGTTGGCTGTTGTACTTCATAGGCTACGATGTGTGAGCTAATTTTCTTACTCTTCTCTGTTATTCGCCTGTTTCCTGTAACAAATCTGCTATCTACAAAGAATAATACAAAGTCAATTCCCTAAAAGAAAGGTATTTATTGATTGAAATTTGTTTTATTTTCTGGAAACTATTACATCCAGTTCATCGATTTCCAGATCGACTATTACCGAAATTTCGAAATTACAACAGTTTTCGATATCTGTTTTTTTTTATAACACAACAGATATATTCAAATATAGTTATTAGTAAAATTAATAAGTTATTTATCTCAGAGTTATTTGGGGATAAGTTATTTATCTCAGAGTTATTTGGGGATTCTTTGAGCTATACGAAAGTCAGAAATGCTTAGATAATAGTATCATACTTTACAATAATTAATATTTTATTTCTTAAAGTCTGATTCAATAAGTTCGTTTTTTAAACGCCAGAGCGCAGACTACTCGTAATCATACAGATGGAAAAACAAAAAACGTAGCTGCTATTTAATTTTAATGAAGCCACGTATTTACAGTTTTGGATTAAATAAAGAAAATTAAAAATATTCACACCAAGTTTTCTTATAAGTTGAATGATGTTGTACTGTTTCTAGTGTTCGTTACTTGTTGGTGATGTGTAATTTTTTAGTTTATTAAGGTAGGCGTTCTCACCAACGTAGTGGTAGTTCAAATTGTTTCAAGCAATCTGATGGTTGGAAAATTTTTCAATGTTCTTCGATATTCCCGCATCAATTATTTTAGTTCAATGGATGTCTCAGACGTAGTTTCTTGTGCTGAAACGTTTCATTAATTTAGAATAGTGATTAGTTCAAACGGTAGCTACTAATTTGAAAAATTTGCTGGACATTATTTCTGTCATCTACACTCTTGAAAATCCAATTTAACAATTACCCATCTTGTTAACTCTGTTACTCTTAGTAACCAAGAAATTGATTAGTTTTTATTGGCTAACCTAGGTACAGTTTTAGTAAATAGGCTAGTATTAAGATATTATTAGTTCTTCCATTTTTTTAGGAAAAATACTCCTTCATAATCTTTAACTCTAATTAAATTTAATTTATATAATGTTTTTCTTCATATGATTACATAAACTTAGATACTTGCATTTTATAATTTAGTGGTTTTTTAACTTAGTTTATTTCTGAGTTTTTCTTCTGTAAAATATTACTGCCCTAGGCACTATTTTATCTGCCACCATCTCTTCACAATTTATTCTAATTAACAGTGATTAATTTCTTATATAACCCTGGATCCTTCAAACATAAACAAAATAATCTTTTACTTACATTGATATTGCCTTTGTGGCCTAACAAAACAAAACTACAACAACTTATTACTAAACTTATTGTTTATTACTATAGTTCTGTATCTTCATCACCATTTGTGATTGATGTCTTTCTTTGTTTATAATTTACATATATCATACTATGTTGCACTTTGTACACACTGCACTTCTATGGTAACACTTAGTACACTGATTGTAAATTCCTAAAGTGTTTTATTGTTAGGTGTAAAGATTGTACAAATGTTTCATAGTATGACACTTAATCATTCATTTCAGTCTTGGGGAATGGGTTAAATACTGACCTTTTTTTATTATTATTTTACAAAATAATAATAATTGGTATTTCTTTATTTTTATTCAGTATTATGAACTGATTATGTAATATTACAATATATATACATTTTATTATATGTTTATTTGACACAACCTACGTGCCACAATAGCCTACTAAAACAGGTTATTACTCTCTGTCGTATAGAACCACTCCCATACCTACTACCTTGACGTATAAAAGTGACTTCTTCCTGTCGTTTATAACAAATGTAACAATGTATCCATCAGTTCAATTTCATAACTCGAGTGTGTTGATTTTTATTTCCTTACTGGATTATTTTGTTCACAGTTATGTTTACCTGATTATGTACGTACAAGCGCAAGCAGGATAAGGTATTCTGTTTGCGGTTGTTAGTTTGAGTCTAGCTGGTCTTCAATACCAGTGGTTTGTTTTAATGTAACAACAATCAAAATGTTTTTGTTGCTAATTGACGCTGCATAAAATATAGTTTGAAGAACAGCAAAATGGTGTACAAACACGTTAATGTTTTGAGTTTTATTTAAGACGTTTAGTAAACAAATTTTTATACATATATTTTTACAAGTGTAAGTGAAAAGTAAAAATCCTAGGGCATTTATTTTAAGATAATATTTAATTAAAACAAATCTTGACGCCTTTGTTTCATCTACATGGGAATATCTTTTCAGATAATGCAAGGATATGGTCATATTCAATATTTGATAACCACATGTCTAAGTCTAGTATCTATCGTCTGAAGCACTAGTATATATAGATAAAATCGTAACTATTATAGTAATAGATAAAATCTTCTATCTTCTGTATAAGAATATCTTATATATCTAACTTTATATATCTTATATATCTTTTATCTTCTATCTTCTATCTTCTATCTATTATAGTACAGTAGACAATATCTTCATCCTTCGGGTAGTTGTCTATTCAATTGGGTTTTTGATGTTACGGCTTCATCTACGAATGTCATATTTAGTAAGCTCTTCTCTTCTCAGTCGATTGCTATTCGTAACAAACGCCAACAGAACAGCAGTCGACTGAGTATACAACTGCTCACTGACGATAGAGTTGACAGGTTGGGAAGCATGAATAATGCATCTTGGCCCGATAACGCGGATATTTTATCCACGAATAACACCAAATGTAAAAATATGAATGTTATGACAAACTGTTTGAATTTAATATAATTTCTAGTTTTATCTCGCAAACTAACATTAAATATATTTAAACTCAACGTAATATATTGTATTGTTGTAGTTAATGTAATGCAAAATGATTAATCTATTGTTCTTGGAGAATGCTATTCCTCCTGCAGCCTTTTCTCCAGCAGTCGGGGTTTTTGTTTTATAATTATGACTTCTTTACGCAGTTGAAGTTTTTAGTAACTTTGTAATTTACTATTTATAAATAAGCATACAGGTTTCTGGTTCATTGTGTGAAATATAAAAATCTAAGTATTGTCTGTATTCTGTATTGAATTTTCTGTCTTTTTTATGAGTATCGCAAAAACCGTAGACTTGAAAAAACTAATGTTATGTAGCAGTAACGTTCAGTAAACGACGCTTGGTAACTGAGTGTGTTTGCTAAACTATTCAACACGCGCCAATGATTTTTTGTTTCGAGAATGCCACCATTTGTCTTAGACCTACCTCTATCTTGCACTGTCAACACGGCAAGGCGACTAGGTAAATACACGAGACCACTGAGGCAGTTCAACTACCTTCTCGACAAAATTCAATTTAGTGTAATGTTCTGTTGTGTCAGCTGTATACGTTTAAGATCTATTACACTCCACAGTCCCTTAAAACAGTAAACAAATACACTGTAGGCTCTTCTGAAAACATATCTATAATTATATAACGTTACGTTATCAATAAAAATATATAAGTAAAGTTTTTCCACATCCAAAACGATAGGCCAGATTAAGCCTCTAACTTTCTATTAGCTAGAATTAAGGAACTAATCTTATTATGAAGGGTATGTTGTTTAGAATTAGCTATTAGCAAAGAATTTTTGTAAGTTTATTGAAATTTTCATTGTTCAGTTTTTTTTTTTTTTTTTTTTTTTTTAATTCCAACTTTCTTGTCGTATTCACCCGTCGTTATTTTGCTGTAAGTTTCAATGAATTATAATATCATTAATATTGCTTGTATTTCCTAATTCAAGTAAATTGTTAACAACGCTTTTATCCAAAATTCACAAGCTTTTATATTTCGATAAAGTCCTGGTCTAATGTGTCAAAAAATATCTTCAACTACTCACTTTTTGGTATACAAATTTTTGCATATGTTCAAGTTCTATCTTTATTTTGTAAATGTTAAACCGTTTTAGTTTTCTACAGTAGTATATTGGGGTCTGTAATATTAGACTTTTAGTTTAAAAAGCATTTAGCAAATCAAAACACGTTTACTGAGATGAAGCACGTCTTGGACCAGGGTTTTTGTGTGGCACAAAGTACTCTTGGGTGTCCAAAAACTGTGGGAGGTGAAGTTTATTCTAGACGATCATGCTCACCATGAACTGATACTATTATATGTAAGTAAGAGGTCCATTAATCATTCTCGCCTCTTCTTGCTAACAATTATTGGCCATGAAGTAAATTCAAATCGGCAAACTGTTTATACAATATTGGTTCCGGAATACTTCAACACGATAATCTGAAAATTTCACAATTACAATTTCTGTAGGAATTGTTTAGCCAAAAATAGCATTCTGCGGTACAGCCTCTCTACTATCAAAAGTAGTACTATATCTTTTATAAAATGAAAAGTCAACTTTCAGGCGGCTATGTTCGAAATGCAAAAAAAAAACAAGAAAATTGTAACAAATAAAACATTGACAGTGTAGTATCTCCATAGTACTTTTCCATTAATCCATATAAGACCTCATTAAGATTTACGGGCTTTCATTGGAAACTAATTTGAAGCAAGTAAATTATTTTGTAACTGAAGTGTTAATAATTAATTTAATAGCGTCTCATTACTTTTTAGAAATACTTTGTATGTTTTCTGTCATTCATATGTACACTTTCTACCTACAATTTTCAAAAGATGAGATCATTTAGAATTTGTCTGTAACTTGTGCTTTCTTTTTTCAGTTTTTACATTAAATAAATTAGAGTTTGAAAGTACGTTCATTTCCTTTATGGTGTATAGATTATTAACCGTTGACTATTTTTGAATTTTCTCTTTAATTCGTCTATGAAAATAATTAATTGATATTAATTATGAACTAGTAGTTGAAGAATAATTAGAGGGCTGCGCAGTACTCAAAGTTAGAAAATACTAATACAGATTGTGGGATACTTGTGACACTCCAGTAAATTCAAATATTAGAATTAGTTTGTAAAAATTGTATTCTGTTAATTATTATACAAAATACACATTTATTTGATATATTTATCTTTATATTTGTGACTTTATATGTAATTAATTGATATTGAATTTTACAACCGTAAAATACGCATCATTGTCTACGAGATAAGTTTGGTTGCTGGTTATCCCGTTTGATTTATGCAAGGTTGAATCTGGATAACCAGCTATCTGGCCAAAATCATTAATTCTAATAGTTTATAACTTACACGCCGGTTTCGCTCTTTAATGTTTAAAAGTGTACCATATTGTTAGGTATGTTAGTAGTTTATTTGTCGGCTTCTGTATGTTACATTAAAATTATATTTCAGTAAAACTAAAAATAGTGTCTACTACAATGTTAAGCGGAAAATACTGTAGGGTAATTAACAAAAAAGTATGAGTAAACCAGAGCATAGAATTTTACTAGTAAAGTCTCAGAAATTATTGACAATTATTTTACTGTTATTCAAGAAAAGTGCATGACTATAGGGAACTAACTTATATGATGGCATGGGCAGTAAAAGTATGTATTACAGCAGTATGTGTAAATAGTAAATTAAAGAACATTATTGTTATTCTGGTAATTACATTGAAATAGGATTAGGAGTAACACGTTTACGTTCAACGTATTACATCGATATTTGTCGTACTATAAGTGTGTCTTGTGCACTATTGGAGTAAGATTGTTTATTCATGAATTCACGTTTACTCCCCAAGAAAACGGTTACTTGCGACAAAATTTGCTTGAAACAATTTTCTTTATTCTTTTACATATACACCGACATATTTGTATTCTAGATTTGTCACAGACGCAAAGGAGCAAAACAGGCTCAGGAATTTTTAGGTGACATGTCAACTACACGACACACTACAGTTGAGTTATAAAAAACACGCAAATTTTTAAAGGCAAATATGTGTTAAATAGTAGTGGTGATATAATGTATACTCGGAAAGATCACTGTCGGCTCCTCACGAGCTGGAAAAAGGAGTACCGCAGGGGTCTCCGTTGAGCGGCACGTTTTTTCCTATCGCCATCAACGGGATCTTTGAGTTATAGCAAAAGTCAGTTGGAAAATGCTTGTGTGTTGACAATCTTGCGCTGTTCTACTCGGCCAAAGCATAAAATGCAAGGCGCTATGTACAAGTTGGTAGATAGTGCTAACCACATAGGCTTTTCTTTCTCGGCAACAAAACGACCTGTCTCCACTTATGTCGAAAGCGAGGGAGGCATTCGGACCCGACGTTAACAATAAACGGTACCCGGCTGCTCTATAGGCTTGTAATCAAATTTCTAAACCTAACTTTTGACAGAAAATTAACATGGAATACAAATGTGGATGATCTGGCTGCGAGATATATCTTCCATATAACTTTGGGAGTAAACAGAGAAGTTGTATTACCCTATGTACGCCGCGCTTGTGTTACCCAAAATGGATTACGGGGCGCAGTGTACTCTTCAGCCAGAAGGTCGTGATTGAAAACGCTGGATCCTGTTCACAACGCAGAGCTGCGCTACCCAAAACGAGCGTTCCGCACTAGCCCTGCACAAAGCTTATATTGTGAAACAGAAATGACGTCCTTAGATCTGCGACGTCAACTGCTGTTGCAGAGATATGTGGCAAATATTTTAGCGTTACCGGGCCACATTAACCACGCGTGCTAGCAAATAACGGTCTTGGTATAGTATACGACCGCCGTTATACGTTTATCTAACCAGCAGGCATTGGTGCGCTAGAAATATCCCGGCGCTACAATATCGAGGCGCCGATGGTCCAGGCGTATGTTCTGTACAAAGTGCTACTCCCTCTGGCTGCTTCGAAAACCAAATTTCCGGCTGGATGTCTTCAGTAGAAGCAAGAAATCGTGCCACCCAATTCCTGTTTGGGTGTTAGTCCTTAAGGAATACGTCGATGGTTACATCATTGTGTAATCGATGGTTACATCACTGATGGGTTTGTCATCCACCCCTGAACGCTGGCCAAAGCGGCAAGCGTATACACCGCCGATCTGTACGCGGTGTGGCAGGCTCTGTGTTTCTGTAAACACCGAGGTGACAGGCAATTTGTTATCGGTACGGATTCACTAAGTATTCTACCTGCCTTTGATAATCCGGGCACAGTGGATCCTTTATTACAGCAGATAATGGCGTTATGCCATTGAAACCTTGGTCTTCTAGGTTTTATTTGTATTTGATGTCTGGGTTATTTAGGTATTGAAGAAGCGAAGAAGGTGACGCTGCAGCAAGAAATGCTGCGGACAGCCCACGAGTCGATGCGATTGCCATGCAACCTGATGACGCGAACTTAGTGATGACAAGCTCAATTATTAATGTGTGGCAGCAGATGTGGTACACACGGCAGAGGAAACTGGCAACCAGATCATCTGTAAATGGCACGTAGCAGGTAATCGCAGGCGTCGTGAACAAGTTTGTATTACGAGCCTGGAAGTTGGACACACGGACTGGATGTCTTCGTACCTCCTACAATGAGAAGAACGACACTTTTGCACTTGTGGCGGAGCACTTACGGTGAAACACATAATCAAAGATTGTAGGACTCTAATGCTTTTGCAGGAATGAAGCAGAGACACAGAGTGAAAGGTAACCTGAAAGAAAACCTCGGAAACGAACAGTTAGCGAAAGACAAAACTATATGCCTCCTAAAACCAACGAGATCACAGTAAACGCTTTGTGACCGCGCCCCAGATCATTAAAAAAAATAATATATTATAAGTGATATTACTATCGTAACAACAAGTATTAGTACATTAATTACCAACATCAACATCACCAGAGTTATTTGTCCATTTAACACCATTAAAACTGATAATATCGGTACTTACACACACGCGCTCGCTCCCGCACGTACACACACCTACTTAAATACTTGAGTACACCGCTCGTGATATTTGAGACTTCCACAGACAAGTCCCGGACTGATTTGGAAACTTTAGCCACCGAGTAAAATGAATGAAAAGAGACCAACGCCAGTGCATGCCCAACGTAGACAAGAAAGAGGCAAAGAGAAGGAGGGAGAGAGAGAGAGAGAGAGAGAGAGAGAGAGAGAGAGAGAGAGAGAGAGTGGACAGGGTAAATGCGACGTGTTTCTGCTACTGAGCCGCAAGGAAAGAGCGAGCAGGTTGTGGTGAGGTCGACGCCGTACATGGTCTGTTGTTAAGGACGCTAATGATGGTGTTTAGCATCAGGCAGTCAGTGGCGCCAAGGATCAGCTCGATAGATACGAATAGAAAAGGAACGTTTAATAGAGGAATATATCACGGCTATAGGGGAAAGTGATTCTGACATTATATTGTATATTGTGTGCTTGTCACATCCTAGTCTTCACCTATTTTTACCTTTACTATCTGGACCGTCATTTCTCTGCCTGCCACATCAGATTTAAACTTGCCTTTTCATAACCTTCTTCAGGTCCTCTTTTTTCGTCGGCAATGAGTCTAATTCCAGACTCAAATAGACCAGGTAGTGTGTCATCTAACGTATGACGTAAGTGTTTGTACGAACGCAGTAGTTCTAAACGGGCATTCATAATGTCCAAATTAATTTCCAATTCGATACAAATTGCCTCGTTCTTTTGTAACATCTTGAAGAGGTATTTTCTAATTATACCATTTTCAGCATATTTCTTTTACTAGTAACCTACAAATTAAAGCCATAACCCGATATAATTCCATACATACGTACATGCATATTGTAACATTACATTTGGCATAGCTTGATATCGTACCAGATTTAATGAAGACCATGGATAAGAAACTAAACAAAAAGAAAAATATCTTTCAAAATGATAGTGAAGATGAACGAATAACTACTTTAGACTGACTTGTACTACAAACTGACCGTACCCAAATTAATATTTAGGCAAAGTGATGCAAAATGCCCCGATGATGACATGAATTTCAAATAATGACAAGAATAATACTTATAAAGACAGACAGCTTATGTACCAATACTATAAGTAAACAAATGCTTTTTTTAAATGTATCAAAATATAAAAATAATCAAAATACAAATTGAGGGATAATAGGCCCAGACATACAATATAATGTAAAATGATATATTAGTAAATTATTAATTTGAATGATATAATGAAATAATATAACAAAACAATTATCATAGATACATGGAACATGCAACTAATTGTAAAGAATAGTGGACATAATGTTGTCAAGAAAATAATGTGTAATCACATAATAAATTGTCAAGTGTATAAAGAGTAAACAGTGATAGTGATAGTATAATAATCACAACATTAAATGACAATTAGTGATGGTCATAGTAACCAATATAGTGAATAATAATTAATGCATCTTGCTGAACCAAATAACAGTGTATACTGAAAAAAAAAACATTAAGGTAATGAACACTATATAAGGAAAGCAGCTCAAATGCAAGTGTAAGAAAGTGTATAGGAAAATCTATATTATTAACTGAAAAAATGTCAGTTACCTGAGGTAACTGCAGTAATAGTGAAATGTGTAAAAGACATATGATTATGAAAAACAGTATGTTAAAATACCATAGGTGTGTATACAGTAATAGTAATAAGTTTGGAAGGAGACAAAACACCATAAAGTAGTATAGAATAAGATGTCATGTTTAAATATAAAATAATTATATGTTATAAAGAAATGTTAGTTATAAGTGTTAAGTTATAAAAGTTATAGTCCTGAAGGGATAATGGATAGGATTAAAGGTATAATCAAAACCTAAACAGTTACATGTTCTAAAGGAATATTAGACTTCAAAAGATGTATGCTAAGTTATTAAAGTTATGTTATAAAAGAATAGTAGAATGTAGTAGGAGTGTCATAAAACACTGAAAACGTTACATGTTTTACAAGAATTTTAGCTATAAGATATGTTATGTTGAATTATAAAAATAATACTCAAGGCATAATATTTGAGTCAATCTGTTTGTAATTTTGTTAAAGTATTCACATTATGAGAGGATGATGAGTATTTTTAAATCTCATGGGTTAACATCCAATATAATGATTATAATTAAATATAAGGGTTCAAGCCAACAGGCTAAATAATAAAACAATATGTAACATGGTGTTAAAAGAATCACCATGACATAGGCCAATGTTAAAATAAATAAACTATTATCAGAATAGCCAGTAAAGTAACAAACCATTATAAATTAATAAGAAATACAGACACTAACAAAATTACTAAATAAAACACTTAACTTAAGAAATTACTAACAAAACAGACAGTAGTTCTATAATAGTAATCACATTTTTTAAACACATAAATGAATTAGCAAATGTTTTTGTGGATGGCAAACTGTATAAAGCCATGTAAAACCAAATTTTGTAAATTTTAGGAAATACTGTTAGAATTTTGTAAAACAGATATTCAAATATGGATAGATTTATAATTAATGGTATACACAACAAATCTGGAATCAAAATAATCCGTTTTAAGTTATTTAAGAAAAATTCAAATAGCAAAAATGTAACATCAGTATTTCTTAAGTAAAAATAGGCATGTTTGGTGTCTATATGTCACAAATGTTAAGACCAAAATAATGATGCTAGTAGTTTTAAATTCCCAATCAGTACAGAAAAGTTATACTAATTTAAAAGTTTTGACCAAATTCAGACATTGAAATAATGAATTTGTATGACAATGTATATCTGAATCAACCAACCAGATTTCAAGTTTTACCTTAGCAACCAAAAATTTCAGATAAATAAAATAGGACTTCTTTAACAACGGTCATAAAAGACACACGCCTTAATAAAACGTCTCATATAATTTTATTTTAAACAGTGAAAACACGTACCAGACTTAGTAAAACAAATCGATATACTTAATACAAGATATTATAATAAAGAAAGGAACATCCAGCATTTAATACAGAAGAATTGAGATCCAGGGAGGAGAAGCGAAGAAGACGTGGACCCTATCTTCATCCTGGAAGAAGAAAGAAGAGGATCTGGTGAATTTGAACAATTTATTATCTTATGTGTCAAAACCAACATTTGTGTACACGAATATCTAGGAATTAAACAAAATAAAACTACAGACACTATACTACACCAACACTAAAGAACACTCAAAAATAACACCAATTGAGTTTTACACCTTTTTTGAACACCATAAAAACTTTAACGATAACTAATAAGCACTTAAACTGGTCATAACCTCTAATAATAAGTCACCAATACACGACTGCCAGTTTGCACTTTAAACGCCAAAACCTTGTAATATCCTTATATTGTGAAATTTGTATTTTGATTTTAAGAATAGTATTATTTGTTTAACCGTAATCCCCAAACCAGATACGCCCTGAGATAATTTATTTTAATAGAAATAATAACAATCTGCATCATTCTTTTGGCCTGGCCGACTACAGAACAATATTTTTAGCTATTGTAACCAGCTGATAAAAAAAGACGCATAATTTTTGTCACAATTGTAATTACCGTAAAGAAAAACGAGAAGTAATTAATCAATGCATTCATTGAATAAAGGTCGTTACAAGGAAGATATCTGTTTGGTGTTATATTTGCGTTATTATTATTACTGTTTCATTTGAGAAGTACGTTAACATAGCACAGTGGACGGAGCAACTGTTGGCAACTCTGAGTGACGTCATTGGAACTGCACGCATAGTGGGAGCGAGCGGCAGAATACAAAATAATTTACCGTTCAACATATCTATTATTGATTGTACAAATTGACGTATCATTTTACACATACATATTAAATTTGTTACAAATTGACGCATACTACGTGGAGTATAAGAACTCGTCTCCCAACATAATTTGTTACTTTGTGTTTACTCGCGAGACCTCTCATCACACATCTCATTTATTTATTATCGTTACAAATTGACGAATCCAACGTGAGGCGAATGAAGTCGTAACATTTATTATCGTTACAATATATACATAGAACTACATTCCGCTTCCGTTTCATACATACGTAGTTTACTGGCATTCGGTAACTTTTTACTGTGTAATACGCCATGCGAGTTTTTACCTGTAACATGTAATTGTTGCTTTACCATTTTGGTATTTCAAAGTCATTATATAAAGGTTCAGGGGTAACTGGCTTTGGTCTCTTGTTGTTAATATTGTTGTTGCTATACATTTCGGTTACACAAGCAAATTATCTTTAGTAGAGAGAAAATTGTGAGGCCAATTAAGCTTCAATTTTACTTTTGCTGGAAGAAAGGTTAAAAGGGGAACGTAAGCATCGAGATAAAGGTGAATACAGGATTGATTTTATGCCCCTTGCCGCCAGAAACGCGTGTGTTGTGGAATCTCTGTAAGCAATAGCCTTGTCGTGTCCCAGAACCCATGTTGTTGTTGTTGTTGTTAGCCAAATTACAATCGTTTTCAACGACGTCCCCACACAGTCGTCTTTAAACGTCACACTAAAGGCTATGTCTATGTTCTGAGGCGGAGGAAAAAATTCGAGTTACATTAAACCCATGTTGTCAAAAAACAAGAAGTCACTTTATTTTGGGCATGGTATCTCCTTTGTTCTTGAGTCTCGGAGACTGTGGCATCTTTCATTTGAACGGAATTCCAATTACAAGATATAAATTGATCTGTTCATGGTATCTTTGTAAACTGTGGCTTTACGTTCATATATAATTTGTACAACATATTTAATGAAATATGTAACATTAAATAAACAAGAACAAAATATCATCATGCTAAATATTAGCATGTAAATACGCTAAATTACAAGTAATAAGTAACGCTTTATTTACACTATCAAATCAGTAGTAAAATGCTAACATTAATTAAGAATCATTAAGTATAAAGTGTTATAAATATAACTCATTAACGAATGTAGAAACATGCCTTACGCTAAAAGAACTATAAAGTATTTCTATTTTAATGGCATTAAGGAACTAAAAAAATGTCCGTAATCAGAAGGAACGTCAGTGGAGTTTCCTGAAGTTGTTACGCAGAACCTACAGAAACTTGAGAAATTAAATTAAATTAGTAGGGCTGTCGACCACTAGAATGCTTGGTATCCAATGCCATGAGCAACAGAAATAGCTGGATTTTAGTAAAAATTTGTTTACCGAGTATTCACAACGGACTTAATAGTCACTCTGGTGTATTTATATTATGTGTAAAGTATAGTTGTATTGTGTATGAAATAGGTTGTGAATACCGCAGTAACAAAGGCGTCACCAAAACCGCCTTAAAAGTTATATCAGCCATAAGTACAAAACGTGAATTGTTTTACAAATAAGTACAACAGGTGAATTGTGTTACCCAATATACATTTATGTTTAGGCCTAACTAATATTATTGAAGGTATAAATAAATGTACATTAAAAGCTTAGTCTATACAGTCTGCTCCATTTATGTACGGTTAAGAGGTCGATAGTTGTGTGATTTAAGTAGGGTAGGTGAACGCTGGGAAGATGTACGTTTCTTATTGGATTAACATAGCCATACATCATCAGTCACAATGTATTAAACAGTGGAAAAAGACAGTCAATATTGGAGTTAATGTGGAGGTGGAAATTTATTAAATTATATCTTATATGCAGTTTATTTAACAAACATTCAGAAAATTTTAGAGATGAGCAGTTGCTCAAGAATCGATCAGATGAACCTGTTAATCGAACTAACAAAATCATGCTGTGTAATATACCGTAATTTAAGATAAAACTAAAGGCTATTTGTGGGACAGACTCTGTACGATAGGAAATGGTTACGGATGCAAAAATAATTGCTCAAATGTTACATTTTCATCATTTAAGTTCCTATTTGTGCTTAGTTGAAAAAGTGGATATTATTAACAAGATAAACAAATTTCAAACAATTTGTGGCATATTAAGTAAATTATTGAGAAAGAACATATAATTAAATTTTTATGAAATAATGGCCATGCCAGGCTAATGTTGGGTACAAACAAATATAACAGAATAAGTTTTTAACCAGGTTAAAGAGAAATTTTTTGGAAACTAAAAAGTTGCATTAGACAGGATAAAATACCAAGTTGCCAAATAACAGTAGACTTTGCGCTCATAACATTAATGGTATAATTATTTGTGCTGAGTCAAAAGATTCAGCGCTAGTTCAGTCATTTTATTGGCAGTTTTGACGTTATTGGCAGTACGAAAGTTAAGGACAGTACAAAAATTAAAGTAATAATGAGTGCTGCTCCCTACCCGGAAGAGCAGAAACTACAGTTTTCGACACTTCGCCTTTTGATCGGTGTCGGCATCTGCTGAGTTTTGCAGCAGTTTTAAAACAGTGCTGCAGCCTTTTGAGATTTTCGTTACCCAAACGAGGACGGCGTTCCGTTTTTCTTGTCTCTACAGGGAAGTCTAGATGATTGCCTCGTGGTAAATTCCTTCGGTGGAGAGAAGTGTGAATTCCATCTTCTACTTCTTATAACTATGGTTAGATAGTTTCTTAAACGACTGCGGTGAGTTTTGATTTCATTATATTAATTATATACTAAATTTCACGGGAGAAAACGTTTTTTTTAGTAAGCTTGAGTAAGCGTACCCACTTGTCGAATCATGCATTGTGAGATACGTCATTGTTCGTAAAGTTTTTATAAACCCATAAAACTAGATTATTGGAGTGTCAGAATCTCGGCCTTAATACCTAAAGTACAATAACCACAAAATAATTAAGTTTGAACTTTCATTAACACTGATGTAACGAGATTCTGTTGAGCACTTAACCTATTACACAATGTGTCGTTATTAAGTGGTATAAGGTTTTGCTACAATATCTGTAAAACCTTATACATATATATATGGGAACTTACTCAGGCACGTTTTAAACGTAAATCATGTCTCATTCAAAGTAATAGTATTCTCAGATTCTATGGAGTAAAAAACTATGTATTTTAAATAAATTCTGCACCACGTGGTAACCTCAATTTCACTCAAAATAATACGTTCATAAGATGTTACAGAGCCAAGATAAATTATTATATTGCAAAAGCAACTCACATTCAGTGAGGTTCAGGTTATAAAGGGTTATAAAGAATCATTGTTAGAGAGTTTTTTTAAGTAAGGCATGTTGGCCAAAATAATGTTACCAAGTTTTATTATGTAGCACATAACTAGGTGTTGTTTTTATATATGATTTTGGAGGGTGTCCAAACAGTGGGGGCATTTGTGTGTGGTCTCTCACTAAAAATATAATATGTAATCAGGGTTCGCCGAACAGAGACAAGTCCTGCTACATGACTGAAAGAATGACATCTTAAAAGCTCCACACTCGACACCGAAGAGAATAAGACCACAACAACCACAACAACATGCCAATCATAAGATCGCCACGTTACAAATAAGAGATCATCCTTCTGGACACATAAGCAGGTGAAAAACAACCATTTATAATTAACACGTAGAATCAACATGGCACCAGTTATACATAATCATCAGTTTTTACCTTTCAAGTTAAACATTCATTTGGATCCCCAATTGATGGGACAGTTTAGTGTGAACACTAAGAATTAATTGTAAAATTTCAATATATGTATATTAAATTGTCAGTTCAGAGACTGACATGTCTACAACACAGCATCCAACTTAGATTTCCACTCATTTCTTTATAGGGCTTTCGCTACAGATTTAAAGTCAGTTTTGTTATTAGTAATTTTCTCAAGTTTAATTTACTATGCATAAAAACATATATTTTCTCTTATTTTTAAAATCAGGTTATGTCATTTGTATAAAAAGATTACTGGGGAGGTAGGTGAATTTTTAATTAGTTTCAACCAAGCTATGCATGTCGAAACACTTTTCAACTTGTTTGTCGAAACAAGGTTGTTGAGACAAATTTGTTGAGACTGGTCATAAGTTGAAGGAACATGTCCGTCTCTGACACACAAATGTATTTTTTTTATATAAGGTGCTAATATTGTGCAATTTTTCTCTTTTCATTAATTGGCCCTATTTTAGTCTATATAAATTCTTTATATTAATCATGGTAACTGGGGGGCGTTAATTATTTTAAACAATTTTTATTTCTCACCGTAATTAAGTAATTAAACACTTAGCCACTGAGGCACTTGGTTTTAAATTTTTAATGTCCTGGGGACATTTGTATGCAATACTTTATGATACACATGACGTGCAATTAACCCACACCATGGGGGTACATTTATAGATATAAATCTTTAATCCTAATTCGGATTATTATAAACGGAAAAGTTAGAATTTATATACACCAGAAGGGTAATATAAAAAGGGGCGTGGCAAGAGACCTTTATGTATTTGTATACTATTGTCTAATGTAATTTGTCTTGTGGAACATGTTATGTCTGTATATTTCTGTGTACATTTTGGGGGATATATATATATATATATAAATATTATGCATTACTGTACTTTTGGTGGGAACTTGGGATATAGGGATTTATTATTCAGGGTCTTTTACAACAGAAAGTTAACACATGTAGGCATGTGGATATATCCTTTTCATTTTCTTTTTAAGGGAGGTATTCTATCTCAATAATCGTGGCTGATCATTTCTTTAAGGAAATTAATTATTTTATTTAACAAGTATAGGAAGTGTCACCTTTAAAGTTCATTTAATTGGTTGAGTAATTATTTTAATTATTAATAGTAACTGGGAATGAAATCATTTATCTCCATTAATTTATATACTGCATTTTAAAAAGGAACACATGATATAAATTTTATATTTTATTAAATAGTTTAATGGGAGCTTATTTTGAGGTTAATGATTATTATAAAATTTCAATTCATTGATGGTGACATAGCAATTATTTTCTTGGATTCAGTTAATATTTTTCAGGTGGCCTTGTTGAGAGGGTATACTTCTTTATTTAACCATTTAAAGGGGAATTATAAATCACTGTTGTATTTATTTGTTCATTATATTTTTATTATGAGACAGAATAATAAAATGGGATTGTTAATTATTTAATTCTTGAGTTTTCATTGCAAGTCCCGTCTCACTGGATCCAGCGCAATTTTTAGCTTCTCTAGGCCTTAGCCTAGTTTTAATTAACTTGTAACCCCTCTTTACAAAAAGAAATATTCTTTTTGTTTTAACTACTCAAGATGAAGTAGGGGTTTCATTTGGTAGCTGAGCGCGCTTACGATGAGGGTCCTGTGGGTGTAACGGGGCTTGCAAACTTAGGAAATATTTTGGAACTTTCACAATGTTAAGTTCAAATAGAACTTAGAAAAATTTTAAAGGCCCTATATCCCAAGTTGAAAATATTTCTTGTTAGTTTTATGGTTTGAAATATATGTACATGTACTTTCCCGCCTTGCATAGTGAATAGTGCCACGTGGTGGGAAATTTTAGAAGGGGAAATCCCTGGGCAAGACTTATCGCAGTCGGTGCTTGGTTAGTTTGAGTTACCTTGCCCATGTTTGGGGGGGTGTTGCTGTTTTTTTTGTGATTATGCGGTATGGCCCGATCGGCAGTCGGTTTCTTCCGATAAATGGTAGCCGGAGGTAACCTAAGAAATGTTAAAATAAATTTTCGTTGGTCGGTATTTTGTTTTCGTGTTGTGTGTGTTGTGTGTGTGTCGCGTTCCTTTTGTCTGGTGTGATCGAGTGTGAGCTGTTCAGGTAGTGGGCTAGTTTTCGCATCGTTAGGTGGACCCGCAGTCTACTCTTTGGAAGAACAGTACTTGGGTTTTTCAGATTCTGGTTATTTAGAATAAGTTTTAAAGTTTATGTTAAGTGTGCCGACCGCGAAGTGAGGATGACTTCAATAAATCCTGAGTTGTTTGTAAGGGAGGAAATTGAGTTCGAGCTCCGGGCCCGGGGTAAAGAAACCCGAGGCAATGTCCAAACCTTACGGCGGCTGCTCCGTGAAGCGCTGGCCGCGGGTGATGCGCTCTCCAGGGTCACTATCACTGACCCCGAGAGTGAGTGGGAACGGTGTACGGAAAAATGGGGTGAGCTGCAGGAGTTGGCTCAATCCGTCGAAAGTTTGGAGGAGGGACCGGGATGCTCTCTCGTTGTCCGGCGGATCCGGCAACGTATGCAGCACTTGATTCATCGGCTGCAGAATTTACTGGCACAAGTCAGTGAACCGCCATATAACATACCGCCACCATACAACATTTCTGACATAATACAGGAGATTACCTCGACCCTCCAAGGGTCACCACCGGTAAGAGCATCCACCCCAATTCCGGTTGTTGAGGAGTCCGTGATCTCAGCGGTGAACACTTCTTCATACAGAGAAGTAGAGCCTGTACGGACTGGTTCGGGGGCGGCAACGTACAACCACCTGCCCAACCCACTTGCCAATATAATTCAACAACTGCCAGTCGTGGACGGACTGGAAGCAGACAAACTACTACCTTTTTTCAAGATAGTCTTTGAATTGAAGGACTATCGGGGTATGCTGGAGCGAACGGTGCTCGAACTCATCTTCCCCTACTGTCGCGGTACCATGGCTGACAGGGTGGCGGAGGTAATGCGACGCAAGGAAGGTGTGGATGAGTTCCACCGGGTGGTGCTGAGGGCGTTCGTACCCAGTAGACTGATGGAGCAATTGCGCCATCGTCATTTTTATAAAGTACAGGCACGGGGCGAAACATTGGCCGAGTACGTGCTGCGGATGCGCCAGGTAGCTCGTATTCTGGGAATGGGCATGTCGGAGGAGGAAGTGGTCCAACACATCCTCGACGGCGTCTCTGCCGACGACCGTCTGCGACTAGTTTTTGCACAGCGGCCGCAGTGGTTTACCGACCTGGAGCGACTCTGCGTTATGACGGAGACCATGCAGATGACCGACCAGGCGAGCGGAAACAGTAGACGAGCCGAACCAAGACCTCAGACATCGGAAGGGGCCAGAGAGCCTACCTTCCCCCGACAGGCCCAGCCACCTCGAAATCGTCAGCAAACAAATTCAACTTCTGTGATTTGTTACAATTGTAACCGCCCAGGACACGTGGCGAGAAATTGTATGCGAGGGCGCGCGCGACCAGCACCACCTATGTCTAGACCAGCGCCAAAAAACTAAGTAGACAGGGGAAGATATTTCGGAGGATGTCTTCCCCCCGCTTCAATTCTGTTCAACTTCCGTCGACCTCCAGGCAGTCGTTAAAAGCCCAATCTTCAAATATCAAGGTCCAGTCCGCTACCTCGCAACAACTTTCTGTATGCCCCTTTCTGTCGCTCGAGGTAGAGGGGGGTCAGCTCAGAGCCTTAGTTGACTCCGGTTCAGCCCGATCCATCATTTCATCTCGGGTACATGCGGACCTTGAACGACAGGGTTTAATTAAAAGGTCAGAAAAGTCATCTGCTATATGCTGGACGGCATCCCGGGAAATCTTGCCTATCTCCCGGGTTACTTCCTTTAAGATCAAAATCGATGGGTTTTCTTGGGTGTGGTCTTTTCTGGTTTCTCCTGCTCTGGGAGTGGATTGATCATTGGTGCCGATTTTATCGCAAAAAGTGGTCTCGTGCTGGACATCCAAGCGCACCAATGTTTTTTTAAATTTAATCGGGAAGTTTTAATTCCGTTCCTTGGGTACCAGGGCGCTAAGCCGGGTATCCAAGAAGTAGCTTGTCCCGATTCTGCACGAGACCATCTCACTCCATCCCAGCAGACGGCCTTAGATCATTTGTGTGAGGAATTTCCCGAGGTGTTAACTCCTACTTTGGGACTCACACACCTGCTGGAATATAAAATCAGTCTTACAGATACGAAAATAGTGAGGTCACACCCTTACAAGTTTGCCCCTCCTAAGATGACCATTCTGCGAGAGAAGGTTCAAGAATTATTGGACCAAGGGGTGATTGAACCTTCTCATTCCAGCTATGCCAGTCCAGCATTTTTAGTGCCAAAGCCTGGTGGCAAACAAAGAATGGTTATTGATTACAGGAAGTTGAACGCCAATATCGAGGTGGATTCTGTTCCCCTCCCGGATTTACATTCGGCCTTTGATTGGTTCAGTGGGGCCAGATTTTATACCATTATCGATCTGAACGCGGCCTATCATCAGATACCTCTTGCCAAAGAAAGTAAACCATACACAGCTTTTTGTGTACCCTGGAATTTGTACCAGTACACAAGGGTTCCCATGGGTTTGGCTGTGGGGGCCCAGACACTTACTCGCCTTCTTGACACTGTCTTTCACGACGTCAAATTCCGTTTCGTCTATAATTATCTTGACGATCTGTTGGTGTATAGTGAGACTTTTGAAGATCATCTGCGGCATTTAAGAGAGGTGTTGGGTCGTTTAAGAGAGGCTGGCCTCACTGTCAATCCCGAAAAGGTTCGTTTCGCCCAAGAGAGAATTTCTTTCTTGGGCCATTTAATTTCATACAAAGGCGTGACGGTAGACCCAGAGAGGACACAAGGCATCCGTGACTTTCCTCCGCCTAGGGATGCGAAGGGCATAGCGAGATTCGTCGGTATGATAAATTTCTATCGGCGTTTCATACCGAATATCGCTGAAATTGCCGCTCCCTTGAATGAACTAAGGAAGAAGGGGGCAAAGTTTGCATGGGGGGAAAACCAACAGAAGGCTTTTGATACCTTAAAGGAAGCCATCATTTCCCCACCGGTGTTGCGGATGCCCGACTTTTCAAAGCCGTTCATTTTGCAGACGGACGCGAGTTCGGTTGCGCTCGGAGCGGTCCTTTCCCAGGTTATTGACGACGCTAGGCAGCCTGTGTCTTTTATCTCACGCACGTTGACCCAGCAAGAACGTAAATCATCCGTTTATGAGCTAGAGTGTTTAGCTGTTGTATACGCTCTAGATAAGTTCAGGCGTTTCCTGGAACATGCTGAGTTCCTGCTCGAGACCGACAATCAGGCTCTCTCATGGCTTCTAGCTCATCCCCGGCAACTGGGTAAAATTGGTAGATGGGTGGTGAAAATCTCATCCTTTAAGTTCACCGTGCAACACATCAGGGGATCCCAGAATGTGGTTGCAGAAGCCTTATCCCGTATGTTTTCCCAACCCAGTGATGCCCAAGCTGAGCAACCCTGTTCCGTTCTTCTCGATTTTCCATTAGCCTTCACTGATGTGTTACCCCATCAGTTAAACGACGAAATGCTGGGTCAAGTCATCCAAAATATTAAGCAGGGTAACGTACAGGCCCCTTATTTCTTGTCCAAGGGAGTCCTTTGTTGTCGAGAAAGAAAAGGACGAGCACCTAAAATCGTGCTGCCTAGCAAATTAGTGCCCATGGTCTTCAGTTATTACCGTGATTCCCCAATCGGAGGCCACAAGGGAATTTCGAAGACCATTTCCAGTATTAGGAAACATTTTATCTGGAAGGGCATGGATAGAGACATCGCGACGACAGTAAAAAACTGTCATCTGTGTGGCTTGAGCAAGCCTGCCCAGGACACCAAACTAGGGTTGTTATCTTCTGAGGTGGCGAGCAGACCAATGGAAAAGTTATTTATTGACTACGTGGGGCCGTTCCCCCGTAGCAAGTCAGGTAATGCTTACCTGCTTGTTTGTGTAGATGCTTTTTCAAAGTTTGCCTGGCTACTGCCCTTACGGCAGGCAACCGCTCGTTTGACCATCAACGCTTTACAGAACCACGTTTTTCAGCATTTCGGTCTTCCGACCATCATTGTCTCGGACAATGGCCCGCAATTTATTTCAAACGAATTCAGGCGTATGTGTTTCGCCAGTGGCATCAAACACGTAACCACTTCCCCTTATTACCCACAACCGTCCCATGCGGAGAGATTCAATCGGAATCTCCGGTCCGCCTTGATTGCTTATCACGCTGAGCAACAAACAACCTGGGATCAGAATCTGAAGTGGTTACAATTAGCCTTCAACACGGCCAGACACGACAGTCATCAGGCCGTGCCCTTTGAAATTTTGTTTGGATTCTCGCCCGCACTCCCGTTGACCAACCTATGGGATATTGAAGATCTTCTGCCGCGGGAGCCCAATAATAAAACTGCGGAGAGATGGAAAATGGCTCGGAAGAATTTGCTGCGAGCGCACGAGCGGGTCCGTCGGCGTTATAATCAGGGGCGTATTCCAAACCCCTTCCGGATTGGTGACTGGGTCTATTGCCAAAGCCACCCACTCAGCTCTGCCGCCGACAAACGTGCTGCGAAGCTATGCTACCGTTGGTCGGGGCCATACCGAATCATAGGATTTACGTCACCGGTGACGGCCCGGCTGGGCGTACCGGGAGACAAACAAAAGTTGATGACAAGCCACATTTCCAAACTTAAACGTTGTCGGGGGCTATCCAAAACGTTCGAAGGGGGATAGTCCCCGTTAAGATAGGACAGAGGTACATGTTAAATGTGGAAGTCGTGTTCAGGCGAATGGGGCGAGCCTCAGGAGATCGGAAGATCCATACGTATGTATCTTTCTTTTGTCTTTAGCTGTCTCTCTCTCTCTCGGGCTGTATGTGGACTCTGATCAGGTCAGCATGCAGCACCCGCACACTTACATAATACATATCTTCTTTCGTCTCTTTCATTTTCCTTTTTGATTTCTGTGCTCCTGAGAGCAAGCTCAGCTGAGCCAACCCAACCACGACGTCCACTGGTATCTTTTGGGGAGAGGTACACTGCAGGGTACCCTCCTTGCCTTTAACGTTGGGGCAACTATGTTGCCCTTTTGGGGTGAGGGTGTGCTGAGTCAAAAGATTCAGCGCTAGTTCAGTCATTTTATTGGCAGTTTTGACGTTATTGGCAGTACGAAAGTTAAGGACAGTACAAAAATTAAAGTAATAATGAGTGCTGCTCCCTACCCGGAAGAGCAGAAACTACAGTTTTCGACACTTCGCCTTTTGATCGGTGTCGGCATCTGCTGAGTTTTGCAGCAGTTTTAAAACAGTGCTGCAGCCTGGTGAGATTTTCGTTACCCAAACGAGGACGGCGTTCCGTTTTTCTTGTCTCTACAGGGAAGTCTAGATGATTGCCTCGTGGTAAATTCCTTCGGTGGAGAGAAGTGTGAATTCCATCTTCTACTTCTTATAACTATGGTTAGATAGTTTCTTAAACGACTGCGGTGAGTTTTGATTTCATTATATTAATTATATACTAAATTTCACGGGAGAAAACGTTTTTTTTAGTAAGCTTGAGTAAGCGTACCCACTTGTCGAATCATGCATTGTGAGATACGTAATTGTTCGTAAAGTTTTTATAAACCGATAAAACTAGATTATTGGAGTGTCAGAATCTCGGCCTTAATACCTAAAGTACAATAACCACAAAATAATTAAGTTTGAACTTTCATTAACACTGATGTAACGAGATTCTGTTGAGCACTTAACCTATTACACAATGTGTCGTTATTAAGTGGTATAAGGTTTTGCTACAATATCTGTAAAACCTTATACATATATATATGGGAACTTACTCAGGCACGTTTTAAACGTAAATCATGTCTCATTCAAAGTAATAGTATTCTCAGATTCTATGGAGTAAAAAACTATGTATTTTAAATAAATTCTGCACCACGTGGTAACCTCAATTTCACTCAAAATAATACGTTCATAAGATGTTACAGAGCCAAGATAAATTATTATATTGCAAAAGCAACTCACATTCAGTGAGGTTCAGGTTATAAAGGGTTATAAAGAATCATTGTTAGAGAGTTTTTTTAAGTAAGGCATGTTGGCCAAAATAATGTTACCAAGTTTTATTATGTAGCACATAACTAGGTGTTGTTTTTATATATGATTTTGGAGGGTGTCCAAACAGTGGGGGCATTTGTGTGTGGTCTCTCACTAAAAATATAATATGTGATCAGGGTTCGCCGAACAGAGACAAGTCCTGCTACATGACTGAAAGAATGACATCTTAAAAGCTCCACACTCGACACCGAAGAGAATAAGACCACAACAACCACAACAACATGCCAATCATAAGATCGCCACGTTACAAATAAGAGATCATCCTTCTGGACACATAAGCAGGTGAAAAACAACCATTTATAATTAACACGTAGAATCAACATGGCACCAGTTATACATAATCATCAGTTTTTACCTTTCAAGTTAAACATTCATTTGGATCCCCAATTGATGGGACAGTTTAGTGTGAACACTAAGAATTAATTGTAAAATTTCAATATATGTATATTAAATTGTCAGTTCAGAGACTGACATGTCTACAACACAGCATCCAACTTAGATTTCCACTCATTTCTTTATAGGGCTTTCGCTACAGATTTAAAGTCAGTTTTGTTATTAGTAATTTTCTCAAGTTTAATTTACTATGCATAAAAACATATATTTTCTCTTATTTTTAAAATCAGGTTATGTCATTTGTATAAAAAGATTACTGGGGAGGTAGGTGAATTTTTAATTAGTTTCAACCAAGCTATGCATGTCGAAACACTTTTCAACTTGTTTGTCGAAACAAGGTTGTTGAGACAAATTTGTTGAGACTGGTCATAAGTTGAAGGAACATGTCCGTCTCTGACACACAAATGTATTTTTTTTATATAAGGTGCTAATATTGTGCAATTTTTCTCTTTTCATTAATTGGCCCTATTTTAGTCTATATAAATTCCTTATATTAATCATGGTAACTGGGGGGCGTTAATTATTTTAAACAATTTTTATTTCTCACCGTAATTAAGTAATTAAACACTTAGCCACTGAGGCACTTGGTTTTAAATTTTTAATGTCCTGGGGACATTTGTATGCAATACTTTATGATACACATGACGTGCAATTAACCCACACCATGGGGGTACATTTATAGATATAAATCTTTAATCCTAATTCGGATTATTATAAACGGAAAAGTTAGAATTTATATACACCAGAAGGGTAATATAAAAAGGGGCGTGGCAAGAGACCTTTATGTATTTGTATACTATTGTCTAATGTAATTTGTCTTGTGGAACATGTTATGTCTGTATATTTCTGTGTACATTTTGGGGGAGATATATATATATATATATATATAAATATTATGCATTACTGTACTTTTGGTGGGAACTTGGGATATAGGGATTTATTATTCAGGGTCTTTTACAACAGAAAGTTAACACATGTAGGCATGTGGATATATCCTTTTCATTTTCTTTTTAAGGGAGGTATTCTATCTCAATAATCGTGGCTGATCATTTCTTTAAGGAAATTAATTATTTTATTTAACAAGTATAGGAAGTGTCACCTTTAAAGTTCATTTAATTGGTTGAGTAATTATTTTAATTATTAATAGTAACTGGGAATGAAATCATTTATCTCCATTAATTTATATACTGCATTTTAAAAAGGAACACATGATATAAATTTTATATTTTATTAAATAGTTTAATGGGAGCTTATTTTGAGGTTAATGATTATTATAAAATTTCAATTAATTGATGGTGACATAGCAATTATTTTCTTGGATTCAGTTAATATTTTTCAGGTGGCCTTGTTGAGAGGGTATACTTCTTTATTTAACCATTTAAAGGGGAATTATAAATCACTGTTGTATTTATTTGTTCATTATATTTTTATTATGAGACAGAATAATAAAATGGGATTGTTAATTATTTAATTCTTGAGTTTTCATTGCAAGTCCCGTCTCACTGGATCCAGCGCAATTTTTAGCTTCTCTAGGCCTTAGCCTAGTTTTAATTAACTTGTAACCCCTCTTTACAAAAAGAAATATTCTTTTTGTTTTAACTACTCAAGATGAAGTAGGGGTTTCATTTGGTAGCTGAGCGCGCTTACGATGAGGGTCCTGTGAGTGTAACGGGGCTTGCAAACTTAGGAAATATTTTGGAACTTTCACAATGTTAAGTTCAAATAGAACTTAGAAAAATTTTAAAGGCCCTATATCCCAAGTTGAAAATATTTCTTGTTAGTTTTATGGTTTGAAATATATGTACATGTACTTTCCCGCCTTGCATAGTGAATAGTGCCACGTGGTGGGAAATTTTAGAAGGGGAAATCCCTGGGCAAGACTTATCGCAGTCGGTGCTTGGTTAGTTTGAGTTACCTTGCCCATGTTTGGGGGGGTGTTGCTGTTTTTTTTGTGATTATGCGGTATGGCCCGATCGGCAGTCGGTTTCTTCCGATAAATGGTAGCCGGAAGTAACCTAAGAAATGTTAAAAAAAATTTTCGTTGGTCGGTATTTTGTTTTCGTGTTGTGTGTGTTGTGTGTGTGTCGCGTTCCTTTTGTCTGGTGTGATAGAGTATGAGCTGTTCAGGTAGTGGGCTAGTTCTCGCATCGTTAGGTGGACCCGCAGTCTACTCTTTGGAAGAACAGTACTTGGGTTTTTCAGATTCTGGTTATTTAGAATAAGTTTTAAAGTTTATGTTAAGTGTGCCGACCGCGAAGTGAGGATGACTTCAATAAATCCTGAGTTGTTTGTAAGGGAGGAAATTGAGTTCGAGCTCCGGGCCCGGGGTAAAGAAACCCGAGGCAATGTCCAAACCTTACGGCGGCTGCTCCGTGAAGCGCTGGCCGCGGGTGATGCGCTCTCCAGGGTCACTATCACTGACCCCGAGAGTGAGTGGGAACGGTGTACGGAAAAATGGGGTGAGCTGCAGGAGTTGGCTCAATCCGTCGAAAGTTTGGAGGAGGGACCGGGATGCTCTCTCGTTGTCCGGCGGATCCGGCAACGTATGCAGCACTTGATTCATCGGCTGCAGAATTTACTGGCACAAGTCAGTGAACCGCCATATAACATACCGCCACCATACAAAATTTCTGACATAATACAGGAGATTACCTCGACCCTCCAAGGGTCACCACCGGTAAGAGCATCCACCCCAATTCCGGTTGTTGAGGAGTCCGTGATCTCAGCGGTGAACACTTCTTCATACAGAGAAGTAGAGCCTGTACGGACTGGTTCGGGGGCGGCAACGTACAACCACCTGCCCAACCCACTTGCCAATATAATTCAACAACTGCCAGTCGTGGACGGACTGGGAGCAGACAAACTACTACCTTTTTTCAAGATAGTCTTTGAATTGAAGGACTGTCGGGGTATGCTGGAGCGAACGGTGCTCGAACTCATCTTCCCCTACTGTCGCGGTACCATGGCTGACAGGGTGGCGGAGGTAATGCGACGCAAGGAAGGTGTGGATGAGTTCCACCGGGTGGTGCTGAGGGCGTTCGTACCCAGTAGACTGATGGAGCAATTGCGCCATCGTCATTTTTATAAAGTACAGGCACGGGGCGAAACATTGGCCCAGTACGTGCTGCGGATGCGCCAGGTAGCTCGTATTCTGGGAATGGGCATGTCGGAGGAGGAAGTGGTCCAACACATCCTCGACGGCGTCTCTGCCGACGACCGTCTGCGACTAGTTTTTGCACAGCGGCCGCAGTGGTTTACCGACCTGGAGCGACTCTGCGTTATGACGGAGACCATGCAGATGACCGACCAGGCGAGCGGAAACAGTAGACGAGCCGAACCAAGACCTCAGACATCGGAAGGGGCCAGAGAGCCTACCATCCCCCGACAGGCCCAGCCAGCTCGAAATCGTCAGCAAACAAATTCAACTTCTGTGATTTGTTACAATTGTAGCCGCCCAGGACACGTGGCGAGAAATTGTATGCGAGGGCGCGCGCGACCAGCACCACCTATGTCTAGACCAGCGCCAAAAAACTAAGTAGACAGGGGAAGATATTTCGGAGGATGTCTTCCCCCCGCTTCAATTCTGTTCAACTTCCGTCGACCTCCAGGCAGTCGTTAAAAGCCCAATCTTCAAATATCAAGGTCCAGTCCGCTACCTCGCAACAACTTCCTGTATGCCCCTTTCTGTCGCTCGAGGTAGAGGGGGGTCAGCTCAGAGCCTTAGTTGACTCCGGTTCAGCCCGATCCATCATTTCATCTCGGGTACATGCGGACCTTGAACGACAGGGTTTAATTAAAAGGTCAAAAAAGTCATCTGCTATATGCTGGACGGCATCCCGGGAAATCTTGCCTATCTCCCGGGTTACTTCCTTTAAGATCAAAATCGATGGGTTTTCTTGGGTGTGGTCTTTTCTGGTTTCTCCTGCTCTGGGAGTGGATTGTATCATTGGTGCCGATTTTATCGCAAAAAGTGGTCTCGTGCTGGACATCCAAGCGCACCAATGTTTTTTAAATTTAATCGGGAGGTTTTAATTCCGTTCCTTGGGTACCAGGGCGCTAAGCCGGGTATCCAAGAAGTAGCTTGCCCCATTCTGCACGAGACCATTTCACTCCATCCCAGCAGACGGCCTTAGATCATTTGTGTGAGGAATTTCCCGAGGTGTTAACTCCTACTTTGGGACTCACACACCTGCTGGAATATAAAATCAGTCTTACAGATACGAAAATAGTGAGGTCACACCCTTACAAGTTTGCCCCTCCTAAGATGACCATTCTGCGAGAGAAGGTTCAAGAATTATTGGACCAAGGGGTGATTGAACCTTCTCATTCCAGCTATGCCAGTCCAGCATTTTTAGTGCCAAAGCCTGGTGGCAAACAAAGAATGGTTATTGATTACAGGAAGTTGAACGCCAATATCGAGGTGGATTCTGTTCCCCTCCCGGATTTACATTCGGCCTTTGATTGGTTCAGTGGGGCCAGATTTTATACCATTATCGATCTGAACGCGGCCTATCATCAGATACCTCTTGCCAAAGAAAGTAAACCATACACAGCTTTTTGTGTACCCTGGAATTTGTACCAGTACACAAGGGTTCCCATGGGTTTGGCTGTGGGGGCCCAGACACTTACTCGCCTTCTTGACACTGTCTTTCACGACGTCAAATTCCGTTTCGTCTATAATTATCTTGACGATCTGTTGGTGTATAGTGAGACTTTTGAAGATCATCTGCGGCATTTAAGAGAGGTGTTGGGTCGTTTAAGAGAGGCTGGCCTCACTGTCAATCCCGAAAAGGTTCGTTTCGCCCAAGAGAGTATTTCTTTCTTGGGCCATTTAATTTCATACAAAGGCGTGACGGTAGACCCAGAGAGGACACAAGGCATCCGTGACTTTCCTCCGCCTAGGGATGCGAAGGGCATAGCGAGATTCGTCGGTATGATAAATTTCTATCGGCGTTTCATACCGAATATCGCTGAAATTGCCGCTCCCTTGAATGAACTGAGGAAGAAGGGGGCAAAGTTTGCATGGGGGGAAAACCAACAGAAGGCTTTTGATACCTTAAAGGAAGCCATCATTTCCCCACCGGTGTTGCGGATGCCCGACTTTTCAAAGCCGTTCATTTTGCAGACGGACGCGAGTTCGGTTCCGCTCGGAGCGGTCCTTTCCCAGGTTATTGACGACGCTAGGCAGCCTGTGGCTTTTATCTCACGCACGTTGACCCAGCAAGAACGTAAATCATCCGTTTATGAGCTAGAGTGTTTAGCTGTTGTATACGCTCTAGATAAGTTCAGGCGTTTCCTGGAACATGCTGAGTTCCTGCTCGAGACCGACAATCAGGCTCTCTCATGGCTTCTAGCTCATCCCCGGCAACTGGGTAAAATTGGTAGATGGGTGGTGAAAATCTCATCCTTTAAGTTCACCGTGCAACACATCAGGGGATCCCAGAATGTGGTTGCAGAAGCCTTATCCCGTATGTTTTCCCAACCCAGTGATGCCCAAGCTGAGCAACCCTGTTCCGTTCTTCTCGATTTTCCATTAGCCTTCACTGATGTGTTACCCCATCAGTTAAACGACGAAGTGCTGGGTCAAGTCATCCAAAATATTAAGCAGGGTAACGTAAAGGCCCCTTATTTCTTGTCCAAGGGAGTCCTTTGTTGTCGAGAAAGAAAAGGACGAGCACCTAAAATCGTGCTGCCTAGCAAATTAGTGCCCATGGTCTTCAGTTATTACCGTGATTCCCCAATCGGAGGCCACAAGGGAATTTCGAAGACCATTTCCAGTATTAGGAAACATTTTATCTGGAAGGGCATGGATAGAGACATCGCGACGAGAGTAAAAAACTGTCATCTGTGTGGCTTGAGCAAGCCTGCCCAGGACACCAAACTAGGGTTGTTATCTTCTGAGGTGGCGAGCAGACCAATGGAAAAGTTATTTATTGACTACGTGGGGCCGTTCCCCCGTAGCAAGTCAGGTAATGCTTACCTGCTTGTTTGTGTAGATGCTTTTTCAAAGTTTGCCTGGCTACTGCCCTTACGGCAGGCAACCGCTCGTTTGACCATCAACGCTTTACAGAACCACGTTTTTCAGCATTTCGGTCTTCCGACCATCATTGTCTCGGACAATGGCCCGCAATTTATTTAAAACGAATTCAGGCGTATGTGTTTCGCCAGTGGCATCAAACACGTAACCACTTCCCCTTATTACCCACAACCGTCCCATGCGGAGAGATTCAATCGGAATCTCCGGTCCGCCTTGATTGCTTATCACGCTGAGCAACAAACAACCTGGGATCAGAATCTGAAGTGGTTACAATTAGCCTTCAACACGGCCAGACACGACAGTCATCAGGCCGTGCCCTTTGAAATTTTGTTTGGATTCCCGCCCGCACTCCCGTTGACCAACCTATGGGATATTGAAGATCTTCTGCCGCGGGAGCCCAATAATAAAACTGCGGAGAGATGGAAAATGGCTCGGAAGAATTTGCTGCGAGCGCACGAGCGGGTCCGTCGGCGTTATAATCAGGGGCGTATTCCAAACCCCTTCCGGATTGGTGACTGGGTCTATTGCCAAAGCCACCCACTCAGCTCTGCCGCCGACAAACGTGCTGCGAAGCTATGCTACCGTTGGTCGGGGCCATACCGAATAATAGGATTTACGTCACCGGTGACGGCCCGGCTGGGCGTACCGGGAGACAAACAAAAGTTGATGACAAGCCACATTTCCAAACTTAAACGTTGTCGGGGGCTATCCAAAACGTTCGAAGGGGGATAGTCCCCGTTAAGATAGGACAGAGGTACATGTTAAATGTGGAAGTCGTGTTCAGGCGAATGGGGCGAGCCTCAGGAGATCGGAAGATCCATACGTATGTATCTTTCTTTTGTCTTTAGCTGTCTCTCTCTCTCTCGGGCTGTATGTGGACTCTGATCAGGTCAGCATGCAGCACCCGCACACTTACATAATACATATCTTCTTTCGTCTCTTTCATTTTCCTTTTTGATTTCTGTGCTCCTGAGAGCAAGCTCAGCTGAGCCAACCCAACCACGACGTCCACTGGTATCTTTTGGGGAGAGGTACACTGCAGGGTACCCTCCTTGCCTTTAACGTTGGGGCAACTATGTTGCCCTTTTGGGGTGAGGGTGTGCTGAGTCAAAAGATTCAGCGCTAGTTCAGTCATTTTATTGGCAGTTTTGACGTTATTGGCAGTACGAAAGTTAAGGACAGTACAAAAATTAAAGTAATAATGAGTGCTGCTCCCTACCCGGAAGAGCAGAAACTACAGTTTTCGACACTTCGCCTTTTGATCGGTGTCGGCATCTGCTGAGTTTTGCAGCAGTTTTAAAACAGTGCTGCAGCCTGGTGAGATTTTCGTTACCCAAACGAGGACGGCGTTCCGTTTTTCTTGTCTCTACAGGGAAGTCTAGATGATTGCCTCGTGGTAAATTCCTTCGGTGGAGAGAAGTGTGAATTCCATCTTCTACTTCTTATAACTATGGTTAGATAGTTTCTTAAACGACTGCGGTGAGTTTTGATTTCATTATATTAATTATATACTAAATTTCACGGGAGAAAACGTTTTTTTTAGTAAGCTTGAGTAAGCGTACCCACTTGTCGAATCATGCATTGTGAGATACGTAATTGTTCGTAAAGTTTTTATAAACCGATAAAACTAGATTATTGGAGTGTCAGAATCTCGGCCTTAATACCTAAAGTACAATAACCACAAAATAATTAAGTTTGAACTTTCATTAACACTGATGTAACGAGATTCTGTTGAGCACTTAACCTATTACACAATGTGTCGTTATTAAGTGGTATAAGGTTTTGCTACAATATCTGTAAAACCTTATACATATATATATGGGAACTTACTCAGGCACGTTTTAAACGTAAATCATGTCTCATTCAAAGTAATAGTATTCTCAGATTCTATGGAGTAAAAAACTATGTATTTTAAATAAATTCTGCACCACGTGGTAACCTCAATTTCACTCAAAATAATACGTTCATAAGATGTTACAGAGCCAAGATAAATTATTATATTGCAAAAGCAACTCACATTCAGTGAGGTTCAGGTTATAAAGGGTTATAAAGAATCATTGTTAGAGAGTTTTTTTAAGTAAGGCATGTTGGCCAAAATAATGTTACCAAGTTTTATTATGTAGCACATAACTAGGTGTTGTTTTTATATATGATTTTGGAGGGTGTCCAAACAGTGGGGGCATTTGTGTGTGGTCTCTCACTAAAAATATAATATGTGATCAGGGTTCGCCGAACAGAGACAAGTCCTGCTACATGACTGAAAGAATGACATCTTAAAAGCTCCACACTCGACACCGAAGAGAATAAGACCACAACAACCACAACAACATGCCAATCATAAGATCGCCACGTTACAAATAAGAGATCATCCTTCTGGACACATAAGCAGGTGAAAAACAACCATTTATAATTAACACGTAGAATCAACATGGCACCAGTTATACATAATCATCAGTTTTTACCTTTCAAGTTAAACATTCATTTGGATCCCCAATTGATGGGACAGTTTAGTGTGAACACTAAGAATTAATTGTAAAATTTCAATATATGTATATTAAATTGTCAGTTCAGAGACTGACATGTCTACAACACAGCATCCAACTTAGATTTCCACTCATTTCTTTATAGGGCTTTCGCTACAGATTTAAAGTCAGTTTTGTTATTAGTAATTTTCTCAAGTTTAATTTACTATGCATAAAAACATATATTTTCTCTTATTTTTAAAATCAGGTTATGTCATTTGTATAAAAAGATTACTGGGGAGGTAGGTAAATTTTTAATTAGTTTCAACCAAGCTATGCATGTCGAAACACTTTTCAACTTGTTTGTCGAAACAAGGTTGTTGAGACAAATTTGTTGAGACTGGTCATAAGTTGAAGGAACATGTCCGTCTCTGACACACAAATGTATTTTTTTTATATAAGGTGCTAATATTGTGCAATTTTTCTCTTTTCATTAATTGGCCCTATTTTAGTCTATATAAATTCTTTATATTAATCATGGTAACTGGGGGGCGTTAATTATTTTAAACAATTTTTATTTCTCACCGTAATTAAGTAATTAAACACTTAGCCACTGAGGCACTTGGTTTTAAATTTTTAATGTCCTGGGGACATTTGTATGCAATACTTTATGATACACATGACGTGCAATTAACCCACACCATGGGGGTACATTTATAGATATAAATCTTTAATCCTAATTCGGATTATTATAAACGGAAAAGTTAGAATTTATATACACCAGAAGGGTAATATAAAAAGGGGCGTGGCAAGAGACCTTTATGTATTTGTATACTATTGTCTAATGTAATTTGTCTTGTGGAACATGTTATGTCTGTATATTTCTGTGTACATTTTGGGGGATATATATATATATATATATAAATATTATGCATTACTGTACTTTTGGTGGGAACTTGGGATATAGGGATTTATTATTCAGGGTCTTTTACAACAGAAAGTTAACACATGTAGGCATGTGGATATATCCTTTTCATTTTCTTTTTAAGGGAGGTATTCTATCTCAATAATCGTGGCTGATCATTTCTTTAAGGAAATTAATTATTTTATTTAACAAGTATAGGAAGTGTCACCTTTAAAGTTCATTTAATTGGTTGAGTAATTATTTTAATTATTAATAGTAACTGGGAATGAAATCATTTATCTCCATTAATTTATATACTGCATTTTAAAAAGGAACACATGATATAAATTTTATATTTTATTAAATAGTTTAATGGGAGCTTATTTTGAGGTTAATGATTATTATAAAATTTCAATTCATTGATGGTGACATAGCAATTATTTTCTTGGATTCAGTTAATATTTTTCAGGTGGCCTTGTTGAGAGGGTATACTTCTTTATTTAACCATTTAAAGGGGAATTATAAATCACTGTTGTATTTATTTGTTCATTATATTTTTATTATGAGACAGAATAATAAAATGGGATTGTTAATTATTTAATTCTTGAGTTTTCATTGCAAGTCCCGTCTCACTGGATCCAGCGCAATTTTTAGCTTCTCTAGGCCTTAGCCTAGTTTTAATTAACTTGTAACCCCTCTTTACAAAAAGAAATATTCTTTTTGTTTTAACTACTCAAGATGAAGTAGGGGTTTCATTTGGTAGCTGAGCGCGCTTACGATGAGGGTCCTTTGAGTGTAACGGGGCTTGCAAACTTAGGAAATATTTTGGAACTTTCACAATGTTAAGTTCAAATAGAACTTAGAAAAATTTTAAAGGCCCTATATCCCAAGTTGAAAATATTTCTTGTTAGTTTTATGGTTTGAAATATATGTACATGTACTTTCCCGCCTTGCATAGTGAATAGTGCCACGTGGTGGGAAATTTTAGAAGGGGAAATCCCTGGGCAAGACTTATCGCAGTCGGTGCTTGGTTAGTTTGAGTTACCTTGCCCATGTTTGGGGGGGTGTTGCTGTTTTTTTTGTGATTATGCGGTATGGCCCGATCGGCAGTCGGTTTCTTCCGATAAATGGTAGCCGGAGGTAACCTAAGAAATGTTAAAATAAATTTTCGTTGGTCGGTATTTTGTTTTCGTGTTGTGTGTGTTGTGTGTGTGTCGCGTTCCTTTTGTCTGGTGTGATAGAGTGTGAGCTGTTCAGGTAGTGGGCTAGTTCTCGCATCGTTAGGTGGACCCGCAGTCTACTCTTTGGAAGAACAGTACTTGGGTTTTTCAGATTCTGATTATTTCGAATAAGTTTTAAAGTTTATGTTAAGTGTGCCGACCGCGAAGTGAGGATGACTTCAATAAATCCTGAGTTGTTTGTAAGGGAGGAAATTGAGTTCGAGCTCCGGGCCCTGGGTAAAGAAACCCGAGGCAATGTCCAAACCTTACGGCGGCTGCTCCGTGAAGCGCTGGCCGCGGGTGATGCGCTCTCCAGGGTCACTATCACTGACCCCGAGAGTGAGTGGGAACGGTGTACGGAAAAATGGGGTGAGCTGCAGGAGTTGGCTCAATCCGTCGAAAGTTTGGAGGAGGGACCGGGATGCTCTCTCGTTGTCCGGCGGATCCGGCAACGTATGCAGCACTTGATTCATCGGCTGCAGAATTTACTGGCACAAGTCAGTGAACCGCCATATAACATACCGCCACCATACAAAATTTCTGACATAATACAGGAGATTACCTCGACCCTCCAAGGGTCACCACCGGTAAGAGCATCCACCCCAATTCCGGTTGTTGAGGAGTCCGTGATCTCAGCGGTGAACACTTCTTCATACAGAGAAGTAGAGCCTGTACGGACTGGTTCGGGGGCGGCAACGTACAACCACCTGCCCAACCCACTTGCCAATATAATTCAACAACTGCCAGTCGTGGACGGACTGGGAGCAGACAAACTACTACCTTTTTTCAAGATAGTCTTTGAATTGAAGGACTATCGGGGTATGCTGGAGCGAACGGTGCTCGAACTCATCTTCCCCTACTGTCGCGGTACCATGGCTGACAGGGTGGCGGAGGTAATGCGACGCAAGGAAGGTGTGGATGAGTTCCACCGGGTGGTGCTGAGGGCGTTCGTACCCAGTAGACTGATGGAGCAATTGCGCCATCGTCATTTTTATAAAGTACAGGCACGGGGCGAAACATTGGCCCAGTATGTGCTGCGGATGCGCCAGGTAGCTCGTATTCTGGGAATGGGCATGTCGGAGGAGGAAGTGGTCCAACACATCCTCGACGGCGTCTCTGCCGACGACCGTCTGCGACTAGTTTTTGCACAGCGGCCGCAGTGGTTTACCGACCTCGAGCGACTCTGCGTTATGACGGAGACCATGCAGATGACCGACAAGGCGAGCGGAAACAGTAGACGAGCCGAACCAAGACCTCAGACATCGGAAGGGGCCAGAGAGCCTACCTTCCCCCGACAGGCCCAGCCAGCTCGAAATCGTCAGCAAACAAATTCAACTTCTGTGATTTGTTACAATTGTAACCGCCAGGACACGTGGCGAGAAATTGTATGCGAGGGCGCGCGCGACCAGCACCACCTATGTCTAGACCAGCGCCAAAAAACTAAGTAGACAGGGGAAGATATTTCGGAAGATGTCTTCCCCCCGCTTCAATTCTGTTCAACTTCCGTCGACCTCCAGGCAGTCGTTAAAAGCCCAATCTTCAAATATCAAGGTCCAGTCCGCTACCTCGCAACAACTTTCTGTATGCCCCTTTCTGTCGCTCGAGGTAGAGGGGGGTCAGCTCAGAGCCTTAGTTGACTCCGGTTCAGCCCGATCCATCATTTCATCTCGGGTACATGCGGACCTTGAACGACAGGGTTTAATTAAAAGGTCAGAAAAGTCATCTGCTATATGCTGGACGGCATCCCGGGAAATCTTGCCTATCTCCCGGGTTACTTCCTTTAAGATCAAAATCGATGGGTTTTCTTGGGTGTGGTCTTTTCTGGTTTCTCCTGCTCTGGGAGTGGATTGTATCATTGGTGCCGATTTTATCGCAAAAAGTGGTCTCGTGCTGGACATCGAAGCGCACCAATGTTTTTTTAAATTTAATCGGGAGGTTTTAATTCCGTTCCTTGGGTACCAGGGCGCTAAGCCGGGTATCCAGGAAGTAGCTTGTCCCGATTCTGCACGAGACCATCTCACTCCATCCCAGCAGACGGCCTTAGATCATTTGTGTGAGGAATTTCCCGAGGTGTTAACTCCTACTTTGGGACTCACACACCTGCTGGAATATAAAATCAGTCTTACAGATACGAAAATAGTGAGGTCACACCCTTACAAGTTTGCCCCTCCTAAGATGACCATTCTGCGAGAGAAGGTTCAAGAATTATTGGACCAAGGGGTGATTGAACCTTCTCATTCCAGCTATGCCAGTCCAGCATTTTTAGTGCCAAAGCCTGGTGGCAAACAAAGAATGGTTATTGATTACAGGAAGTTGAACGCCAATATCGAGGTGGATTCTGTTCCCCTCCCGGATTTACATTCGGCCTTTGATTGGTTCAGTGGGGCCAGATTTTATACCATTATCGATCTGAACGCGGCCTATCATCAGATACCTCTTGCCAAAGAAAGTAAACCATACACAGCTTTTTGTGTACCCTGGAATTTGTACCAGTACACAAGGGTTCCCATGGGTTTGGCTGTGGGGGCCCAGACACTTACTCGCCTTCTTGACACTGTCTTTCACGACGTCAAATTCCGTTTCGTCTATAATTATCTTGACGATCTGTTGGTGTATAGTGAGACTTTTGAAGATCATCTGCGGCATTTAAGAGAGGTGTTGGGTCGTTTAAGAGAGGCTGGCCTCACTGTCAATCCCGAAAAGGTTCGTTTCGCCCAAGAGAGTATTTCTTTCTTGGGCCATTTAATTTCATACAAAGGCGTGACGGTAGACCCAGAGAGGACACAAGGCATCCGTGACTTTCCTCCGCCTAGGGATGCGAAGGGCATAGCGAGATTCGTCGGTATGATAAATTTCTATCGGCGTTTCATACCGAATATCGCTGAAATTGCCGCTCCCTTGAATGAACTGAGGAAGAAGGGGGCAAAGTTTGCATGGGGGGAAAACCAACAGAAGGCTTTTGATACCTTAAAGGAAGCCATCATTTCCCCACCGGTGTTGCGGATGCCCGACTTTTCAAAGCCGTTCATTTTGCAGACGGACGCGAGTTCGGTTGCGCTCGGAGCGGTCCTTTCCCAGGTTATTGACGACGCTAGGCAGCCTGTGGCTTTTATCTCACGCACGTTGACCCAGCAAGAACGTAAATCATCCGTTTATGAGCTAGAGTGTTTAGCTGTTGTATACGCTCTAGATAAGTTCAGGCGTTTCCTGGAACATGCTGAGTTCCTGCTCGAGACCGACAATCAGGCTCTCTCATGGCTTCTAGCTCATCCCCGGCAACTGGGTAAAATTGGTAGATGGGTGGTGAAAATCTCATCCTTTAAGTTCACCGTGCAACACATCAGGGGATCCCAGAATGTGGTTGCAGAAGCCTTATCCCGTATGTTTTCCCAACCCAGTGATGCCCAAGCTGAGCAACCCTGTTCCGTTCTTCTCGATTTTCCATTAGCCTTCACTGATGTGTTACCCCATCAGTTAAACGACGAAGTGCTGGGTCAAGTCATCCAAAATATTAAGCAGGGTAACGTAAAGGCCCCTTATTTCTTGTCCAAGGGAGTCCTTTGTTGTCGAGAAAGAAAAGGACGAGCACCTAAAATCGTGCTGCCTAGCAAATTAGTGCCCATGGTCTTCAGTTATTACCGTGATTCCCCAATCGGAGGCCACAAGGGAATTTCGAAGACCATTTCCAGTATTAGGAAACATTTTATCTGGAAGGGCATGGATAGAGACATCGCGACGAGAGTAAAAAACTGTCATCTGTGTGGCTTGAGCAAGCCTGCCCAGGACACCAAACTAGGGTTGTTATCTTCTGAGGTGGCGAGCAGACCAATGGAAAAGTTATTTATTGACTACGTGGGGCCGTTCCCCCGTAGCAAGTCAGGTAATGCTTACCTGCTTGTTTGTGTAGATGCTTTTTCAAAGTTTGCCTGGCTACTGCCCTTACGGCAGGCAACCGCTCGTTTGACCATCAACGCTTTACAGAACCACGTTTTTCAGCATTTCGGTCTTCCGACCATCATTGTCTCGGACAATGGCCCGCAATTTATTTAAAACGAATTCAGGCGTATGTGTTTCGCCAGTGGCATCAAACACGTAACCACTTCCCCTTATTACCCACAACCGTCCCATGCGGAGAGATTCAATCGGAATCTCCGGTCCGCCTTGATTGCTTATCACGCTGAGCAACAAACAACCTGGGATCAGAATCTGAAGTGGTTACAATTAGCCTTCAACACGGCCAGACACGGCAGTCATCAGGCCGTGCCCTTTGAAATTTTGTTTGGATTCTCGCCCGCACTCCCGTTGACCAACCTATGGGATATTGAAGATCTTCTGCCGCGGGAGCCCAATAATAAAACTGCGGAGAGATGGAAAATGGCTCGGAAGAATTTGCTGCGAGCGCACGAGCGGGTCCGTCGGCGTTATAATCAGGGGCGTATTCCAAACCCCTTCCGGATTGGTGACTGGGTCTATTGCCAAAGCCACCCACTCAGCTCTGCCGCCGACAAACGTGCTGCGAAGCTATGCTACCGTTGGTCGGGGCCATACCGAATCATAGGATTTACGTCACCGGTGACGGCCCGGCTGGGCGTACCGGGAGACAAACAAAAGTTGATGACAAGCCACATTTCCAAACTTAAACGTTGTCGGGGGCTATCCAAAACGTTCGAAGGGGGATAGTCCCCGTTAAGATAGGACAGAGGTACATGTTAAATGTGGAAGTCGTGTTCAGGCGAATGGGGCGAGCCTCAGGAGATCGGAAGATCCATACGTATGTATCTTTCTTTTGTCTTTAGCTGTCTCTCTCTCTCTCGGGCTGTATGTGGACTCTGATCAGGTCAGCATGCAGCACCCGCACACTTACATAATACATATCTTCTTTCGTCTCTTTCATTTTCCTTTTTGATTTCTGTGCTCCTGAGAGCAAGCTCAGCTGAGCCAACCCAACCACGACGTCCACTGGTATCTTTTGGGGAGAGGTACACTGCAGGGTACCCTCCTTGCCTTTAACGTTGGGGCAACTATGTTGCCCTTTTGGGGTGAGGGTGTGCTGAGTCAAAAGATTCAGCGCTAGTTCAGTCATTTTATTGGCAGTTTTGACGTTATTGGCAGTACGAAAGTTAAGGACAGTACAAAAATTAAAGTAATAATGAGTGCTGCTCCCTACCCGGAAGAGCAGAAACTACAGTTTTCGACACTTCGCCTTTTGATCGGTGTCGGCATCTGCTGAGTTTTGCAGCAGTTTTAAAACAGTGCTGCAGCCTGGTGAGATTTTCGTTACCCAAACGAGGACGGCGTTCCGTTTTTCTTGTCTCTACAGGGAAGTCTAGATGATTGCCTCGTGGTAAATTCCTTCGGTGGAGAGAAGTGTGAATTCCATCTTCTACTTCTTATAACTATGGTTAGATAGTTTCTTAAACGACTGCGGTGAGTTTTGATTTCATTATATTAATTATATACTAAATTTCACGGGAGAAAACGTTTTTTTTAGTAAGCTTGAGTAAGCGTACCCACTTGTCGAATCATGCATTGTGAGATACGTAATTGTTCGTAAAGTTTTTATAAACCGATAAAACTAGATTATTGGAGTGTCAGAATCTCGGCCTTAATACCTAAAGTACAATAACCACAAAATAATTAAGTTTGAACTTTCATTAACACTGATGTAACGAGATTCTGTTGAGCACTTAACCTATTACACAATGTGTCGTTATTAAGTGGAATAAGGTTTTGCTACAATATCTGTAAAACCTTATACATATATATATGGGAACTTACTCAGGCACGTTTTAAACGTAAATCATGTCTCATTCAAAGTAATAGTATTCTCAGATTCTATGGAGTAAAAAACTATGTGTTTTAAATAAATTCTGCACCACGTGGTAACCTCAATTTCACTCAAAGTAATAAATTCATAAGATGTTACAGAGCCAAGATAAATTATTATATTGCAAAAGCAACTCACATTCAGTGAGGTTCAGGTTATAAAGGGTTATAAATAATCATTGTTAGAGAGTTTTTTTAAGTAAGGCATGTTGGCCAAAATAATGTTACCAAGTTTTATTATGTAGCACATAACTAGGTGTTGTTTTTATATATGATTTTGGAGGGTGTCCAAACAGTGGGGGCATTTTTGTGTGGTCTCTCACTAAAAATATAATATGTGATCAGGGTTCGCCGAACAGAGACAAGTCCTGCTACATGACTGAAAGAATGACATCTTAAAAGCTCCACACTCGACACCGAAGAGAATAAGACCACAACAACCACAACAACATGCCAATCATAAGATCGCCACGTTACAAATAAGAGATCATCCTTCTGGACACATAAGCAGGTGAAAAACAACCATTTATAATTAACACGTAGAATCAACATGGCACCAGTTATACATAATCATCAGTTTTTACCTTTCAAATTAAACATTCATTTGGATCCCCAATTGATGGGACAGTTTAGTGTGAACACTAAGAATTAATTGTAAAATTTCAATATATGTATAGTAAATTGTCAGTTCAGAGACTGACATGTCTACAACACAGCATCCAACTTAGATTTCCACTCATTTCTTTATAGGGCTTTCGCTACAGATTTAAAGTCAGTTTTGTTATTAGTAATTTTCTCAAGTTTAATTTACTATGCATAAAAACATATATTTTCTCTTATTTTTAAAATCAGGTTATGTCATTTGTATAAAAAGATTACTGGGGAGGTAGGTGAATTTTTAATTAGTTTCAACCAAGCTATGCATGTCGAAACACTTTTCAACTTGTTTGTCGAAACAAGGTTGTTGAGACAAATTTGTTGAGACTGGTCATAAGTTGAAGGAACATGTCCGTCTCTGACACACAAATGTATTTTTTTTATATAAGGTGCTAATATTGTGCAATTTTTCTCTTTTCATTAATTGGCCCTATTTTAGTCTATATAAATTCTTTATATTAATCATGGTAACTGGGGGGCGTTAATTATTTTAAACAATTTTTATTTCTCACCGTAATTAAGTAATTAAACACTTAGCCACTGAGGCACTTGGTTTTAAATTTTTAATGTCCTGGGGACATTTGTATGCAATATTTTATGATACACATGACGTGCAATTAACCCACACCATGGGGGTACATTTATAGATATAAATCTTTAATCCTAATTCGGATTATTATAAACGGAAAAGTTAGAATTTATATACACCAGAAGGGTAATATAAAAAGGGGCGTGGCAAGAGACCTTTATGTATTTGTATACTATTGTCTAATGTAATTTGTCTTGTGGAACATGTTATGTCTGTATATTTCTGTGTACATTTTGGGGGATATATATATATATATATAAATATTATGCATTACTGTACTTTTGGTGGGAACTTGGGATATAGGGATTTATTATTCAGGGTCTTTTACAACAGAAAGTTAACACATGTAGGCATGTGGATATATCCTTTTCATTTTCTTTTTAAGGGAGGTATTCTATCTCAATAATCGTGGCTGATCATTTCTTTAAGGAAATTAATTATTTTATTTAACAAGTATAGGAAGTGTCACCTTTAAAGTTCATTTAATTGGTTGAGTAATTATTTTAATTATTAATAGTAACTGGGAATGAAATCATTTATCTCCATTAATTTATATACTGCATTTTAAAAAGGAACACATGATATAAATTTTATATTTTATTAAATAGTTTAATGGGAGCTTATTTTGAGGTTAATGATTATTATAAAATTTCAATTCATTGATGGTGACATAGCAATTATTTTCTTGGATTCAGTTAATATTTTTCAGGTGGCCTTGTTGAGAGGGTATACTTCTTTATTTAACCATTTAAAGGGGAATTATAAATCACTGTTGTATTTATTTGTTCATTATATTTTTATTATGAGACAGAATAATAAAATGGGATTGGTAATTATTTAATTCTTGAGTTTTCATTGCAAGTCCCGTCTCACTGGATCCAGCGCAATTTTTAGCTTCTCTAGGCCTTAGCCTAGTTTTAGTTAACTTGTAACCCCTCTTTACAAAAAGAAATATTCTTTTTGTTTTAACTACTCAAGATGAAGTAGGGGTTTCATTTGGTAGCTGAGCGCGCTTACGATGAGGGTCCTGTGAGTGTAACGGGGCTTGCAAACTTAGGAAATATTTTGGAACTTTCACAATGTTAAGTTCAAATAGAACTTAGAAAAATTTTAAAGGCCCTATATCCCAAGTTGAAAATATTTCTTGTTAGTTTTATGGTTTGAAATATATGTACATGTACTTTCCCGCCTTGCATAGTGAATAGTGCCACGTGGTGGGAAATTTTAGAAGGGGAAATCCCTGGGCAAGACTTATCGCAGTCGGTGCTTGGTTAGTTTGAGTTACCTTGCCCATGTTTGGGGGGGTGTTGCTGTTTTTTTTGTGATTATGCGGTATGGCCCGATCGGCAGTCGGTTTCTTCCGATAAATGGTAGCCGGAGGTAACCTAAGAAATGTTAAAAAAAATTTTCGTTGGTCGGTATTTTGTTTTCGTGTTGTGTGTGTTGTGTGTGTGTCGCGTTCCTTTTGTCTGGTGTGATAGCGTGTGAGCTGTTCAGGTAGTGGGCTAGTTCTCGCATCGTTAGGTGGACCCGCAGTCTACTCTTTGGAAGAACAGTACTTGGGTTTTTCAGATTCTGATTATTTAGAATAAGTTTTAAAGTTTATGTTAAGTGTGCCGACCGCGAAGTGAGGATGACTTCAATAAATCCTGAGTTGTTTGTAAGGGAGGAAATTGAGTTCGAGCTCCGGGCCCGGGGTAAAGAAACCCGAGGCAATGTCCAAACCTTACGGCGGCTGCTCCGTGAAGCGCTGGCCGCGGGTGATGCGCTCTCCAGGGTCACTATCACTGACCCCGAGAGTGAGTGGGAACGGTGTACGGAAAAATGGGGTGAGCTGCAGGAGTTGGCTCAATCCGTCGAAAGTTTGGAGGAGGGACCGGGATGCTCTCTCGTTGTCCGGCGGATCCGGCAACGTATGCAGCACTTGATTCATCGGCTGCAGAATTTACTGGCACAAGTCAGTGAACCGCCATATAACATACCGCCACCATACAACATTTCTGACATAATACAGGAGATTACCTCGACCCTCCAAGTGTCACCACCGGTAAGAGCATCCACCCCAATTCCGGTTGTTGAGGAGTCCGTGATCTCAGCGGTGAACACTTCTTCATACAGAGAAGTAGAGCCTGTACGGACTGGTTCGGGGGCGGCAACGTACAACCACCTGCCCAACCCACTTGCCAATATAATTCAACAACTGACAGTCGTGGACGGACTGGGAGCAGACAAACTACTACCTTTTTTCAAGATAGTCTTTGAATTGAAGGACTATCGGGGTATGCTGGAGCGAACGGTGCTCGAACTCATCTTCCCCTACTGTCGCGGTACCATGGCTGACAGGGTGGCGGAGGTAATGCGACGCAAGGAAGGTGTGGATGAGTTCCACCGGGTGGTGCTGAGGGCGTTCGTACCCAGTAGACTGATGGAGCAATTGCGCCATCGTCATTTTTATAAAGTACAGGCACGGGGCGAAACATTGGCCCAGTACGTGCTGCGGATGCGCCAGGTAGCTCGTATTCTGGGAATGGGCATGTCGGAGGAGGAAGTGGTCCAACACATCCTCGACGGCGTCTCTGCCGACGACCGTCTGCGACTAGTTTTTGCACAGCGGCCGCAGTGGTTTACCGACCTGGAGCGACTCTGCGTTATGACGGAGACCATGCAGATGACAGACCAGGCGAGCGGAAACAGTAGACGAGCCGAACCAAGACCTCAGACATCGGAAGGGGCCAGAGAGCCTACCTTCCCCCGACAGGCCCAGCCAGCTCGAAATCGTCAGCAAACAAATTCAACTTCTGTGATTTGTTACAATTGTAACCGCCCAGGACACGTGGCGAGAAATTGTATGCGAGGGCGCGCGCGACCAGCACCACCTATGTCTAGACCAGCGCCAAAAAACTAAGTAGACAGGGGAAGATATTTCGGAGGATGTCTTCCCCCCGCTTCAATTCTGTTCAACTTCCGTCGACCTCCAGGCAGTCGTTAAAAGCCCAATCTTCAAATATCAAGGTCCAGTCCGCTACCTCGCAACAACTTTCTGTATGCCCCTTTCTGTCGCTCGAGGTAGAGGGGGGTCAGCTCAGAGCCTTAGTTGACTCCGGTTCAGCCCGATCCATCATTTCATCTCGGGTACATGCGGACCTTGAACGACAGGGTTTAATTAAAAGGTCAGAAAAGTCATCTGCTATATGCTGGACGGCATCCCGGGAAATCTTGCCTATCTCCCGGGTTACTTCCTTTAAGATCAAAATCGATGGGTTTTCTTGGGTGTGGTCTTTTCTGGTTTCTCCTGCTCTGGGAGTGGATTGTATCATTGGTGCCGATTTTATCGCAAAAAGTGGTCTCGTGCTGGACATCGAAGCGCACCAATGTTTTTTTAAATTTAATCGGGAGGTTTTAATTCCGTTCCTTGGGTACCAGGGCGCTAAGCCGGGTATTCAAGAAGTAGCTTGTCCCGATTCTGCACGAGACCATCTCACTCCATCCCAGCAGACGGCCTTAGATCATTTGTGTGAGGAATTTCCCGAGGTGTTAACTCCTACTTTGGGACTCACACACCTGCTGGAATATAAAATCAGTCTTACAGATACGAAAATAGTGAGGTCACACCCTTACAAGTTTGCCCCTCCTTAGATGACCATTCTGCGAGAGAAGGTTCAAGAATTATTGGACCAAGGGGTGATTGAACCTTCTCATTCCAGCTATGCCAGTCCAGCATTTTTAGTGCCAAAGCCTGGTGGCAAACAAAGAATGGTTATTGATTACAGGAAGTTGAACGCCAATATCGAGGTGGATTCTGTTCCCCTCCCGGATTTACATTCGGCCTTTGATTGGTTCAGTGGGGCCAGATTTTATACCATTATCGATCTGAACGCGGCCTATCATCAGATACCTCTTGCCAAAGAAAGTAAACCATACACAGCTTTTTGTGTACCCTGGAATTTGTACCAGTACACAAGGGTTCCCATGGGTTTGGCTGTGGGGGCCCAGACACTTACTCGCCTTCTTGACACTGTCTTTCACGACGTCAAATTCCGTTTCGTCTATAATTATCTTGACGATCTGTTGGTGTATAGTGAGACTTTTGAAGATCATCTGCGGCATTTAAGAGAGGTGTTGGGTCGTTTAAGAGAGGCTGGACTCACTGTCAATCCCGAAAAGGTTCGTTTCGCCCAAGAGAGTATTTCTTTCTTGGGCCATTTAATTTCATACAAAGGCGTGACGGTAGACCCAGAGAGGACACAAGGCATCCGTGACTTTCCTCCGCCTAGGGATGCGAAGGGCATAGCGAGATTCGTCGGTATGATAAATTTCTATCGGCGTTTCATACCGAATATCGCTGAAATTGCCGCTCCCTTGAATGAACTGAGGAAGAAGGGGGCAAAGTTTGCATGGGGGGAAAACCAACAGAAGGCTTTTGATACCTTAAAGGAAGCCATCATTTCCCCACCGGTGTTGCGGATGCCCGACTTTTCAAAGCCGTTCATTTTGCAGACGGACGCGAGTTCGGTTGCGCTCGGAGCGGTCCTTTCCCAGGTTATTGACGACGCTAGGCAGCCTGTGGCTTTTATCTCACGCACGTTGACCCAGCAAGAACATAAATCATCCGTTTATGAGCTAGAGTGTTTAGCTGTTGTATACGCTCTAGATAAGTTCAGGCGTTTCCTGGAACATGCTGAGTTCCTGCTCGAGACCGACAATCAGGCTCTCTCATGGCTTCTAGCTCATCCCTGGCAACTGGGTAAAATTGGTAGATGGGTGGTGAAAATCTCATCCTTTAAGTTCACCGTGCAACACATCAGGGGATCCCAGAATGTGGTTGCAGAAGCCTTATCCCGTATGTTTTCCCAACCCAGTGATGCCCAAGCTGAGCAACCCTGTTCCGTTCTTCTCGATTTTCCATTAGCCTTCACTGATGTGTTACCCCATCAGTTAAACGACGAAGTGCTGGGTCAAGTCATCCAAAATATTAAGCAGGGTAACGTACAGGCCCCTTATTTCTTGTCCAAGGGAGTCCTTTGTTGTCGAGAAAGAAAAGGACGAGCACCTAAAATCGTGCTGCCTAGCAAATTAGTGCCCATGGTCTTCAGTTATTTCCGTGATTCCCCAATCGGAGGCCACAAGGGAATTTCGAAGACCATTTCCAGTATTAGGAAACATTTTATCTGGAAGGGCATGGATAGAGACATCGCGACGAGAGTAAAAATCTGTCATCTGTGTGGCTTGAGCAAGCCTGCCCAGGACACCAAACTAGGGTTGTTATCTTCTGAGGTGGCGAGCAGACCAATGGAAAAGTTATTTATTGACTACGTGGGGCCGTTCCTCCGTAGCAAGTCAGGTAATGCTTACCTGCTTGTTTGTGTAGATGCTTTTTCAAAGTTTGCCTGGCTACTGCCCTTACGGCAGGCAACCGCTCGTTTGACCATCAACGCTTTACAGAACCCCGTTTTTCAGCATTTCGGTCTTCCGACCATCATTGTCTCGGACAATGGCCCGCAATTTATTTCAAACGAATTCAGGCGTATGTGTTTCGCCAGTGGCATCAAACACGTAACCACTTCCCCTTATTACCCACAACCGTCCCATGCGGAGAGATTCAATCGGAATCTCCGGTCCGCCTTGATTGCTTATCACGCTGAGGAACAAACAACCTGGGATCAGAATCTGAAGTGGTTACAATTAGCCTTCAACACGGCCAGACACGACAGTCATCAGGCCGTGCCCTTTGAAATTTTGTTTGGATTCTCGCCCGCACTCCCGTTGACCAACCTATGGGATATTGAAGATCTTCTGCCGCGGGAGCCCAATAATAAAACTGCGGAGAGATGGAAAATGGCTCGGAAGAATTTGCTGTGAGCGCACGAGCGGGTCCGTCGGCGTTATAATCAGGGGCGTATTCCAAACCCCTTCCGGATTGGTGACTGGGTCTATTGCCAAAGCCACCCACTCAGCTCTGCCGCCGACAAACGTGCTGCGAAGCTATGCTACCGTTGGTCGGGGCCATACCGAATCATAGGATTTACGTCACCGGTGACGGCCCGGCTGGGCGTACCGGGAGGCAAACAAAAGTTGATGACAAGCCACATTTCCAAACTTAAACGTTGTCGGGGGCTATCCAAAACGTTCGAAGGGGGATAGTCCCCGTTAAGATAGGACGGAGGTACATGTTAAATGTGGAAGTCGTGTTCAGGCGAATGGGGCGAGCCTCAGGAGATCGGAAGATCCATACGTATGTATCTTTCTTTTGTCTTTAGCTGTCTCTCTCTCTCGGGCTGTATGTGGACTCTGATCAGGTCAGCATGCAGCACCCGCACACTTACATAATACATATCTTCTTTCGTCTCTTTCATTTTCCTTTTTGATTTCTGTGCTCCTGAGAGCAAGCTCAGCTGAGCCAACCCAACCACGACGTCCACTGGTATCTTTTGGGCAGAGGTACACTGCAGGGTACCCTCCTTGCCTTTAACGTTGGGGCAACTATGTTGCCCTTTTGGGGTGAGGGTGTACTGAGTCAAAAGATTCAGCGCTAGTTCAGTCATTTTATTGGCAGTTTTGACGTTATTGGCAGTACGAAAGTTAAGGACAGTACAAAAATTAAAGTAATAATGAGTGCTGCTCCCTACCCGGAAGAGCAGAAACTACAGTTTTCGACACTTCGCCTTTTGATCGGTGTCGGCATCTGCTGAGTTTTGCAGCAGTTTTAAAACAGTGCTGCAGCCTGGTGAGATTTTCGTTACCCAAACGAGGACGGCGTTCCGTTTTTCTTGTCTCTACAGGGAAGTCTAGATGATTGCCTCGTGGTAAATTCCTTCGGTGGAGAGAAGTGTGAATTCCATCTTCTACTTCTTATAACTATGGTTAGATAGTTTCTTAAACGACTGCGGTGAGTTTTGATTTCATTATATTAATTATATACTAAATTTCACGGGAGAAAACGTTTTTTTTAGTAAGCTTGAGTAAGCGTACCCACTTGTCGAATCATGCATTGTGAGATACGTAATTGTTCGTAAAGTTTTTATAAACCGATAAAACTAGATTATTGGAGTGTCAGAATCTCGGCCTTAATACCTAAAGTACAATAACCACAAAATAATTAAGTTTGAACTTTCATTAACACTGATGTAACGAGATTCTGTTGAGCACTTAACCTATTACACAATGTGTCGTTATTAAGTGGTATAAGGTTTTGCTACAATATCTGTAAAACCTTATACATATATATATGGGAACTTACTCAGGCACGTTTTAAACGTAAATCATGTCTCATTCAAAGTAATAATATTCTCAGATTCTATGGAGTAAAAAACTATGTGTTTTAAATAAATTCTGCACCACGTGGTAACCTCAATTTCACTCAAAGTAATAAATTCATAAGATGTTACAGAGCCAAGATAAATTATTATATTGCAAAAGCAACTCACATTCAGTGAGGTTCAGGTTATAAAGGGTTATAAAGAATCATTGTTAGAGAGTTTTTTTAAGTAAGGCATGTTGGCCAAAATAATGTTACCAAGTTTTATTATGTAGCACATAACTAGGTGTTGTTTTTATATATGATTTTGGAGGGTGTCCAAACAGTGGGGGCATTTTTGTGTGGTCTCTCACTAAAAATATAATATGTGATCAGGGTTCGCCGAACAGAGACAAGTCCTGCTACATGACTGAAAGAATGACATCTTAAAAGCTCCACACTCGACACCGAAGAGAATAAGACCACAACAACCACAACAACATGCCAATCATAAGATCGCCACGTTACAAATAAGAGATCATCCTTCTGGACACATAAGCAGGTGAAAAACAACCATTTATAATTAACACGTAGAATCAACATGGCACCAGTTATACATAATCATCAGTTTTTACCTTTCAAATTAAACATTCATTTGGATCCCCAATTGATGGGACAGTTTAGTGTGAACACTAAGAATTAATTGTAAAATTTCAATATATGTATAGTAAATTGTCAGTTCAGAGACTGACATGTCTACAACACAGCATCCAACTTAGATTTCCACTCATTTCTTTATAGGGCTTTCGCTACAGATTTAAAGTCAGTTTTGTTATTAGTAATTTTCTCAAGTTTAATTTACTATGCATAAAAACATATATTTTCTCTTATTTTTAAAATCAGGTTATGTCATTTGTATAAAAAGATTACTGGGGAGGTAGGTGAATTTTTAATTAGTTTCAACCAAGCTATGCATGTCGAAACACTTTTCAACTTGTTTGTCGAAACAAGGTTGTTGAGACAAATTTGTTGAGACTGGTCATAAGTTGAAGGAACATGTCCGTCTCTGACACACAAATGTATTTTTTTTATATAAGGTGCTAATATTGTGCAATTTTTCTCTTTTCATTAATTGGCCCTATTTTAGTCTATATAAATTCTTTATATTAATCATGGTAACTGGGGGGCGTTAATTATTTTAAACAATTTTTATTTCTCACCGTAATTAAGTAATTAAACACTTAGCCACTGAGGCACTTGGTTTTAAATTTTTAATGTCCTGGGGACATTTGTATGCAATACTTTATGATACACATGACGTGCAATTAACCCACACCATGGGGGTACATTTATAGATATAAATCTTTAATCCTAATTCGGATTATTATAAACGGAAAAGTTAGAATTTATATACACCAGAAGGGTAATATAAAAAGGGGCGTGGCAAGAGACCTTTATGTATTTGTATACTATTGTCTAATGTAATTTGTCTTGTGGAACATGTTATGTCTGTATATTTCTGTGTACATTTTGGGGGATATATATATATATATAAATATTATGCATTACTGTACTTTTGGTGGGAACTTGGGATATAGGGATTTATTATTCAGGGTCTTTTACAACAGAAAGTTAACACATGTAGGCATGTGGATATATCCTTTTCATTTTCTTTTTAAGGGAGGTATTCTATCTCAATAATCGTGGCTGATCATTTCTTTAAGGAAATTAATTATTTTATTTAACAAGTATAGGAAGTGTCACCTTTAAAGTTCATTTAATTGGTTGAGTAATTATTTTAATTATTAATAGTAACTGGGAATGAAATCATTTATCTCCATTAATTTATATACTGCATTTTAAAAAGGAACACATGATATAAATTTTATATTTTATTAAATAGTTTAATGGGAGCTTATTTTGAGGTTAATGATTATTATAAAATTTCAATTCATTGATGGTGACATAGCAATTATTTTCTTGGATTCAGTTAATATTTTTCAGGTGGCCTTGTTGAGAGGGTATACTTCTTTATTTAACCATTTAAAGGGGAATTATAAATCACTGTTGTATTTATTTGTTCATTATATTTTTATTATGAGACAGAATAATAAAATGGGATTGTTAATTATTTAATTCTTGAGTTTTCATTGCAAGTCCCGTCTCACTGGATCCAGCGCAATTTTTAGCTTCTCTAGGCCTTAGCCTAGTTTTAGTTAACTTGTAACCCCTCTTTACAAAAAGAAATATTCTTTTTGTTTTAACTACTCAAGATGAAGTAGGGGTTTCATTTGGTAGCTGAGCGCGCTTACGATGAGGGTCCTGTGAGTGTAACGGGGCTTGCAAACTTAGGAAATATTTTGGAACTTTCACAATGTTAAGTTCAAATAGAACTTAGAAAAATTTTAAAGGCCCTATATCCCAAGTTGAAAATATTTCTTGTTAGTTTTATGGTTTGAAATATATGTACATGTACTTTCCCGCCTTGCATAGTGAATAGTGCCACGTGGTGGGAAATTTTAGAAGGGGAAATCCCTGGGCAAGACTTATCGCAGTCGGTGCTTGGTTAGTTTGAGTTACCTTGCCCATGTTTGGGGGGGTGTTGCTGTTTTTTTGTGATTATGCGGTATGGCCCGATCGGCAGTCGGTTTCTTCCGATAAATGGTAGCCGGAGGTAACCTAAGAAATGTTAAAAAAAATTTTCGTTGGTCGGTATTTTGTTTTCGTGTTGTGTGTGTTGTGTGTGTGTCGCGTTCCTTTTGTCTGGTGTGATAGCGTGTGAGCTGTTCAGGTAGTGGGCTAGTTCTCGCATCGTTAGGTGGACCCGCAGTCTACTCTTTGGAAGAACAGTACTTGGGTTTTTCAGATTCTGATTATTTAGAATAAGTTTTAAAGTTTATGTTAAGTGTGCCGACCGCGAAGTGAGGATGACTTCAATAAATCCTGAGTTGTTTGTAAGGGAGGAAATTGAGTTCGAGCTCCGGGCCCGGGGTAAAGAAACCCGAGGCAATGTCCAAACCTTACGGCGGCTGCTCCGTGAAGCGCTGGCCGCGGGTGATGCGCTCTCCAGGGTCACTATCACTGACCCCGAGAGTGAGTGGGAACGGTGTACGGAAAAATGGGGTGAGCTGCAGGAGTTGGCTCAATCCGTCGAAAGTTTGGAGGAGGGACCGGGATGCTCTCTCGTTGTCCGGCGGATCCGGCAACGTATGCAGCACTTGATTCATCGGCTGAAGAATTTACTGGCACAAGTCAGTGAACCGCCATATAACATACCGCCACCATACAACATTTCTGACATAATACAGGAGATTACCTCGACCCTCCAAGTGTCACCACCGGTAAGAGCATCCACCCCAATTCCGGTTGTTGAGGAGTCCGTGATCTCAGCGGTGAACACTTCTTCATACAGAGAAGTAGAGCCTGTACGGACTGGTTCGGGGGTGGCAACGTACAACCACCTGCCCAACCCACTTGCCAATATAATTCAACAACTGACAGTCGTGGACGGACTGGGAGCAGACAAACTACTACCTTTTTTCAAGATAGTCTTTGAATTGAAGGACTATCGGGGTATGCTGGAGCGAACGGTGCTCGAACTCATCTTCCCCTACTGTCGCGGTACCATGGCTGACAGGGTGGCGGAGGTAATGCGACGCAAGGAAGGTGTGGATGAGTTCCACCGGGTGGTGCTGAGGGCGTTCGTACCCAAAAACCTGATGGAGCAATTGCGCCATCGTCATTTTTATAAAGTACAGGCACGGGGCGAAACATTGGCCCAGTACGTGCTGCGGATGCGCCAGGTAGCTCGTATTCTGGGAATGGGCATGTCGGAGGAGGAAGTGGTCCAACACATCCTCGACGGCGTCTCTGCCGACGACCGTCTGCGACTAGTTTTTGCACAGCGGCCGCAGTGGTTTACCGACCTGGAGCGACTCTGCGTTATGACGGAGACCATGCAGATGACCGACCAGGCGAGCGGAAACAGTAGACGAGCCGAACCAAGACCTCAGACATCGGAAGGGGCCAGAGAGCCTACCTTCCCCCGACAGGCCCAGCCAGCTCGAAATCGTCAGCAAACAAATTCAACTTCTGTGATTTGTTACAATTGTAGCCGCCCAGGACACGTGGCGAGAAATTGTATGCGAGGGCGCGCGCGACCAGCACCACCTATGTCTAGACCAGCGCCAAAAAACTAAGTAGACAGGGGAAGATATTTCGGAGGATGTCTTCCCCCCGCTTCAATTCTGTTCAACTTCCGTCGACCTCCAGGCAGTCGTTAAAAGCCCAATCTTCAAATATCAAGGTCCAGTCCGCTACCTCGCAACAACTTTCTGTATGCCCCTTTCTGTCGCTCGAGGTAGAGGGGGGTCAGCTCAGAGCCTTAGTTGACTCCGGTTCAGCCCGATCCATCATTTCATCTCGGGTACATGCGGACCTTGAACGACAGGGTTTAATTAAAAGGTCAGAAAAGTCATCTGCTATATGCTGGACGGCATCCCGGGAAATCTTGCCTATCTCCCGGGTTACTTCCTTTAAGATCAAAATCGATGGGTTTTCTTGGGTGTGGTCTTTTCTGGTTTCTCCTGCTCTGGGAGTGGATTGTATCATTGGTGCCGATTTTATCGCAAAAAGTGGTCTCGTGCTGGACATCCAAGCGCACCAATGTTTTTTTAAATTTAATCGGGAGGTTTTAATTCCGTTCCTTGGGTACCAGGGCGCTAAGCCGGGTATCCAAGAAGTAGCTTGTCCCGATTCTGCACGAGACCATTTCACTCCATCCCAGCAGACGGCCTTAGATCATTTGTGTGAGGAATTTCCCGAGGTGTTAACTCCTACTTTGGGACTCACACACCTGCTGGAATATAAAATCAGTCTTACAGATACGAAAATAGTGAGGTCACACCCTTACAAGTTTGCCCCTCCTAAGATGACCATTCTGCGAGAGAAGGTTCAAGAATTATTGGACCAAGGGGTGATTGAACCTTCTCATTCCAGCTATGCCAGTCCAGCATTTTTAGTGCCAAAGCCTGGTGGCAAACAAAGAATGGTTATTGATTACAGGAAGTTGAACGCCAATATCGAGGTGGATTCTGTTCCCCTCCCGGATTTACATTCGGCCTTTGATTGGTTCAGTGGGGCCAGATTTTATACCATTATCGATCTGAACGCGGCCTATCATCAGATACCTCTTGCCAAAGAAAGTAAACCATACACAGCTTTTTGTGTACCCTGGAATTTGTACCAGTACACAAGGGTTCCCATGGGTTTGGCTGTGGGGGCCCAGACACTTACTCGCCTTCTTGACACTGTCTTTCACGACGTCAAATTCCGTTTCGTCTATAATTATCTTGACGATCTGTTGGTGTATAGTGAGACTTTTGAAGATCATCTGCGGCATTTAAGAGAGGTGTTGGGTCGTTTAAGAGAGGCTGGACTCACTGTCAATCCCGAAAAGGTTCGTTTCGCCCAAGAGAGTATTTCTTTCTTGGGCCATTTAATTTCATACAAAGGCGTGACGGTAGACCCAGAGAGGACACAAGGCATCCGTGACTTTCCTCCGCCTAGGGATGCGAAGGGCATAGCGAGATTCGTCGGTATGATAAATTTCTATCGGCGTTTCATACCGAATATCGCTGAAATTGCCGCTCCCTTGAATGAACTGAGGAAGAAGGGGGCAAAGTTTGCATGGGGGGAAAACCAACAGAAGGCTTTTGATACCTTAAAGGAAGCCATCATTTCCCCACCGGTGTTGCGGATGCCCGACTTTTCAAAGCCGTTCATTTTGCAGACGGACGCGAGTTCGGTTGCGCTCGGAGCGGTCCTTTCCCAGGTTATTGACGACGCTAGGCAGCCTGTGGCTTTTATCTCACGCACGTTGACCCAGCAAGAACATAAATCATCCGTTTATGAGCTAGAGTGTTTAGCTGTTGTATACGCTCTAGATAAGTTCAGGCGTTTCCTGGAACATGCTGAGTTCCTGCTCGAGACCGACAATCAGGCTCTCTCATGGCTTCTAGCTCATCCCTGGCAACTGGGTAAAATTGGTAGATGGGTGGTGAAAATCTCATCCTTTAAGTTTACCGTGCAACACATCAGGGGATCCCAGAATGTGGTTGCAGAAGCCTTATCCCGTATGTTTTCCCAACCCAGTGATGCCCAAGCTGAGCAACCCTGTTCCGTTCTTCTCGATTTTCCATTAGCCTTCACTGATGTGTTACCCCATCAGTTAAACGACGAAGTGCTGGGTCAAGTCATCCAAAATATTAAGCAGGGTAACGTACAGGCCCCTTATTTCTTGTCCAAGGGAGTCCTTTGTTGTCGAGAAAGAAAAGGACGAGCACCTAAAATCGTGCTGCCTAGCAAATTAGTGCCCATGGTCTTCAGTTATTTCCGTGATTCCCCAATCGGAGGCCACAAGGGAATTTCGAAGACCATTTCCAGTATTAGGAAACATTTTATCTGGAAGGGCATGGATAGAGACATCGCGACGAGAGTAAAAATCTGTCATCTGTGTGGCTTGAGCAAGCCTGCCCAGGACACCAAACTAGGGTTGTTATCTTCTGAGGTGGCGAGCAGACCAATGGAAAAGTTATTTATTGACTACGTGGGGCCGTTCCTCCGTAGCAAGTCAGGTAATGCTTACCTGCTTGTTTGTGTAGATGCTTTTTCAAAGTTTGCCTGGCTACTGCCCTTACGGCAGGCAACCGCTCGTTTGACCATCAACGCTTTACAGAACCCCGTTTTTCAGCATTTCGGTCTTCCGACCATCATTGTCTCGGACAATGGCCCGCAATTTATTTCAAACGAATTCAGGCGTATGTGTTTCGCCAGTGGCATCAAACACGTAACCACTTCCCCTTATTACCCACAACCGTCCCATGCGGAGAGATTCAATCGGAATCTCCGGTCCGCCTTGATTGCTTATCACGCTGAGCAACAAACAACCTGGGATCAGAATCTGAAGTGGTTACAATTAGCCTTCAACACGGCCAGACACGACAGTCATCAGGCCGTGCCCTTTGAAATTTTGTTTGGATTCTCGCCCGCACTCCCGTTGACCAACCTATGGGATATTGAAGATCTTCTGCCGCGGGAGCCCAATAATAAAACTGCGGAGAGATGGAAAATGGCTCGGAAGAATTTGCTGTGAGCGCACGAGCGGGTCCGTCGGCGTTATAATCAGGGGCGTATTCCAAACCCCTTCCGGATTGGTGACTGGGTCTATTGCCAAAGCCACCCACTCAGCTCTGCCGCCGACAAACGTGCTGCGAAGCTATGCTACCGTTGGTCGGGGCCATACCGAATCATAGGATTTACGTCACCGGTGACGGCCCGGCTGGGCGTACCGGGAGGCAAACAAAAGTTGATGACAAGCCACATTTCCAAACTTAAACGTTGTCGGGGGCTATCCAAAACGTTCGAAGGGGGATAGTCCCCGTTAAGATAGGACGGAGGTACATGTTAAATGTGGAAGTCGTGTTCAGGCGAATGGGGCGAGCCTCAGGAGATCGGAAGATCCATACGTATGTATCTTTCTTTTGTCTTTAGCTGTCTCTCTCTCTCGGGCTGTATGTGGACTCTGATCAGGTCAGCATGCAGCACCCGCACACTTACATAATACATATCTTCTTTCGTCTCTTTCATTTTCCTTTTTGATTTCTGTGCTCCTGAGAGCAAGCTCAGCTGAGCCAAACCAACCACGACGTCCACTGGTATCTTTTGGGGAGAGGTACACTGCAGGGTACCCTCCTTGCCTTTAACGTTGGGGCAACTATGTTGCCCTTTTGGGGTGAGGGTGTGCTGAGTCAAAAGATTCAGCGCTAGTTCAGTCATTTTATTGGCAGTTTTGACGTTATTGGCAGTACGAAAGTTAAGGACAGTACAAAAATTAAAGTAATAATGAGTGCTGCTCCCTACCCGGAAGAGCAGAAACTACAGTTTTCGACACTTCGCCTTTTGATCGGTGTCGGCATCTGCTGAGTTTTGCAGCAGTTTTAAAACAGTGCTGCAGCCTGGTGAGATTTTCGTTACCCAAACGAGGACGGCGTTCCGTTTTTCTTGTCTCTACAGGGAAGTCTAGATGATTGCCTCGTGGTAAATTCCTTCGGTGGAGAGAAGTGTGAATTCCATCTTCTACTTCTTATAACTATGGTTAGATAGTTTCTTAAACGACTGCGGTGAGTTTTGATTTCATTATATTAATTATATACTAAATTTCACGGGAGAAAACGTTTTTTTTAGTAAGCTTGAGTAAGCGTACCCACTTGTCGAATCATGCATTGTGAGATACGTAATTGTTCGTAAAGTTTTTATAAACCGATAAAACTAGATTATTGGAGTGTCAGAATCTCGGCCTTAATACCTAAAGTACAATAACCACTAAATAATTAAGTTTGAACTTTCATTAACACTGATGTAACGAGATTCTGTTGAGCACTTAACCTATTACACAATGTGTCGTTATTAAGTGGAATAAGGTTTTGCTACAATATCTGTAAAACCTTATACATATATATATGGGAACTTACTCAGGCACGTTTTAAACGTAAATCATGTCTCATTCAAAGTAATAGTATTCTCAGATTCTATGGAGTAAAAAACTATGTGTTTTAAATAAATTCTGCACCACGTGGTAACCTCAATTTCACTCAAAGTAATAAATTCATAAGATGTTACAGAGCCAAGATAAATTATTATATTGCAAAAGCAACTCACATTCAGTGAGGTTCAGGTTATAAAGGGTTATAAATAATCATTGTTAGAGAGTTTTTTTAAGTAAGGCATGTTGGCCAAAATAATGTTACCAAGTTTTATTATGTAGCACATAACTAGGTGTTGTTTTTAGATATGATTTTGGAGGGTGTCCAAACAGTGGGGGCATTTGTGTGTGGTCTCTCACTAAAAATATAATATGTAATCAGGGTTCGCCGAACAGAGACAAGTCCTGCTACATGACTGATAGAATGACATCTTAAAAGCTCCACACTCGACACCGAAGAGAATAAGACCACAACAACCACAACAACATGCCAATCATAAGATCGCCACGTTACAAATAAGAGATCATCCTTCTGGACACATAAGCAGGTGAAAAACAACCATTTATAATTAACACGTAGAATCAACATGGCACCAGTTATACATAATCATCAGTTTTTACCTTTCAAGTTAAACATTCATTTGGATCCCCAATTGATGGGACAGTTTAGTGTGAACACTAAGAATTAATTGTAAAATTTCAATATATGTATAGTAAATTGTCAGTTCAGAGACTGACATGTCTACAACACAGCATCCAACTTAGATTTCCACTCATTTCTTTATAGGGCTTTCGCTACAGATTTAAAGTCAGTTTTGTTATTAGTAATTTTCTCAAGTTTAATTTACTATGCATAAAAACATATATTTTCTCTTATTTTTAAAATCAGGTTATGTCATTTGTATAAAAAGATTACTGGGGAGGTAGGTGAATTTTTAATTAGTTTCAACCAAGCTATGCATGTCGAAACACTTTTCAACTTGTTTGTCGAAACAAGGTTGTTGAGACAAATTTGTTGAGACTGGTCATAAGTTGAAGGAACATGTCCGTCTCTGACACACAAATGTATTTTTTTTATATAAGGTGCTAATATTGTGCAATTTTTCTCTTTTCATTAATTGGCCCTATTTTAGTCTATATAAATTCTTTATATTAATCATGGTAACTGGGGGGCGTTAATTATTTTAAACAATTTTTATTTCTCACCGTAATTAAGTAATTAAACACTTAGCCACTGAGGCACTTGGTTTTAAATTTTTAATGTCCTGGGGACATTTGTATGCAATACTTTATGATACACATGACGTGCAATTAACCCACACCATGGGGGTACATTTATAGATATAAATCTTTAATCCTAATTCGGATTATTATAAACGGAAAAGTTAGAATTTATATACACCAGAAGGGTAATATAAAAAGGGGCGTGGCAAGAGACCTTTATGTATTTGTATACTATTGTCTAATGTAATTTGTCTTGTGGAACATGTTATGTCTGTATATTTCTGTGTACATTTTGGGGGATATATATATATATAAATATTATGCATTACTGTACTTTTGGTGGGAACTTGGGATATAGGGATTTATTATTCAGGGTCTTTTACAACAGAAAGTTAACACATGTAGGCATGTGGACATATCCTTTTCATTTTCTTTTTAAGGGAGGTATTCTATCTCAATAATCGTGGCTGATCATTTCTTTAAGGAAATTAATTATTTTATTTAACAAGTATAGGAAGTGTCACCTTTAAAGTTCATTTAATTGGTTGAGTAATTATTTTAATTATTAATAGTAACTGGGAATGAAATCATTTATCTTCATTAATTTATATACTGCATTTTAAAAAGGAACACATGATATAAATTTTATATTTTATTAAATAGTTTAATGGGAGCTTATTTTGAGGTTAATGATTATTATAAAATTTCAATTCATTGATGGTGACATAGCAATTATTTTCTTGGATTCAGTTAATATTTTTCAGGTGGCCTTGTTGAGAGGGTATACTTCTTTATTTAACCATTTAAAGGGGAATTATAAATCACTGTTGTATTTATTTGTTCATTATATTTTTATTATGAGATAGAATAATAAAATGGGATTGTTATTTATTTAATTCTTGAGTTTTCATTGCAAGTCCCGTCTCACTGGATCCAGCGCAATTTTTAGCTTCTCTAGGCCTTAGCCTAGTTTTAATTAACTTGTAACCCCTCTTTACAAAAAGAAATATTCTTTTTGTTTTAACTACTCAAGATGAAGTAGGGGTTTCATATTGAAGATGGAAGTCAACATGGAAGCAACACATACATTGAATGGGTCTATGCAGGATACCATACATCATGCATATCATCATACACATTGTAGTTACATAGAATTAAAAGCTATGGAGTAAACGAGATTTTGGACGGCTAACAGATAAAGATGGTTTTGACAAAGGCAGAACAAGCAGTGTGCTAATTCTATGTAGGGAAAAGAAGGAGAGGAAGACAACTGGAATTGAACACTCAGTCATATTACGTTCAAAGTGTGTCATACAGGAAATATTGGTATTTTCGAATGAGCAGTAGGTAATAATAACAAAAAACTTTTGTGTATGATCTATTCTCATTTTTCCTTTTTCGGATGTTACCGCATAGTCATTGATTGGATGAGTTTGTCATATACACGTATAGTATACATATTCTACTGCCGTAAAATGCACCAGTACCTACTGGTACAGGAATTATAGTAAAAATGTAAAAATGGTAACCTGTAGGATAATATTGTCAGCCATCTTGGATGCGTGTGAGAAGCCTAGGACACAGCATTAGCTGTTGATGGACATTTTAGGTATACAAAAAAGTTACAAACCAAAAATTATTATAAATAATGTGTAAAATTAATTAACCAGTTTAAATTAGGATGGAACTGTTTTAAGTATTTTGAATTAGTTATGTCACAAGTTGTGTTTTGATTAAATGTCGTAGAACCAATAGAAATTATTTACGGCTAAATAATCAAATTAACCTAGAGTTTATGAACACATTTTGTAATATAATATATCTTTAAATCGCCTATTGTGTAAAAATTAAACATAAAAACCCAACAGGTTATGCCAAGCATAATTTGTGCATCTAGAACTATCCGAACGTGTAAAAGTATAAAGTATAACGTGCATTGTTAGTAAGAAAGAGGAAGATGAGGTAATCCCGGGACGCCACCAAACTGACGCTGCTGAAAAAGAAAGCGTCACTTTTAGTTTGACCATCACTGAGTACAGACGCTATCCGGGCGAGAGTGAGATTAATTATTTTAAAGGATAAATAGGTAAACATAACCATAAATATCGACTGCAGGAGTCCATTAGTTATCCGATTGCTAATAATCAAGCTAGGTGGAACAAATCCTAGATACTAGTAAAAAATAGATTTTTCAAAGAAAAGAAAACAAGTGAAAGCACACGTTTACTTGGTGTAGTCTAAGTACGTACATAAGTAAAGAGCCATCAAAGTTTAGCGAGGGAACCATTGCCACTGGAAAAATTCAGACAGCCACTGACGATTAAAATAGCAACTAACGTAGATTTCTCCGAAACATCTGACTGAAGAAGTTATATATAATATAAATTTTATTATAATATACATAATAAAACAGACTGTACGTCTATGCAACCAAGCAAACCTGGATTATATTAAATACTATTATGGTGAATATAAATGTATTGTAGGCACCTTATATTATAAATACCTTACCAACGTGGCATTCGATAAAATATGAGCAAGAGCTATAAATGAAACGTAATCTTATTATAGCCCAACTCGACTAGGCAACTGGGTGTATCTGTTAGATTAATCAAGACTTTTGTTGCTTTAATTAAGATCGGAAATCTTACGACAGCATTGCGCTCCCACACGGCAGCTACTCCGATACAGCGACTACACATGTCAAGAAAGAAATTCGATTAATTTTTGGTTGATGAATAAAACAAAACACAGTACGAAATATGAAATCATTGCCGCTTGAAAGCAGAGAGTTCACTAGCTTATGATGTACCTATCTCAATAGTTACAATCCTACGTTAGCACTACATTGAAGAGTTGGTGTGGGAGAGGTTGTAAACGGTGTGCGCAGTAAGCAGTCTTGTATCTAGCTACAGCGGACGCTACACGTCACTCATAATTCACTGTTGTTTATGTACATCATTTAGTTTTTGATTAAATTAATTTTAATTACTGTGGTTATTGTAAAACTTTTTATTGTTTATTTTAAATAAAGAGCACTACTTACACTGCTTCCTGTGCAAACGTCGCCAGTGACACATCCAAGTTCTCACAAAAATGCTGAAGCATGGCTGTGCTATAACGGAAGGCATCCAAGTATATTAATATACCCTGTGAGAATTCCTTGGAAAACAGATCGCTACATAAAAAACGTGTTTTTATAAGAACATGATTTGTTTTCATTTGAACATGCAGAAGGAACAAGAGGCAATCAATCAGGTGTGACACCTGGATACACCTTTATTTCCCTGCATAAGTTCGTGCGAAATGTGGAATTAACAACAAAAATGTGACGCAGTAAGTTAATTCTGCAGAACATAGAAATGGTAAGTGAAACGTATACCGAGTTACGAAGCGTGTCTTGACTGCTAAAAATACGAGAGAAATGAGAGGAACAAAGCGGAGGAAGTCTGGTACAAAACAATTTGGCTCATACAACAGGAATGTTTTAAGCACGGTTAATTGTTCAGTTTCAGAGCGCTGTGCTGTCATTTACAGCCTTCTCACGCTATTTTGTATGTACGTTTTATGACGTTTTACATACTTCTAGAAAATCTACTGTAAGGTACCTAATACCGTACGAGCAGACAAACTGTACTTGGAAACATCACGTGTCAGTTTTTACAATTAGAAATCGCCTTTACTGCTGTTGCTTTAAAAACTTAACAATATGGTTTGGGAAATGTCGATGACACTTTGTTTATCCTATTTCAGTAATAATGAAATTAGTTTGCAGCGTTATAGATGTGTGTCAATGAAATGCTTTTCGTAGCATTTCATTCACTTATCTTTATATATAATTTTATTTAATATATTTTTTGTTACTACCATATTTTGTTATACTCGCAGTGTCTTCTGTTTGTCTTATCTTGTTTGTCTTTTTATTTATTTCTGTATCAAAATTAAAAAACTTGTTACGTTATTACGTGGTATGTTACTTCTTCTTCCCTCCGTATGCTTTGCTCGCTTTCTTACTCTGTCAGTCTGTTTGTCTGTCACACACACACACAGACACACACACACACACACGCGCACACACAAAAGGCATTATATAACGCTTTATATCCATAACCTTCATACGAACTATCGTTAAGTGGTACAAGTAAATGGTGAAAAAATAATGAATTAAATATTGGAGAAAAACATATTTCTTTTATCTCACATTGTTCAATGTAGCAGTTACTCGTTATCTTTTGACCCGTTATTACACTTCTGAGCTACATCCTATTAAGTCGCAGCTGGGTGTACCACCTACGTGATTGTAAAGTATACTGTTGATACAACCCACATATATTTAACGGAGCACTTAATGACCGTCATAAGCAGCGTTATGTGAAATGGTGCAATATCTTTTGACAACCAGTACTTCCCAGTGCAAGCTATTATGCTCCCTCGTTTTTAGCTGATCCCACCACTACATTCTTCATGACATGACATTTTTCCAAGAATATTCTATCCATGTAACTCTTTTGCAAATTTGTTTTCTTTGACACCAATCTCAATTGTCCTTTAAATTTCTTATAATACTTATTCCATTTTTAATTTTAATGTACAATTTTAATAACATTTTTCAGTGTATTTTTTGTTTTGTTTTTATTGTATGATTTTATAACCTTTTTTTAGGTTAACCTAAAAACCTAGGTTATATTCTTATTACTAGTATATGAAACTGTCAATGAAAAACAGCTAAATACGATTTAAAAGGTACACCATTGCACAATAACTTGCAGTATAGTAATATTTAATGTAAAAGGTGTTTTTCAATTTTTCATTAACATCTCGTCTGACAAGGTATTTCAATTTTGTTTTTCAGACATCTTTAATTATCAACTGTTCAGCCAAATTTTCTTGTAAGGCATCACAATAACTAGGAAAACTCTAAAATAACATTTTTATGGTTAATTACACTTTGTATAGCGAATCAATCAATGTTATAAATCAATTTATTGTAACGGAATGACGCAGACAAGACATTCCACGAATATACATAAAAGGAAGGATTTTCCAGGCAGTTGACCTACTTAAACAGAAAATCTGTATCGTCAATGAGTAAAAATCAATTAACAGCACGAAACGACACAATTAGATACACTTCAAAAGGTACTGTAGAGAAATCGATCTGAAGAAACACAGACACAGCATGCTACAAAGATTTTGTTTATGCACTGTAAACAGGAAAACCAATTAAATCTCGTTTACAAAAATGGGTACAAGAAAGATCCATTTACACGTCTAAATCAAGTTGTCACAAGCAATTTGTAGATGCAACGTTACTTGTTCAACTCAGAGTGCAGCTCAAAATAAACATTGATATTGTTACGGCGGTCTCAGTGATCGGCGTATGGTACATTGGAAACAAAACACAGACAGAAAAGACGTAAAAACCATAAATTATAATTGTTGTTTACAAACACACAGGAGATGAGCAAGAACAAAGGGAAAACGTCTTATGTAGGTATGCCTTGACAAAGAACTGAGGGAGGGCTGCAGAGGTACACAGCGCTATAAAGTCATATCCTGTATCAGGACAGAAAAATATAGCAATCAACAATGGAAAAACTTGCCATTTTTACAAAATTCTAATTTTAATTTTCTGAGTATGATGCAATTCAGTTTTCTCGAATATTATCTTTATATAACTTAATTAAATGCAGTTTAATATTTGTTATATAATTTATACATTGATATTCTCAATCATTTTCAAGTAAGACGCTGAAGACTACTCTATAGCGTAATACGTACGTCCTTTGTAATACTTACCAAACATAGTTATACCTCAAAGTAAGATTTGCAAGTAGGTGCTGTTAAAGATATAATCTACAGGTACAGTCTGAATTACCGTAACAGACTCCGTAACTATCCTTGACAAGAAACTAATGAGCTGCCTAATTCATTGTAACTTAATATATTGTACAGAAAGTAATCTGTTAGAATCTACTAATGTTATGAGTAGACGGCTGGTGTTAACGCTAGAGCAACCAACAGTTTGCAGTGGCAGCTACTGCAATTTAAAAACAATTATTATGGCGTACCTTGCCACAGGGTGTAAAAGCACATCAGGCAGTCTACAGTGTTTTGTACAATTCAAGTAAGTAAAGTCGAGTTCCTGCGTCTACGAAGTGGAGTACTGCAACCATATGAAAGAATAAAAGATCCATATTAACTTTACGTTTTCGTGCGTTTATATAAGTAATTCAAAATTGTATATAATCTTAAAACGATAAATTCTTGTTGTAAAAATTATTCTGCTTTTGTAAAAAAAGTGAAAGGATCTATTTAGTATGCACTGAAGTCTTGTTTGGTAACTATCGACGTGTTAGAATCTTATTATATACTGATGACAATGATGTGTAGTGTGCAATATATCGAAGTCACACTAGACACAGTAAAACAATAACTTGCTTTTAAATTACTTTAACCCATTTTCCATTCAATCCAACAATTATTTTTCATCATAAATTCATTATACAATATAAAAAGAATACTTTTAATGCACAGTATTTTACGGCACGTGTTACCAATCGCTTTCGTAAGAGAGCATTAGCGGAGCACATACAAAGTAGAAATCAATCTAAAGGTAATGAGATGTGTTAAGATGTAGTGAGATTCTGAATGTCTGTTAATAGACACAGGAACCAGCAAACACTTACAAATATTTCACGGTTGAGTGCTGACAGTTACGTGGAAGGTGGCAAAGGACGTAAACAATAATTCATTAATTTGAAGTGTCTGTATTGAAACAAATGTTCTATAGAATAAAAGCTGTACGAGTATTTTTAAATCTTTATTACGATAAACTATTTTCGACACTTTATAACTGCTAAAATTATTAACTCGTGAGCCACAAAAAAGCGAACGGCGTTGAATCCGGATGGGGACCTACGCACCATAGTTTGTACTATGTTGTATATTGTATACATTGTAAATAGAACCCGCCTGTTCTATATTGTAAATTTCATCACTAAACAAGTTATTGACAGGCAACTAACCAGTGTCATATCTTGCGTAGAACAGGCGTTTCACCGCTATAAAACAGACTCTACTAGTTAATTCCGATAGCACTGCGACTAGTAATACTCTGAATCATAAAACATTTGTCCGTCATTATTTGAATTGTGGAGAATTTTCTGTAGAGTACTGTAGCTACTAAGTTAGGTTCTACAACCCTCATAGATAATCTTAAATTTGTATTTAGAGGATATAGTAATAATGTCTAAATATTTTGTGATAATCCAAATACTATTATAAGATCCAACTCATTTATTTTATACATTTCGAATTCTTATACTCGTTTTTAAATGGCAATGGCAATTAAATCTTTAAGATTTAATTATTCTCTTCTAAGACCTTAATTTACTATGAGCGATGGGGACTCTATACGGAGAAAATTACTTAAATATGTATACAAATGTGTAATTTGTAATAATTTGTTATAGTAGTATCTACAGTAATTTGATCCCAGCAAACGCCTCGTTGTAGGGTTTACCAACTAATTTCAAAACAATTAACTAGTTTTTGACTATTACTTAAAAGTAGGCCTATATCATAAATTCAAGTAATGTGCTCTTTTCATAAAAATATATTGTTCCCTATTCAAGTATTTTTATTCCATTTTACTTTTAGTTTTACCTACACGATTACAGTATACACGGCATATTTATAATTACATGTTAATTAAACTTATTCCTTTAACACTGGTCGTCAAATAATTATTCTTATACCGCTGAGAGTTTTTGCGATTGACACTAATTTTAAAACATTTGATAAGAAAAAACACTTTAAATTATGAACATGTAACCATACGTAATACATTTAGGACTACATAATTTTAAAATACCGCCTTTCCGTCACTGAAAAATAAGTTTTAAATTATTTCATAATAATTAGTTTCATAAATAAACAAAGTATATCCACTATAAAAAGGTATCAATTTATTTATACGTCAGCTGTTGATAACTTGACAAGTGCTAAAAAACTGTTAAATGGATTACGTTGTCTTTGAGAATATTTATTGAAAGCCAGAAATAGGCAGTGACAACCTTCTTAATCCCGTTAATTCACCTTTTAATTATAGTACCAATTCTTTAAAATACAATAACCCAATGTGCCCTATTCACAATGTTCTAAGTTTATTAAAAATTTTCTAAAATTACAAAATGACAGTGGATACCAAATAATCACGTGACATTGAGGCACACAGCACTTTTCCCCAAAATGCTATTACACGTCTCAAAAAACAGTAACGCACAGATTAGTAAATTCAGACAGAGCTGTATCTGGGTACGATTACCTCTAATCAAGATTATAATTCAACATAAATATTCAGTACCATTAAGAGACGTGGGTCGTCCGAGAATGAGATGGGTGCCGGAACAGGTTTATATAACCTAATCCTTGAAGAGGTGAAGAAGAAGAAGAAGAAGAAGAAGAAGAAGAAGAAGAAGAAGAAGAAGAAGACCATTATTGAAAGTTTTTGTCAGAACTGTGACCAACTGGGTACGCTCTACTCTAGTGAAATATTTCTTCTAACTGCAAGCATGACTATTCAAAGTGTTTAAATACGTTGTAACTAGTTCTGTAAACAGTTAAGCTGCAGAGTATCTTCAACCGACTTTTTATATTAGTGATTTAGCATCGTATCTCACTTTTATGTATTAGTAATCAACTAATATTTACTCAACAACGACTGTATATATACATTTTTCTTTTGCGATATCTCTTTACGCCCTCATACTCTATTATGAACGCTTATTCTATCTATCCATGTTATATTCTGTCTTGGATCTCTGCTACGTCTTATCAGTTTTTAGTTAATACATTCGTATTCACCTCAAAAATTACAATTTGCTAAACTTATTAATTGTTGAGTTGGCATCAAAAGTGCGTCAAGGGATTTTACCAAATGAAAATCCTCATCTATTAAGTCATGTGCTGTTACATATCACAAACTCAGGATCAAACATATCCTACAGAAATTTTCTCACCTGCCGAAATTTCTGTCTGCTGTAAGTAAATTTCATTTAAATTCTATTACAGCTACTTACACGGAAGAACGGTACCTCCTGTTACGTTATCGTTATTTATCCTAGTGTTAATTTAGTCATGTTTCTTTTACTTTTAGTCTTATCGATATTAAAAGGGATGGGAAAAGTCAGAAAATTACAAAAACTGTCGGTCTTTTGCCATCACTGATTTTATTTCTCAAAAAAATAAAAGTTTTGGCAACGCTAAATTGTGTATTAAACGGCTCCTACGCACACACACACACACACACACACACACACACACACACACACACACACACACACACACACACACACACACACAACGTCACTATACTGAGTTTTCATGAGTACATATTAAGTTGGAAAGTGTTTCAAGGCTACATCCGTACATACTCAAATTTTCTTACACTCTGTTATCAGATCTACACATTTTATACATGTATTTCTTCACGTATTAATTTCCTATGCATTCGATTATAATGGCATGTATAATTATACTTAAATCATAATAATTTAAGCAATATACTAAATATCAATAAAGTATTATTTAATCTGTTAATGATTGAAAAGGTCAAATACCTTGACTGATAATTATTAATGTCATAATGAAAGTAGTGAAGTAATTCTAGACGTCTAGACGTCAGAGAGGTAATCTTTCGAGTTAGCTACTTAACCAGGCTCTGTAAGAAGCTGTCCAAAATTTCAATACAAAAAATATCATGCTTATATGTCATCCTCCAGCGTGCTTATATGATTCAGCCGTCACACAAATATATCATTACCAAGCAAAAATGTAGATAAGGAAATAAATAAAATTTTATTAAAAGGATTTTGAGTTTTGTATTTGGAAGAACGTGAAAGAACTTTTAAAGATTGGAATACCTTTTTAAAAGAAAATTTAAGTTTAGAATAACATTAAATTTGTATAGAGTTATACGAATACTAATCACACAAAAGTAAATTTGTAAATCACCTATAAAGTTTGAAAATATTCATAAATCTTAGCTTGGTACACATTTGTAGATGAGGTTCATTCGCCTGCTGATTATCTGAACTCACATTAGCTTCAACAGATAACTGATTAGAAAATTAAACCTACAGCATTTTCAGCTAAAATTTCATTTGTGTTTGCTTCAATTATCTTAATAAGATCCTGTTCGAAATTTTTACCATTTAAAATAATACAATAATTGCTCCACTTTTAGGCAGATTTTTGCAAAAGTTAACCAATGTTTGCAAAGCATAAGATACTTTATACTTCCCTTTATATTCTTGGATGAAACAATATGTTGGCAAACAAAACTTTTAGACTGTTATCTAAATATTTGCTTGTTGCAGAAAATCTAAATTTTATAAAAGAAAATGTGACTTTACATAATCTAACATTTTTCTTTTTACTACCTGACAAACGTCTGTTCCAGAATGTTTCTAGTTACCAGTCTTCAGCGCTAAAGACTACAGTAATTTTATGACATGAAAAATACAAATTACCTAACCTATTACTCTAGCGATTGAGTCACATTCGAAGGAAAGCTAATAAGTCTAATATATCTGTCTCCCCAACTTACTTTTAATTTAATTATTTCGAAAAAGTTTTTACCTATTGTGGCTGTTTATTTTCAGTAAGTATCGTTTACATGTTAACAACTCAGTCTAGAGTGATTGATTAGGTTCATGTTGTTTCTACATTTTACGTTTTATAAATAGTGGCCTGAAGCCCACAATTTAACGTAGCCAAAACTTTTATTTTTTTGAGAAATAAAATCAGTGATGGCAAAAGACCGACAGTTTTTGTAATTTTCTGACTTTTGCCATCCCTTTTAATATCGATAAGACTAAAAGTAAAAGAAACATGACTAAATTAACACTAGGATAAATAACGATAACGTAACAGGAGGTACCGTTCTTCCGTGTAAGTAGCTGTAATAGAATTTAAATAAAATTTACTTACAGCAGACAGAAATTTCGGCAGGTGAGAAAATTTCTGTAGGATATGTTTGATCCTGAGTTTGTGATATGTAACAGCACATGACTTAATAGATGAGGATTTTCATTTGGTAAAATTCCTTGACGCACTTTTGATGCCAACTCAACAATTAATAAGTTTAGCAAATTGTAATTTTTGAGGTGAATACGAATGTATTAACTAAAAACTGATAAGACGTAGCAGAGAACCAAGACAGAATATAACATGGATAGATAGAATAAGCGTTCATAATAGAGTATGACGGCGTAAAGGGATATCGCAAAAGAAAAATGTATATATACAATCGTTGCTGAGTAAGTATTAGTTGATTACTAATACATAAAAGTGAGATACGATGCTAAATCACTAATATAAAAAGTCGGTTGAAGATACTCTGCAGCTTAACTGTTTACAGAACTAGTTACAACGTATTTAAACACTTTGAATAGTCATGCTTGCAGTTAGAAGAAATATTTAACTAGAGTAGAGCGTACCCAGTTGGTCACAGTTCTGACAAAAACTTTCAATAATGGTCTTCTTCTTCTTCTTCTTCACCTCTTCAAGGATTAGGTTATATAAACCTGTTCCGGCACCCATCTCATTCTCGGACGACCCACGTCTCTTAATGGTACTGAATATTTATGTTGAATTATAATCTTGATTAGAGGTAATCGTACCCAGATACAGCTCTGTCTGAATTTACTAATCTGTGCGTTACTGTTTTTTGAGACGTGTAATAGCATTTTGGGGAAAAGTGCTGTGTGCCTCAATGTCACGTGATTATTTGGTATCCACTGTCATTTTGTAATTTTAGAAAATTTTTAATAAACTTAGAACATTGTGAATAGGGCACATTGGGTTATTGTATTTTAAAGAATTGGTACTATAATTAAAAGGTGAATTAACGGGATTAAGAAGGTTGTCACTGCCTATTTCTGGCTTTCAATAAATATTCTCAAAGACAACGTAATCCATTTAACAGTTTTTTAGCACTTGTCAAGTTATCAACAGCTGACGTATAAATAAATTGATACCTTTTTATAGTGGATATACTTTGTTTATTTATGAAACTAATTATTATGAAATAATTTAAAACTTATTTTTCAGTGACGGAAAGGCGGTATTTTAAAATTATGTAGTCCTAAATGTATTACGTGTGGTTACATGTTCATAATTTAAAGTGTTTTTCTTATCAAATGTTTTAAAATTAGTGTCAATCGGAAAAACTCTCAGCGATATAAGAATAATTATTTGACGACCAGAGTTAAAGGAATAAGTTTAATTAACATGTAATTATAAATACGCCGTGTATACTGTAATCGTGTAGGTAAAACTAAAAGTAAAATGGAATAAAAATACTTGAATAGGGAACAATATATTTTTATGAAAAGAGCACATTACTTGAATTTATGATATAGGCCTACTTTTAAGTAATAGTCAAAAACTAGTTAATTGTTTTGAAATTAGTTGGTAAACCCTACAACGAGGCGCTTGCTGCGATCAAATTACTGTAGATACTACTATAACAAATTATTACAAATTACACATTTGTATACATATTTAAGTAATTTTCTCCGTATAGAGTCCCCATCGCTCATAGTAAATTATGGTCTTAGAAGAGAATAATTAAATCTTAAAGATTTAATTGCCATTGCCATTTAAAAACGAGTATAAGAATTCGAAATTTATAAAATAATAGAACAATTAATTCGATGTTTTAAATGGAATTTGAATTCCATCTCTGTATGGGTTAAATTTAGTTTTATAATATTACTCATAAACACTACAGTTTAATAATATATAACTTAATTGATCACATAGAGATATGAATCTAATAATTAAAACTATCAGCCGAGTTGGTAGAGATGGGTTATTAAATTCACAGTCAGCTAAAACTGTATTTACATATTTTATATACCAATGTATACATACAGTATACTGAATTTGTTGGGCAAGCCATTAGAGGTTATCTGTTGTGGTAGTGGACATTATCCATTTCAACGATTATGCTTTGTTTTGGTTTCATTATAATATGATCACCAACGTTTCATCCACACGATCGTCACACCACCGCCTATCACACCATTGATAAACACAAACTCGCGCGAATGACGAGTAATTGTGGAGTTCCTCCGAAACAGAAATACTTCTTACGTTCATTTCAATTAGTGCAGCACTTAAACACATCGTGGCCGATACTTAATTTTGCCGAGCGAGTTCTGGTTTCACCACTCTGCTAGTCTCCTACGTCCCATACAAATATTGTAACGCTAGTACCGCCATAATCTTATAAAATTTCAGTTATGTCTTCTTTCTACAATTGCTACTCAGAGCCAGCCTTATCGTGCCATACAGTCCAGATTACATAGCTACATTACTTCCAATATCGCTAAGAAACTTGGTTATATTACAACTCTTCTATTCAAAGTGATGTACTTGCACCAGTAAAACCACATACAAACAAATCTCGGATCGAGTGGTGTCCTTTCTGCCGGATATCATTATCTTCGTTCTAAGCTTTAGAATTTTATGTAAAATGTATTTTTATATTAGATAGAACAAGTGTACTGCTCTTTATAATTCAGCTTTATTAAACGCAATTATTACCTGATCGTCAGCCAATAAAAATCCATTAACTACCACCTTCCGTTATTAAAATTCCATAATGCAATAACACAATTCCCCCGGTTATTCTGGATTTCCAGAGTTTGATAATGTAGTCAAGGGACAAAATAAACAAGATAGGAGACAATCACGTCTGTGCCTGAATCCTTGATTTATTTGAATCTGTTTGGGTACGTCTTCATCACCCCTAAATACCATCGTGGTTTCTCTATATAACGTTTTAGTAATTTCCATTGTCTGCTCTGGAAAGTCTCTGTTTACAAATACTGACCACTACATATGACTCACAACTCTTTCAAATTCTTTGCTATTGACAAGCAAAGCCATAAGGGTCTCTAACCATCTGTCATCTTCCTGCATACTTCAGATAGACTACCCAAAGGAATAGCTTTCAAATTTCAACACTTGTTTGACATTGTTTTGTTTAAGCTATTGACAATTCTTAATATCTATTACTATACTCCTCTCTAATAGTCACAAAAGTTTCTATATTTAAGCAAATAATAACGATAAATGTAATAAAAATTTTAAATTAATTTACTTTATAAAACATTGGAAAAACTAATACTTAATCCATTTTTCATTTCGTAAACCGTTTTTAAATTTTAAATTTTAGATTTTAATTACTTTAATGTTTACAAATTAAGAATTTTTAGTTTTTACTCAAACAGTGTTCTTTATAGTTTACCTGTGTTTTGTTGGATTACACTCAGCTAAACTTTTACGTAACATACAAGCATGAAATTTAACTTGTCATAGATTTACTAAACTTTAATTCATCTAACGCAGACTACCAGTCTGGAGCCTTTACATACTGTTCAGAAAACTTTAAATTATATCGAAATTTTTTTTTAGCTAATATTGGCTGCTTTGTGACATCAAAAACTATTCTTTTTTCGTTTTTCATAGCAGTTTCTTTTTGGTTTATGTCTACAAGGAAAACAATGTAGTTCTCTTACGTATATAATTACATGTGATCAAAACCAATCTACAGAAGTACCCTCCAGAAGTGTTTTTTCCTTATGTATTTCTTAATAGTCAAAAAGTATATTTTACAAAGTAAACACTACACATATAATAGAACAATAATTAATTCTACATATCTTAAATTTGATTTAAGAATTGGTTCCAAGGATTGTAGTCTATTAGGTTTTACCCTACGTTTTCGGAGATGGTAATACACTTAGGAGAATGATGTCATTTTCCTTTTAACAGAGCTAACTTGTTAACTTGAGATCAAAATTTACAGTCAGAAAAATAATGAATACTAATTTATTTTTAAGTTTGTTATAAATAGTATTTTAGAAACTAAACATTATACATTATATGTACATACTTTAGAATACTGTAAACATTGTTGTAACATTACACAACACTGATTTACATTCATTTTATTAACATACAATAATTAATAATACAATAATTCTATTGACATAGAAGATTTTATCTCGCAACGTAGGAAATGCTGCATTACTATAATACGGCTAAAAAAACAATACGAAACACCAAAGTGTAATGTAAATAAATCTTGATGGCATCAATTAGGATAGTAGCAAGAATGAAACAAGACATTTGTGTTCGTTATTACTATAGAACAGAAATATCTATTCCCATGTTACAGAACGCGAGGTACAACACGTGACAGCAAGGAGACAAATTGCACTAGCTAAGAATTGAATTATCGACAATCACGAGTGGAATTTTCTTTCATTTGTATTGAATTTGCCATCGTTACTGACTAGTAACTTTAAACGCCTTAAAGTTTACTCAAAAATAATTTCTGTGTTTAGTTACTGATTTTATGAATTTAAATAACATTTAAATATGTAGTGCTTGGGTTTCCTATAGACGCCAAAGACTACGATTCATGAAGCATGCATGTGAAAAAATTACAATTTATACGATCTTATCATACAAACGTTCATTTAGCAACTTTTATGTAAACTTATATTAAAGATTATAAAAGATACAAATCTATTATTTTACAAATAATTTATCTTGATTATTAAGGACACAAATGGAAAAATGCTGCATAGTCTATGCATTCTATTATCATGTTATTAAAACTTAAAATTTAAATCTAAATTAATAATTAAGACACATTAAAATCCTTATGATATAAAATAAAGGACGTTCGGTGGAAAGTACAGTAAAATGTTTCAGTTTTTTCAGTTGTTTATGCTTTGTAGCTCTTAGAAAAAGGCAAAATTAAAGTAAACACCGTTTTTAGGAACTGTAAATCAGGTGCATTGTAAAGTTTTCAATTGCCAAGAAAGTATAATGTCTTGTTTCTAGATTAGCTTCTTGAAAGTCTTCCTTTATCTTCTTCTGTGGTCTCTACTTTTCTGTTTGCTTTTATTTTATTTTATGGGGTTTGTTTCCCGCTTAACGGATTCTGGAACGATCAGCTGTCACAGTCCTGCTATATAGTATTGCGCCTATTAAGTTACCAAAACTTTCAAGTACATCACAGCTCATGATTGCCCCTTCATAAAAACTTGGTACAACTTTAGCAGCACCAGTCGTAAACCTGTCGTAATGTCGTAAACCTGGAATACTCTTTCGGGATAGGCGAGGCCATAACTCTATTGTTGTTTCGTAAAACATCAGGTTTGGTATACAAAATTCTTTTATTTAGATTGTTTTATTAGACTTTATATAAAATATAGATCTACATGTTGAAGTATTGTCTGAGTCGTATTGTATTTTATATGGTTTTTACGGCATTATAAGTATCGTGAAAACCGCGAACTTGAATAAATTAACATTGTGCAGCAGTAAAATTTTCGCGGTGACTAGGTTTATTTTCTCAAAGATTCAACATTACCCAATGGAAATTTTCTTTTGAGAACGGCACCATGTGTCTCAGTCTCACCTTCGTCTCGTACTGTCAACACGGGGCAGGCTGCGTGGGTAAATACAACAGCCTACAGAGATTGTTCAATTACTTTTTCGACAAAATTCTGTTCGCTGTAATGTGCTGTTCTGTCAGTTGTATACGTTTAAAATCTATTTCACTCAACAGTCTACTAAAGCAGTAAAATATTAAACATACGTACCTACTGGAAATGCTGACGTACATTTATAAAGTTATGTTACCAATAGTAAAATAAAAGTATATTTTCTAAAATTAATTTTAAAACTTGTTAACTTTTAATGATAGGGTCTGCATTTTCAGTAAATTATTATACGACACTAAGAAACGTATTATATATACTTCCGGCAGGCCTTATATTAACAAATTATTAATCTTACTTGTTTCTAGTAGGTACCAGGTCATGAGTAACTTGCAAATATCTGTAGCAGAGTATTTGCAGAGTATCTGTTACTCTGGAACAACTAAATATTTATAAAGAATAAAGGATAAGGATAAACATATAAATGTGTGAGTGGGCGAAATATGGGACAACCACTTGAAAGTCGAGTCCCGTCATGGACACTCCTGATGGCTACTCCTTTAAACGAAGAAGAAGATACTAAAGTTGTTCCTAAGTAATTTTTTCTACACGTCTGCGCTAAATTTGAATTAGGCTTGTCACAAGGTACTTGTGTAGGAGTTGACAAATCTCTTCCTTAATTTCCTTCTCCAGTTCTCTCCAATTGTCCCAAGATAAATATTGGCAAATGTGGTATCAAATAATTCGCTTTTAATTTACTAGTGTTAACGAGATTACAAATTTTATAAAAAGAAAATTATAAACGTCAAAGGTTATAACATTTTGAAAAAATTAAAATCAGGTAAAGTCTATTGAAATGGGTATCATTGTCTGTTAATAGTAATTACAAGGTGCAAAAAAAACCTGACCAACATTATGAGTTACTTACAAAAAGAGGTATCCTTTTCCTTTTGGATTTACCAGCCGCTTGTCTATAAAAATTAATTTGGGTTGTTGTAAATGATTTTACGTGACTACGCAAGGGACACAGTATTGTGGTTAGGTGGTTTATTCACTGGTGTGCACCCTCACAAAGTTTAAATGGCTAAACCATTTTTGGCAATTAAGATTTAAAAAGTCACTTATCCCTAATGTGAGAGTATAATCGAGGATATGTTAATTTATAAAAGAAAACAATATAGAGGAAGTAAAAGATATGTTTAGCATATTTGGTTCTCTACATGATCACGTTTCTGCAAAACAACAAACATAAAATTTAATGCAAAATAAAGGAAGGAATTGTATTTATTTATTTAATAGGCATATTTGTATACTATAGGTATATAATAAATATTGGCAGGTCTGTTGAACGTGTTAAACGTAGCCTATATTTCAACACACGGACGTATTGCACAAAAACTCACAACAGATAAAATCACACAAGATGGCATACGGTTTGGAGTAAACATAGGCATTACACTAAGAATCATGCAAAAGCAAAGCATTAATACCAACCATGGTATAGTCCCATAATGGTACAATCAGTTTTGTGCAGCGTCTTAAATGTCTTCCTTTTTGATGATATCAATTAGATGAAACTGAATTTCCAGAAGCCGTTTTTGTCGAAGTCAATTACAAATCCATTCCTAACGGTGCATCAAATTCTGATGGTAACACTTAACTTGCTTTAATGCGCTACAGATTAATTAACTGTAAGGTATTACTCTCACTAAGACAAACTTTCTAATTTTCAAATATTTTTGTAGGCTTATGTTACAAATTTAAGTTGTTTTAAAGAAAATACAAACATCAATTTCAACGTAACACATAACACTAAACTTTTAAGACAGGATATTTCCAATTTCGGATACTTGATGTAATTTCTACCATCAACCCCAAACCCACCAAAACGATTAAAAAGAAAGTATAACATACCAAAATCCTATAAAAATGTAATTATTTAGAAACCTAAAGTGTTGTATAGTATTATAAGAAGTGAACCTACTAAAGCTATTGTGTGATAAAGAAAATAAACAAGTCTTAACAGTCCATGATTACTAAAGGTCTGGTCTGAGATAGTGAGACTCAAAATATCCGAACCACCAGTGAAAGTGAATTTGTGTAAGTGTTTTTTGGAAATGCAATAAACTTAAAGTTAGTGATACTATGACTTATCGATATGCTATATAACAACTTTAATATCCAATAATAAACAGCATCATAAAATAATAAAATGGAAGATTTCCAGTATTTTATTATTTTAATGTAACTCTTTATTTACAATACATTTGTAAAAAAATGCTAATAACTAGAGTATGGGTGGTCATGTTTACTGATGAAGGGGATCATAAATAATAATGGTTTAGATTAGAAAGGACTGGCATTAATTTAGTATTCATAGGTTTAAAATGTTTAAATAGACTGTTTGTTCACAGCCATAAAATCAATGTATTTGTAAGAGTTATTAGAAAATAAGATTTATATTATGTGTTTCAAAATGAATTATGTTTGCTAAATAATAGCATACATACCATTAATAATGTTTCAGTAGGTATGCTGTGTTAATTCAAAAGGAGTTAAATGTATATGTTCAAACCATGTCAGCAATATGTTCAATTGTACAGGTGGCTAAATAATGTTCATAATTATTTTTTTATAACAGTAGTGTTAATTAAATACTACACCTCACAATAAGTTATAAACCATTTTATTTTCATGTAATAATAACTATGTAAAGTCAGAGGAGTGGTAGGATTAAATTTATTTGAGAAAGACAGAAATGTAAAATTCTAAAATCTAGGCCATTTGGTGAATTCACAGAAACCATACAAACCAGTATAATTCACTTATAAATCCTGTAAACTAGCCAGATTTAGATAAGGTAAATCAGTTAACCACTACTGGGAATTATCCTAGGAATTAAAATGATAATAAGGAAATATACATTAAAATATTGTAAATTTTCAAAAAATATAAGTTAATTAATTTTAAAGAGCAATGTCAAATTCAGAGATTAACACAAAAAACCAGTTCAAAGGTTCAATTTATATGTATTTAAGGAAAGGAAGGGAAATATGACTAATTAAAATTTATTATAATAGTATTGATAACAATTACAATGGAAGAAAAATTGTATGAAGGCGGAAATCAAATTTTGAGCCAATATTTCCAAAAAGGAAAGAAATTTGGTAATTTCCACAAAATGTCAACAGATATGGACTATAATATATTAATTTAAAAGGAATGAGATGATTAAACCAATGATAAGGTTCATAATTCATGAAAGTGATGAATAAAATAAATAAATTCCATATATAATGTAATTTTGTATCATGTGTATGGGTAATCGAAATATGTTAACAATACTTTTTCAAAGATTAACTGGGCCAGATTTTGACCAAGTTAAAATAGTCTTTTGTTGAATATCAAGCTGAATAGTTGTGTGATAAAACGTTCCTTATAACCGAGTCGAAAATGGTACTACGGTTAGCCATTCATATAAGTGAATCGAGAGTTAGATGAATTATACACTTTTTTAACTAAATTTACCAAAACGTTAACGACAATAGTGAAAACTAACACCTAACTTCATTATACGAGTGAAAAACAGTAAAACAATATATTTGATATAATTCACGCTACAATTCATAACCACTTTTTGAGCAACTTAACCCACAGAAGTGAACACATACTAAATAACATAATTAACACAAGTATACACGGAACACTTCTTCAGAACACACCAAACAACCTAATAGACAGATTACACCAGTGCGGGGACATTTCAAACATTCATGAAGGTAATTTTGCTGTGAGTTTTTGACACAACGACATCCCAGTAACTTCGCCAGATATAATAGCGGCCATCTTGAAAATACGAATCTACCTTCCACATCGAGTGACGTCATCGAAGCTACATATGGTCTGACAAGACAATTTATTAAACATTATATATCAGAATTATTTCAATATTTTTAAATAATAATTAATGAATTGACTTTAATTGTTAATGTTATACTTTCTTGTTACCCTTCTCTGACTAATAATATAATCGCTCAAAGAACCTGTCCTTTTTATAATACTTATCATAATTTTTCTACTGTATGCACGAATCGATAATTCCCTGAGACGGAGTTGATAAATGTTCTCAATCGATAAAAAATCGATTATTTATTAAATTGTTTAATAAATCCATTTATTTCAATTGTATTTATCTGTTATTATTTCACAGGCTAATTTAAGGTTATTTATTAAGGCAAAGAGACTTCAAGAAAAAGAAAATATTTTTTTTTCAGTGAGATATTGGACCAGCAAGAAAAATCATCAATCGATTGCTGACCGGAGTTAATCTGGTTAACTCCAGACTTGGTTCAGATCTTCCAGAAGTGCTCAATAGTTAATAAATACCTTCCTGATTCTTAAAATTTTTACAGAACATTTATAACAGCATTATTTCTTAATTACAAACATCTATTAAAACATAAAATTTATTTTTTTTAAATAAAATTTTTTCTATTATCTTTTTTGTAAAGACCGGCATACAGGGTCTTATTACAAAGTGGCGTCCAACTTAGAGGGCTTAATTATCTAAGCCTGGCAGCGATTAATTAATAAAAACAGAAGAAAAATGCAAAGACGAGCTACTTCGAAAAAGAGGGCGGCAGAGGCCGAAAAAGAAGTTGACATGGGTGATAAGGAGGCAACACCCGTGGAGGATCCGGAAGTGGTGCTAAACCCGGTGGAACCGAAACAACCAGCACCACCAGAGGAACAACCAGAAGTGCCCACTCAAACAGGGGAAGTCCATGTCCAAGACAAGGAACTAGAAAAAAGTAAGATCACAGAAAATAGTAAGATGGACAAATTAATGGAAATGTTCCTAAAAATGAGTAAGGACAATGAAGAAACCAGTAAGAACTTGAATAAGAAGATGGAAGGAATGGAGAAGAAAATGGATTCCACTAACAAGGACATGGAAGAAAGTAGTAAGTAAATGAATCAGGAATTGAAAGAAGATTTGAAGGAAGACAACCGATCCACAAAGGAAGAATTGGGCCGTAAGATAGAAAATACTAATAAAAGGATTGAGGAAACCAGTAAGAATTTGAGTAAGAATTTAGAAGAGAAAATGGAGGAAAATAACCAATCTATGAATAAGAAAATGGAAGACCTGAAAAAAGACAACCAATCCTTGAGTAAGAAGATGGAAAGGAAAATGGAAGAAAATAATAAGAATTTAGAGGAGAAAATGGAAGAAACCAGTAGGAAAATAGAAAATGACAACCAACAATTGAGGGAAGAATTGAGAGAGGACAATCAACTGCTGAGAGAAGAATTAAGGGAAGTTAACCTAGAGAACATGAATAAGTTAGACGAGAGGATTGAGTTAGCCAAGGAGGAGATAAATAAAAAGATAACAGAGACGAAGAAATCCATAGTAAAGAAGTTAGAACAGGAAGTCGTGGTTGTTAACCAGCAGATCAGGGAAGTGGATGAAAGATGTCGTCAGACAGAAAACGAAGTCATGGAAGTCCGGGAAGTAATATATAAAGAGATTACACATGTCACAGAACAACAGGAAACGAAACTGGAAGAAAACAAGAAATTTGCCTTGGAAGAAGTGAATAAAGTGCGGACACAGGTAACCGAAAGATGCGACGGCGTGGAAGCCGCTATGACGAACATCACGGGACAGGTGCGTCAGAGCCAGGAGGAGATAGAATTGATAAGGAACAGACCATCTGGATATCATAATTTCCCCATGTCAGAAAACAGAGAATGGCTCAATTTCCGGCAATATAAACGGAAGCCTATGGAGTTCTTGGCACGCATAGAGGAATACCTAGAAAAACACAGAGGGAACCGATGGGTCCAGAACAGGGAAATCCTTGACGAGTCGTTTCGGGAGGTGAATGACCATTGGTGGATGGCCAACCGGAGCGACATCGACAATTATCAGCAATTTAAGAGCCTTTTCAAGGCCAAGTATTGGTCGGAGACAACTCAAAATTTGATAAGAGACAATATATGCCACGGCCACTACAAACCACAAGTCGGTAGTTCGATGACAGCTTATTTCCTCGGCAAGGTATGTATGGCCAAGCACTTAGAACCGGCCATACCTGAGGAGTGCCTAATAAATAAGTTGTCATACCACTATGATGAAGAAGTAATTCGTGCGAGGAGGGACAGCCAAATAAAAACCATCCAGGCAATGACCGAACTCCTCGAAAACTATGAAAATGAAGACTACTACCGACAGAGTCGTAGAAGAAGTGATGGGCCTGAACCAAGGACGTATCAGAACAACAACCAGGGTACGAACAACATAAACACTGGGTACCAAGGAGGCCGGGCATACCCGTAGAATAACAGTTTTAATAATAATAATAATAATGTTAACAATTCTAGCTACAATAATAATAATAATAATACGGGTCCAAACCATCCAAACCCGAGTCGACCCTCTAATGGTTATCAGAGTAACCACAATCCCTACCCTAATAACACAAATAGTCAGAGAAGCCCCAATTATGGTAATGATCGTTACCATAATAATAATAATCGTGCGGGTCCAAATAATGGTAATCCCGTTAATAATAGGTTTCCTCGCCCTCGAGTGAATTTCATACGAGCCACAGATGGACGACAGCGAAGATACAACAACAGTCGAAGAAACAGCTACCGCGGATACGAAGAAAGGCGGAGGAGCCTAGAACGGGACCAACCAAGGTACTATCCGGCAAGAAGGAGTAATAGTTTAGACGATGCTGAACGGAGGTCTAACCACGAACGACCGGAAGACCATAGGACAGATCGACAGGGAACCACTCTAAGCATCCCAAATGAGGCATCAACTAGTATGGCTCAAAGGAACAATGATGCCGAGCCTTTAAACGGGCACAGGCAGTAATAAATCGCCAGAACCCGTTACTGCTCCTAAATACTGGGTATAATCATAATAATGAGTGTAAACATATGTATAATAACAATCGATCATAACCGACCACGGAACACAATTCAAGGGGAGGAAATGGCGGGATACACTGCTGTCAATGGGGGTTCATACATACAAGACATCAGTATACCACCCGAGCAGTAACCCGGCCGAAAGAGTCTTGCGAGAGGTGGGGCGCCTATTAAGAACGTATTGCCACGATCAGCAGAGGAGCTGGCAAGAATACTTGGAGGCCACTGAAGAATTCCTCAACCTGGCATACCATCCAGCCATAGGAATAACCCCTTACTCTGCAATGTACGAAAGACAACCCCCTAGGGAGATCGAGGATATATTGGAGTTCCCCAGAGAGCATAAATATATATATAATAGAGTTCAATTTCATAATAAGGTGGCCGAAGATCAGGAGAAACGGCGGAATAAGTACGATAAAAGCATGGGTAAGGTTATTAATTATACCGTTGGAGAGACGGTGTTGTTGAAGAATAAGGAATTACCCAGTTCCTTAGAGGGGATAACAAAAAAATTATTGCTTCTGTACACTGGTCCCTATATTGTCTCTAAGAACAATAACAACAACATGTACGAAATAAAGGAGATGAATTCAAATAAAGTGAAGGGTGTCTTTAACCAGGCATCCATGAAGAAATTTAATGAATAAATTCAAAAATAAGTAAGTCCAGCTTACTAACTAATTATTTGAAGAAACCTAAAGAAGGAGAAGAAATTTTATAAAAATAATCCAAATTCCAAAGCAATTGTAAGATCACCTTACATACCAGTTATTTATGAAAAACCTATGTGGCAATAATATAATAATAAAGAAGGAGAGAATTTAGAAATAAATCATCTACATTTAAAAAGATTGTAAGTTCACCTTACTAACCAAGAATTTGAGAGAAAACATTTTGAAGAGATAAATATAAAACAGAATTTAGATTGAAATCATATAAATTCTAAAAAGGAAAGTAAGCACATCTTACATACAATTATTTGAAGAGAAACATTTTGACAATAATACCAAGAGAATTTAGAAATAAATAATCCAAATTCCAAAGCAATTGTAAGATCACCTTACATACCAGTTATTTATGAAAAAACTATGTGGCAATAGTATAATAATAAAGAAGGAGACAATTTAGAAATAAAAATCGTCTAAATTCCAAAAACAATGTAATACCTTACATAACAACTATTTGAAGAAAACTTTATGGCAAGAATATAAAAAAGAATTTAGAATGAGAAACCATCTAAATTTAAAAAGATTGTAAGTTCACCTTACTAACCAAGAATTTGAGAAAAAACATTTTGAAGAGATAAATATAAAACAGAATTTAGATTGAAATAATATAAATTCTAAAAAGAAAAGTAAGCCCATATTACATACAATTATTTGAAAACTTTATGGAAATATAAGAAGAGTGAATTTTGAATTGTGTATAAGTCAAGTTTCCAAACCAAGAGTAGGTACAACTTACCAACCAATTATTAATAAAACACTTTGGTGAGATAAACAGAAGAGATTTAATACAATATTTATGGTAAGCATCAAATACATTTACCATGTTTATAAAGGATCATAATGGGATGAATAAAGGAAACAGACTTTAGAATTAAAACAAATAATTCTGGAAAGTATGATCATGTCTAATTTCAATATAAAGAGTAAAAACCTTTCCATAAAATGATGCCAAAGGAAATTAAAAAAAATTTTTTTTTTTTGATACGATTTGAGTTGATACGATTTGAGTGATTGAATATAATAAAATACAAAAACTTATGTGGAATTATGAGATAATAAAACTTTGAAGTGGTATGACGAGAAATTATGACCTCATTATAGAATTAATAAAAAACATTCATTCGAAAGGATAATAACCATGACAGGAATAATGTGAGAATAATATCAAAGATATGTGTAATTAAACGAATTAATATAAAATGATGTATGAATTAAATGTCAATTATAATAACGACAGTTATATATAAAAAAAAAAGTTCTAGAACATAGAACAAGTGGAAATAATAAAAACAGAGCAATAAAATAAAAATGTCATAAAGATATGCTACTATAAACAATGCAGATTATAATAAAAAAACCAGAAGGTAATTATAGAATTTATCACCAAAAGCTTTATATGATAAGAAAAGTTGAAAAATGTAATAATAGAAGAGCTTCCTACCATAATATCAAATGAATGAAACATCCAGTTAACGAGTCGGAAGAACAACTGAGATAGGAATATTAAAATCTCTGAGCAATATAATAAGTAATAAGTTAAGTATCTCAAAGATATTTTTTAAATAGTAACAAATGTGTACTATTCTGAATAATTTTTTTGATCTGTCTGTAGATAATTCCAGCAGTATTAATATGTTTTTTGAGCAGAGATGATCTGCCTCTGTACTCAAATATGTGTGAAGTATTGGACAGCAGAGGAAGTAGCGTACAGTGCCTCTCTGAACTGAACCAGCTCACAAAGTAGGGAACGATAGGGAGGAAATATCCCAAGGAGAAAATACTAAGAAGAAATATGAAAATGAAATAATAAATATGAAACTCAGATGATTATTACTATCAAGGAAGATCAAGTGAGAATGAGAAGGATATAAACTCAAATATAAATAAGAAAATTTTTAAAATGGAAGGAAGTCCAGAATAATAACAAACCTAGAATAATTATCATAAGCAATTGTTTCAGACAAAGCAAGTATAGTCTGAAAAAATTACTTCTGGAGAAGGGCATTCTGTAGCGCGACAGAAAATCCACTACTTATTAAGTCATATAAAATCATAAAAATTAATTACACCACATATGTTAAAATAATATTGAATGAGATTTAATGAAATCAAAGGAATGAACCACGATAAAATAAAAATCCTCATTACATTATATAAAAACCACTGTTTAAATATCAAAGAAATTATTGAAAGCAACTCATATTATAAGATCAGTAATTTACCCAGGAAGTTAGGAGCAGTAAACAAATTAAATAACACCATATCAAGAAGAAAGAGAATCAGTTTAAGAGTGGTGAACACCAAAATACCCCAAAGACAAGAAGAAGGAAGAATAAAATTTGTGATCAGGAAGAAAACAATACCCTGAAACCTTTAGAGAAGAGCAAGGTCCGTATCAGTAAATAACTTCGATGCTCCAAACTGAACATCAGTCGAGATAACACAAAGTACCTTGGTTTACCCAAGAATGAAGAAGGAAGACAAGAAGACCAGAAGAATGAAGACTAGAAGAAGGACAAGAATGAAGACCAGAAGAAGGACAAGAATGAAGACAAGAAAGAAGATAAGAAAAAGGACAAGAAAGAAGATAAGAAGAAAGACAAGAAAGAAGACAGGAGGAGAGGAAGAAATAGTATGAAAGAAACACCGTTGTAAAACCTATTATTATTATTAACTACCATCAACCTCAAACCCACCAAAACGATTAAAAAGAAAGTATAACATACCAAAATCCTATAAAAATGTAATTATTTAGAAACCTAAAGTGTTGTATAGTATTATAAGAAGTGAACCTACTAAAGCTATTGTGTGATAAAGAAAATAAACAAGTCTTAACAGTCCATGATTACTAAAGGTCTGGTCTGAGATAGTGAGACTCAAAATATCCGAACCACCAGTGAAAGTGAATTTGTGTAAGTGTTTTTTGGAAATGCAATAAACTTAAAGTTAGTGATACTATGACTTATCGATATGCTATATAACAACTTTAATATCCAATAATAAACAGCATCATAAAATAATAAAATGGAAGATTTCCAGTATTTTATTATTTTAATGTAACTCTTTATTTACAAGACATTTGTAAAAAAATGCTAATAACTAGAGTATGGGTGGTCATGTTTACTGATGAAGGGGATCATAAATAATAATGGTTTAGACCAGAAAGGACTGGCATTAATTTAGTATTCATAGGTTTAAAATGTTTAAATAGACTGTTTGTTCACAGCCATAAAATCAATGTATTTGTAAGAGTTATTAGAAAATAAGATTTATATTATGTGTTTCAAAATGAATTATGTTTGCTAAATAACAGCATACATACCATTAATAATGTTTCAGTAGGTATGCTGTGTTAATTTAAAAGGAGTTAAATGTATATGTTCAAACCATGTCAGCAATATGTTCAATTGTACAGGTGGCTAAATAATGTTCATAATTATTTTTTTATAACAGTAGTGTTAATTAAATACTACACCTCACAATAAGTTATAAACCATTTTATTTTCATGTAATAATAACTATGTAAAGTCAGAGGAGTGGTAGGATTAAATTTATTTGAGAAAGACAGAAATGTAAAATTCTAAAATCTAGGCCATTTGGTGAATTCACAGAAACCATATAAACCAGTATAATTCACTTATAAATCCTGTAAACTAGCCAGATTTAGATAAGGTAAATCAGTTAACCACTACTGGGAATTATCCTAGGAGTTAAAATGATAATAAGGAAATATACATTAAAATATTGTAAATTTTCAAAAAATATAAGTTAATTAATTTTAAAGAGCAATGTCAAATTCAGAGATTAACACAAAAAACCAGTTCAAAGGTTCAATTTATATGTATTTAAGGAAAGGAAGGGAAATATGACTAATTAAAATTTATTATAATAGTATTGATAACAATTACAATGGAAGAAAAATTGTATGAAGGCGGAAATCAAATTTTGAGCCAATATTTCCAAAAAGGAAAGAAATTTGGTAATTTCCACAAAATGTCAACAGATATGGACTATAATATATTAATTTAAAAGGAATGAGATGATTAAACCAATGATAAGGTTCATAATTCATGAAAGTGATGAATAAAATAAATAAATTCCATATATAATGTAATTTTGTATCATGTGTATGGGTAATCGAAATATGTTAACAATACTTTTTCAAAGATTAACTGGGCCAGATTTTGACCAAGTTAAAATAGTCTTTTGTTGAATATCAAGCTGAATAGTTGTGTGATAAAACGTTCCTTATAACCGAGTCGAAAATGGTACTACGGTTAGCCATTCATATAAGTGAATCGAGAGTTAGATGAATTATACACTTTTTTAACTAAATTTACCAAAACGTTAACGACAATAGTGAAAACTAACACCTAACTTCATTATACGAGTGAAAAACAGTAAAACAATATATTTGATATAATTCACGCTACAATTCATAACCACTTTTTGAGCAACTTAACCCACAGAAGTGAACACATACTAAATAACATAATTAACATAAGTATACACGGAACACTTCTTCAGAACACACCAAACAACCTAATAGACAGATTACACCAGTGCGGGGACATTTCAAACATTCATGAAGGTAATTTTGCTGTGTGTTTTTGACACAACGACATCGCAGTAACTTCGCCAGATATAATAGCGGCCATCTTGAAAATACGAATCTACCTTCCACATCGAGTGACGTCATCGAAGCTACATATGGTCTGACAAAACAATTTATTAAACATTATATATCAGAATTATTTCAATATTGTTAAATAATAATTAATGAATTGACTTTAATTGTCAATGTTATACTTTCTCGTTACCCTTCTCTGACTATTAATATAATCGCTCAAAGAACCTGTCCTTTTTATAATACTTATCATAATTTTTCTACTGTATGCACGAATCGATAATTCCTTGAGACGGAGTCGATAAATGTTCTCAATCGATAAAAAATCGATTATTTATTAAATTGTTTAATAAATCCATTTATTTCAAATGTATTTAGCTGTTATTATTTCACAGGCTACTTTAAGGTTATTTATTAAGGCAAAGAGACTTCAAGAAGAAGAAAATATTTTTTTTTCAGTGAGATATTGGACCAGCAAGAAAAATCATCAATCGATTGCTGACCGGAGTTAATCTGGTTAACTCCAGACTTGGTTCAGATCTTCCAGAAGTGCTCAATAGTTAATAAATACCTTCCTGATTCTTAAAATTTTTACAGAACATTTAAAACAGCATTATTTCTTAATTATAAACATCTCTTAAAACATAAAATTTATTTTTTTTTAAATAAAATTTTCTCTATTATCTTTTTTGTAAAGACCGGCATACAGGGTCTCGTTACAATATATATATATATATATATATATATATATATATATATGTAGTAGGTTAGTCATTCTTATACAGAATACACGACCATGTAAATAAATATTTATTTGTACATTACTGTAAAATAGTGTGTACGATACCAGTGCCGCTTGTTCCTAGGGCGCTAATGTACATTCCTTCCAGCTTGCCATTATATTTAATAATCCAGTTCTCTTGCTATTCGAAAGCCATTGCATCTTACCGTATCTCCAACAAGAAAATGTTTTCAGGTTAGCTAGTAGCAGAATGCACTTTAAAAATCATGTCTCTCTGAGCTACAAAAGGAGCGCCATTGTTCCGTGCCCCTGTTCCCTCTTGAGCCTTGAACATCCTCGAAAATGTCGGGTGGTAAGACGTCCACTTTTCTATAGTGCTTTTTTGAAAACAGAAAATGTGACGTGTTACTTTCAGTGGCGAAAGATCTTGGAGGACTGTGAATGTGACATCTCTTTTCCTTTGCTCCTCAATGTTTCATTAATACCTACACCTGTAATTTAGACAAATATTGTAGTCTTATTTATGCAAATTTGTTTTAATATTTTATAAGAAATAAAAAAGCTATTGGAGGCGCTAAACATAACAGTTTTACAGGATTAATATTTGATCAAAATATATACTGAAAACATTAGGTAGAGCAACTCTCATCTGGCAATTATTAATTATGATTACTAATGGATGTGCTGACTTTCTAAAACAGGACATATTCGCGATGTGTTCAGACTTTTCAATTGTCTTTGTCACGTTGCACGTGTCACTACTTTCATTCGCTGATGAATTCATTTGATTGAATAACTTATTACCAAAACTTATAGCCTACTGTCGGTTAAGTTGAATTTTGATCAATAATTACGCAGCCTAAGCGGCCGGGCCTTTACCCGCTCAAGTGACGAGCCGCCACTGACAAATACGAAAATGGAGTGCGTTTGTATTTACACAGTGAAAGGAGAGGCAACCACAATAATGGTTAACTTTACTTTTAGACATTCTAGAGAGTATTTCAAGAAAAACACATTATATGTTAACAGCTGATGTAACATCTGGGGCAAAGATGTTTGCAAGACGGTTTTCAACAGAAACAACTCTCAGTAATGTAAACTTTGCTTTCCCCCAGCGCGATGTTACTACGTGCGAACCACCCGCATATACGGATTATCTTATTATGTTACAATGGGGTTACACAGCATCTTAGTGATTCCAAACCAGTAAAAGGTTTTCATAAATACAGTCTTTGCTTTAAGCAACGGCAAGCAACAAAATACAACGTTGTAAAATTGACAAACTGTTTTGAGTTCTGTTTTGTTAAAACTAATATAAGACGTGTAGACCCATTTAAATAAAAAAACGGTGTTGTTAATAATTAATACTGACAAGATGTAGGGAGACCAATGAAGAGATGGCTTGAGTGAAGGTAGAACAGGCTGCAAGCCTATACCTTGACGTGGAGAAGAAGAAGCAGAAGAAAAAGAAGAAGAAGAACAAAATTAACTAAAACCTCGAAAGTTCACGAGCAAAGTTGTGAGAGTATACTGACGTCACAAGACGACTGGTTTCATGTTATATTATTATATGTTTTTCAAAGACGTCATTTAATTTTGGCTTCGTTTTTCTGAGAATGACGTCATGGTCTGACACTTAATAGGAGCTACGCGTTTGCGGTATAGTACCGTAAGTCTGTGGTTGTCGTTTATTCTGTTAGCGACAATGCCACGTCCACTGGCTACAAAAAATGAGCAATAAGTAGATTAATAGGAAAACTGTTTTTATAACTGTTTTGAAAGCTACACTGAATTTCAGTGATTTACTACAATCAGAGTAATACGTTTGTTCCAACGTTTCTACGAAGTTTGTTGTTACCAATTTTGTTAACAATAAATACATTGATATTGAGATAATGAGTATTAATATGTGTTTAAATTGTAATTACATCTCATTGTAGCTACCCTACTATACTCACAATTACAATTAATGTCATAAGAATAATAGCCTAATATATGTGTAAGAGCTATTCTTATACATGCTCTGGTTGTGTAACGCGATCAGTGTTTCAGTTCCATTGTCATCAGATCCGAAATTTATTGCCAATAAAAGAACTAACTGATTGTGTAGTTTGAAAGTGTCAAAGGAGATGAAAAAGCTCTTCAGAGGGACTCGACAACCCTCAATAACCTTTTGTTATTGTTCAAAAATTACAGGCAGATTTAATTAAGACCGATGAATGATTATTTTGGTAGTACTTTTATTCTTTTTTTGTTTTGGTTGGCAATATACTTTTTACTAAGCAATCTCCTTGCATAAGGCGCTTGGAAAACTTTACCAAATGTAAGAAATCAGATACATGTTTTTCCTAAAATAAATCCAGACTGAACCTGCACAGGTTACAGGAAATCAGTCTTTCAGTCTTTGTGATATCGTACTTTGTTAGTAGTGCTTAATTTCACTATAGGTACAGGACGAGGAGCAGTGATCATACTGGGTAGACCAAATTATGTTATTAGACGAGGCCAAGTAGTGGGTACCGGGCACAAAATCTGTGTCTATTTAATCATTACTATTGTCTATAATAAGAAACATTTTTATACAGTTCAGGTTAGTCGAATCACCACATTGTTCTATTTTTCTCTACACTGCTAGTGTAGTCCGTCAAAGGTTTTCCAGTAAGAAAACAGTTTTAATAACGTTAACAAAAACGTTATAAAAGCCAGAGAAAGTATTTTAATTTTGTCAATATATTTTATGTTTTTAAAGATAATTACTTTTCATACATGCGTAAACTATTCTTATTTTATAAAGTTACCCACTAAAACACTATTCTTATTTGATAAAGATACCCACTAAAACATTGCCCGCAGTTAATCAAAGTAAGTTTAAGTTGTGCTGCAAAGTACTAAAACGTAAGCAGTGAACATATAAACAACGACCCAACTCGCTCCATTCCGCATTCCGGTGATAAGTTGTCTTTGAATACTAAACCGTGCAAGTAATCCTGTAAGTGTCCTTGGAGTAGATATATCTTGTTTGAACAATTATTGTTTGATTAATTTTAATGGAGCACACAAAACAAAGAGACTTGAAGGTCTGCAATTATTGTAAGTAAATAAACGTATTGATACAGGCAGAATACAAGGGAAAGAAAAGGAAAATTTGTTTATATCAACAATAAAATGGAATTAAATAAATAACATTGGACTAAATAATTATTTTCCCCTTAATAATGGTCTAAGTGACGAAGATTTTTTTCCCTACGCGAAACTGAAAATCATCGATGAAGATCACCCACCACACTAATAGCATCACACACCACACCACACTATTGGATTACCACTAAACCAATTTGAAGAACTCATTCTCTTTAATCTTTTATTAAAATGTTAACATTGCTGTTGTCAGGGAAATGAAATGCCACAACGCTGAAGACTGAGCGTTGCTTCTGTTTAGGAAATATACGTACTGAACATGTTGCAACTTCATTGATACCAAGAACATAATGCATGTCATTATTACCCGTAATCAGTATGTTACATAATACTCTATGCTGCAAAATCTGTGTTTTTGTACTCAAATTGGCATTTTATTAAATTTTATAATTTTAGTTGCATATCTGACACAAAGCAATTATGTAAATTAAATTGATCTACATTATGTTATCCACAGTCTAATTCCTTTTACTAGCAAAATTTTAATGTCTGTCCTACATTAGGAATATAGTATGAGTAAAAAATGTACTTTAGTTTAAACAAATATGCGAGGCAAGCCCATCTTTACAGACTGAACTCCCTTACAGTAAACGGTCAAAATAAATATTATCCTTCCAATTACCTTTTTATCACCTGTTTGTCGTTTTTACCTTGGAGCGAATCGAAGAGGAGACCGATGTAATTAGTTTTGCGACTACCAACTATAGGTAATTTTGTCATATGCGTGTGTATAAATGTTTTGTACAGAGCTTTACAAAATTTAAAAATACTATTTTGGGAATTAAGGGAACAGGTTGTTATTATATTTTCTTCCAATTTCTAATCTGTGGTGTAAAGGAAAGAATACCATTTTTATTCAATATGATAAATATGCTAAACTTTTGTGTTGAATAAGTTACTTAGTCTTCTCACTTTAATCTTAATATTAATAAATACAAATTTTGTAACGCTTTTTTTAATTCATGCAACTAATAGTCTGAAAATATATTATTTATCATAGGATTCACATAAAAAATTATCATCCACAGGAACAGTGGCATTGTTTCTCCAGACTACCACATTCTTTACTTACGTATTGCAACAATACATATACTTGAATATTTACCCAGGGCGGTATTTTTTGTAAATAATTAGGGTAAAAGGAATACGACGAATAGTTTTAGCGATTTTGTCCATGAAAGGACAAGCGTGAATACGTCTGTCACCCGTCGAAAGTGACACCTGGCCCGGTAGTGTAAATACAGCGTTTGTGTGTCTGTGTGTGCGCGCGGCAGAGTCGACCTGCATTGAACAACGAGAGGGGTAGACAAGTACGAATTGTTGGTTTTGTCATTAAATCCGGTTTCAACAGGATTCAAATAAATAAATTAATATATTTTTTACTTGTTACCAAAGACATATCACAATTCTAAGTACAGCATTAGATTAAGGGCATTGGAACACGTAGGGTGATGCAACATTATTGCAGGAAAGTGCAATAATAAAGTTATTATATTAATTAATAATAATTACTGGTAAATTATGTAGTAATTAACAAGTGAGTTACCTGTAAATGACGAGTGGAAAATTACTAAGACAACGAAGTCGCTCGCGTTACGATAACATTTACATAATCGCGAAAATGAACTAAAAAGTGATCAGTAATAAAAGAGACGCTACACTCAAATTGACACAATTTAACATGACAAAAAACATATCTAACATGTCAGCTTGCCGTTGACTATAAATACCTCCGGCAATTTTGAGCGAAGTCAGACTCAAGATATCTTTACACGACGTCACTCTGTCCGTCTGCCGATCGATTTGACCATCTTCAGCAATTTACCCCGATTGATGGAGGACTCAGGACCATCATCCACAACAAGCCATAGAGTACTAAGAACGCATCAGCATTATTATCATCATCATTGTCATAATTCAGGACGCGCACACACGTATAAAGTCAACGGTAACTTCGGCAGTACGCAGGTAACAAATGAAAAATTATATTTTTGTGTGAACAAATGATAAAAGTAAACTGAATATGAGATAGTAAAGTCTTAAAGACTTAAATGTAAATAATACACTTAATTGTAAATTGTGGTTAAAAATAGTAATTTTCTTCTGTCCAATTTTAGAAATTTGGGTGTGTAATTTAGAAAAAAATATTTTTCAAGTAAATGTTATTTTTTAATATTTAAATATTAAATTTTATTATTTAATAGCAACAATTAAATTTTATTTTTAAAAAGTTAATATATTTTTATAAATGAGTTGCTGATTTTAAAAATGAGTCGAAGTCAGACACCCATGTAGTATAAAGTAAGTGTATATTTTGTTCAGCATATGTGTTTAGATATTAAGATTATATTTTTTTTTAGTTGTGTACTGAATAGTAAATGTTATGTTTTACATATTGTAAACTTATAAAAGATAATATTTTTAAATTTTATGATTCAATTTTTAATATTAAAGCAATTTCTTTGCAATATTAATACGTCGTTGAGTTATTTTAATATGTTTTTTATTAATTATTTCATGTCATCAACGTCTCACTCCTCTTTGTAAAATTACGTTTATTGTCAACTACATATACATAACGCAACGAACACAAAAATCCCACAACCGGGCCGGTGTTTAACACTTTATAGTTGCGTTGGGTACATGGTCAGAAAAGTATTGTTACGACATCACAGAACAATATACATGTTTATCGAATGTTCCAGAGTGATCCGGAATGTACGTGCTTGTTGACGCATTTTCTAGACTGTGCCAGACTTCGCTCGTGCGCACGGAATTACTGTGTCAAGGCCGGAAGTAATTACGTCGTAACTATACTGGCGCTATCGAATAATCTAGTAATTTGGGGCGGTATAAATACCAGTACTCAACGACGTTCAGTTCACTATTAGTGCGATATATTTACAGAGCGGTTCGTGTTACCGTGTACGTTCAAGTAGTAATTAGTGAAGTGTTGCGTTTTATAATCCGACGGTATAATTGTAATACAATTGTGTTTAATTTTAGTGGAGATTTTATTGCGTGTGAACAATTTTCATTTGATTTGGTGTAGACTGTGTTGTTAATTACGAACTGTTTAACTGTAAAAATTAAAGGTGTGATTAGTGACTTAATTGGTGTCTTATATTTTTGTTTCCACTGTACCTACGACGATTGAGTAGACCGTCGTAACAGTGGTGTCAGAACTGGTATAAAACGGTTAACAGTTGAAACAGTGGACACCTTGAACAAGACGAGTGTGATTCGTAATTAATCGGTAAACATGGATGCTAGTCAGATGATGGAAAATTTACAGGCGCTGCTGTTACAGACGGAAAAACGACAGGACGAAAAACACAGGCAGGAGGCGGAAGAAGCAGAAAATAGATAGGATGAGAAACGCAGACAGGAGGCGAAAGAAGTAGAAAAACGACAGGATGAAAAACGCAGGCAGGAAAGAGAACAGACAGAGGAACGAAGACGACAGGAGGCAGAGGAACGAAAGCATGAAACAGAAGACATCAAAGCATTAATACAGGAGTAGAAACAGATACTCGAACATAGTCCCGCAGAATTGGGTCTCCTACGAGGTGAGCTTAATCAACAAGTTACTAAAATATCGGCGGTACAAGAATCAGTGACATTAAAAATAGCTGAAATAGAAAAACTGTCTCGAGTGTTGAAGAATCGATGTCTACAAAAATATCTGAAGTAGAAAAATATGTCTTGAATGTGGAAGAAGATATGTCAACAAAAATATCTGCAGTAGAAAACTCAATGGCAAACATAAGAGACAAATTAAAAGTGAAGTTGAACAGTGCATGAATATTCAACCAAAACAAATTTCTGAACAGACTGGACCAGTGATAAAGACACAGAAAATAAGTTAAAGAGAAAGTCACATTGCCTGCAGTAGGGACAGTTCATGTCAAAGCTCTAACCTTTGACGGAAGCAGTCACTGGGCAACGTACCTCCGCTAAATTTGAAGCTGCTGCATGCGCAAATAATTGGACAGAGAAAGACAAGGCTGTTTCACTCGGCCTTGCATTAAAAGGACCTCCGGCGCAATTACTACAGAAAGTGTCACCTGACAGCCAAAATACCTATGCCGAATTGATAAAAGCTCTAGAATTATGGTATGGTGATAAAAATTTGCGAGATGTGTACTCCACCCAGTTGAGAGCAAGGCAACAATATTCCGGGGAGAGCCTTCAAGAGTTTGAAGCAAGTATAGACAGACTAATTAGACTGGCCTATCCTGAAGCGCCAGAAGATTGTCGAACGAGTTTTGCTATGCAGATATTTACTGCCGGTGTCCGAGATGACGAACTACAGCAAGTGTTACAAATGACAAGACGCCCTGGTACATGCTTTGCAATTTGAGGCCGCCTAATCAGCGTCTGGTTGGACAAGTCAATAAGTGCGCGCTAAAAGATCGCGACGGCACAGACGATGAGTAAGAAGAACAAGGAACAGAGACTCGACGGTCGGCGCCACAGAATAAGAAAGTATGGAAGACCGACGTGGTATCGATGTGAGAAACCTGGACATCTACAACGAGATTGTCGGGTTAGAATTCAGCAGCAGGGAAACGAGCAATAGTCGGTACAACGGGGCGTGTGCTGACTAACTGGAGGAACAAAGCCCCTAGACAATACGCAATTTCTACACTTCAGAAAAACAACGGGAGCTTGGTAGTTGCCGGATTTGTTCAAGAAAGGCCAACCTCGATTACAGTTGACACAGGCGCAACAGTTTCTATTGTGGCCCCCGACGTGGTGAAAGATCTCAAGCCAATCTGGTGCTCTTGCAGCTTGCGAACAGCTACTGGACGGCCTGTAAAAGTGTGTGGAAAAGTGGAGATAATCTACGCCTCGGTCGACTTGAGTTTAATCATCAAGTACTTGTTGAGGACATTGTGTATGAAGCAATTTTTGGTGTGGACGTTATGAACGCATACGGATTTATAGTCGACTTCAAAAACAATGTCTTGAGAATCGGAGGCGAAGAGATAATGGTATCAACAATGACGACAGCAGGAAAATCGATGGATGTTATAAACCAAGTGGCCGTAACTGTTCCGCCAAACTCCGAAAAGATCATCATGGTTAGAACCGAGGTAGATACTATGGGCAAACAGTGCTCTATATTCGAACCACAGGTAGTCAGCACACCGGGCATACTAATTGCCACAAGTTTAGTAAAACCTGACGAAACCGGAAATGTACCTATTAGAGTGGCAAATATTTTGAATCAAGCTATCACTTTACAAAGCAATACGCTCCTAGGCAAATTGACTCCTGTGGCCTGGGTACCCGGAATGACGCAACGAAGATCCAGTGCTTCGGATAATTCCAAATTACCAGAGGAACTGCAAGAATTATTGAACAGAACTTCTAACGACCTCTAAAGTGGTGAGGAAAAAGAACTCAGACAGTTTTTACATGAATTCAAAGATTGTCTTGCAGTTCGGGGACAGTCACTGGGAAGAACCTCTCTTGTGCAACATCGCATCAATACCGGGGACACAACACCGATACGCCAATCTCCTCGAAGGCCTCCATTATCTAAACAAGAGGAAATGTCTCGGTTAGTACAGGACATGTTGACGGAGGGAGTAATCGAACCTTCGTCAAGTGCTTGGTCTTCTCCTGTAGTGTTGGTAGCGAAGAAGGTTGGTGGGTTGCGTTTCTGCGTAGACTACCGGGCGGAGGTTAAATGACGTTACAAAGAAAGACTGCTATCCATTACCTCGCGTTGACGATACACTCGACACGTTGTCCGCAGCACAATGGTTTTCCACATTGGACCTGAAGAGTGGATACTGGCAAGTGGGTCTTCATAAAGAAGACAAGGAAAAGACTGCTTTCTCAACCCCAAGTGGCTTATTCCAATATAACGTCATGCTGTTTGGACTCTGTAATGCACCGGCAACATTTGAAAGATTGATGGACCTGGTACTCCGAGCCCTGACATGGAAAACTTGCCTTGTTTATTTAGACGATGTCATAGTCATCGGGAAGACTTTCAAAGATCATTTGGAAAACCTTGAGGAGGTTCTAACTAGAATTCACGGTGCCCAACTGAAGCTGAGCCCGAAGGAGTGTTCTCTATTCTAGAAGGAAGTACAGTATCTGGGCCATCTGGTTTCGGCAGCGGGTGTTAGCCTGGATCCTTATAAAGTAGACACCGTAAGAGACTGGCCAGTGCGGAAGAGTAAACACGAAGTTCGGAGTTTCCTGGGGCTATGCTCAAATTACAGACGATTTGTGAAAGGTTTCGCTACTATTGCTAAACCATTACATGAGCTAACAGAAATTAAACGAAATTTCCAGTGGTCGAGGGAGTGTGATCAAGCATTTAGGACTTTGAAAATTGCATTAGGTTCGCAGCCAATTCTCGCTTTCCTAGATTCCGAAAGGAAGTACATTGTGGACACAGACGCAAGCAATACTGCTCTAGGAGCAGTTTTGTCTCAAGTTCAAAACGGTGAGGAACGAGTAAAGGACAGAACGAGGAAAGTGCAGATGGACGAGACGTGGCCATGCAGTTGATAGTTCCCCGAAATAAAGTGCAGTCTGTTTTGAAGGAGATGCATGATGCATGATCTGGAGGCCATCTTGGCGTTAACAAAACCCTTGAGAAAATACGGAAGCGATTCTATTGGCCTCATCTTCGCCACGACGTAGAAGAATGGGTTCGGACGTGTGAAATATGTGCTGCAAGCAAGGGCCCACATACAAATGATGAAGCAGGGGAAAAATGAGACAATATAACGTTGGACTGCTTTTCGAGAGAATTGCCATAGACATTGCTGGACCATTCCCAGTTACTGACGATGGAAACCGGTACATCATGGTTGTAGGCATCATGGTTTACTAAGTGGGTGGAAGCCTACGCAATTCCAAATCAGGAGGTTACCACTGTGGCAAAGCAGTTAGTTCACATCTTCTGTTGGCGTTATGGAGCCCCTATGGAAATCCATATGCAATTTCGAATCAGGAGTGTTTAAATGATTATGCCGTCTACTCGAAATTCGAAAGACCAGGACATCGCCTCTGCATCCTCAGTCGGACGGGATGGTTAAGAAAATCAATAGGACACTTGAGCAGCATCTTTAGAAAGTTGTTGACGATAACCAAACAGACTGCGACCAACGTATACCACTATACCTCATGCCGTATAGATCATCAGTACACGACACAACCGGCATGACTCCACCAAAATTGGTGTTTGGGAGGGAGATTCGTCTTCCTGGGGACTTAATGTTCAGATCACCCACCTGAGACTCAGCCCTAAGAGCCACAGAACTATTCGTCGCAATTAGAAAACCAACTGCGAGAAATGAATCGCTTGATAAGAGGACGGCTGAAGATTGCCAGTGATAAAATGAAAACTAGGTATGACATTCACAGCAATAATGTTGGTTTCCAAGAAGGATATCAGGTCTGGTTGTTCAACCCAAAGCGCCGTCGTGGTCGCTCACCTCAGCTTCAGTCTAACTGGGAAGGACCCTACACTGTGAAAAAAAGAATCAACGGTGTTGTTTATCAGATTCAACAGGAAGGGCAGCGAAATTTAAGGTCGTCCACCTAGATCGCCTGGTAAAGTACTACTTCAGAGACGGGTTGCGAGTTCGGGACGAACAGGCTTAAGGAGTGGTAGTGTTACGACATCACAAAACAATCTACGTGTTTATCGAATGTTCCAGAGTGATCCGGAATGTAACATGTGTGGCGTACGTGCTTGTTGACGCATTTTCTACACTGTGCCAGACTTCGCTCGGGCGCACGGAATGTGTCAAGACCGGAAGTAATTACGTCGTAACTATACTGGCGCTATCGAATCGTCTAGTAATTTGGGGCGGTATAAATACCAGTACTCAACGACGTTCAGTTCTATATTAGTGCGATATATTTACAGAGCGTTTCGAGTTATTACTGTGTACGTTCAAGTAGTTATTAGTGAAGTGTTGCGTTTTATAATTGGACGGTGTAATTGTAATACAATTGTGTTTAATTTTAGTGGAGATTTTATTGCGTGTGAACAATTTTTATTTGATTTGTTGTAGAGAGTGTGTTGTTAATTACGAACTGTTTAACTGTAAAAATTAAAGGTTTGATTAGTGACTTAATTGGTGTCTTGTATTTTTTTTTCACTGTACCTACGACGATCGAGTAGACCGTCGTAACAGTACTCATTTACTTTATAATACTTGTAACGTTGCAGTATATTTATTAATGGTCCTAGAGTATTGCTACACGTAAAACATAAAGTATAGTATGTCTAACACTTGTACAATAATTTACAAAGTTAATCAAACTTGAAGGGGAACGTATTTATCTATCTAAAGTTATTAATTGTAATTTGGTTTATTAAGTTTCGAACATTCTGTGTCAGGCAAAATTACCGCCTTTAGCTTGGCTGGAAGCAACAATCAAGTTTACGTTTCCTTAATCAGTCTTACAGGTAGGCGACAAATTTCACTTAAACTGCCGCCTTTGGCAAATTTGAGGAGATGATATTACCATCCTCCCCTTGTCCAACAGGAGCTGGGGTTACCCTTTATTAAATTACGAACAGATATTTAACACAGACCCTCAAATGAAAAGTAAATAACCTGAAATATATTTAGCAACACACTGACTACAAAATCTACATATATATTACGGGACATAACTTTTAGAAAACTGTATTTAATAGAAGACCTATTGAAGAGTGTAGAGAGCATTTGGAAAACATAATATACATTGGTCATACCTTAGCTATGATATATACAAATATACAAATACACAAATATACAAACATACAAATGTACAAAATACAAATACACAAATACACAAATACACAAACATACAAATATACAAACATACAAATATACAAATATGTATGAATACACAAAGTAATTCTTTGTAAACTAAGTTTAAATATAACCTGTAATAAACTAAAAGTGAATAGAATTCAAATCAAGACGCTACAATAGAAATATGGCACGAAGTCAGAGGAGAAGATAATGAATGATACCAGTAGTGTTCAAATTTAAATGAAAATGTACTTTTTTTCAAAAAGTGATATAACAATTGTAATTTATGTACATTTATTTTCCAACAAAACCTCTCTCCTTTTGAATGCATTGGTGCTGTCTTCCCTGTAGCTGACACGCCTTGAAAAGAAAATGCTGCCAGAGGAAGCACACTCATTCGAACAACTTGGATGATTCATCATTAGAACGAAACTTTTTCCGTTTTACACCTCTCTTAAGAGTCCAAACAGATAAAAGTCGGAGAGCAAAATGGTCAGAGAAGCAAGGCGGATGGGGAAGAATGGCTTACTTTAATTTTCGAATTGTAGAGTGGCGACGCGCATTATACTGTTATAGACAAACAGAATGCTGACGTTTTCATGCTTACTTTGGATAAATGTCTGGATTAATATTTAGCTTTTCTAGTTGCGTCTTTTGTTAGAAAACCAATTGTAATTACGTCCCTCATTTTCCAAAAGAATTAAACTATAATTTTGTGCTGCTAAAGTGGTTTCTGCTTATTTTTGCATTTGAGTTAAAGGATTGTGGTACTCTACGAATTCTATTTGGCCTCTGGGGTGAAATGGTGTATCCAGGTTTCATCAGTAGTGACAACTGGCTGTTAAAAGCCCCAATTTATTTACACATTTTGCCAATATTGAATTAACCACGTGCCCACGTGTCTGGTTGAAGCAGTAGTCCCCACCGTGATCATACGATCATTTTGACCAAATGTGTTGATCCTGCCAGTCATTTCTACTGTAATCGGTGTTCAAAACTGTGATAGTACGGGTTCTCGTAGGTCGTTCTCAATACGTTTAAGGCCATATTTGTAAGCTTTAATTCATTTATAGAAGCTTAATTTATATAAGGTTTAATTTATAGAACGATGTGCAACAACGTTCTCTTTACCAAACTATCTTTTAATTTTTATAAGTTTATGATGCTTTAAAATTTTCGCAATATAATTAATAATAATGCGTTGTTTCAGACCTGCATGCACATCTGATTTACTCATACATGTAAAACAAACAACACTGTTTAATGGCTGTTGAACGACTGCCAAAGATTAGTATTATTTTAAAAGGTAAGTTAATGCAAAAACAATTTTGCCAGTTACTTTACTGTTTACCTAAATACAATTTAATTTAAAAAATGGACGCTTATTCAACTGAAAGTAATAACAATTCATTCTCTGTTAAATTTTCCTTAGGTACAACAATCCAATTTTCTTCTAATGGCATGGCACGCCCCTGACACACAGTCGAAGGAAATGCCCTTGATTAAAGTGTCCACCTTATTTTCCTTTATTGTTTTACGTTTTTCTGTGTATCAGGCAAAACCTAAATGTTTCCACACTCATTTTATTAATACGTCATCAAAGCAAGGTCGGTCCTCACGAAATCCTGCCTGTTCGTCAATAGTAAAATATCCGAAATAGAAATAAGTTCTTCATTAATAATTTTCCATATAACTTGTAAGTTGCATTTATCAAGCACATGTCTATATAATTTAATAGCACAGTTCTATCACCTTTCTTAAAAACAGAAATATATTTGGCTAGTCTCTATTCACCCGGGATACTACATATCCTTCAGCACATATTCAGCAAATGTAAAACTATAAACTTGAATAATGTATAAGAGGATTTTATCAGTTCTTAATTGTTGCCATCTAAATCAGCTGCTTTCCGATTCTTCGTGGATGATAGTTCAACTTTTAGGTCGTCAAATGTTATGTGTCCCCTCTTCTGTCTCCTGCAACATCCTGGGAAAGGCAAGGTCATACCGTAGTTTCTGTAATGCTCCATCCATTTGTCTTTATCAATCACATTCAATATACTGTCTCCGTCTCTTCTTGTTTGAGACAGTTCATTAACTTGTATGCTACCACTTGAGGTCCGTGGCTGTCGTACTCTATATTCGTAATAAACCAATCCCGTGATATGTCATGCGCTTCCCGCATAATGTATTTCAAGCATTGCATTTCTACTTATAAATGTTTACCTATAATTGTTTTCTAAAGTCGATAAGCCGATTGCCTGTCTCGGAAGGTTTGCTGTGTCTTTTCGTTTCATGTTTTTAAACCTCTTTTCCCAGTATTTACTCGTGTCTTTTAAATTACATTATTACTCAGCTTCTCCAAAATATTTTGTATATTACTCCATTCTTTTCCTATATTGTTTTCGTTAATAAATTAAAATTTGTTTTATCACAAAAATCAAAAGAATACATATGCCAATAAAGAAAAAAATACATTAAATAAAAGCCGTTTCTCAAAATATCTTTGACGGCAGTAAAAAGCGTGCAAAATAAATAATTATCTTTATTTATAAATAAACAATAAACAGGAAAGTGTAGTAATCCAACAACTTTTTTCAAGTATACGAAACGCTCTGTAATGTATAACATTAGCATTTGCCTTTTGAAATAGACTTGTTTTATCCCACGAACAGTGGTTATTTCCACGGAAATATAATAAGAATAAATGCTACCAAAGGAACAGTCAAAGACGTGTTTGCTTGCACTGGGTTAAATAATTCTGTACGTATTTAAGCAAGAAACGTACATGATTTACATACCCGACACGAACTCAACTTTCTGTACTACGACTTTTCTGCTGTTAGGTTTGTCTTGCCAGTTTACAACTCCGCCCTATTACAAAACGTTAGTTTCGAGTTAATGAGTTGATAAAATTGATACTTATATTTCCTTGATCCAATAGTTATGATAAAATTCTTATAATATCATTATCGTTAGAAATCAAAGTGTCACAGTGTTGTCAACAATAGATTGTTAAGGAATATTGAAATTAGCTGTTATCAGCTTCTTTGAAGAAAACGTTTTATGGTTTTTCCTTTTCTCAGTCAATGTTTTCAAAGAGAATACGTTATCAAAGAAAAATTGACCCTTACGAAATCCAGTCTGTTCGTTAAGTAGTAAGGTGTCCGAGATAGAACAAAATCTTTCATTCATAATTATTCCACATAACTTTCAAGTTGTATTTATCAAATTTATACCTCTATAATAAGGCGTACAATCAAAATCAAGTAAAAGAAAAACTTGATAATTAACTAGGCATTATTTTAAAGTCGTTCAGACCTAGCCAGATTAACTGAAAACGTAAGCCAGGCAGTTGACTCCAGAAATCATGATGAAGGATAAAATGTCCTAAACAATATTATTATAAAAACATATAGGTCTGTTGACAATACCCAGTCTTTTACAAAATAACGGAATATATTCAGTGAAAAGGATTCGAAAAACAAACGAGTGCGGGGTTTTGGTTTTTCACAGCTGTAGCAAATTACTTGTTTTCTTTCGGTGCTAACGTTTAACTAACACTGATGACAACAATGTTATCGCCGAAAGTAGGACAGTAAAACCGACAGGAACATTTCGCAATAACATTACGCAGACAAGATATTGTTCGCGCTTACTACATGTTCTTCTTCTATGTTTAACCTCAAAATTAGCATACAATTTGATTCACACCTGCCGCAGCGAAAGTAAACTTAACGCTGTTATACTCTGAAATAATTACGTTATATTGTCAAATGTAACGAACAAACTGACTGTTTTATAACCGTATGAGTGGAAATTAGGTGTACGTAGGCGTCTGACTCAATCTTTATACAACATATTGTTACGACGGTCTCACGGATCGTCGTATTGTACAGTGGAAACAGAATACAGACACTAATGTAGTCACTAATTACCAGCTTTAATCAGTCATAAATAACAACTTGAAATCAACAACCCACTCTCATACAATAATTCAAGTTAAATTTGTCTACCCGCAATAATAAAGTCAACTATTAGAGTTCCGCACTTAATGTAAAAAAATAATTGCTTTTCACTAATCCGCAACAATCACTTTATCCACACTCTACAACATTGGAGGTGTAACTAACTAAAAAGGCCGGCCGTGAATGCCTATATAGATCCCGCAGAAGTTCCAGAATTAATTTACCGGCGTGCCAGCATAATTTGGGTATTTAGCAAGCACTCGAACAGTCTGGAAGGTACATTTTTCGTCCTTGACAGAGATGCTGGACCTGATCGGGTAGCCAAAAACCGGGTGGAAGGACGTTCTCGATATTTCGAGAGTGTTACGTAATTGTCGTAACAATATCAAAGTTTTGCTGGATAACATTTTTTGTACTAGGGTGGGTGTATGGATGATTTTATATTAAAGATATTATATTATCTCATCGTTAAAGTTTCACTTCCATATTTGACACTATTATTTAAAGTGTAATTCTTAAAATTCTCTTTAATATCTGACCAGAGAGCAATAACATGGGAAGAACTATGGCAAGTCGAATGTTACAAATCGAAACGTTAACATGGTGATCTAGGAAGTAGTTTCTTACAATCTGATAATAGTTGCCCAGCACTGACTCATGAATTAGTAGGACTAATCAGTAGACAAAAATCTGATTTCAGAAAATATATTTCATTTGATTAGTTTATGTTTTATATTACATTATTTGTGTGTGTGTGTGTGTGTGTGTGTGTGTGTGTGTGCGCGCGCGCGTGTGTGTGTGTGTGTGAAATGTTATGTTTTTCTGACGAAGATAACAATGAAATAAAAATAAAAAATAAATTGTCAAAATGTTATTTTGAAAGAACGAAATACTTTACGTTAGATACGTTAGATATATTAGTTTGTGTATTTCAGTCAATATTTCAATTTTATTGGAATCAAACGTAAGAGGTTGAATTCTCAGAATTTGGATACTTTTGAGTGAGTATTGTAATGAGACTCTAGTTATTCATTAAAGTACCTATTTATCTTGCAATTCATTTTCTAGTATCAGCGGGCTTACATATTCCCTGTGATTGTAAGGCCAATGGCGTCAATTACTCAAAGCTGTAACGGTAACGGTAGTTCAGTACAGCTCACTGATGTTGTTTGTTAAGGTTTGTTTTTACTTTATTACAATGCGGAACCGAACACTACCATCTGTGTGCCAATATGGGCAACATGAAATACTGAATTTACATAAATCTCTGTTGACACGTAAAACCAAACACGACCACTCTGTAAACAAAGTCACTGATTCAGCTGCAAAACGCTTCAATATATCTCCTTCTGCTTGTGTGTCGCGCCTACAAAACATGCACTGAGTGTCGTTGTGCGCAAAACCTGTCCACAAAAGTTGCCGTAGGCAAATGTCGCTAACCTCCAAATACTGCAGCTTGTGCATAAAAACACTGCTTTACGGCACTCGTAAAGTTTGTTGTTTCATCAGCAATTGTAACACACATTTAGGTTAGCACACGTTTAATTAGTTGTCACAACGAAATTTTTGTCCTTTCACAGCCAACTACAATAATATGGTTATTGTCACAGACACATATTCTAAGGCTCTCTCATTAATGGGCAGCATGCTTGTGTTTAAGAAACATCACTCTTTTCTGTTCCTCTCTCTCTCCGTCTTTCTCTCCTGATGTATGAAAAGAAGAACAATAAATCTTTAACGCACACGTTATTGCATATTCAATGTCTTAATTTTGGCTAACAGTAATACGCTAATAATAAACCAATCACCGTTTCCCCGTATATTGGGTCTACGTAATTTTACCGTCTGGCCATAAAATAAAAATATCAGTGTTTTGCAGCTGTTGGGGAAACAAAACAAAATCGCTGGACACTTTCAAAGGTATATCTAAAAGTTCACTCTAGTTTTGTTTTTAAAACTGAAAAAGTTATTAATGCAACAACAAATGCAGAACGCTTTCGAAGACACGAGAGCATCCTTCTACACTCTTCTCGATTAGCCCAGCGTGCGGCGTCTATGTTAAGGCCGTGCAGTAAAATGCCCTCTAGACTGTTTGAGTACTTGTAACTACACAAATTATTCTCGAACGTCGCCAAAAGAATGGAAAATTATTCTGGAACATCTGCGGGACCTATACAAGCAACAGCGGCCAGCTTAGTGAGTCAGTTACACCTGGCGAGGTAGTAGAGTGCGGATCAAGTGGTTCTTTCTGATTAGTGGAAAATGATTATTGTGTTATAATTTGTGTGGAACTCTACTAGTTGACAATTATTTTTTGCGTTTGGACAAATTTATATAGTATTATTGTAGGTGAGTGCCTTGTTGTTTCAAATTTTTTACTTGTGACTAATGTTGGTAATGTATTTTGTTTACACTGTACAATACGTCGATTCGTAAAACCGGCGTAACAATATAATTGTGTTATATTTGATTGTAATTATTTTTTACGGCACAATATTGATTTGAATAATAAAGGGAGTTATTTGTACAAGCAAAAATTACAAAAATATTATGATAAACCTCACACAAGAAGGTGTTTTCTTAAATATAAGTTTCACTTAGTGGTCGTTTACATTACTTTAAAATATTAAAAAGCAAACACTTATTTATACTAATTAGATTTCTTGCTTTTATTTTATTTTTTAGCTATCTCGGTAATATGATCTTTTACCCGGATATTTTGACTGTGCATACCATTATACGTCTTATGATGTACTTGTGTAGTTAGTTCTCTGTTGTCTGTAATCTGCAGTCTATAGCCTTAGTTAGTCATGATTCAGAGTTTACGACGGACGCCACCTAAAAAATGGCTAGTTCAAAATAGATTTCAATAGCAGACCTTATTCTTTGCAAGTCGAATGTTTTGATCCAACACAGCATTTCCATACCTTCCGACTGTTTCCCTTTAATGACTATGTAATATTATCCTCATAATTTTTTCATTATGTTTTACTGCAGTTCTCTTTATAAGTTGTCCTTTTTTAAACTCTAATGATTTGCATGCGGTTCCTATTTGATTTATTAGGTTCGTATGCGATACGGTATGTGATTTTAACATGGCTTTTCTTTATAAAATACATAAGTCGCACAAAATGTTAGCAGACATTTAGACGTAATATTTAAACAAAATTCGTGTAAAATAAACCTAACTAATAGGTTTACTTTTGATCTATGTCATCTGGATTATTAAAGTAATGTTCTGTAAACTGAGAAAAATAAATTGTAACCTATCGTATAATTGTCTTGATATAAATACGATTTTAATAATACGTGCGTCAAAACGTCAAAAACAAACTTATTTGCAAATCTATGATAGCAAAACCACATATTTATTACAAATAGTTCTCGATAATTTATATCGTAATAAAATTGCTTCTAATCATTTTAATATTTGCAAATTATATCTACTTCCAACTGGATTCGCACTCTTCCTTCCTTAACAATTTTTCTTATCAGTAACAATTTTTATAATATTTTATATCGTATTTTTAGATCTTACGGTTAGCTTCCCCTTTGTGTGCTAACACATCCAGTGTAGAACATATATTTTACAATTAAGTGAATGCAATCTGCTGTAAGTGTGCATAAATATTTTACCAACTCAAGGTTTTGTCATCATAGTGAGCGGAGTGTATCTGCTTAATCTGCACCCTTATCAGCTGTAAAACATTAACGGTATATTAAAAAAATACTTCAGGTAAATTACATTCCTATGAAGAGTAGATAAGTAGAAGGATACCATACTCTTGTGGTGACATATTGTATTACGTGTGTAATACGAAATACGTACGTTTTTATGTCCGAAATAACTAACCTAACCTTGGTTTATTCCAAACATTGCAAATATGACCAAACATACCAAATTTACAACCCTTCAATAAGCAAACATATAAGTGTGTTTTGCTGGTAAAATGTTTAAAGACTTCTTAAATATAAAGATACCTAAATATGGAGCAAACTAGTTCATAAAAAGAGTCGCGTCTCTTTCTTTATCTGTTTGTTGTTTGCAAGTAACTCCTTCTTTATGTCAGTACTAACGCAAGGTTAAAAAGTATAATAACAATAAAATGATACTGTAGAGGAAACGTGAGTTCACAATATTCGGTAACGACTGCAGCAGTTTTTCAGTAATCTTGGTATAACCCGTTTGCTGCTACGATTCGAGCTTGCTTTTTGGCATCCTTTTTCATTTAAAACTTTGAAATTATCACAAAAGCTAGCTCTAGGGTTCGGAGAAACGAAAATATTATGAATATTGATTTTTATAACAACGATATTACGAAACGTTAGCTGTTATCGCGCCTGGCGCTTCTACTACAAGCTTAACGCCAGTTGTGCTTAACTGCACTCTATACAATGAGTCGAATGTTGTAATTTACGCTTTCGCTGCTGTTGGTAATGTGCCCGTAAAATTAATCGTTTCCAACGATTTGTTAGCAAACTCTGGCTCTACTGTTGACGTTTGCTTTCATACGTGGTGAGACATCGAGTTTCCTTACCCAAAATTGGTGTTACTTAATGCTTACGTGGTATGTCAGAAAGTATTTGTGAAATACGTATCCCAGAAGGTATGAGAAAGCTTAGCAGAGTTCAAGAGGTTCTCCAGTAGTATATGTTACTAACGTTAAAAGTATAAAAACCTGCAACGACTTTGTGATGTGGCGAACAGGCAGTGTTAGTCAACAGGTGATGTTTCAAATTCTATTGAGGTAAGATAGGAATCTTTTTTAATCTGCAACGATTAAAAAAGGGAACCGAAGGACTAGGGGAATGCCGTTAGGAAGAGGCAGGTCAACACACGCTTACTTAACTACAGTCCAGTAACTTGTATTCGACAAATTAATTTATTTTTTAATGGAAAAAAAATTATTTTTTTATGGACAGTATGGACAGCATGGTAACGGGATTTGGCAATGGTTTAAGACCACACGGTAGTGAACGTGTGCAGACATCGCCACAGAGGGTAAAATTAGAATTGTCGTTCTGATTGATACATTACGAAATCCCATGTGCTAAGATTGAATGGTTACCTAAAGAGACGGAATAGTCATTCCTTAAAGGGGACAACAACATAGACACAGACAGATTTTCGTAGAGTAACTTTTCAGCAGAATCCTAAACTAAAATTAACGGAGCACATCGTTTTGTAATAAAAAATGTAAAGAGAGAGAGTGAGGGGGAGAGGAATAGACAGAGAAACCTGCAATTTCTAAATTTATAAGACACCAATTAAGTCACTAATCACACCTTTAATTTTTACAGTTGAACAGTTCGTAATTAGCAACACTGTCCTATACAACAAAGCAACTGCAAATTGTTCACACGCAATTAAATGTCCACTAAAATTAAACACAATTGTATTAGAATTATACCGTCCGATTATAAAACACCGCTCTTAACTAATATCCACTTGAACGCGCACAGTGTTATCGCTACTATAACTCTCGAACCGCACAGTCAATAATTCGCACTAATACTGACTTTTAAGGCCGCTGCCGCCATGTATTTATACCCATGCTCACAGACGAGAACCTTCCTAATAGCGTCTTAGCGCTCTTGTGAACTACGTAGTTAACTGCGGCCTTGACACAATCCGCGCGGCTGGCGCCTTCGAGAAACCTCTCGAAAATGCGTCGACAAGCACGTACGCCACACGCGTTACATCGAGATTCTTCTGACACATTCGACAAACACGTAGATTGTTCTGTGATGCCGTAACAATATATAATCAAAAAGGCAATTATTCTATATTAATTTGAATACTGAGGTAATATTTCACACATATCACTACATTCTTTTGCCATGTAATTGATTTAAATCCCTACTTTTGCTTCTTCATTACAAGCACTAATTTATATAAAACCATTCCGGCACCCTTATCATCCTCGGGCGACCCAGTATCTTCTGGCAAAGACACTTATTCCGTCAGGGGTCCATTGAATGCGGGTTTGGCAAACTCCGTGTGCCCCAACTGGATTCTCATTTTCTTCAACTTGTTTTTAGTTCTATAATCTTTGTAGCCTAATCTCTCTTGAATGACTCATTTTTTTTGTGACCTCGGTTAGAGTATTTGAGGGCTAGGGTGTCTTCCATGTTTTATTTAAATTTTTGTTGTGGCTTGCGATCTTGAAATCGGGTGCTCAATGATGCCGATAGGTGAGCGTTGGAAATAATAAGAAACATCCTGTATCAGAATAACAAAGCCAGGAAATCCTAATTCAATAATGGGGGCAAGCCCCTTAGACCAAAACAGGGGCATATCAGCTAAGATATCGTAACCCGAACAGGAGATATGGTCCCCTTAATAGGGATTGTGCTCAAGCCAGTACCCTGTTCATGTAATACAGTTAGATACAGTACCAAACGCAGCCTCGGTATAAGGAGTGGAAACTGTGGCAATAGGATCCTGGCAAAGGATTTAATTTAAATTATTACACTAACTTAATAAAACTCTCGTCAAGAACTTATTTCAGTCCCACCGGGGAACACGATCACGTTCTCAAGAGGGTATGTAAAATTGAAACTGCATAGTTCTTTTTTTTTTGAAAACTGGTTAAACTAAATGATAGTAAGAAGATAAGATCACTACTTTTAAATTTTACAGAATTACATTTTTAAATCTGTTAAAAGGAAAGTCAATTTCTATCTTGAGTATTTTTCTATGTGTTTGTTAAATACGTTCTGCTCTCAAGGTGTTCCTGCTCCTCTCAGGACAGTAAACAAAATAACGTTATTATTATTATAACTACGTTCCAAAATAGTTACTGTAAAGTAGTTACTTCCAATACTAGTATTATAGCCACTGTTGCTCAAAGTAACGTTATTTTCTAGTAAGCGTTATTTTAAAATAATTATAAGCGAGAATAGTGAGTAGTGATAATAATAGAAAAGAGGCAAAAACAAATAAAATTAAACAATAAGTGACTAGAAACAAACATTCGTGGTTGATACAAAAATAGTATTTTTTAATAATCTTCATGTAACATTTAGGTAGAGAAGAAAAAAGTAATAAGCAACAAAGGTATCAGACACACGTATTGCATTACTTTACTGACAGTTTGGCTACGTAACCTAAGGGTAGCAGAGGCTACACTTATGATATGGCGGTTATTGCAAGCAACGCGTGTTGTTAGGAATGTACAGAAAATCTATATCTTACATTCCCGAACAAAATGAAATAATTATATATTTATAACTCGCTACAAACCCAGACGTGTAACAGATGGAAACTGCACGATAAAAGTTTTTTATTCAGAACAGCCTGCTAGTTGGACCCGGAAAGTTTCTTGAGTCAAACTATTTCATAAAACGTTATGACAAATTAAATGATTATTGAACAGCTGTAGTTATTGTCCGTCTAGTATGCCGTACAAGTTGTCTAATATACCGTAATCAGCTTTTTTTGTTTTTACTCTTTGTGAAAGTATAGATGTACACTTTCCTGTACCGACTTCAGTTTGTACTCTCTGTTCTCTCCCTCACACATACGTACATATGTACATATATATGAAATATAATTTGAATTATTTAATTCGCCATCAATGACTGTAAAATTTTATAAACTATATACAGATAAGTTTAACATTTTCCGATTATTTTTTAGTAATACCGTTAACACTTTTTCATTTTACTTAAGTATTAGCATATATTGTAGGCTACTTTGTAATGTAATATAGCTTAGCCATTTGTCTAAAACTGAATCGGCTGAGATTGTCCGTAAAAAGTAAAACATTTGATTAGCGTTATGCAGAAACGATGGACAACCAGTGGAAAAGAGATTATCAGACATCCAAACATCGGGAATATACATTTTGGATAATGTGAAATTGAGACACATGAAAGTGAGGAGCTGGACAAGAGTGTGTAATGAGAAAAGAAACTTATGATGATAATTAAAAAGGCCTAAGTTTATCCTGGGTTGTCAAGATCATAAAGTAAAACACAATGTCTGCTGAACAATTTCTGTAATTGGAAAACTATACAGTAGGCTTGTCGAGAAGGAAAATGTTTTCGTATATACTTCAAACATGACTACGTATTGGTCATGCGTATAAATGTTTTAATACGTCGTTTTAGTCGCTTCATACTATTTTCAAGTGAGTAGATCTATTATAAAAAGTATACTCATATATATTTTAAACATATACGTGTAGGCCTACATATATTTAAGAACATTGAAAACGGGCATACTTCTTTGTCTATTGAAAAAATTAATTCAACTGTTTGGTCAGCATGTCTACACACAAAGTCTAACAATTAGATTAAAAATTAAAACAACACATACATGATATTGTTTACTACAGAGGAGGCCACATGTGGTCTTCACTCAGAAAGACAGTAATAACAACAACGCAAATGTATTCAGTTGCAATAAATATAAATGCTATTTTAAATACTATAATTAATCAGCAGCGTCTGGATGTACTGTATTTTTCAAAAAACTCAGAGAAACGTTTTCTGTTATGTATAAATCAGAAAACAAGTTTTTATTATTTCTGACAATCTCTGCGTTCTAGAAATTGTAACAATGCGCCAACAATTATGCTATTACTGATTACAAAGCCACATTTTTCAGGAATCCATTGTCGTTACTGCAACTAATTAGAATCCGGATTGTCTGACTCTTAACACTAACTGCCGGATACGAATTCGTGATATTAAAAAAAAAATACACTTTCCTTTGAATAAACGAAATCATACAAAACCACGGTGTCTACACGTGGACATTGTAGACATTGTATACAGTAGACATTGTATACAGTATCCACTATATAATTATCAATACGATAATTAAATCAAATACAACTAAATTAAAATGTACTGTGTAAAGCCATGTCATTTTATGCGTCATGCTCAATGAATAACTAAGATATAAGAGTGACAATGGTCTTAGCAGTTACTCAGTAGCCGGTCACCGGTATTGATTATATAAGATTCTACATTCTACAGTAATAAAACGTTTACTATTTTTAGTATTCGGACCATCACTGCATTGGCCACCATGATCGACAGCTTCAATCAATTTGTGCTTTCTTGTAAGCACAGTTGACAAACGAAGAAAGAATACAGTGTCCTTCAGTGTTGACGATTACACGATTATAACTAGCAAAATTGTATAATGGAACAGGCAACTTTTCTATTAAGAGGTAATGATATAGGCCTATACATAAAAAGCTTCTTGGCCCCCAGTTCGAAATAGTTTTTATAAAATTATCTTTTAATAATATGTTTATACAGTTACTTATAGTAGTTTTCGTGAGCCTAGTAATATATTTTAACAAATTATAGTCTCTATCATAAGTTACTGGGTAGTGATGGGAAGAGTAATTTACATTTTAGGGAAAGGAGAAAACATGTTTATTTTTCTGTCTTATAAACACCGCAATTCAGAAGAGTAAAAACTTGGGTCGGACGGACCAAGTCCTGTGTAGTCAGCGTATGGACATAATTAAATTAATTTTTCTTTAACTGGAAGCTAATCAGTAAAGAAGAAAAATATTTAACGCAAGTTACAGGAAAAAATAATGTAAACAATATATAAGGGGACGCTTTGAAAAAAGTCCATCTGTGACGATTTAATTGATAATAAATTCTTTAATAAATAAAAAATTAATTTACTAGCAATTAAGTATTTTTAAATCGCACTATTAAACCTAAAGCCCCTGTACTAACTCAGAATAAGTATGAGATGTAAATGGAAAATCTAACTAAACAAAAAAAAAATCGAATTTTAAAAAGCTATTAATATCACAGTTAACCCTTTTGCAAGTCATCATGCGTTGACCTGTTTAATTCCGGACTCAACTTGTTTAGCGAGCCGTCTGTAACTTAGGAAAGTATAAAAATCATAATGTTTGTAATTAGTAATTTGAAGGCACTAGTAGTAGTTAAAATAATTCACGTAAATTATATATGTATAATTAATGTATTGTTTCTTGTAATAATAATATCAATTTAAATAAAATTAGGGACTATATTATCGCGGAGTACTCGCTCCGCTTCCGTTGTAATGTGCCAGTCGAGTCGAGAAAAGAGTGACAATGCAGCCGTCAGACAGTGCACACCTACGAGAGAGAGCTCTTCAAAAATGCATTGATTAGTCTTAAGCTTAACTGTTAGCTACCACTACTAAACGTGGGGAGCAAGTTTTAATATATAAAATTTAGAAACGTTTGTTAAGAAATGTAATAAGTTAAACAAGAAAAATACTAATTAACAACACGTAAGCAAGATGACGTCTCCCCTCAAGAGGTAAATTCCAGTACAACTTTACATATGAAGATGTGACCTGCATAAACTTCACATGTGGACGTATACGAGCCATACGACGCTGACTAGGACCTACGTGGATCTACCCCAACTTTAACCAGAATAACTTCGATCTCCTCAGTGAACCAGCTATCAAGTACTCGCCGAAGACACGACCCAGATGAAGACGCCGACTTCCAGAATTCCCAAGAGTGACACCCCAGGACGAGGACTGCACGACTTATTGTAAAGGTGACTCGATAGCTTGCCTATCGAGAGTTAATTATATTTGAGACATAAATTACAGATGAAAGAGACTTTTCAAAGACAATAATTTTCTTTAAACTATAAATGAGACCAACTAAAAGTATACTGTAATATTGAATACCATACGTTGTAACGTTAATATGTAAATGTAAATTATAATCTCTTTAGTAAATAATGCCATTCTTCAAATAGTAGAAAAAGTCTTGCACGCACCTAGATGAACATAGTAATACTCAGACGTCTTTGCAATATTTAAAGTAAACTCGGATCCGAGGTAAAAAGTACATGATCATTATGATCCCTAGTTTTTCAGAAAACCCTTTGAATATTTTAATGTAATTAATTATGTTATGGGATCTTTTCATATCATTTGTTAATAAAGAGAAGTCATCTTATTACACATTGAAGTGAGTGCATAAATCAGTGATATACCTTCCCTTGTTTCCTAATAATTAGCTTAATTAATTTTGTTAATTGTGTTGAGTTTAATTTCAGTTCGTTACAACGTAGGCAGCCCATATAATTGGCTGGTGTCAATTAGGATGGGTTCCCTGGATTTGTAACGTGGCAACAACGTTACAAAAATGCGCAACTCTGCTCAAAGTTAAAATAGTTGCGAGCATCGTGTCACAAAAATGCGCCACTCTGCTTTAGTGTAAATAATAATTAATTGTGTATTGTGTTGTTGCTGTCTTGTAAAAGTAATTGTGTACAGAGTGTTACAAAAATGCGCCACTCTGCTGGTTAATATAAAAGGTTGTAAGCATCGTGACACTAACAAAGATACGTCACGCTGATAATTAAAATAATTGTTACGTAGTAAAATAGATAACTCTCTGCACTCAGTTATCTGATCTATGCACTCAGTTACTGTATTTTATGTAACATTAATTTTCATAAAATGAATTTATTTTAAGATACGTAAATTAATACAATGATAGTCTGTATAACTTGAAATATCATTGTATGAAGCCAAATGCAAGTATGTACATGAATTTTAGTGCTTGTTGATCTGTTCAGTCTTTAACAGGTTTATATTGTGACAATTCAAGACCTGCAGTTTCTTGAATATGCCTGCATAGTATGTCAGTGTATGTCTGTCGTCACGTTAAAAACAAAAACATATACTCCTGCGTAAAGTAGACCCGGTTAATTACGTGTAAAGAATTTCGTAACTTAAGTTGTTACCAAAAAAAAAAAAAAAAAATTTAATGGTGGAAAGTACGAGAATTAATTACTAAACTCAGACTGTTATAACCGTAATACACCTGTAACTTGTAAAGCATGTTTTGTTGAATAAGATTCACCCTATGAGTCCGACTGGCCTCTCCAGTTGAAACCGGCCGAGAAAGATAGGCTGAGGCATTGTGTGGAGAACAATACGTGTGCGTAATCCCCGCGTTCCCACGCATACACCTACCTTGTCTGTGTTTACTAAATAAAAGAGGGTGACCTACATTCCAGCAAACAGCTGATCGGTGATTTAACATTGAAATATGTGTGTGTGTGGAATTTCTGTCTCTCCCTTAGAAGAGAAATTATTCTCTTGAGAATTATGCAAATGATTTACCCAAGAATGCAACTTGTCTATGTAGTAAGTGTATAGTGTTGTAAAATCAATTTTAAGTACGTTTTAATGTGTTAGAAATAAGATAAAAAATGGCGCAATTTAATCCGGGTTTACTATTAAAGGACGAGCTGTCTTATGAAACTCTTCTGCGTGGTCTACCCCATGCGAATGTAACAGTCGCGGAATTGAGTAAGTCAATACGCGAAAGTGGATTTGATGTACCCGCGCAATTAAGCAACCTAAGCGGACTCGATTATGAGAGCGAGAGAGAAATTTGTAATGCCAAGTATAGTGAGCTAACCTTATTGTCTCAAACCCTCCAAGACGAGAAATCTCCGGCGATAATTTTGCGGACTACTCAGAGAATAGAGCATTTAACCCGGCGTATGAAAAATTTGTGGATCTGGCCTAATCTTACGGAAATACCTCCTGAAGTCCAAAACTTTGCTGACGAAGCTTTACGTCGATTACCCACTATTATCAGTGAGTTAAGAAGAAAATCCGACTCGTTCTGAATGGATGAAATTGAGAAGTCCTTGAAGAAACTACACATCTCCCCAGTTCAATCCCCTACTACAGATCTACCTCCACCTAACACTGATCGCGACTCACCCGCCGTATCGCAAATACAAGCTACTCACGAGCAATATCCTGATAGAGATTTAAATGCCCCGACTATATTTGAAGCCCCTCCTCCCAATCGTTTCCAGATTCGCCCCGAAACGCACGAATTGACAACCCCGAATGCATCATATCGTCCTCCTAAAGGGATGCCAACCTTGAACTATAACGCAGACCTATATGGAAAAATCACTCATCCTGTGGAGAAACGTTTAACTGAAATCCCTTACACTGATGGATTAAATGTCTCCAAACTACAAAATTTCATCAAATATCTCCTGCAGATAAAAGATCTACAGCAGCTGTATGATTGGCAAATTTTGCAAGTTCTCCTACCTAAATGTAAACCCCCGTTAAAGAATCGTGTGATAGAAGCATTAAGCTCTACCTTTCCAGTAGAAGACCTGCATACCTCAATAATAAAGTACTTTATTCCAACCGGAATTTATGAAGAACTTAAAAGAAAGACCGTACTACGAGTACAAGGAAATCACGAGAGATTAGCTCATTACATCTCAGATATCAGGGAGTCATCTTGACTACTACGTGTAGATTGGAATGCGACACAGATGGTCGACACCATTTTAGTAGGATTGTCACCAGAGGAAAGATCTCGTTTAGCTTTGATAAATCGACCTAACACCTTTGCGGATCTAGAACAATGCAGTATCCATTCTTCGAATGTATGGTACTCCGATCAGAATAGACATACGATGAAATCAGCAGAAGCAAATAGAAATGGATTGCAAGCCCTAGAGCCCGGTGTAACAACCCTGCATGAAAGGCAAGTATTCAATAGACCTCACAATGTGCGCAGCTCTGGTAAGTTAAATGTAACACCATCTAAAACGGAAACAAGGTACCCTCCTCGCAATAAGCACATCTGTTATAATTGCGGCAAATATGGACACATAAGAAAAAACTGTAACAGCAAGCAATTGGAACGTAAACACCCTGATCCAAAAAAACATGTAAGGCAGGGAGACCCGAAATCCTGTGTCTTCCGCAGCAACTCGAAATCTGGTGAACCTAATGAAACGTATAAAAAAAAATTGTATAACAAAAGAGGAAGGAAAAGAAGCGCTAAAGAAATAGATCCCTACGTAAGAAAGTTTCTTGAAAAATGTAACGCGATAAATAAATGTAACTGGACTAAAAGTCTATTACCCTTAATACAAGTTGACCTAGGTGTTACCTCCACAATCGCATTAATTGATTCGGGATCTACCAGAACCTTAATCAGTCAAGAGTTAGCAGATAAATTATCGGAACACCACCTAGTAAAACGGAGTCAAGCGGTGAATATAAAATGTGCTACCGCCAATAAACGAAATATATTAATAAAACTGAGCATTACCGTTAAAGTTAAAATCAAGAACATAACCTGGGTTTTTACTATGTTAGTATGTAATGAATTAGGACCCGACTTAATATTGGGAGCAGACTTTATCAGTAAAACGGGAATGATTCTTGACATCTATGAGCAGAAATATTATTTTCGATTCGACCGTACACGGAAATATAGATTTGATTGTAATAATGACAAACAGAAAAAACTAGATCATCTACTGCACACGTAATACACCAAGAGTCTGAATTATCTCATCTAGAAAGTAGAGATAGAATGAGAATACAGAAATTAATAAAAGAATTTTCCTCAGTTCTTACACCTAAGCTAGGACTTACGAAACTAATAGAATATAAAATCAATCTGAGCGATCAGAAAGTAATACGCCCACCCCCATACAAGTTGTCGCCTCCCAAGATGGAAGTGATGAGAAACCATATCAACAAGTTGTTGGAACAAGGAGTCATTGAACCCTCTACGTCTCCATATTCATCACCCTCCTTTTTAGTACCGAAAGTTCACGATAAACACAGACTATTTGTGGACTACCGGCAATTAAACAAACGAATAGAATTTGAATCTATACCTCTTCCAGACATCCATAGTGCTTTTCATTACTTCACTAAAGCGAAAGTCTTTACGGTAATGGATCTGAATCAAGCTTTTCACCAAATACCCCTTTCGGAAAAATCAAAACGTCTAACCGCGTTTACCGTTCCTTTTAACTTGTACCAATTTACTAGAGTACCCTTTGAAATATCTCAAGGAAGTTCCGTATGTAGTAGATTATTAGAAAGGATATTTCACGATATAAATTTAAATATGTGTATCACTATTTGGACAACATCGTTATCTATAGCGAATCAATGGAACAACATCTTAAACACCTACGTTAAGTGTTATCTCGGTTACAAAAAGCAGGATTAACTGTTAACCCCAAAACAGTAATATAATTAAATTACCTTATTCGGTCCACCTTAGTGACACTAGCTGCTGTCGTTTAATGATGCGTTTCGGGATAAAATCCCATCTTCAGATACACAATAATCAAAACATAAATGTATACCACAATTTGTGGTTTGTCATAATTTAAAATATTTAAAATCTTATATATAAAATATATATAAATAAAAACGTAACAACTGAATCGCTCGGAGCGCTCGCATGCATGCACGCTGTACTACGACTTCCTCACGACTGGCTATACTTATCATTCAACCGTATAGCAGTGTCAAACACGTTATTAGAACCGAAGTTCATTTGATCATTTAATATGTTATTTTTGGTCATTGCGTTTTTTGTAGCTTTGTATATTTCGAACTCCTCTAGACTATCCATTAATTTACCCTTCTTGCAAGTATGCAACGCCACGAAATTGTTTTCGAAACTAGTATAACTATGATCATTTTCTATTAAATGTTGTGCAAAACTGGAATTATTATTATTTGTTTTTGGAATGTGCTCTAAAAATCTTGTATAAAAATCTCTGCCGGATTGGCCAATGTAGAATGCTGCACAATTATCGCATTTAATTTTATAGACACCTGATTTATTTTTTAAGGAATATTTATTTTAGTTTTGAAAAAGTTTTTTAAATTATTACAGGTTTTGAATGAAGTAGTATATCCTTTACTTTTAAAACAGATTTTAATATATTTGGCAACAAGCCAGTATAATTAGCTGAAATGAATTTTTTATGTTTTTTATTATGTTGGTTAATAATATTGGTATTTTTATTTTCTAAACGTTTTTTATGTTTCATTATCATTTTATCAACTATTACTGGCCTGTAACCATTATTTAGAGTTATTTGTTTCATAATATTTACTTCTTGATCATAGTCTTCGTTATTAAGGGGAACACAAAGTAATCTGTCAATAAAGCTGTTAAATGCAGCCATTTTTTGGGCTGGAGGATGAAATGACTTAGCATGTATAACCGTATCTGTGCAAGTGTGCTTTCTGTATATTTTGTATGTCAGTTCATTACCGTTATTTGTTATGGTTAGATCCAGGAAATTAATATTTTTGTTATTTTCAATTTCCATAGTGAATTTTATTGTCTTATGTATTTTATTTAAATAGTTATTAAATGACTCGAGCTGTCTATTGTTACCATTGAAAATAACAAAGGTGTCATCCACATATCTTGAATAATATACTATTTTTTTGTCAAAATAATTGTTTTTTAAAATTTTAGTATTTTCTAGATGATTCAAATAAATATCAGCGAGGATACCTGAGAGTGGAGAACCCATTGCTAGGACCTCATTTTGTTTGTAGTATGAACCATAAAAAAAAAATAGTTTTGATTAAGTACTATTTCTAATAGTAACATTAGCTGATTAATTTTTCTTATTTCTAAGGTATTATAATTTATTAAATTTTGTTTGAGTAATTTTAAAGTTTCGTCAATTGGGACATTGGTATACAGATCCACTATGTCAAAGGACACTAGCTTGTAACTAGGCTTAATATTAATATGACGTAATTTTTCAATAAAATCTTTATAACCTTTTATACTCTGGTTATTATCTAAGCTTATATGTTGTTTGATTATTTTTACCAAGGTTTTTGCTACTTTATAGCTTGGAGCGGTTGTATAATTTACTAAAGGTCTAATTGGTGTGTCTTTTTTGTCTACTTTGGGTAGACCTTTTAAGCATGGTGCACTAGCTTTTATTGGTTTCAGTGAGTAGCATATATGTTTCTCAAATAGATCTGTACATTTATTTATTGTTTTATTCAAATCTAATGTGTATTTTTTGGTGGGATCATTATTTAACTTTGTTATGTTGTTATTATTAATGAATTTGTATACCTTTTGTTTATATTCGTCTAAGTCTAACAATGCTATAGTATTGCCTTTATCAACCTTCGTTAAGTAAGTGTTATTTTGTAAGAGTTTTTTATTTAGCTGTTAGTTGTTCATGTTTTGTTTTTGTATAATTTAATTTCTTTTGTTTATGATAATTATTATTAATTGCTTAATGGAATCTATTGTTTATTAATATTCGTAGTTCATGTCGTTCATTTAAGTCTGGAACACACTTAATTACAGATTCGGCTTCAACTATTTCTTTAATTATGTTATTTTTATTTTTAAGATTCGGTGGAAAATTGTAATTCAGTCCCTTATTGATAAGATTTTCCTCTGTGTTCGTGAGAACCACGTTAGTCATATTTATCAGTCTAGGGTAGAAAGCATGTTTTTCATTATTGAATTTATCGTTGTTTTGATTGCTTATCAAACGGCCAATTTTATTAGTTTGTTTATTCTTCTGGAATCTAATCTTATTCTTAACGTATTGATTAATATGTTGTATGATTGTATCGCATAGAGCAGGGTGAACATTATTATATAGTTCTAAATGTGTTTTATATACAGCTGAGTTTAATGAGATTTTCTTCCTATATAAGAATTTAATTTCTTCTTTTATCCTGTATTTACTTGCAAATTGCTCAGTTTCTCTGGCCATTCTAGAGGTTCCGTTAATTTTGATTTTAGCGTAATTTGGGATAAGATTTTTGTATAGACAAATTTTATTAAATTTAATATTTAAATTAGTTTTAAATAGTTTTAGTTTTTGATTTTGAAGTGTATACGCATTTTTACCTGGTAAGGTTCCAATTTCAATCTATTCATGTTTTACGTACCGAGTCAGTTTATGGTTAATATAATTAAATTACCTTATTCGGTCCACCTTAGTGACACTAGCTGCTGTCGTTTAATGACGCGTTTCGGGATAAAATCCCATCTTCAGATACACAATAATCAAAACATAAATGTATACCACAATTTGTGGTTTGTCATAATTTAAAATATTTAGAATCTTTTAAATAAAATATATATAAATAAAAACGTAACAACTGAATCGCTCGGAGCGCTCGCATGCATGCACGCTGTACTACGACTTCCTCACGACTGGCTATACTTATCATTCAACCGTATAGCAGTGTCAAACAGGTTATTAGAACCGAAGTTCATTTGTTCATTTAATATGTTATTTTTGGTCATTGCGTTTTTTGTAGCTTTGTATATTTCGAACTCCTCTAGACTATCCATTAATTTACCCTTCTTGCAATTATGCAACGCCACGAAATTGTTTTCGAAACTAGTATAACTATGATCATTTTCTATTAAATGTTGTGCAAAACTGGAATTATTATTATTTGTTTTTGGAATGTGCTCTAAAAATCTTGTATAAAAATCTCTGCCGGATTGGCCAATGTAGAATGCTGCACAATTATCGCATTTAATTTTATAGACACCTGATTTATTTTTTAAGGAATATTAATTTTAGTTTTGAAAAATTTTTTTAAATTATTACAGGTTTTGAATGAAGTAGTATATCCTTTACTTTTAAAACAGATTTTAATATATTTGGCAACAAGCCAGTATAATTAGCTGAAATGAATTTTTTATGTTTTTTATTATGTTGGTTAATAATATTGGTATTTTTATTTTCTAAACGTTTTTTATGTTTCATTATCATTTTATCAACTATTACTGGCCTGTAACCATTATTTAGAGTTATTTGTTTCATAATATTTACTTCTTGATCATAGTCTTCGTTATTAAGGGGAACACAAAGTAATCTGTCAATAAAGCTGTTAAATGCAGCCATTTTTTGGGCTGGAGGATGAAATGACTTAGCATGTATAACCGTATCTGTGCAAGTGTGCTTTCTGTATATTTTGTATGTCAGTTCATTACCGTTATTTGTTATGGTTAGATCCAGGAAATTAATATTTTTGTTATTTTCAATTTCCATAGTGAATTTTATTGTCTTATGTATTTTATTTAAATAGTTATTAAATGACTCGAGCTGTCTATTGTTACCATTGAAAATAACAAAGGTGTCATCCACATATCTAGAATAATATACTATTTTTTTGTCAAAATAATTGTTTTTTAAAATTTTAGTATTTTCTAGATGATTCAAATAAATATCAGCGAGGATACCTGAGAGTGGAGAACCCATTGCTAGGACCTCATTTTGTTTGTAGTATGAACCATAAAAAAAAAATAGTTTTGATTAAGTACTATTTCTAATAGTAACATTAGCTGATTAATTTTTCTTATTTCTAAGGTATTATAATTTATTAAATTTTGTTAGAGTAATTTTAAAGTTTCATCAATTGGGACATTGGTATACAGATCCACTATGTCAAAGGACACTAGCTTGTAACTAGGCTTAATATTAATATGACGTAATTTTTCAATAAAATCTTTATAACCTTTTATACTCTGGTTATTATCTAAGCTTATATGTTGTTTGATTATTTTTACCAAGGTTTTTGCTACTTTATAGCTTGGAGCGGTTGTATAATTTACTAAAGGTCTAATTGGTGTGTCTTTTTTGTCTACTTTGGGTAGACCTTTTAAGCATGGTGCACTAGCTTTTATTGGTTTCAGTGAGTAGCATATATGTTTCTCAAATAGATCTGTACATTTATTTATTGTTTTATTCAAATCTAATGTGTATTTTTTGGTGGGATCATTATTTAACTTTGTTATGTTGTTATTATTAATGAATTTGTATACCTTTTGTTTATATTCGTCTAAGTCTAACAATGCTATAGTATTGCCTTTATCAACCTTCGTTAAGTAAATGTTATTTTGTAAGAGTTTTTTATTTAGCTGTTAGTTGTTCATGTTTTGTTTTTGTATAATTTAATTTCTTTTGTTTATGATAATTATTATTAATTGCTTAATGGAATCTATTGTTTATTAATATTCGTAGTTCATGTCGTTCATTTAAGTCTGGAACACACTTAATTACAGATTCGGGTTCAACTATTTCTTTAATTATGTTATTTTTATTTTTAAGATTCGGTGGAAAATTGTAATTCAGTCCCTTATTGATAAGATTTTCCTCTGTGTTCGTGAGAACCATGTTAGTCATGTTTATCAGTCTAGGGTAGAAAGCATGTTTTTCATTATTGAATTTATCGTTGTTTTGATTGCTTATCAAACGGCCAATTTTATTAGTTTGTTTATTCTTCTGGAATCTAATCTTATTCTTAACGTATTGATTAATATGTTGTATGATTGTATCGCATAGAGCAGGGTGAACATTATTATATAGTTCTAAATGTGTTTTATATACAGCTGAGTTTAATGAGATTTTCTTCCTATATAAGAATTTAATTTCTTCTTTTATCCTGTATTTACTTGCAAATTGCTCAGTTTCTCTGGCCATTCTAGAGGTTCCGTTAATTTAGATTTTAGCGTAATTTGGGATAAGATTTTTGTATAGACAAATTTTATTAAATTTAATATTTAAATTAGTTTTAAATAGTTTTAGTTTTTGATTTTGAAGTGTATACGCATTTTTACCTGGTAAGGTTCCAATTTCAATCTATTCATGTTTTACGTACCGAGTGAGTTTATGGTTAATATAATTAAATTACCTTATTCGGTCCACCTTAGTGACACTAGCTGCTGCCGTTTAATGACGCGTTTCGGGATAAAATCCCATCTTCAGATACACAATAATCAAAACATAAATGTATACCACAATTTGTGGTTTGTCATAATTTAAAATATTTAGAATCTTTTAAATAAAATATATATAAATAAAAACGTAACAACTGAATCGCTCGGAGCGCTCGCATGCATGCACGCTGTACTACGACTTCCTCACGACTGGCTATACTTATCATTCAACCGTATAGCAGTGTCAAACAGGTTATTAGAACCGAAGTTCATTTGTTCATTTAATATGTTATTTTTGGTCATTGCGTTTTTTGTAGCTTTGTATATTTCGAACTCCTCTAGACTATCCATTAATTTACCCTTCTTGCAAGTATGCAACGCCACGAAATTGTTTTCGAAACTAGTATAACTATGATCATTTTCTATTAAATGTTGTGCAAAACTGGAATTATTATTATTTGTTTTTGGAATGTGCTCTAAAAATCTTGTATAAAAATCTCTGCCGGATTGGCCAATGTAGAATGCTGCACAATTATCGCATTTAATTTTATAGACACCTGATTTATTTTTTAAGGAATATTTATTTTAGTTTTGAAAAAGTTTTTTAAATTATTACAGGTTTTGAATGAAGTAGTATATCCTTTACTTTTAAAACAGATTTTAATATATTTGGCAACAAGCCAGTATAATTAGCTGAAATGAATTTTTTATGTTTTTTATTATGTTGGTTAATAATATTGGTATTTTTATTTTCTAAACGTTTTTTATGTTTCATTATCATTTTATCAACTATTACTGGCCTGTAACCATTATTTAGAGCTATTTGTTTCATAATATTTACTTCTTGATCATAGTCTTCGTTATTAAGGGGAACACAAAGTAATCTGTCAATAAAGCTGTTAAATGCAGCCATTTTTTGGGCTGGAGGATGAAATGACTTAGCATGTATAACCGTATCTGTGCAAGTGTGCTTTCTGTATATTTTGTATGTCAGTTCATTACCGTTATTTGTTATGGTTAGATCCAGGAAATTAATATTTTTGTAATTTTCAATTTCCATAGTGAATTTTATTGTCTTATGTATTTTATTTAAATAGTTATTAAATGACTCGAGCTGTCTATTGTTACCATTGAAAATAACAAAGGTGTCATCCACATATCTTGAATAATATACTATTTTTTGTCATAATAATTGTTTTTTAAAATTTTAGTATTTTCTAGATGATTCAAATAAATATCAGCGAGGATACCTGAGAGTGGAGAACCCATTGCTAGGACCTCATCTTGTTTGTAGTATGAACCATCAAACGAAAAATAGTTTTGATTAAGTACTATTTCTAATAGTAACATTAACTGATTAATTTTTCTTATTTCTAAGGTATTATTATTTATTAAATTTTGTTTGAGTAATTTTAAAGTTTCATCAAATGGGACATTGGTATACAGATCCACTATGTCAAAGGACACTAGCTTGTAACTAGGCTTAATATTAATATGACGTAATTTTTCAATAAAATCTTTATAACCTTTTATACTCTGGTTATTATCTAAGCTTATATGTTGTTTGATTATTTTTACCAAGGGTTTTGCAACTTTATAGCTTGGAGCGGTTGTATAATTTACTAAAGGTCTAATTGGTGTGTCTTTTTTGTCTACTTTGGGTAGACCTTTTAAGCATGGTGCACTACCTTTTATTGGTTTCAGTGAGTAGCATATATGTTTCTCAAATAGATCTGTACATTTATTTATTGTTTTATTCAAATCTAATGTGTATTTTTTGGTGGGATCATTATTTAACTTTGTTATGTTGTTATTATTAATGAATTTGTATACCTTTTGTTTATATTCGTCTAAGTCTAACAATGCTATAGTATTGCCTTTATCAACCTTCGTTAAGTAAATGTTATTTTGTAAGAGTTTTTTATTTAGCTGTTAGTTGTTCATGTTTTGTTTTTGTATAATTTAATTTCTTTTGTTTATGATAATTATTATTAATTGCTTAATGGAATCTATTGTTTATTAATATTCGTAGTTCATGTCGTTCATTTAAGTCTGGAACACACTTAATTACAGATTCGGCTTCAACTATTTCTTTAATTATGTTATTTTTATTTTTAAGATTCGGTGGAAAATTGTAATTCAGTCCCTTATTGATAAGATTTTCCTCTGTGTTCGTGAGAACCATGTTAGTCATATTTATCAGTCTAGGGTAGAAAGCATGTTTTTCATTATTGAATTTATCGTTGTTTTGATTGCTTATCAAACGGCCAATTTTATTAGTTTGTTTATTCTTCTGGAATCTAATCTTATTCTTAACGTATTGATTAATATGTTGTATGATTGTATCGCATAGAGCAGGGTGAACATTATTATATAGTTCTAAATGTGTTTTATATACAGCTGAGTTTAATGAGATTTTCTTCCTATATAAGAATTTAATTTCTTCTTTTATCCTGTATTTACTTGCAAATTGCTCAGTTTTTCTGGCCATTCTAGAGGTTCCGTTAATTTAGATTTTAGCGTAATTTGGGATAAGATTTTTGTATAGACAAATTTTATTAAATTTAATATTTAAATTAGTTTTAAATAGTTTTAGTTTTTGATTTTGAAGTGTATACGCAATTTTTACCTGGTAAGGTTCCAATTTCAATCTATTCATGTTTTACGTACCGAGTGAGTTTATGGTTAATATAATTAAATTACCTTATTCGGTCCACCTTAGTGACACTAGCTGCTGTCGTTTAATGACGCGTTTCGGGATAAAATCCCATCTTCAGATACACAATAATCAAAACATAAATGTATACCACAATTTGTGGTTTGTCATAATTTAAAATATTTAGAATCTTTTAAATAAAATATATATAAATAAAAACGTAACAACTGAATCGCTCGGAGCGCTCGCATGCATGCACGCTGTACTACGACTTCCTCACGACTGGCTATACTTATCATTCAACCGTATAGCAGTGTCAAACAGGTTATTAGAACCGAAGTTCATTTGTTCATTTAATATGTTATTTTTGGTCATTGCGTTTTTTGTAGCTTTGTATATTTCGAACTCCTCTAGACTATCCATTAATTTACCCTTCTTGCAAGTATGCAACGCCACGAAATTGTTTTCGAAACTAGTATAACTATGATCATTTTCTATTAAATGTTGTGCAAAACTGGAATTATTATTATTTGTTTTTGGAATGTGCTCTAAAAATCTTGTATAAAAATCTCTGCCGGATTGGCGAATGTAGAATGCTGCACAATTATCGCATTTAATTTTATAGACACCTGATTTATTTTTTAAGGAATATTTATTTTAGTTTTGAAAAAGTTTTTTAAATTATTACAGGTTTTGAATGAAGTAGTATATCCTTTACTTTTAAAACAGATTTTAATATGTTTGGCAAAAGCCAGTATAATTAGCTGAAATGAATTTTTTATGTTTTTTATTATGTTGGTTAATAATATTGGTATTTTTATTTTCTAAACGTTTTTTATGTTTCATTATCATTTTATCAACTATTACTGGCCTGTAACCATTATTTAGAGCTATTTGTTTCATAATATTTACTTCTTGATCATAGTCTTCGTTATTAAGGGGAACACAAAGTAATCTGTCAATAAAGCTGTTAAATGCAGCCATTTTTTGGGCTGGAGGATGAAATGACTTAGCATGTATAACCGTATCTGTGCAAGTGTGCTTTCTGTATATTTTGTATGTCAGTTCATTACCGTTATTTGTTATGGTTAGATCCAGGAAATTAATATTTTTGTAATTTTCAATTTCCATAGTGAATTTTATTGTCTTATGTATTTTATTTAAATAGTTATTAAATGACTCGAGCTGTCTATTGTTACCATTGAAAATAACAAAGGTGTCATCCACATATCTTGAATAATATACTATTTTTTTGTCAAAATAATTGTTTTTTAAAATTTTAGTATTTTCTAGATGATTCAAATAAATATCAGCGAGGATACCTGAGAGTGGAGAACCCATTGCTAGGACCTCATTTTGTTTGTAGTATGAACCATAAAAAAAAAATAGTTTTGATTAAGTACTATTTCTAATAGTAACATTAGCTGATTAATTTTTCTTATTTCTAAGGTATTATAATTTATTAAATTTTTTTTGAGTAATTTTAAAGTTTCATCAATTGGGACATTGGTATACAGATCCACTATGTCAAAGGACACTAGCTTGTAACTAGGCTTAATATTAATATGACGTAATTTTTCAATAAAATCTTTATAACCTTTTATACTCTGGTTATTATCTAAGCTTATATGTTGTTTGATTATTTTTACCAAGGTTTTTGCTACTTTATAGCTTGGAGCGGTTGTATAATTTACTAAAGGTCTAATTGGTGTGTCTTTTTTGTCTACTTTGGGTAGACCTTTTAAGCATGGTGCACTACCTTTTATTGGTTTCAGTGAGTAGCATATATGTTTCTCAAATAGATCTGTACATTTATTTATTGTTTTATTCAAATCTAATGTGTATTTTTTGGTGGGATCATTATTTAACTTTGTTATGTTGTTATTATTAATGAATTTGTATACCTTTTGTTTATATTCGTCTAAGTCTAACAATGCTATAGTATTGCCTTTATCAACCTTCGTTAAGTAAATGTTATTTTGTAAGAGTTTTTTATTTAGCTGTTAGTTGTTCATGTTTTGTTTTTGTATAATTTAATTTCTTTTGTTTATGATAATTATTATTAATTGCTTAATGGAATCTATTGTTTATTAATATTCTTAGTTCATGTCGTTCATTTAAGTCTGGAACACACTTAATTACAGATTCGGCTTCAACTATTTCTTTAATTATGTTATTTTTATTTTTAAGATTCGGTGGAAAATTGTAATTCAGTCCCTTATTGATAAGATTTTCCTCTGTGTTCGTGAGAACCATGTTAGTCATATTTATCAGTCTAGGGTAGAAAGCATGTTTTTCATTATTGAATTTATCGTTGTTTTGATTGCTTATCAAACGGCCAATTTTATTAGTTTGTTTATTCTTCTGGAATCTAATCTTATTCTTAACGTATTGATTAATATGTTGTATGATTGTATCGCATAGAGCAGGGTGAACATTATTATATAGTTCTAAATGTGTTTTATATACAGCTGAGTTTAATGAGATTTTCTTCCTATATAAGAATTTAATTTCTTCTTTTATCCTGTATTTACTTGCAAATTGCTCAGTTTTTCTGGCCATTCTAGAGGTTCCGTTAATTTAGATTTTAGCGTAATTTGGGATAAGATTTTTGTATAGACAAATTTTATTAAATTTAATATTTAAATTAGTTTTAAATAGTTTTAGTTTTTGATTTTGAAGTGTATACGCAATTTTTACCTGGTAAGGTTCCAATTTCAATCTATTCATGTTTTACGTACCGAGTGAGTTTATGGTTAATATAATTAAATTACCTTATTCGGTCCACCTTAGTGACACTAGCTGCTGTCGTTTAATGACGCGTTTCGGGATAAAATCCCATCTTCAGATACACAATAATCAAAACATAAATGTATACCACAATTTGTGGTTTGTCATAATTTAAAATATTTAGAATCTTTTAAATAAAATATATATAAATAAAAACGTAACAACTGAATCGCTCGGAGCGCTCGCATGCATGCACGCTGTACTACGACTTCCTCACGACTGGCTATACTTATCATTCAACCGTATAGCAGTGTCAAACAGGTTATTAGAACCGAAGTTCATTTGTTCATTTAATATGTTATTTTTGGTCATTGCGTTTTTTGTAGCTTTGTATATTTCGAACTCCTCTAGACTATCCATTAATTTACCCTTCTTGCAAGTATGCAACGCCACGAAATTGTTTTCGAAACTAGTATAACTATGATCATTTTCTATTAAATGTTGTGCAAAACTGGAATTATTATTATTTGTTTTTGGAATGTGCTCTAAAAATCTTGTATAAAAATCTCTGCCGGATTGGCCAATGTAGAATGCTGCACAATTATCGCATTTAATTTTATAGACACCTGATTTATTTTTTAAGGAATATTTATTTTAGTTTTGAAAAAGTTTTTAAAATTTTTACAGGTTTTGAATGAAGTAGTATATCCTTTACTTTTAAAACAGATTTTAATATATTTGGCAAAAAGCCAGTATAATTAGCTGAAATGAATTTTTTATGTTTTTTATTATGTTGGTTAATAATATTGGTATTTTTATTTTCTAAACGTTTTTTATGTTTCATTATCAGTTTATCAACTATTACTGGCCTGTAACCATTATTTAGAGCTATTTGTTTCATAATATTTACTTCTTGATCATAGTCTTCGTTATTAAGGGGAACACAAAGTAATCTGTCAATAAAGCTGTTAAATGCAGCCATTTTTTGGGCTGGAGGATGAAATGACTTAGCATGTATAACCGTATCTGTGCAAGTGTGCTTTCTGTATATTTTGTATGTCAGTTCATTACCGTTATTTGTTATGGTTAGATCCAGGAAATTAATATTTTTGTTATTTTCAATTTCCATAGTGAATTTTATTGTCTTATGTATTTTATTTAAATAGTTATTAAATGACTCGAGCTGTCTATTGTTACCATTGAAAATAACAAAGGTGTCATCCACATATCTTGAATAATATACTATTTTTTTGTCAAAATAATTGTTTTTTAAAATTTTAGTATTTTCTAGATGATTCAAATAAATATCAGCGAGGATACCTGAGAGTGGAGAACCCATTGCTAGGACCTCATTTTGTTTGTAGTATGAACCATAAAAAAAAAATAGTTTTGATTAAGTACTATTTCTAAAAGTAACATTAGCTGATCAATTTTTCTTATTTCTAAGGTATTATAATTTATTAAATTTTTTTTGAGTAATTTTAAAGTTTCATCAATTGGGACATTGGTATACAGATCCACTATGTCAAAGGACACTAGCTTGTAACTAGGCTTAATATTAATATGACGTAATTTTTCAATAAAATCTTTATAACCTTTTATACTCTGGTTATTATCTAAGCTTATATGTTGTTTGATTATTTTTACCAAGGTTTTTGCTACTTTATAGCTTGGAGCGGTTGTATAATTTACTAAAGGTCTAATTGGTGTGTCTTTTTTGTCTACTTTGGGTAGACCTTTTAAGCATGGTGCACTAGCTTTTATTGGTTTCAGTGAGTAGCATATATGTTTCTCAAATAGATCTGTACATTTATTTATTGTTTTATTCAAATCTAATGTGTATTTTTTGGTGGGATCATTATTTAACTTTGTTATGTTGTTATTATTAATGAATTTGTATACCTTTTGTTTATATTCGTCTAAGTCTAACAATGCTATAGTATTGCCTTTATCAACCTTCGTTAAGTAAATGTTATTTTGTAAGAGTTTTTTATTTAGCTGTTAGTTGTTCATGTTTTGTTTTTGTATAATTTAATTTCTTTTGTTTATGATAATTATTATTAATTGCTTAATGGAATCTATTGTTTATTAATATTCGTAGTTCATGTCGTTCATTTAAGTCTGGAACACACTTAATTACAGATTCGGCTTCAACTATTTCTTTAATTATGTTATTTTTATTTTTAAGATTCGGTGGAAAATTGTAATTCAGTCCCTTATTGATAAGATTTTCCTCTGTGTTCGTGAGAACCATGTTAGTCATGTTTATCAGTCTAGGGTAGAAAGCATGTTTTTCATTATTGAATTTATCGTTGTTTTGATTGCTTATCAAACGGCCAATTTTATTAGTTTGTTTATTCTTCTGGAATCTAATCTTATTCTTAACGTATTGATTAATATGTTGTATGATTGTATCGCATAGAGCAGGGTGAACATTATTATATAGTTCTAAATGTGTTTTATATACAGCTGAGTTTAATGAGATTTTCTTCCTGTATAAGAATTTAATTTCTTCTTTTATCCTGTATTTACTTGCAAATTGCTCAGTTTCTCTGGCCATTCTAGAGGTTCCGTTAATTTTGATTTTAGCGTAATTTGGGATAAGATTTTTGTATAGACAAATTTTATTAAATTTAATATTTAAATTAGTTTTAAATAGTTTTAGTTTTTGATTTTGAAGTGTATACGCATTTTTGCCTGGTAAGGTTCCAATTTCAATCTATTCATGTTTTACGTACCGAGTCAGTTTATGGTTAATATAATTAAATTACCTTATTCGGTCCACCTTAGTGACACTAGCTGCTGTCGTTTAATGACGCGTTTCGGGATAAAATCCCATCTTCAGATACACAATAATCAAAACATAAATGTATACCACAATTTGTGGTTTGTCATAATTTAAAATATTTAGAATCTTTTAAATAAAATATATATAAATAAAAACGTAACAACTGAATCGCTCGGAGCGCTCGCATGCATGCACGCTGTACTACGACTTCCTCACGACTGGCTATACTTATCATTCAACCGTATAGCAGTGTCAAACAGGTTATTAGAACCGAAGTTCATTTGTTCATTTAATATGTTATTTTTGGTCATTGCGTTTTTTGTAGCTTTGTATATTTCGAACTCCTCTAGACTATCCATTAATTTACCCTTCTTGCAAGTATGCAACGCCACGAAATTGTTTTCGAAACTAGTATAACTATGATCATTTTCTATTAAATGTTGTGCAAAACTGGAATTATTATTATTTGTTTTTGGAATGTGCTCTAAAAATCTTGTATAAAAATCTCTGCCGGATTGGCCAATGTAGAATGCTGCACAATTATCGCATTTAATTTTATAGACACCTGATTTATTTTTTAAGGAATATTTATTTTAGTTTTGAAAAAGTTTTTTAAATTATTACAGGTTTTGAATGAAGTAGTATATCCTTTACTTTTAAAACAGATTTTAATATATTTGGCAAAAGCCAGTATAATTAGCTGAAATGAATTTTTTATGTTTTTTATTATGTTGGTTAATAATATTGGTATTTTTATTTTCTAAACGTTTTTTATGTTTCATTATCATTTTATCAACTCTTACTGGCCTGTAACCATTATTTAGAGCTATTTGTTTCATAATATTTACTTCTTGATCATAGTCTTCGTTATTAAGGGGAACACAAAGTAATCTGTCAATAAAGCTGTTAAATGCAGCCATTTTTTGGGCTGGAGGATGAAATGACTTAGCATGTATAACCGTATCTGTGCAAGTGTGCTTTCTGTATATTTTGTATGTCAGTTCATTACCGTTATTTGTTATGGTTAGATCCAGGAAATTAATATTTTTGTTATTTTCAATTTCCATAGTGAATTTTATTGTCTTATGTATTTTATTTAAATAGTTATTAAATGACTCGAGCTGTCTATTGTTACCATTGAAAATAACAAAGGTGTCATCCACATATCTAGAATAATATACTATTTTTTTGTCAAAATAATTGTTTTTTAAAATTTTAGTATTTTCTAGATGATTCAAATAAATATCAGCGAGGATACCTGAGAGTGGAGAACCCATTGCTAGGACCTCATTTTGTTTGTAGTATGAACCATAAAAAAAAAATAGTTTTGATTAAGTACTATTTCTAATAGTAACATTAGCTGATTAATTTTTCTTATTTCTAAGGTATTATAATTTATTAAATTTTTTTTGAGTAATTTTAAAGTTTCATCAATTGGGACATTGGTATACAGATCCACTATGTCAAAGGACACTAGCTTGTAACTAGGCTTAATATTAATATGACGTAATTTTTCAATAAAATCTTTATAACCTTTTATACTCTGGTTATTATCTAAGCTTATATGTTGTTTGATTATTTTTACCAAGGTTTTTGCTACTTTATAGCTTGGAGCGGTTGTATAATTTACTAAAGGTCTAATTGGTGTGTCTTTTTTGTCTACTTTGGGTAGACCTTTTAAGCATGGTGCACTAGCTTTTATTGGTTTCAGTGAGTAGCATATATGTTTCTAAAATAGATCTGTACATTTATTTATTGTTTTATTCAAATCTAATGTGTATTTTTTGGTGGGATCATTATTTAACTTTGTTATGTTGTTATTATTAATGAATTTGTATACCTTTTGTTTATATTCGTCTAAGTCTAACAATGCTATAGTATTGCCTTTATCAACCTTCGTTAAGTAAATGTTATTTTGTAAGAGTTTTTTATTTAGCTGTTAGTTGTTCATGTTTTGTTTTTGTATAATTTAATTTCTTTTGTTTATGATAATTATTATTAATTGCTTAATGGAATCTATTGTTTATTAATATTCGTAGTTCATGTCGTTGATTTAAGTCTGGAACACACTTAATTACAGATTCGGCTTCAACTATTTCTGTAATTATGTTATTTTTATTTTTAAGATTCGGTGGAAAATTGTAATTCAGTCCCTTATTGATAAGATTTTCCTCTGTGTTCGTGAGAACCATGTTAGTCATATTTATCAGTCTAGGGTAGAAAGCATGTTTTTCATTATTGAATTTATCGTTGTTTTGATTGGTTATCAAACGGCCAATTTTATTAGTTTGTTTATTCTTCTGGAATCTAATCTTACTCTTAACGTATTGATTAATATGTTGTATGATTGTATCGCATAGAGCAGGGTGAACATTATTATATAGTTCTAAATGTGTTTTATATACAGCTGAGTTTAATGAGATTTTCTTCCTATATAAGAATTTAATTTCTTCTTTTATCCTGTATTTACTTGCAAATTGCTCAGTTTTTCTGGCCATTCTAGAGGTTCCGTTAATTTAGATTTTAGCGTAATTTGGGATAAGATTTTTGTATAGACAAATTTTATTAAATTTAATATTTAAATTAGTTTTAAATAGTTTTAGTTTTTGATTTTGAAGTGTATACGCAATTTTTACCTGGTAAGGTTCCAATTTCAATCTATTCATGTTTTACGTACCGAGTCAGTTTATGGTTAATATAATTAAATTACCTTATTCGGTCCACCTTAGTGACACTAGCTGCTGTCGTTTAATGACGCGTTTCGGGATAAAATCCCATCTTCAGATACACAATAATCAAAACATAAATGTATACCACAATTTGTGGTTTGTCATAATTTAAAATATTTAGAATCTTTTAAATAAAATATATATAAATAAAAACGTAACAACTGAATCGCTCGGAGCGCTCGCATGCATGCACGCTGTACTACGACTTCCTCACGACTGGCTATACTTATCATTCAACCGTATAGCAGTGTCAAACAGGTTATTAGAACCGAAGTTCATTTGTTCATTTAATATGTTATTTTTGGTCATTGCGTTTTTTGTAGCTTTGTATATTTCGAACTCCTCTAGACTATCCATTAATTTACCCTTCTTGCAAGTATGCAACGCCACGAAATTGTTTTCGAAACTAGTATAACTATGATCATTTTCTATTAAATGTTGTGCAAAACTGGAATTATTATTATTTGTTTTTGGAATGTGCTCTAAAAATCTTGTATAAAAATCTCTGCCGGATTGGCCAATGTAGAATGCTGCACAATTATCGCATTTAATTTTATAGACACCTGATTTATTTTTTAAGGAATATTTATTTTAGTTTTGAAAAAGTTTTTTAAATTATTACAGGTTTTGAATGAAGTAGTATATCCTTTACTTTTAAAACAGATTTTAATATATTTGGCAAAAGCCAGTATAATTAGCTGAAATGAATTTTTTATGTTTTTTATTATGTTGGTTAATAATATTGGTATTTTTATTTTCTAAACGTTTTTTATGTTTCATTATCATTTTATCAACTATTACTGGCCTGTAACCATTATTTAGAGCTATTTGTTTCATAATATTTACTTCTTGATCATAGTCTTCGTTATTAAGGGGAACACAAAGTAATCTGTCAATAAAGCTGTTAAATGCAGCCATTTTTTGGGCTGGAGGATGAAATGACTTAGCATGTATAACCGTATCTGTGCAAGTGTGCTTTCTGTATATTTTGTATGTCAGTTCATTACCGTTATTTGTTATGGTTAGATCCAGGAAATTAATATTTTTGTTATTTTCAATTTCCATAGTGAATTTTATTGTCTTATGTATTTTATTTAAATAGTTATTAAATGACTCGAGCTGTCTATTGTTACCATTGAAAATAACAAAGGTGTCATCCACATATCTTGAATAATATACTATTTTTTGTCATAATAATTGTTTTTTAAAATTTTAGTATTTTCTAGATGATTCAAATAAATATCAGCGAGGATACCTGAGAGTGGAGAACCCATTGCTAGGACCTCATCTTGTTTGTAGTATGAACCATCAAACGAAAAATAGTTTTGATTAAGTACTATTTCTAATAGTAACATTAACTGATTAATTTTTCTTATTTCTAAGGTATTATTATTTATTAAATTTTGTTTGAGTAATTTTAAAGTTTCATCAAATGGGACATTGGTATACAGATCCACTATGTCAAAGGACACTAGCTTGTAACTAGGCTTAATATTAATATGACGTAATTTTTCAATAAAATCTTTATAACCTTTTATACTCTGGTTATTATCTAAGCTTATATGTTGTTTGATTATTTTTACCAAGGTTTTTGCTACTTTATAGCTTGGAGCGGTTGTATAATTTACTAAAGGTCTAATTGGTGTGTCTTTTTTGTCTACTTTGGGTAGACCTTTTAAGCATGGTGCACTAGCTTTTATTGGTTTCAGTGAGTAGCATATATGTTTCTCAAATAGATCTGTACATTTATTTATTGTTTTATTCAAATCTAATGTGTATTTTTTGGTGGTATCATTATTTAACTTTGTTATGTTGTTATTATTAATGAATTTGTATACCTTTTGTTTATATTCGTCTAAGTCTAACAATGCTATAGTATTGCCTTTATCAACCTTCGTTAAGTAAATGTTATTTTGTAAGAGTTTTTTATTTAGCTGTTAGTTGTTCATGTTTTGTTTTTGTATAATTTAATTTCTTTTGTTTATGATAATTATTATTAATTGCTTAATGGAATCTATTGTTTATTAATATTCGTAGTTCATGTCGTTCATTTAAGTCTGGAACACACTTAATTACAGATTCGGGTTCAACTATTTCTTTAATTATGTTATTTTTATTTTTAAGATTCGGTGGAAAATTGTAATTCAGTCCCTTATTGATAAGATTTTCCTCTGTGTTCGTGAGAACCATGTTAGTCATGTTTATCAGTCTAGGGTAGAAAGCATGTTTTTCATTATTGAATTTATCGTTGTTTTGATTGCTTATCAAACGGCCAATTTTATTAGTTTGTTTATTCTTCTGGAATCTAATCTTATTCTTAACGTATTGATTAATATGTTGTATGATTGTATCGCATAGAGCAGGGTGAACATTATTATATAGTTCTAAATGTGTTTTATATACAGCTGAGTTTAATGAGATTTTCTTCCTATATAAGAATTTAATTTCTTCTTTTATCCTGTATTTACTTGCAAATTGCTCAGTTTCTCTGGCCATTCTAGAGGTTCCGTTAATTTTGATTTTAGCGTAATTTGGGATAAAATTTTTGTATAGACAAATTTTATTAAATTTAATATTTAAATTAGTTTTAAATAGTTTTAGTTTTTGATTTTGAAGTGTATACGCATTTTTACCTGGTAAGGTTCCAATTTCAATCTATTCATGTTTTACGTACCGAGTGAGTTTATGGTTAATATAATTAAATTACCTTATTCGGTCCACCTTAGTGACACTAGCTGCTGTCGTTTAATGACGCGTTTCGGGATAAAATCCCATCTTCAGATACACAATAATCAAAACATAAATGTATACCACAATTTGTGGTTTGTCATAATTTAAAATATTTAGAATCTTTTAAATAAAATATATATAAATAAAAACGTAACAACTGAATCGCTCGGAGCGCTCGCATGCATGCACGCTGTACTACGACTTCCTCACGACTGGCTATACTTATCATTCAACCGTATAGCAGTGTCAAACAGGTTATTAGAACCGAAGTTCATTTGTTCATTTAATATGTTATTTTTGGTCATTGCGTTTTTTGTAGCTTTGTATATTTCGAACTCCTCTAGACTATCCATTAATTTACCCTTCTTGCAAGTATGCAACGCCACGAAATTGTTTTCGAAACTAGTATAACTATGATCATTTTCTATTAAATGTTGTGCAAAACTGGAATTATTAATATTTGTTTTTGGAATGTGCTCTAAAAATCTTGTATAAAAATCTCTGCCGGATTGGCCAATGTAGAATGCTGCACAATTATCGCATTTAATTTTATAGACACCTGATTTATTTTTTAAGGAATATTTATTTTAGTTTTGAAAAAGTTTTTTAAATTATTACAGGTTTTGAATGAAGTAGTATATCCTTTACTTTTAAAACAGATTTTAATATATTTGGCAAAAGCCAGTATAATTAGCTGAAATGAATTTTTTATGTTTTTTATTATGTTGGTTAATAATATTGGTATTTTTATTTTCTAAACGTTTTTTATGTTTCATTATCATTTTATCAACTATTACTGGCCTGTAACCATTATTTAGAGCTATTTGTTTCATAATATTTACTTCTTGATCATAGTCTTCGTTATTAAGGGGAACACAAAGTAATCTGTCAATAAAGCTGTTAAATGCAGCCATTTTTTGGGCTGGAGGATGAAATGACTTAGCATGTATAACCGTGTCTGTGCAAGTGTGCTTTCTGTATATTTTGTATGTCAGTTCATTACCGTTATTTGTTATGGTTAGATCCAGGAAATTAATATTTTTGTTATTTTCAATTTCCATAGTGAATTTTATTGTCTTATGTATTTTATTTAAATAGTTATTAAATGACTCGAGCTGTCTATTGTTACCATTGAAAATAACAAAGGTGTCATCCACATATCTTGAATAATATACTATTTTTTGTCATAATAATTGTTTTTTAAAATTTTAGTATTTTCTAGATGATTCAAATAAATATCAGCGAGGATACCTGAGAGTGGAGAACCCATTGCTAGGACCTCATCTTGTTTGTAGTATGAACCATCAAACGAAAAATAGTTTTGATTAAGTACTATTTCTAATAGTAACATTAACTGATTAATTTTTCTTATTTCTAAGGTATTATTATTTATTAAATTTTGGTTGAGTAATTTTAAAGTTTCATCAAATGGGACATTGGTATACAGATCCACTATGTCAAAGGACACTAGCTTGTAACTAGGCTTAATATTAATATGACGTAATTTTTCAATAAAATCTTTATAACCTTTTATACTCTGGTTATTATCTAAGCTTATATGTTGTTTGATTATTTTTACCAAGGTTTTTGCTACTTTATAGCTTGGAGCGGTTGTATAATTTACTAAAGGTCAAATTGGTGTGTCTTTTTTGTCTACTTTGGGTAGACCTTTTAAGCATGGTGCACTAGCTTTTATTGGTTTCAGTGAGTAGCATATATGTTTCTCAAATAGATCTGTACAATTATTTATTGTTTTATTCAAATCTAATGTGTATTTTTTGGTGGGATCATTATTTAACTTTGTTATGTTGTTATTATTAATGAATTTGTATACCTTTTGTTTATATTCGTCTAAGTCTAACAATGCTATAGTATTGCCTTTATCAACCTTCGTTAAGTAAATGTTATTTTGTAAGAGTTTTTTATTTAGCTGTTAGTTGTTCATGTTTTGTTTTTGTATAATTTAATTTCTTTTGTTTATGATAATTATTATTAATTGCTTAATGGAATATATTGTTTATTAATACTCGTAGTTCATGTCGTTCATTTAAGTCTGGAACACATTTAATTACAGATTCGGCTTCAACTATTTCTTTAATTATGTTATTTTTATTTTTAAGATTCGGTGGAAAATTGTAATTCAGTCCCTTATTGATAAGATTTTCCTCTGTGTTCGTGAGAACCATCTTAGTCATGTTTATCAGTCTAGGGTAGAAAGCATGTTTTTCATTATTGAATTTATCGTTGTTTTGATTGCTTATCAAACGGCTAATTTTATTAGTTTGTTTATTCTTCTGGAATCTAATCTTATTCTTAACGTATTGATTAATATGTTGTATGATTGTATCGCATAGAGCAGGGTGAACATTATTATATAGTTCTAAATGTGTTTTAAATACAGCTGAGTTTAATGAGATTTTCTTCCTATATAAGAATTTAATTTCTTCTTTTATCCTGTATTTACTTGCAAATTGCTCAGTTTCTCTGGCCATTCTAGAGGTTCCGTTAATTTTGATTTTAGCGTAATTTGGGATAAGATTTTTTTATAGACAAATTTTATTAAATTTAATATTTAAATTAGTTTTAAATAGTTTTAGTTTTTGATTTTGAAGTGTATACGCAATTTTTACCTGGTAAGGTTCCAATTTCAATCTATTCATGTTTTACGTACCGAGTCAGTTTATGGTTAATATAATTAAATTACCTTATTCGGTCCACCTTAGTGACACTAGCTGCTGTCGTTTAATGACGCGTTTTGGGATAAAATCCCATCTTCAGATACACAATAATCAAAACATAAATGTATACCACAATTTGTGGTTTGTCATAATTTAAAATACTTAGAATCTTTTAAATAAAATATATATAAATAAAAACGTAACAACTGAATCGCTCGGAGCGCTCGCATGCATGCACGCTGTACTACGACTTCCTCACGACTGGCTATACTTATCATTCAACCGTATAGCAGTGTCAAACAGGTTATTAGAACCGAAGTTCATTTGTTCATTTAATATGTTATTTTTGGTCATTGCGTTTTTTGTAGCTTTGTATATTTCGAACTCCTCTAGACTATCCATTAATTTACCCTTCTTGCAAGTATGCAACGCCACGAAATTGTTTTCGAAACTAGTATAACTATGATCATTTTCTATTAAATGTTGTGCAAAACTGGAATTATTATTATTTGTTTTTGGAATGTGCTCTAAAAATCTTGTATAAAAATCTCTGCCGGATTGGCCAATGTAGAATGCTGCACAATTATCGCATTTAATTTTATAGACACCTGATTTATTTTTTAAGGAATATTTATTTTAGTTTTGAAAAAGTTTTTTAAATTATTACAGGTTTTGAATGAAGTAGTATATCCTTTACTTTTAAAACAGATTTTAATATATTTGGCAACAAGCCAGTATAATTAGCTGAAATGAATTTTTTATGTTTTTTATTATGTTGGTTAATAATATTGGTATTTTTATTTTCTAAACGTTTTTTATGTTTCATTATCATTTTATCAACTATTACTGGCCTGTAACCATTATTTAGAGCTATTTGTTTCATAATATTTACTTCTTGATCATAGTCTTCGTTATTAAGGGGAACACAAAGTAATCTGTCAATAAAGCTGTTAAATGCAGCCATTTTTTGGGCTGGAGGATGAAATGACTTAGCATGTATAACCGTATCTGTGCAAGTGTGCTTTCTGTATATTTTGTATGTCAGTTCATTACCGTTATTTGTTATGGTTAGATCCAGGAAATTAATATTTTTGTTATTTTCAATTTCCATAGTGAATTTTATTGTCTTATGTATTTTATTTAAATAGTTATTAAATGACTCGAGCTGTCTATTGTTACCATTGAAAATAACAAAGGTGTCATCCACATATCTTGAATAATATACTATTTTTTTGTCAAAATAATTGTTTTTTAAAATTTTAGTATTTTCTAGATGATTCAAATAAATATCAGCGAGGATACCTGAGAGTGGAGAACCCATTGCTAGGACCTCATTTTGTTTGTAGTATGAACCATAAAAAAAAAATAGTTTTGATTAAGTACTATTTCTAATAGTAACATTAGCTGATTAATTTTTCTTATTTCTAAGGTATTAGAATTTATTAAATTTTGTTTGAGTAATTTTAAAGTTTCATCAATTGGGACATTGGTATACAGATCCACTATGTCAAAGGACACTAGCTTGTAACTAGGCTTAATATTAATATGACGTAATTTTTCAATAAAGTCTTTATAACCTTTTATACTCTGGTTATTATTTAAGCTTATATGTTGTTTGATTATTTTTACCAAGGTTTTTGCTACTTTATAGCTTGGAGCGGTTGTATAATTTACTAAAGGTCTAATTGGTGTGTCTTTTTTGTCTACTTTGGGTAGACCTTTTAAGCATGGTGCACTAGCTTTTATTGGTTTCAGTGAGTAGCATATATGTTTCTCAAATAGATCTGTACATTTATTTATTGTTTTATTCAAATCTAATGTGTATTTTTTGGTGGGATCATTATTTAACTTTGTTATGTTGTTATTATTAATGAATTTGTATACCTTTTGTTTATATTCGTCTAAGTCTAACAATGCTATAGTATTGCCTTTATCAACCTTCGTTAAGTAAATGTTATTTTGTAAGAGTTTTTTATTTAGCTGTTAGTTGTTCATGTTTTGTTTTTGTATAATTTAATTTCTTTTGTTTATGATAATTATTATTAATTGCTTAATGGAATCTATTGTTTATTTATATTCGTAGTTCATGTCGTTCATTTAAGTCTGGAACACATTTAATTACAGATTCGGCTTCAACTATTTCTTTAATTATGTTATTTTTATTTTTAAGATTCGGTGGAAAATTGTAATTCAGTCCCTTATTGATAAGATTTTCCTCTGTGTTCGTGAGAACCATGTTAGTCATGTTTATCAGTCTAGGGTAGAAAGCATGTTTTTCATTATTGAATTTATCGTTGTTTTGATTGCTTATCAAACGGCCAATTTTATTAGTTTGTTTATTCTTCTGGAATCTAATCTTATTCTTAACGTATTGATTAATATGTTGTATGATTGTATCGCATAGAGCAGGGTGAACATTATTATATAGTTCTAAATGTGTTTTATATACAGCTGAGTTTAATGAGATTTTCTTCCTATATAAGAATTTAATTTCTTCTTTTATCCTGTATTTACTTGCAAATTGCTCAGTTTTTCTGGCCATTCTAGAGGTTCCGTTAATTTTGATTTTAGCGTAATTTGGGATAAGATTTTTGTATAGACAAATTTTATTAAATTTAATATTTAAATTAGTTTTAAATAGTTTTAGTTTTTGATTTTGAAGTGTATACGCAATTTTTTCCTGGTAAGGTTCCAATTTCAATCTATTCATGTTTTACGTACCGAGTCAGTTTATGGTTAATATAATTAAATTACCTTATTCGGTCCACCTTAGTGACACTAGCTGCTGTCGTTAAATGACGCGTTTCGGGATAAAATCCCATCTTCAGATACAAAATAATCAAAACATAAATGTATACCACAATTTGTGGTTTGTCATAATTTAAAATATTTAGAATCTTTTAAATAAAATATATATAAATAAAAACGTAACAACTGAATCGCTCGGAGTGCTCGCATGCATGCACGCTGTACTACGACTTCCTCACGACTGGCTATACTTATCATTCAACCGTATAGCAGTGTCAAACAGGTTATTAGAACCGAAGTTCATTTGGTCATTTAATATGTTATTTTTGGTCATTGCGTTTTTTGTAGCTTTGTATATTTCGAACTCCTCTAGACTATCCATTAATTTACCCTTCTTGCAAGTATGCAACGCCACGAAATTGTTTTCGAAACTAGTATAACTATGATCATTTTCTATTAAATGTTGTGCAAAACTGGAATTATTATTATTTGTTTTTGGAATGTGCTCTAAAAATCTTGTATAAAAATCTCTGCCGGATTGGCCAATGTAGAATGCTGCACAATTATCGCATTTAATTTTATAGACACCTGATTTATTTTTTAAGGAATATTTATTTTAGTTTTGAAAAAGTTTTTTAAATTATTGCAGGTTTTGAATGAAGTAGTATATCCTTTACTTTTAAAACAGATTTTAATATATTTGGCAACAAGCCAGTATAATTAGCTGAAATGAATTTTTTATGTTTTTTATTATGTTGGTTAATAATATTGGTATTTTTATTTTCTAAACGTTTTTTATGTTTCATTATCATTTTATCAACTATTACTGGCCTGTAACCATTATTTAGAGCTATTTGTTTCATAATATTTACTTCTTGATCATAGTCTTCGTTATTAAGGGGAACACAAAGTAATCTGTCAATAAAGCTGTTAAATGCAGCCATTTTTTGGGCTGGAGGATGAAATGACTTAGCATGTATAACCGTATCTGTGCAAGTGTGCTTTCTGTATATTTTGTATGTCAGTTCATTACCGTTATTTGTTATGGTTAGATCCAGGAAATTAATATTTTTGTTATTTTCAATTTCCATAGTGAATTTTATTGTCTTATGTATTTTATTTAAATAGTTATTAAATGACTCGAGCTGTCTATTGTTACCATTGAAAATAACAAAGGTGTCATCCACATATCTTGAATAATATACTATTTTTTTGTCAAAATAATTGTTTTTTAAAATTTTAGTATTTTCTAGATGATTCAAATAAATATCAGCGAGGATACCTGAGAGTGGAGAACCCATTGCTAGGACCTCATTTTGTTTGTAGTATGAACCATAAAAAAAAAATAGTTTTGATTAAGTACTATTTCTAATAGTAACATTAGCTGATTAATTTTTCTTATTTCTAAGGTATTAGAATTTATTAAATTTTGTTTGAGTAATTTTAAAGTTTCATCAATTGGGACATTGGTATACAGATCCACTATGTCAAAGGACACTAGCTTGTAACTAGGCTTAATATTAATATGACGTAATTTTTCAATAAAATCTTTATAACCTTTTATACTCTGGTTATTATCTAAGCTTATATGTTGTTTGATTATTTTTACCAAGGTTTTTGCTACTTTATAGCTTGGAGCGGTTGTATAATTTACTAAAGGTCTAATTGGTGTGTCTTTTTTGTCTACTTTGGGTAGACCTTTTAAGCATGGTGCACTAGCTTTTATTGGTTTCAGTGAGTAGCATATATGTTTCTCAAATAGATCTGTAATTTTATTTATTGTTTTATTCAAATCTAATGTGTATTTTTTGGTGGGATCATTATTTAACTTTGTTATGTTGTTATTATTAATGAATTTGTATACCTTTTGTTTATATTCGTCTAAGTCTAACAATGCTATAGTATTGCCTTTATCAACCTTCGTTAAGTAAATGTTATTTTGTAAGAGTTTTTTATTTAGCTGTTAGTTGTTCATGTTTTGTTTTTGTATAATTTAATTTCTTTTGTTTATGATAATTATTATTAATTGCTTAATGGAATCTATTATTTATTAATATTCGTAGTTCATTTCGTTCATTTAAATCTGGAACACACTTAATTACAGATTCGGCTTCAACTATTTCTTTAATTATGTTATTTTTATTTTTAAGATTCGGTGGAAAATTGTAATTCAGTCCCTTATTGATAAGATTTTCCTCTGTGTTCGTGAGAACCATGTTAGTCATGTTTATCAGTCTAGGGTGGAAAGCATGTTTTTCATTATTGAATTTATCGTTGTTTTGATTGCTTATCAAACGGCCAATTTTATTAGTTTGTTTATTCTTCTGGAATCTAATCTTATTCTTAACGTATTGATTAATATGTTGTATGATTGTATCGCATAGAGCAGGGTGAACATTATTATATAGTTCTAAATGTGTTTTATATACAGCTGAGTTTAATGAGATTTTCTTCCTATATAAGAATTTAATTTCTTCTTTTATCCTGTATTTACTTGCAAATTGCTCAGTTTTTCTGGCCATTCTAGAGGTTCCGTTAATTTTGATTTTAGCGTAATTTGGGATAAGATTTTTGTATAGACAAATTTTATTAAATGTAATATTTAAATTAGTTTTAAATAGTTTTAGTTTTTGATTTTGAAGTGTATACGCAATTTTTTCCTGGTAAGGTTCCAATTTCAATCTATTCATGTTTTACGTACCGAGTCAGTTTATGGTTAATATAATTAAATTACCTTATTCGGTCCACCTTAGTGACACTAGCTGCTGTCGTTTAATGACGCGTTTCGGGATAAAATCCCATCTTCAGATACACAATAATCAAAACATAAATGTATACCACAATTTGTGGTTTGTCATAATTTAAAATATTTAGAATCTTTTAAATAAAATATATATAAATAAAAACGTAACAACTGAATCGCTCGGAGTGCTCGCATGCATGCACGCTGTACTACGACTTCCTCACGACTGGCTATACTTATCATTCAACCGTATAGCAGTGTCAAACAGGTTATTAGAACCGAAGTTCATTTGGTCATTTAATATGTTATTTTTGGTCATTGCGTTTTTTGTAGCTTTGTATATTTCGAACTCCTCTAGACTATCCATTAATTTACCCTTCTTGCAAGTATGCAACGCCACGAAATTGTTTTCGAAACTAGTATAACTATGATCATTTTCTATTAAATGTTGTGCAAAACTGGAATTATTATTATTTGTTTTTGGAATGTGCTCTAAAAATCTTGTATAAAAATCTCTGCCGGATTGGCCAATGTAGAATGCTGCACAATTATCGCATTTAATTTTATAGACACCTGATTTATTTTTTAAGGAATATTTATTTTAGTTTTGAAAAAGTTTTTTAAATTATTACAGGTTTTGAATGAAGTAGTATACCCTTTACTTTTAAAACAGATTTTAATATATTTGGCAACAAGCCAGTATAATTAGCTGAAATGAATTTTTTATGTTTTTTATTATGTTGGTTAATAATATTGGTATTTTTATTTTCTAAACGTTTTTTATGTTTCATTATCATTTTATCAACTATTACTGGCCTGTAACCATTATTTAGAGCTATTTGTTTCATAATATTTACTTCTTGATCATAGTCTTCGTTATTAAGGGGAACACAAAGTAATCTGTCAATAAAGCTGTTAAATGCAGCCATTTTTTGGGCTGGAGGATGAAATGACTTAGCATGTATAACCGTATCTGTGCAAGTGTGCTTTCTGTATATTTTGTATGTCAGTTCATTACCGTTATTTGTTATGGTTAGATCCAGGAAATTAATATTTTTGTTATTTTCAATTTCCATAGTGAATTTTATTGTCTTATGTATTTTATTTAAATAGTTATTAAATGACTCGAGCTGTCTATTGTTACCATTGAAAATAACAAAGGTGTCATCCACATATCTTGAATAATATACTATTTTTTTGTCAAAATAATTGTTTTTTAAAATTTTAGTATTTTCTAGATGATTCAAATAAATATCAGCGAGGATAACTGAGAGTGGAGAACCCATTGCTAGGACCTCATTTAGTTTGTAGTATGAACCATAAGAAAAAAATAGTTTTGATTAAGTACTATTTCTAGTAGTAACATTAGCTGATTAATTTTTCTTATTTCTAAGGTATTATAATTTCTTAAATTTTGTTTGAGTAATTTTAAAGTTTCATCAATTGGGACATTGGTATACAGATCCACTATGTCAAAGGACACTAGCTTGTAACTAGGCTTAATATTAATATGACGTAATTTTTCAATAAAATCTTTATAACCTTTTATACTCTGGTTATTATCTAAGCTTATATGTTGTTTGATTATTTTTACCAAGGTTTTTGCTACTTTATAGCTTGGAGCGGTTGTATAATTTACTAAAGGTCTAATTGGTGTGTCTTTTTTGTCTACTTTGGGTAGACCTTTTAAGCATGGTGCACTAGCTTTTATTGGTTTCAGTGAGTAGCATATATGTTTCTCAAATAGATCTGTACAATTATTTATTGTTTTATTCAAATCTAATGTGTATTTTTTGGTGGGATCATTATTTAACTTTGTTATGTTGTTATTATTAATGAATTTGTATACCTTTTGTTTATATTCGTCTAAGTCTAACAATGCTATAGTATTGCCTTTATCAACCTTCGTTAAGTAAATGTTATTTTGTAAGAGTTTTCTATTTAGCTGTTAGTTGTTCATGTTTTGTTTTTGTATAATTTAATTTCTTTTGTTTATGATAATTATTATTAATTGCTTAATGGAATCTATTATTTATTAATATTCGTAGTTCATTTCGTTCATTTAAATCTGGAACACACTTAATTACAGATTCGGCTTCAACTATTTCTTTAATTATGTTATTTTTATTTTTAAGATTCGGTGGAAAATTGTAATTCAGTCCCTTATTGATAAGATTTTCCTCTGTGTTCGTGAGAACCATGTTAGTCATGTTTATCAGTCTAGGGTAGAAAGCATGTTTTTCATTATTGAATTTATCGTTGTTTTGATTGCTTATCAAACGGCCAATTTTATTAGTTTGTTTATTCTTCTGGAATCTAATCTTATTCTTAACGTATTGATTAATATGTTGTATGATTGTATCGCATAGAGCAGGGTGAACATTATTATATAGTTCTAAATGTGTTTTATATACAGCTGAGTTTAATGAGATTTTCTTCCTATATAAGAATTTAATTTCTTCTTTTATCCTGTATTTACTTGCAAATTGCTCAGTTTTTCTGGCCATTCTAGAGGTTCCGTTAATTTTGATTTTAGCGTAATTTGGGATAAGATTTTTGTATAGACAAATTTTATTAAATTTAATATTTAAATTAGTTTTAAATAGTTTTAGTTTTTGATTTTGAAGTGTATACGCAATTTTTACCTGGTAAGGTTCCAATTTCAATCTATTCATGTTTTACGTACCGAGTCAGTTTATGGTTAATATAATTAAATTACCTTATTCGGTCCACCTTAGTGACACTAGCTGCTGTCGTTAAATGACGCGTTTCGGGATAAAATCCCATCTTCAGATACACAATAATCAAAACATAAATGTATACCACAATTTGTGGTTTGTCATAATTTAAAATATTTAGAATCTTTTAAATAAAATATATATAAATAAAAACGTAACAACTGAATCGCTCGGAGTGCTCGCATGCATGCACGCTGTACTACGACTTCCTCACGACTGGCTATACTTATCATTCAACCGTATAGCAGTGTCAAACAGGTTATTAGAACCGAAGTTCATTTGGTCATTTAATATGTTATTTTTGGTCATTGCGTTTTTTGTAGCTTTGTATATTTCGAACTCCTCTAGACTATCCATTAATTTACCCTTCTTGCAAGTATGCAACGCCACGAAATTGTTTTCGAAACTAGTATAACTATGATCATTTTCTATTAAATGTTGTGCAAAACTGGAATTATTATTATTTGTTTATGGAATGTGCTCTAAAAATCTTGTATAAAAATCTCTGCCGGATTGGCCAATGTAGAATGCTGCACAATTATCGCATTTAATTTTATAGACACCTGATTTATTTTTTAAGGAATATTTATTTTAGTTTTGAAAAAGTTTTTTAAATTATTACAGGTTTTGAATGAAGTAGTATATCCTTTACTTTTAAAACAGATTTTAAAATATTTGGCAACAAGCCAGTATAATTAGCTGAAATGAATTTTTTATGTTTTTTATTATGTTGGTTAATAATATTGGTATTTTTATTTTCTAAACGTTTTTTATGTTTCATTATCATTTTATCAACTATTACTGGCCTGTAACCATTATTTAGAGCTATTTGTTTCATAATATTTACTTCTTGATCATAGTCTTCGTTATTAAGGGGAAAACAAAGTAATCTGTCAATAAAGCTGTTAAATGCAGCCATTTTTTGGGCTGGAGGATGAAATGACTTAGCATGTATAACCGTATCTGTGCAAGTGTGCTTTCTGTATATTTTGTATGTCAGTTCATTACCGTTATTTGTTATGGTTAGATCCAGGAAATTAATATTTTTGTTATTTTCAATTTCCATAGTGAATTTTATTGTCTTATGTATTTTATTTAAATAGTTATTAAATGACTCGAGCTGTCTATTGTTACCATTGAAAATAACAAAGGTGTCATCCACATATCTTGAATAATATACTATTTTTTTGTCAAAATAATTGTTTTTTAAAATTTTAGTATTTTCTAGATGATTCAAATAAATATCAGCGAGGATACCTGAGAGTGGAGAACCCATTGCTAGGACCTCATTTTGTTTGTAGTATGAACCATAAAAAAAAAATAGTTTTGATTAAGTACTATTTCTAATAGTAACATTAGCTGATTAATTTTTCTTATTTCTAAGGTATTATAATTTAGTAAATTTTGTTTGAGTAATTTTAAAGTTTCATCAATTGGGACATTGGTATACAGATCCACTATGTCAAAGGACACTAGCTTGTAACTAGGCTTAATATTAATATGACGTAATTTTTCAATAAAATCTTTATAACCTTTTATACTCTGGTTATTATCTAAGCTTATATGTTGTTTGATTATTTTTACCAAGGTTTTTGCTACTTTATAGCTTGGAGCGGTTGTATAATTTACTAAAGGTCTAATTGGTGTGTCTTTTTTGTCTACTTTGGGTAGACCTTTTAAGCATGGTGCACTAGCTTTTATTGGTTTCAGTGAGTAGCATATATGTTTCTCAAATAGATCTGTACAATTATTTATTGTTTTATTCAAATCTAATGTGTATTTTTTGGTGGGATCATTATTTAACTTTGTTATGTTGTTATTATTAATGAATTTGTATACCTTTTGTTTATATTCGTCTAAGTCTAACAATGCTATAGTATTGCCTTTATCAACCTTCGTTAAGTAAATGTTATTTTGTAAGAGTTTTCTATTTAGCTGTTAGTTGTTCATGTTTTGTTTTTGTATAATTTAATTTCTTTTGTTTATGATAATTATTATTAATTGCTTAATGGAATCTATTATTTATTAATATTCGTAGTTCATTTCGTTCATTTAAATCTGGAACACACTTAATTACAGATTCGGCTTCAACTATTTCTTTAATTATGTTATTTTTATTTTTAAGATTCGGTGGAAAATTGTAATTCAGTCCCTTATTGATAAGATTTTCCTCTGTGTTCGTGAGAACCATGTTAGTCATGTTTATCAGTCTAGGGTAGAAAGCATGTTTTTCATTATTGAATTTATCGTTGTTTTGATTGCTTATCAAACGGCCAATTTTATTAGTTTGTTTATTCTTCTGGAATCTAATCTTATTCTTAACGTATTGATTAATATGTTGTATGATTGTATCGCATAGAGCAGGGTGAACATTATTATATAGTTCTAAATGTGTTTTATATACAGCTGAGTTTAATGAGATTTTCTTCCTATATAAGAATTTAATTTCTTCTTTTATCCTGTATTTACTTGCAAATTGCTCAGTTTTTCTGGCCATTCTAGAGGTTCCGTTAATTTTGATTTTAGCGTAATTTGGGATAAGATTTTTGTATAGACAAATTTTATTAAATTTAATATTTAAATTAGTTTTAAATAGTTTTAGTTTTTGATTTTGAAGTGTATACGCAATTTTTACCTGGTAAGGTTCCAATTTCAATCTATTCATGTTTTACGTACCGAGTCAGTTTATGGTTAATATAATTAAATTACCTTATTCGGTCCACCTTAGTGACACTAGCTGCTGTCGTTAAATGACGCGTTTCGGGATAAAAACCCATCTTCATATACACAATAATCAAAACATAAATGTATACCACAATTTGTGGTTTGTCATAATTTAAAATATTTAGAATCTTTTAAATAAAATATATATAAATAAAAACGTAACAACTGAATCGCTCGGAGTGCTCGCATGCATGCACGCTGTACTACGACTTCCTCACGACTGGCTATACTTATCATTCAACCGTATAGCAGTGTCAAACAGGTTATTAGAACCGAAGTTCATTTGGTCATTTAATATGTTATTTTTGGTCATTGCGTTTTTCGTAGCTTTGTATATTTCGAACTCCTCTAGACTATCCATTAATTTACCCTTCTTGCAAGTATGCAACGCCACGAAATTGTTTTCGAAACTAGTATAACTATGATCATTTTCTATTAAATGTTGTGCAAAACTGGAATTATTATTATTTGTTTTTGGAATGTGCTCTAAAAATCTTGTATAAAAATCTCTGCCGGATTGGCCAATGTAGAATGCTGCACAATTATCGCATTTAATTTTATAGACACCTGATTTATTTTTTAAGGAATATTTATTTTAGTTTTGAAAAAGTTTTTTAACTTATTACAGGTTTTGAATGAAGTAGTATATCCTTTACTTTTAAAACAGATTTTAATATATTTGGCAACAAGCCAGTATAATTAGCTGAAATGAATTTTTTATGTTTTTTATTATGTTGGTTAATAATATTGGTATTTTTATTTTCTAAACGTTTTTTATGTTTCATTATCATTTTATCAACTATTACTGGCCTGTAACCATTATTTAGAGCTATTTGTTTCATAATATTTACTTCTTGATCATAGTCTTCGTTATTAAGGGGAACACAAAGTAATCTGTCAATAAAGCTGTTAAATGCAGCCATTTTTTGGGCTGGAGGATGAAATGACTTAGCATGTATAACCGTATCTGTGCAAGTGGGCTTTCTGTATATTTTGTATGTCAGTTCATTACCGTTATTTGTTATGGTTAGATCCAGGAAATTAATATTTTTGTTATTTTCAATTTCCATAGTGAATTTTATTGTCTTATGTATTTTATTTAAATAGTTATTAAATGACTCGAGCTGTCTATTGTTACCATTGAAAATAACAAAGGTGTCATCCACATATCTTGAATAATATACTATTTTTTTGTCAAAATAATTGTTTTTTAAAATTTTAGTATTTTCTAGATGATTCAAATAAATATCAGCGAGGATACCTGAGAGTGGAGAACCCATTGCTAGGACCTCATTTTGTTTGTAGTATGAACCATAAAAAAAAAATAGTTTTGATTAAGTACTATTTCTAATAGTAACATTAGCTGATTAATTTTTCTTATTTCTAAGGTATTATAATTTAGTAAATTTTGTTTGAGTAATTTTAAAGTTTCATCAATTGGGACATTGGTATACAGATCCACTATGTCAAAGGACACTAGCTTGTAACTAGGCTTAATATTAATATGACGTAATTTTTCAATAAAATCTTTATAACCTTTTATACTCTGGTTATTATCTAAGCTTATATGTTGTTTGATTATTTTTACCAAGATTTTTGCTACTTTATAGCTTGGAGCGGTTGTATAATTTACTAAAGGTCTAATTGGTGTGTCTTTTTTGTCTACTTTGGGTAGACCTTTTAAGCATGGTGCACTAGCTTTTATTGGTTTCAGTGAGTAGCATATATGTTTCTCAAATAGATCTGTACAATTATTTATTGTTTTATTCAAATCTAATGTGTATTTTTTGGTGGGATCATTATTTAACTTTGTTATGTTGTTATTATTAATGAATTTGTATACCTTTTGTTTATATTCGTCTAAGTCTAACAATGCTATAGTATTGCCTTTATCAACCTTCGTTAAGTAAATGTTATTTTGTAAGAGTTTTCTATTTAGCTGTTAGTTGTTCATGTTTTGTTTTTGTATAATTTAATTTCTTTTGTTTATGATAATTATTATTAATTGCTTAATGGAATCTATTATTTATTAATATTCGTAGTTCATTTCGTTCATTTAAATCTGGAACACACTTAATTACAGATTCGGCTTCAACTATTTCTTTAATTATGTTATTTTTATTTTTAAGATTCGGTGGAAAATTGTAATTCAGTCCCTTATTGATAAGATTTTCCTCTGTGTTCGTGAGAACCATGTTAGTCATGTTTATCAGTCTAGGGTAGAAAGCATGTTTTTCATTATTGAATTTATCGTTGTTTTGATTGCTTATCAAACGGCCAATTTTATTAGTTTGTTTATTCTTCTGGAATCTAATCTTATTCTTAACGTATTGATTAATATGTTGTATGATTTTATCGCATAGAGCAGGGTGAACATTATTATATAGTTCTAAATGTGTTTTATATACAGCTGAGTTTAATGAGATTTTCTTCCTATATAAGAATTTAATTTCTTCTTTTATCCTGTATTTACTTGCAAATTGCTCAGTTTTTCTGGCCATTCTAGAGGTTCCGTTAATTTTGATTTTAGCGTAATTTGGGATAAGATTTTTGTATAGACAAATTTTATTAAATTTAATATTTAAATTAGTTTTAAATAGTTTTAGTTTTTGATTTTGAAGTGTATACGCAATTTTTACCTGGTAAGGTTCCAATTTCAATCTATTCATGTTTTACGTACCGAGTCAGTTTATGGTTAATATAATTAAATTACCTTATTCGGTCCACCTTAGTGACACTAGCTGCTGTCGTTTAATGACGCGTTTCGGGATAAAATCCCATCTTCAGATACACAATATTCAAAACATAAATGTATACCACAAATTGTGGTTTGTCATAATTTAAAATATTTAGAATCTTTTAAATACAATATATATAAATAAAAAAGTAACAACTGAATCGTTCGGAGTGCTCGCATGCATGCACGCTGTACTACGACTTCCTCACGACTGGCTATACTTATCATTCAACCGTATAGCAGTGTCAAACAGGTTATTAGAACCGAAGTTCATTTGGTCATTTAATATGTTATTTTTGGTCATTGCGTTTTTTGTAGCTTTGTATATTTCGAACTCCTCTAGACTATCCATTAATTTACCCTTCTTGCAAGTATGCAACGCCACGAAATTGTTTTCGAAACTAGTATAACTATGATCATTTTCTATTAAATGTTGTGCAAAACTGGAATTATTATTATTTGTTTTTGGAATGTGCTCTAAAAATCTTGTATAAAAATCTCTGCCGGATTGGCCAATGTAGAATGCTGCACAATTATCGCATTTAATTTTATAGACACCTGATTTATTTTTTAAGGAATATTTATTTTAGTTTTGAAAAAGTTTTTTAAATTATTACAGGTTTTGAATGAAGTAGTATATCCTTTACTTTTAAAACAGATTTTAATATATTTGGCAACAAGCCAGTATAATTAGCTGAAATGAATTTTTTATGTTTTTTATTATGTTGGTTAATAATATTGGTATTTTTATTTTCTAAACGTTTTTTATGTTTCATTATCATTTTATCAACTATTACTGGCCTGTAACCATTATTTAGAGCTATTTGTTTCATAATATTTACTTCTTGATCATAGTCTTCGTTATTAAGGGGAACACAAAGTAATCTGTCAATAAAGCTGTTAAATGCAGCCATTTTTTGGGCTGGAGGATGAAATGACTTAGCATGTATAACCGTATCTGTGCAAGTGTGCTTTCTGTATATTTTGTATGTCAGTTCATTACCGTTATTTGTTATGGTTAGATCCAGGAAATTTATATTTTTGTTATTTTCAATTTCCATAGTGAATTTTATTGTCTTATGTATTTTATTTAAATAGTTATTAAATGACTCGAGCTGTCTATTGTTACCATTGAAAATAACAAAGGTGTCATCCACATATCTTGAATAATATACTATTTTTTTGTCAAAATAATTGTTTTTTAAAATTTTAGTATTTTCTAGATGATTCAAATAAATATCAGCGAGGATACCTGAGAGTGGAGAACCCATTGCTAGGACCTCATTTTGTTTGTAGTATGAACCATAAAAAAAAAATAGTTTTGATTAAGTACTATTTCTAATAGTAACATTAGCTGATTAATTTTTCTTATTTCTAAGGTATTATAATTTAGTAAATTTTGTTTGAGTAATTTTAAAGTTTCATCAATTGGGACATTGGTATACAGATCCACTATGTCAAAGGACACTAGCTTGTAACTAGGCTTAATATTAATATGACGTAATTTTTCAATAAAATCTTTATAACCTTTTATACTCTGGTTATTATCTAAGCTTATATGTTGTTTGATTATTTTTACCAAGGTTTTTGCTACTTTATAGCTTGGAGCGGTTGTATAATTTACTAAAGGTCTAATTGGTGTGTCTTTTTTGTCTACTTTGGGTAGACCTTTTAAGCATGGTGCACTAGCTTTTATTGGTTTCAGTGAGTAGCATATATGTTTCTCAAATAGATCTGTACATTTATTTATTGTTTTATTCAAATCTAATGTGTATTTTTTGGTGGGATCATTATTTAACTTTGTTATGTTGTTATTATTAATGAATTTGTATACCTTTTGTTTATATTCGTCTAAGTCTAACAATGCTATAGTATTGCCTTTATCAACCTTCGTTAAGTAAATGTTATTTTGTAAGAGTTTTCTATTTAGCTGTTAGTTGTTCATGTTTTGTTTTTGTATAATTTAATTTCTTTTGTTTATGATAATTATTATTAATTGCTTAATGGAATCTATTCTTTATTAATATTCGTAGTTCATTTCGTTCATTTAAATCTGGAACACACTTAATTACAGATTCGGCTTCAACTATTTCTTTAATTATGTTATTTTTATTTTTAAGATTCGGTGGAAAATTGTAATTCAGTCCCTTATTGATAAGATTTTCCTCTGTGTTCGTGAGAACCATGTTAGTCATGTTTATCAGTCTAGGGTAGAAAGCATGTTTTTCATTATTGAATTTATCGTTGTTTTGATTGCTTATCAAACGGCCAATTTTATTAGTTTGTTTATTCTTCTGGAATCTAATCTTATTCTTAACGTATTGATTAATATGTTGTATGATTTTATCGCATAGAGCAGGGTGAACATTATTATATAGTTCTAAATGTGTTTTATATACAGCTGAGTTTAATGAGATTTTCTTCCTATATAAGAATTTAATTTCTTCTTTTATCCTGTATTTACTTGCAAATTGCTCAGTTTTTCTGGCCATTCTAGAGGTTCCGTTAATTTTGATTTTAGCGTAATTTGGGATAAGATTTTTGTATAGACAAATTTTATTAAATTTAATATTTAAATTAGTTTTAAATAGTTTTAGTTTTTGATTTTGAAGTGTATACGCAATTTTTACCTGGTAATGTTCCAATTTCAATCTATTCATGTTTTACGTACCGAGCCAGTTTATGGTTAATATAATTACATTACCTTATTCGGTCCACCTTAGTGACACTAGCTGCTGTCGTTAAATGACGCATTTCGGGATGAAATCCCATCTTCAGAAACACAATAATCAAAACATAAATGTATACCACAATTTGTGGTTTGTCATAATTTAAAATATTTAGAATCTTTTACATAAAATATATATAAATAAAAACGTAACAACTGAATCGCTCGGAGTGCTCGCATGCATGCACGCTGTACTACGACTTCCTCACGACTGGCTATACTTATCATTCAACCGTATAGCAGTGTCAAACAGGTTATTAGAACCGAAGTTCATTTGGTCATTTAATATGTTATTTTTGGTCATTGCGTTTTTTGTAGCTTTGTATATTTCGAACTCCTCTAGACTATCCATTAATTTACCCTTCTTGCAAGTATGCAACGCCACGAAATTGTTTTCGAAACTAGTATAACTATGATCATTTTCTATTAAATGTTGTGCAAAACTGGAATTATTATTATTTGTTTTTGGAATGTGCTCTAAAAATCTTGTATAAAAATCTCTGCCGGATTGGCCAATGTAGAATGCTGCACAATTATCGCATTTAATTTTATAGACACCTGATTTATTTTTTAAGGAATATTTATTTTAGTTTTGAAAAAGCTTTTTAAATTATTACAGGTTTTGAATGAAGTAGTATATCCTTTACTTTTAAAACAGATTTTAAAATATTTGGCAACAAGCCAGTATAATTAGCTGAAATGAATTTTTTATGTTTTTTATTATGTTGGTTAATAATATTGGTATTTTTATTTTCTAAACGTTTTTTATGTTTCATTATCATTTTATCAACTATTACTGGCCTGTAACCATTATTTAGAGCTATTTGTTTCATAATATTTACTTCTTGATCATAGTCTTCGTTATTAAGGGGAACACAAAGTAATCTGTCAATAAAGCTGTTAAATGCAGCCATTTTTTGGGCTGGAGGATGAAATGACTCCATGTATAACCGTATCTGTGCAAGTGTGCTTTCTGTATATTTTGTATGTCAGTCCATTACCGTTATTTGTTATGGTTAGATCCAGGAAATTAATATTTTTGTTATTTTCAATTTCCATAGTGAATTTTATTGTCTTATGTATTTTATTTAAATAGTTATTAAATGACTCGAGCTGTCTATTGTTACCATTGAAAATAACAAAGGTGTCATCCACATATCTTGAATAATATACTATTTTTTGTCAAAATAATTGTTTTTTAAAATTTTAGTATTTTCTAGATGATTCAAATAAATATCAGCGAGGATACCTGAGAGTGGAGAACCCATTGCTAGGCCCTCATTTTGTTTGTAGTATGAACGATAAAAAAAAAATAGTTTTGATTAAGTACTATTTCTAATAGTAACATTAACTGATTAATTTTTCTTATTTCTAAGGTGTTATTATTTATTAAATTTTGTTTGAGTAATTTTAAAGTTTCATCAATTGGGAAATTGGTATACAGATCCACTATGTCAAAGGACACTAGCTTGTAACTAGGCTTAATATTAATATGACGTAATTTTTCAATAAAATCTGTATAACCTTTTATACTCTGGTTATTATCTAAGCTTATATGTTGTTTGATTATTTTTACCAAGGTTTTTGCTACTTTATAGCTTGGAGCGGTTGTATAATTTACTAAAGGTCTAATTGGTGTGTCTTTTTTGTCTACTTTGGGTAGACCATTTAAGCATGGTGCACTAGCTTTTATTGGTTTCAGTGAGTAGCGTATATGTTTCTCAAATAGATCTGTACAATTATTTATTGTTTTATTCAAATCTAATGTGTATTTTTTGGTGGGATCATTATTTAACTTTGTTATGTTGTTATTATTAATGAATTTGTATACCTTTTGTTTATATTCGTCTAAGTCTAACAATGCTATAGTATTGCCTTTATCAACCTTCGTTAAGTAAATGTTATTTTGTAAGAGTTTTCTATTTAGCTGTTAGTTGTTCATGTTTTGTTTTTGTATAATTTAATTTCTTTTGTTTATGATAATTATTATTAATTGCTTAATGGAATCTATTATTTATTAATATTCGTAGTTCATTTCGTTCATTTAAATCTGGAACACACTTAATTACAGATTCGGCTTCAACTATTTCTTTAATTATGTTATTTTTATTTTTAAGATTCGGTGGAAAATTGTAATTCAGTCCCTTATTGATAAGATTTTCCTCTGTGTTCGTGAGAACCATGTTAGTCATGTTTATCAGTCTAGGGTAGAAAGCATGTTTTTCATTATTGAATTTATCGTTGTTTTGATTGCTTATCAAACGGCCAATTTTATTAGTTTGTTTATTCTTCTGGAATCTAATCTTATTGTTAACGTATTGATTAATATGTTGTATGATTGTATCGCATAGAGCAGGGTGAACATTATTATATAGTTCTAAATGTGTTTTATATACAGCTGAGTTTAATGAGATTTTCTTCATATATAAGAATTTAATTTCTTCTTTTATCCTGTATATACTTGCAAATTGCTCAGTTTTTCTGGCCATTCTAGAGGTTCCGTTAATTTTGATTTTAGCGTAATTTGGGATAAGATTTTTGTATAGACAAATTTTATTAAATTTAATATTTAAATTAGTTTTAAATAGTTTTAGTTTTTGATTTTGAAGTGTATACGCAATTTTTACCTGGTAATGTTCCAATTTCAATCTATTCATGTTTTACGTACCGAGCCAGTTTATGGTTAATATAATTACATTACCTTATTCGGTCCACCTTAGTGACACTAGCTGCTGTCGTTAAATGACGCGTTTCGGGATGAAATCCCATCTTCAGAAACACAATAATCAAAACATAAATGTATACCACAATTTGTGGTTTGTCATAATTTAAAATATTTAGAATCTTTTACATAAAATATATATAAATAAAAACGTAACAACTGAATCGCTCGGAGTGCTCGCATGCATGCACGCTGTACTACGACTTCCTCACGACTGGCTATACTTATCATTCAACCGTATAGCAGTGTCAAACAGGTTATTAGAACCGAAGTTCATTTGGTCATTTAATATGTTATTTTTGGTCATTGCGTTTTTTGTAGCTTTGTATATTTCGAACTCCTCTAGACTATCCATTAATTTACCCTTCTTGCAAGTATGCAACGCCACGAAATTGTTTTCGAAACTAGTATAACTATGATCATTTTCTATTAAATGTTGTGCAAAACTGGAATTATTATTATTTGTTTTTGGAATGTGCTCTAAAAATCTTGTATAAAAATCTCTGCCGGATTGGCCAATGTAGAATGCTGCACAATTATCGCATTTAATTTTATAGACACCTGATTTATTTTTTAAGGAATATTTATTTTAGTTTTGAAAAAGCTTTTTAAATTATTACAGGTTTTGAATGAAGTAGTATATCCTTTACTTTTAAAACAGATTTTAAAATATTTGGCAACAAGCCAGTATAATTAGCTGAAATGAATTTTTTATGTTTTTTATTATGTTGGTTAATAATATTGGTATTTTTATTTTCTAAACGTTTTTTATGTTTCATTATCATTTTATCAACTATTACTGGCCTGTAACCATTATTTAGAGCTATTTGTTTCATAATATTTACTTCTTGATCATAGTCTTCGTTATTAAGGGGAACACAAAGTAATCTGTCAATAAAGCTGTTAAATGCAGCCATTTTTTGGGCTGGAGGATGAAATGACTCCATGTATAACCGTATCTGTGCAAGTGTGCTTTCTGTATATTTTGTATGTCAGTCCATTACCGTTATTTGTTATGGTTAGATCCAGGAAATTAATATTTTTGTTATTTTCAATTTCCATAGTGAATTTTATTGTCTTATGTATTTTATTTAAATAGTTATTAAATGACTCGAGCTGTCTATTGTTACCATTGAAAATAACAAAGGTGTCATCCACATATCTTGAATAATATACTATTTTTTGTCAAAATAATTGTTTTTTAAAATTTTAGTATTTTCTAGATGATTCAAATAAATATCAGCGAGGATACCTGAGAGTGGAGAACCCATTGCTAGGCCCTCATTTTGTTTGTAGTATGAACGATAAAAAAAAAATAGTTTTGATTAAGTACTATTTCTAATAGTAACATTAACTGATTAATTTTTCTTATTTCTAAGGTGTTATTATTTATTAAATTTTGTTTGAGTAATTTTAAAGTTTCATCAATTGGGAAATTGGTATACAGATCCACTATGTCAAAGGACACTAGCTTGTAACTAGGCTTAATATTAATATGACGTAATTTTTCAATAAAATCTGTATAACCTTTTATACTCTGGTTATTATCTAAGCTTATATGTTGTTTGATTATTTTTACCAAGGTTTTTGCTACTTTATAGCTTGGAGCGGTTGTATAATTTACTAAAGGTCTAATTGGTGTGTCTTTTTTGTCTACTTTGGGTAGACCATTTAAGCATGGTGCACTAGCTTTTATTGGTTTCAGTGAGTAGCGTATATGTTTCTCAAATAGATCTGTACATTTATTTATTGTTTTATTCAAATCCAATGTGTATTTTTTGGTGGGATCATTATTTAACTTTGTTATGTTGTTATTATTAATGAATTTGTATACCTTTTGTTTATATTCGTCTAAGTCTAACAATGCTATAGTATTGCCTTTATCAACCTTCGTTAAGTAAATGTTATTTTGTAAGAGTTTTTTATTTAGCTGTTAGTTGTTCATGTTTTGTTTTTGTATAATTTAATTTCTTTTGTTTATGATAATTATTATTAATTGCTTAATGGAATCTATTGTTTATTAATATTCGTAGTTCATGTCGTTCATTTAAGTCTGGAACACACTTAATTACAGATTCGGCTTCAACTATTTCTTTAATTATGTTATTTTTATTTTTAAGATTCGGTGGAAAATTGTAATTCAGTCCCTTATTGATAAGATTTTCCTCTGTGTTCGTGAGAACCATGTTAGTCATGTTTATCAGTCTAGGGTAGAAAGCATGTTTTTCATTATTGAATTTATCGTTGTTTTGATTGCTTATCAAACGGCCAATTTTATTAGTTTGTTTATTCTTCTGGAATCTAATCTTATTCTTAACGTATTGATTAATATGTTGTATGATTGTATCGCATAGAGCAGGGTGAACATTATTATATAGTTCTAAATGTGTTTTATATACAGCTGAGTTTAATGAGATTTTCTTCCTATATAAGAATTTAATTTCTTCTTTTATCCTGTATTTACTTGCAAATTGCTCAGTTTTTCTGGCCATTCTAGAGGTTCCGTTAATTTTGATTTTAGCGTAATTTGGGATAAGATTTTTGTATAGACAAATTTTATTAAATTTAATATTTAAATTAGTTTTAAATAGTTTTAGTTTTTGATTTTGAAGTGTATACGCAATTTTTACCTGGTAAGGTTCCAATTTCAATCTATTCATGTTTTACGTACCGAGTCAGTTTATGGTTAATATAATTAAATTACCTTATTCGGTCCACCTTAGTGACACTAGCTGCTGTCGTTAAATGACGCGTTTCGGGATAAAATCCCATCTTCAGATACACAATAATCAAAACATAAATGTATACCACAATTTGTGGTTTGTCATAATTTAAAATATTTAGAATCTTTTAAATAAAATATATATAAATAAAAACGTAACAACTGAATCGCTCGGAGTGCTCGCATGCATGCACGCTGTACTACGACTTCCTCACGACTGGCTATACTTATCATTCAACCGTATAGCAGTGTCAAACAGGTTATTAGAACCGAAGTTCATTTGGTCATTTAATATGTTATTTTTGGTCATTGCGTTTTTTGTAGCTTTGTATATTTCGAACTCCTCTAGACTATCCATTAATTTACCCTTCTTGCAAGTATGCAACGCCACGAAATTGTTTTCGAAACTAGTATAACTATGATCATTTTCTATTAAATGTTGTGCAAAACTGGAATTATTATTATTTGTTTTTGGAATGTGCTCTAAAAATCTTGTATAAAAATCTCTGCCGGATTGGCCAATGTAGAATGCTGCACAATTATCGCATTTAATTTTATAGACACCTGATTTATTTTTTAAGGAATATTTATTTTAGTTTTGAAAAAGCTTTTTAAATTATTACAGGTTTTGAATGAAGTAGTATATCCTTTACTTTTAAAACAGATTTTAAAATATTTGGCAACAAGCCAGTATAATTAGCTGAAATGAATTTTTTATGTTTTTTATTATGTTGGTTAATAATATTGGTATTTTTATTTTCTAAACGTTTTTTATGTTTCATTATCATTTTATCAACTATTACTGGCCTGTAACCATTATTTAGAGCTATTTGTTTCATAATATTTACTTCTTGATCATAGTCTTCGTTATTAAGGGGAACACAAAGTAATCTGTCAATAAAGCTGTTAAATGCAGCCATTTTTTGGGCTGGAGGATGAAATGACTTAGCATGTATAACCGTATCTGTGCAAGTGTGCTTTCTGTATATTTTGTATGTCAGTCCATTACCGTTATTTGTTATGGTTAGATCCAGGAAATTAATATTTTTGTTATTTTCAATTTCCATAGTGAATTTTATTGTCTTATGTATTTTATTTAAATAGTTATTAAATGACTCGAGCTGTCTATTGTTACCATTGAAAATAACAAAGGTGTCATCCACATATCTTGAATAATATACTATTTTTTTGTCAAAATAATTGTTTTTTAAAATTTTAGTATTTTCTAGATGATTCAAATAAATATCAGCGAGGATACCTGAGAGTGGAGAACCCATTGCTAGGCCCTCATTTTGTTTGTAGTATGAACGATAAAAAAAAAATAGTTTTGATTAAGTACTATTTCTAATAGTAACATTAACTGATTAATTTTTCTTATTTCTAAGGTATTATTATTTATTAAATTTTGTTTGAGTAATTTTAAAGTTTCATCAATTGGGAAATTGGTATACAGATCCACTATGTCAAAGGACACTAGCTTGTAACTAGGCTTAATATTAATATGACGTAATTTTTCAATAAAATCTTTATAACCTTTTATACTCTGGTTATTATCTAAGCTTATATGTTGTTTGATTATTTTTACCAAGGTTTTTGCTACTTTATAGCTTGGAGCGGTTGTATAATTTACTAAAGGTCTAATTGGTGTGTCTTTTTTGTCTACTTTGGGTAGACCATTTAAGCATGGTGCACTAGCTTTTATTGGTTTCAGTGAGTAGCATATATGTTTCTCAAATAGATCTGTACATTTATTTATTGTTTTATTCAAATCTAATGTGTATTTTTTGGTGGGATCATTATTTAACTTTGTTATGTTGTTATTATTAATGAATTTGTATACCTTTTGTTTATATTCGTCTAAGTCTAACAATGCTATAGTATTGCCTTTATCAACCTTCGTTAAGTAAATGTTATTTTGCAAGAGTTTTTTATTTAGCTGTTAGTTGTTCATGTTTTGTTTTTGTATAATTTAATTTCTTTTGTTTATGATAATTATTATTAATTGCTTAATGGAATCTATTGTTTATTAATATTCGTAGTTCATGTCGTTCATTTAAGTCTGGAACACACTTAATTACAGATTCGGCTTCAACTATTTCTTTAATTATGTTATTTTTATTTTTAAGATTCGGTGGAAAATTGTAATTCAGTCCCTTATTGATAAGATTTTCCTCTGTGTTCGTGAGAACCATGTTAGTCATGTTTATCAGTCTAGGGTAGAAAGCATGTTTTTCATTATTGAATTTATCGTTGTTTTGATTGCTTATCAAACGGCCAATTTTATTAGTTTGTTTATTCTTCTGGAATCTAATCTTATTCTTAACGTATTGATTAATATGTTGTATGATTGTATCGCATAGAGCAGGGTGAACATTATTATATAGTTCTAAATGTGTTTTATATACAGCTGAGTTTAATGAGATTTTCTTCCTATATAAGAATTTAATTTCTTCTTTTATCCTGTATTTACTTGCAAATTGCTCAGTTTTTCTGGCCATTCTAGAGGTTCCGTTAATTTTGATTTTAGCGTAATTTGGGATAAGATTTTTGTATAGACAAATTTTATTAAATTTAATATTTGAATTAGTTTTAAATAGTTTTAGTTTTTGATTTTGAAGTGTATACGCAATTTTTACCTGGTAAGGTTCCAATTTCAATCTATTCATGTTTTACGTACCGAGTCAGTTTATGGTTAATATAATTAAATTACCTTATTCGGTCCACCTTAGTGACACTAGCTGCTGTCGTTAAATGACGCGTTTCGGGATAAAATCCCATCTTCAGATACACAATAATCAAAACATAAATGTATACCACAATTTGTGGTTTGTCATAATTTAAAATATTTAGAATCTTTTAAATAAAATATATATAAATAAAAACGTAACAACTGAATCGCTCGGAGTGCTCGCATGCATGCACGCTGTACTACGACTTCCTCACGACTGGCTATACTTATCATTCAACCGTATAGCAGTGTCAAACAGGTTATTAGAACCGAAGTTCATTTGGTCATTTAATATGTTATTTTTGGTCATTGCGTTTTTTGTAGCTTTGTATATTTCGAACTCCTCTAGACTATCCATTAATTTACCCTTCTTGCAAGTATGCAACGCCACGAAATTGTTTTCGAAACTAGTATAACTATGATCATTTTCTATTAAATGTTGTGCAAAACTGGAATTATTATTATTTGTTTTTGGAATGTGCTCTAAAAATCTTGTATAAAAATCTCTGCCGGATTGGCCAATGTAGAATGCTGCACAATTATCGCATTTAATTTTATAGACACCTGATTTATTTTTTAAGGAATACTTATTTTAGTTTTGAAAAAGCTTTTTAAATTATTACAGGTTTTGAATGAAGTAGTATATCCTTTACTTTTAAAACAGATTTTAAAATATTTGGCAACAAGCCAGTATAATTAGCTGAAATGAATTTTTTATGTTTTTTATTATGTTGGTTAATAATATTGGTATTTTTATTTTCTAAACGTTTTTTATGTTTCATTATCATTTTATCAACTATTACTGGCCTGTAACCATTATTTAGAGCTATTTGTTTCATAATATTTACTTCTTGATCATAGTCTTCGTTATTAAGGGGAACACAAAGTAATCTGTCAATAAAGCTGTTAAATGCAGCCATTTTTTGGGCTGGAGGATGAAATGACTTAGCATGTATAACCGTATCTGTGCAAGTGTGCTTTCTGTATATTTTGTATGTCAGTCCATTACCGTTATTTGTTATGGTTAGATCCAGGAAATTAATATTTTTGTTATTTTCAATTTCCATAGTGAATTTTATTGTCTTATGTATTTTATTTAAATAGTTATTAAATGACTCGAGCTGTCTATTGTTACCATTGAAAATAACAAAGGTGTCATCCACATATCTTGAATAATATACTATTTTTTTGTCAAAATAATTGTTTTTTAAAATTTTAGTATTTTCTAGATGATTCAAATAAATATCAGCGAGGATACCTGAGAGTGGAGAACCCATTGCTAGGCCCTCATTTTGTGTGTAGTATGAACCATAAAAAAAAAATAGTTTTGATTAAGTACTATTTCTAATAGTAACATTAACTGATTAATTTTTCTTTTTTCTAAGGTATTATTATTTATTAAATTTTGTTTGAGTAATTTTAAAGTTTCAACAATTGGGAAATTGGTATACAGATCCACTATGTCAAAGGACACTAGCTTGTAACTAGGCTTAATATTAATATGACGTAATTTTTCAATAAAATCTTTATAACCTTTTATACTCTGGTTATTATCTAAGCTTATATGTTGTTTGATTATTTTTACCAAGGTTTTTGCTACTTTATAGCTTGGAGCGGTTGTATAATTTACTAAAGGTCTAATTGGTGTGTCTTTTTTGTCTACTTTGGGTAGACCATTTAAGCATGGTGCACTAGCTTTTATTGGTTTCAGTGAGTAGCATATATGTTTCTCAAATAGATCTGTACATTTATTTATTGTTTTATTCAAATCTAATGTGTATTTTTTGGTGGGATCATTATTTAACTTTGTTATGTTGTTATTATTAATGAATTTGTATACCTTTTGTTTATATTCGTCTAAGTCTAACAATGCTATAGTATTGCCTTTATCAACCTTCGTTAAGTAAATGTTATTTTGTAAGAGTTTTTTATTTAGCTGTTAGTTGTTCATGTTTTGTTTTTGTATAATTTAATTTCTTTTGTTTATGATAATTATTATTAATTGCTTAATGGAATCTATTGTTTATTAATATTCGTAGTTCATGTCGTTCATTTAAGTCTGGAACACACTTAATTACAGATTCGGCTTCAACTATTTCTTTAATTATGTTATTTTTATTTTTAAGATTCGGTGGAAAATTGTAATTCAGTCCCTTATTGATAAGATTTTCCTCTGTGTTCGTGAGAACCATGTTAGTCATGTTTATCAGTCTAGGGTAGAAAGCATGTTTTTCATTATTGAATTTATCGTTGTTTTGATTGCTTATCAAACGGCCAATTTTATTAGTTTGTTTATTCTTCTGGAATCTAATCTTATTCTTAACGTATTGATTAATATGTTGTATGATTGTATCGCATAGAGCAGGGTGAACATTATTATATAGTTCTAAATGTGTTTTATATACAGCTGAGTTTAATGAGATTTTCTTCCTATATAAGAATTTAATTTCTTCTTTTATCCTGTATTTACTTGCAAATTGCTCAGTTTTTCTGGCCATTCTAGAGGTTCCGTTAATTTTGATTTTAGCGTAATTTGGGATAAGATTTTTGTATAGACAAATTTTATTAAATTTAATATTTGAATTAGTTTTAAATAGTTTTAGTTTTTGATTTTGAAGTGTATACGCAATTTTTACCTGGTAAGGTTCCAATTTCAATCTATTCATGTTTTACGTACCGAGTCAGTTTATGGTTAATATAATTAAATTACCTTATTCGGTCCACCTTAGTGACACTAGCTGCTGTCGTTAAATGACGCGTTTCGGGATAAAATCCCATCTTCAGATACACAATAATCAAAACATAAATGTATACCACAATTTGTGGTTTGTCATAATTTAAAATATTTAGAATCTTTTAAATAAAATATATATAAATAAAAACGTAACAACTGAATCGCTCGGAGTGCTCGCATGCATGCACGCTGTACTACGACTTCCTCACGACTGGCTATACTTATCATTCAACCGTATAGCAGTGTCAAACAGGTTATTAGAACCGAAGTTCATTTGGTCATTTAATATGTTATTTTTGGTCATTGCGTTTTTTGTAGCTTTGTATATTTCGAACTCCTCTAGACTATCCATTAATTTACCCTTCTTGCAAGTATGCAACGCCACGAAATTGTTTTCGAAACTAGTATAACTATGATCATTTTCTATTAAATGTTGTGCAAAACTGGAATTATTATTATTTGTTTTTGGAATGTGCTCTAAAAATCTTGTATAAAAATCTCTGCCGGATTGGCCAATGTAGAATGCTGCACAATTATCGCATTTAATTTTATAGACACCTGATTTATTTTTTAAGGAATACTTATTTTAGTTTTGAAAAAGCTTTTTAAATTATTACAGGTTTTGAATGAAGTAGTATATCCTTTACTTTTAAAACAGATTTTAAAATATTTGGCAACAAGCCAGTATAATTAGCTGAAATGAATTTTTTATGTTTTTTATTATGTTGGTTAATAATATTGGTATTTTTATTTTCTAAACGTTTTTTATGTTTCATTATCATTTTATCAACTATTACTGGCCTGTAACCATTATTTAGAGCTATTTGTTTCATAATATTTACTTCTTGATCATAGTCTTCGTTATTAAGGGGAACACAAAGTAATCTGTCAATAAAGCTGTTAAATGCAGCCATTTTTTGGGCTGGAGGATGAAATGACTTAGCATGTATAACCGTATCTGTGCAAGTGTGCTTTCTGTATATTTTGTATGTCAGTCCATTACCGTTATTTGTTATGGTTAGATCCAGGAAATTAATATTTTTGTTATTTTCAATTTCCATAGTGAATTTTATTGTCTTATGTATTTTATTTAAATAGTTATTAAATGACTCGAGCTGTCTATTGTTACCATTGAAAATAACAAAGGTGTCATCCACATATCTTGAATAATATACTATTTTTTTGTCAAAATAATTGTTTTTTAAAATTTTAGTATTTTCTAGATGATTCAAATAAATATCAGCGAGGATACCTGAGAGTGGAGAACCCATTGCTAGGCCCTCATTTTGTGTGTAGTATGAACCATAAAAAAAAAATAGTTTTGATTAAGTACTATTTCTAATAGTAACATTAACTGATTAATTTTTCTTTTTTCTAAGGTATTATTATTTATTAAATTTTGTTTGAGTAATTTTAAAGTTTCAACAATTGGGAAATTGGTATACAGATCCACTATGTCAAAGGACACTAGCTTGTAACTAGGCTTAATATTAATATGACGTAATTTTTCAATAAAATCTTTATAACCTTTTATACTCTGGTTATTATCTAAGCTTATATGTTGTTTGATTATTTTTACCAAGGTTTTTGCTACTTTATAGCTTGGAGCGGTTGTATAATTTACTAAAGGTCTAATTGGTGTGTCTTTTTTGTCTACTTTGGGTAGACCATTTAAGCATGGTGCACTAGCTTTTATTGGTTTCAGTGAGTAGCATATATGTTTCTCAAATAGATCTGTACATTTATTTATTGTTTTATTCAAATCTAATGTGTATTTTTTGGTGGGATCATTATTTAACTTTGTTATGTTGTTATTATTAATGAATTTGTATACCTTTTGTTTATATTCGTCTAAGTCTAACAATGCTATAGTATTGCCTTTATCAACCTTCGTTAAGTAAATGTTATTTTGTAAGAGTTTTTTATTTAGCTGTTAGTTGTTCATGTTTTGTTTTTGTATAATTTAATTTCTTTTGTTTATGATAATTATTATTAATTGCTTAATGGAATCTATTGTTTATTAATATTCGTAGTTCATGTCGTTCATTTAAGTCTGGAACACACTTAATTACAGATTCGGCTTCAACTATTTCTTTAATTATGTTATTTTTATTTTTAAGATTCGGTGGAAAATTGTAATTCAGTCCCTTATTGATAAGATTTTCCTCTGTGTTCGTGAGAACCATGTTAGTCATGTTTATCAGTCTAGGGTAGAAAGCATGTTTTTCATTATTGAATTTATCGTTGTTTTGATTGCTTATCAAACGGCCAATTTTATTAGTTTGTTTATTCTTCTGGAATCTAATCTTATTCTTAACGTATTGATTAATATGTTGTATGATTGTATCGCATAGAGCAGGGTGAACATTATTATATAGTTCTAAATGTGTTTTATATACAGCTGAGTTTAATGAGATTTTCTTCCTATATAAGAATTTAATTTCTTCTTTTATCCTGTATTTACTTGCAAATTGCTCAGTTTTTCTGGCCATTCTAGAGGTTCCGTTAATTTTGATTTTAGCGTAATTTGGGATAAGATTTTTGTATAGACAAATTTTATTAAATTTAATATTTGAATTAGTTTTAAATAGTTTTAGTTTTTGATTTTGAAGTGTATACGCAATTTTTACCTGGTAAGGTTCCAATTTCAATCTATTCATGTTTTACGTACCGAGTCAGTTTATGGTTAATATAATTAAATTACCTTATTCGGTCCACCTTAGTGACACTAGCTGCTGTCGTTAAATGACGCGTTTCGGGATAAAATCCCATCTTCAGATACACAATAATCAAAACATAAATGTATACCACAATTTGTGGTTTGTCATAATTTAAAATATTTAGAATCTTTTAAATAAAATATATATAAATAAAAACGTAACAACTGAATCGCTCGGAGTGCTCGCATGCATGCACGCTGTACTACGACTTCCTCACGACTGGCTATACTTATCATTCAACCGTATAGCAGTGTCAAACAGGTTATTAGAACCGAAGTTCATTTGGTCATTTAATATGTTATTTTTGGTCATTGCGTTTTTTGTAGCTTTGTATATTTCGAACTCCTCTAGACTATCCATTAATTTACCCTTCTTGCAAGTATGCAACGCCACGAAATTGTTTTCGAAACTAGTATAACTATGATCATTTTCTATTAAATGTTGTGCAAAACTGGAATTATTATTATTTGTTTTTGGAATGTGCTCTAAAAATCTTGTATAAAAATCTCTGCCGGATTGGCCAATGTAGAATGCTGCACAATTATCGCATTTAATTTTATAGACACCTGATTTATTTTTTAAGGAATATTTATTTTAGTTTTGAAAAAGCTTTTTAAATTATTACAGGTTTTGAATGAAGTAGTATATCCTTTACTTTTAAAACAGATTTTAAAATATTTGGCAACAAGCCAGTATAATTAGCTGAAATGAATTTTTTATGTTTTTTATTATGTTGGTTAATAATATTGGTATTTTTATTTTCTAAACGTTTTTTATGTTTCATTATCATTTTATCAACTATTACTGGCCTGTAACCATTATTTAGAGCTATTTGTTTCATAATATTTACTTCTTGATCATAGTCTTCGTTATTAAGGGGAACACAAAGTAATCTGTCAATAAAGCTGTTAAATGCAGCCATTTTTTGGGCTGGAGGATGAAATGACTTAGCATGTATAACCGTATCTGTGCAAGTGTGCTTTCTGTATATTTTGTATGTCAGTCCATTACCGTTATTTGTTATGGTTAGATCCAGGAAATTAATATTTTTGTTATTTTCAATTTCCATAGTGAATTTTATTGTCTTATGTATTTTTTTTAAATAGTTATTAAATGACTCGAGCTGTCTATTGTTACCATTGAAAATAACAAAGGTGTCATCCACATATCTTGAATAATATACTATTTTTTTGTCAAAATAATTGTTTTTTAAAATTTTAGTATTTTCTAGATGATTCAAATAAATATCAGCGAGGATACCTGAGAGTGGAGAACCCATTGCTAGGCCCTCATTTTGTTTGTAGTATGAACCATAAAAAAAAAATAGTTTTGATTAAGTACTATTTCTAATAGTAACATTAACTGATTAATTTTTCTTATTTCTAAGGTATTATTATTTATTAAATTTTGTTTGAGTAATTTTAAAGTTTCATCAATTGGGAAATTGGTATACAGATCCACTATGTCAAAGGACACTAGCTTGTAACTAGGCTTAATATTAATATGACGTAATTTTTCAATAAAATCTTTATAACCTTTTATACTCTGGTTATTATGTAAGCTTATATGTTGTTTGATTATTTTTACCAAGGTTTTTGCTACTTTATAGCTTGGAGCGGTTGTATAATTTACTAAAGGTCTAATTGGTGTGTCTTTTTTGTCTACTTTGGGTAGACCATTTAAGCATGGTGCACTAGCTTTTATTGGTTTCAGTGAGTAGCATATATGTTTCTCAAATAGATCTGTACATTTATTTATTGTTTTATTCAAATCTAATGTGTATTTTTTGGTGGGATCATTATTTAACTTTGTTATGTTGTTATTATTAATGAATTTGTATACCTTTTGTTTATATTCGTCTAAGTCTAACAATCCTATAGTATTGCCTTTATCAACCTTCGTTAAGTAAATGTTATTATGTAAGAGTTTTTTATTTAGCTGTATAGCTGTTAGTTGTTCATGTTTTGTTTTTGTATAATTTAATTTCTTTTGTTTATGATAATTATTATTAATTGCTTAATGGAATCTATTGTTTATTAATATTCGTAGTTCATGTCGTTCATTTAAGTCTGGAACACACTTAATTACAGATTCGGCTTCAACTATTTCTTTAATTATGTTATTTTTATTTTTAAGAGTCGGTGGAAAATTGTAATTCAGTCCCTTATTGATAAGATTTTCCTCTGTGTTCGTGAGAACCATGTTAGTCATGTTTATCAGTCTAGGGTAGACAGCATGTTTTTCATTATTGAATTTATCGTTGTTTTGATTGCTTATCAAACGGCCAATTTTATTAGTTTGTTTATTCTTCTGGAATCTAATCTTATTGTTAACGTATTGGTTAATATGTTGTATGATTGTATCGCATAGAGCAGGGTGAACATTATTATATAGTTGTAAATGTGTTTTATATACAGCTGAGTTTAATGAGATTTTCTTCCTATATAAGAATTTAATTTCTTCTTTTATCCTGTATTTACTTGCAAATTGCTCAGTTTTTCTGGCCATTCTAGAGGTTCCGTTAATTTTGATTTTAGCGTAATTTGGGATAAGATTTTTGTATAGACAAATTTTATTAAATTTAATATTTAAATTAGTTATAAATAGTTTTAGTTTTTGATTTTGAAGTGTATATGCAATTTTTACCTGGTAAGGTTCCAATTTCAATCTATTCATGTTTTACGTACCGAGTCAGTTTATGGTTAATATAATTAAATTACCTTATTCGGTCCACCTTAGTGACACTAGCTGCTGTCGTTTAATGACGCGTTTCGGGATAAAATCCCATCTTCAGATACACAATAATCAAAACATAAATGTATACCACAATTTGTGGTTTGTCATAATTTAAAATATTTAGAATCTTTTAAATAAAATATATATAAATAAAAACGTAACAACTGAATCGCTCGGAGTGCTCGCATGCATGCACGCTGTACTACGACTTCCTCACGACTGGCTATACTTATCATTCAACCGTATAGCAGTGTCAAACAGGTTATTAGAACCGAAGTTCATTTGGTCATTTAATATGTTATTTTTGGTCATTGCGTTTTTTGTAGCTTTGTATATTTCGAACTCCTCTAGACTATCCATTAATTTACCCTTCTTGCAAGTATGCAACGCCACGAAATTGTTTTCGAAACTAGTATAACTATGATCATTTTCTATTAAATGTTGTGCAAAACTGGAATTATTATTATTTGTTTTTGGAATGTGCTCTAAAAATCTTGTATAAAAATCTCTGCCGGATTGGCCAATGTAGAATGCTGCACAATTATCGCATTTAATTTTATAGACACCTGATTTATTTTTTAAGGAATATTTATTTTAGTTTTGAAAAAGCTTTTTAAATTATTACAGGTTTTGAATGAAGTAGTATATCCTTTACTTTTAAAACAGATTTTAAAATATTTGGCAACAAGCCAGTATAATTAGCTGAAATGAATTTTTTATGTTTTTTATTATGTTGGTTAATAATATTGGTATTTTTATTTTCTAAACGTTTTTTATGTTTCATTATCATTTTATCAACTATTACTGGCCTGTAACCATTATTTAGAGCTATTTGTTTCATAATATTTACTTCTTGATCATAGTCTTCGTTATTAAGGGGAACACAAAGTAATCTGTCAATAAAGCTGTTAAATGCAGCCATTTTTTGGGCTGGAGGATGAAATGACTTAGCATGTATAACCGTATCTGTGCAAGTGTGCTTTCTGTATATTTTGTATGTCAGTCCATTACCGTTATTTGTTATGGTTAGATCCAGGAAATTAATATTTTTGTTATTTTCAATTTCCATAGTGAATTTTATTGTCTTATGTATTTTATTTAAATAGTTATTAAATGACTCGAGCTGTCTATTGTTACCATTGAAAATAACAAAGGTGTCATCCACATATCTTGAATAATATACTATTTTTTTGTCAAAATAATTGTTTTTTAAAATTTTAGTATTTTCTAGATGATTCAAATAAATATCAGCGAGGATACCTGAGAGTGGAGAACCCATTGCTAGGCCCTCATTTTGTTTGTAGTATGAACGATAAAAAAAAAATAGTTTTGATTAAGTACTATTTCTAATAGTAACATTAACTGATTAATTTTTCTTATTTCTAAGGTATTATTATTTATTAAATTTTGTTTGAGTAATTTTAAAGTTTCATCAATTGGGAAATTGGTATACAGATCCACTATGTCAAAGGACACTAGCTTGTAACTAGGCTTAATATTAATATGACGTAATTTTTCAATAAAATCTTTATAACCTTTTATACTCTGGTTATTATCTAAGCTTATATGTTGTTTGATTATTTTTACCAAGGTTTATGCTACTTTATAGCTTGGAGCGGTTGTATAATTTACTAAAGGTCTAATTGGTGTGTCTTTTTTGTCTACTTTGGGTAGACCATTTAAGCATGGTGCACTAGCTTTTATTGGTTTCAGTGAGTAGCATATATGTTTCTCAAATAGATCTGTACATTTATTTATTGTTTTATTCAAATCTAATGTGTATTTTTTGGTGGGATCATTATTTAACTTTGTTATGTTGTTATTATTAATGAATTTGTATACCTTTTGTTTATATTCGTCTAAGTCTAACAATCCTATAGTATTGCCTTTATCAACCTTCGTTAAGTAAATGTTATTATGTAAGAGTTTTTTATTTAGCTGTATAGCTGTTAGTTGTTCATGTTTTGTTTTTGTATAATTTAATTTCTTTTGTTTATGATAATTATTATTAATTGCTTAATGGAATCTATTGTTTATTAATATTCGTAGTTCATGTCGTTCATTTAAGTCTGGAACACACTTAATTACAGATTCGGCTTCAACTATTTCTTTAATTATGTTATTTTTATTTTTAAGAGTCGGTGGAAAATTGTAATTCAGTCCCTTATTGATAAGATTTTCCTCTGTGTTCGTGAGAACCATGTTAGTCATGTTTATCAGTCTAGGGTAGAAAGCATGTTTTTCATTATTGAATTTATCGTTGTTTTGATTGCTTATCAAACGGCCAATTTTATTAGTTTGTTTATTCTTCTGGAATCTAATCTTATTCTTAACGTATTGATTAATATGTTGTATGATTGTATCGCATAGAGCAGGGTGAATAATATTATATAGTTCTAAATGTGTTTTATATACAGCTGAGTTTAATGAGATTTTCTTCCTATATAAGAATTTAATTTCTTCTTTTATCCTGTATTTACTTGCAAATTGCTCAGTTTTTCTGGCCATTCTAGAGGTTCCGTTAATTTTGATTTTAGCGTAATTTGGGATAAGATTTTTGTATAGACAAATTTTATTGAATTTAATATTTAAATTAGTTTTAAATAGTTTTAGTTTTTGATTTTGAAGTGTATACGCAATTTTTACCTGGTAAGGTTCCAATTTCAATCTATTCATGTTTTACGTACCGAGTCAGTTTATGGTTAATATAATTAAATTACCTTATTTGGTCCACCTTAGTGACACTAGCTGCTGTCGTTTAATGACGCGTTTCGGGATAAAATCCCATCTTCAGATACACAATAATCAAAACATAAATGTATACCACAATTTGTGGTTTGTCATAATTTAAAATATTTAGAATCTATTAAATAAAATATATATAAATAAAAACGTAACAACTGAATCGCTCGGAGTGCTCGCATGCATGCACGCTGTACTACGACTTCCTCACGACTGGCTATACTTATCATTCAACCGTATAGCAGTGTCAAACAGGTTATTAGAACCGAAGTTCATTTGGTCATTTAATATGTTATTTTTGGTCATTGCGTTTTTTGTAGCTTTGTATATTTCGAACTCCTCTAGACTATCCATTAATTTACCCTTCTTGCAAGTATGCAACGCCACGAAATTGTTTTCGAAACTAGTATAACTATGATCATTTTCTATTAAATGTTGTGCAAAACTGGAATTATTATTATTTGTTTTTGGAATGTGCTCTAAAAATCTTGTATAAAAATCTCTGCCGGATTGGCCAATGTAGAATGCTGCACAATTATCGCATTTAATTTTATAGACACCTGATTTATTTTTTAAGGAATATTTATTTTAGTTTTGAAAAAGCTTTTTAAATTATTACAGGTTTTGAATGAAGTAGTATATCCTTTACTTTTAAAACAGATTTTAAAATATTTGGCAACAAGCCAGTATAATTAGCTGAAATGAATTTTTTATGTTTTTTATTATGTTGGTTAATAATATTGGTATTTTTATTTTCTAAACGTTTTTTATGTTTCATTATCATTTTATCAACTATTACTGGCCTGTAACCATTATTTAGAGCTATTTGTTTCATAATATTTACTTCTTGATCATAGTCTTCGTTATTAAGGGGAACACAAAGTAATCTGTCAATAAAGCTGTTAAATGCAGCCATTTTTTGGGCTGGAGGATGAAATGACTTAGCATGTATAACCGTATCTGTGCAAGTGTGCTTTCTGTATATTTTGTATGTCAGTCCATTACCGTTATTTGTTATGGTTAGATCCAGGAAATTAATATTTTTGTTATTTTCAATTTCCATAGTGAATTTTATTGTCTTATGTATTTTATTTAAATAGTTATTAAATGACTCGAGCTGTCTATTGTTACCATTGAAAATAACAAAGGTGTCATCCACATATCTTGAATAATATACTATTTTTTTGTCAAAATAATTGTTTTTTAAAATTTTAGTATTTTCTAGATGATTCAAATAAATATCAGCGAGGATACCTGTGAGTGGAGAACCCATTGCTAGGCCCTCATTTTGTTTGTAGTATGAACCATAAAAAAAAAATAGTTTTGATTAAGTACTATTTCTAATAGTACCATTAACTGATTAATTTTTCTTATTTCTAAGGTATTATTATTTATTAAATTTTGTTTGAGTAATTTTAAAGTTTCATCAATTGGGAAATTGGTATACAGATCCACTATGTCAAAGGACACTAGCTTGTAACTAGGCTTAATATTAATATGACGTAATATTTCAATAAAATCTTTATAACCTTTTATACTCTGGTTATTATCTAAGCTTATATGTTGTTTGATTATTTTTACCAAGGTTTTTGCTACTTTATAGCTTGGAGCGGTTGTATAATTTACTAAAGGTCTAATTGGTGTGTCTTTTTTGTCTACTTTGGGTAGACCATTTAAGCATGGTGCACTAGCTTTTATTGGTTTCAGTGAGTAGCATATATGTTTCTCAAATAGATCTGTACATTTATTTATTGTTTTATTCAAATCTAATGTGTATTTTTTGGTGGGATCATTATTTAACTTTGTTATGTTGTTATTATTAATGAATTTGTATACCTTTTGTTTATATTCGTCTAAGTCTAACAATGCTATATTATTGCCTTTATCAACCTTCGTTAAGTAAATGTTATTTTGTAAGAGTTTTTTATTTAGCTGTTAGTTGTTCATGTTTTGTTTTTGTATAATTTAATTTCTTTTGTTTATGATAATTATTATTAATTGCTTAATGGAATCTATTATTTATTAATATTCGTAGTTCATTTCGTTCATTTAAGTCTGGAACACACTTAATTACAGATTCGGCTTCAACTATTTCTTTAATTATGTTATTTTTATTTTTAAGATTCGGTGGAAAATTGTAATTCAGTCCCTTATTGATAAGATTTTCCTCTGTGTTCGTGAGAACCATGTTAGTCATGTTTATCAGTCTAGGGTAGAAAGCATGTTTTTCATTATTGAATTTATCGTTGTTTTGATTGCTTATCAAACGGCCAATTTTATTAGTTTGTTTATTCTTCTGGAATCTAATCTTATTCTTAACGTATTGATTAATATGTTGTATGATTGTATCGCATAGAGCAGGGTGAACATTATTATATAGTTCTAAATGTGTTTTATATATAGCTGAGTTTAATGAGATTTTCTTCCTATATAAGAATTTAATTTCTTCTTTTATCCTGTATTTACTTGCAAATTGCTCCGTTTTTCTGGCCATTCTAGAGGTATCGTTAATTTTGATTTTAGCTTAATTTGGGGTAAGATTTTTGTATAGACAAATTTTATTAAATTTAATATTTAAATTAGTTTTAAATAGTTTTAGTTTTTGATTTTGAAGTGTATACGCAATTTTTACCTGGTAAGGTTCCAATTTCAATCTATTCATGTTTTACGTACCGAGTCAGTTTATGGTTAATATAATTAAATTACCTTATTCGGTCTACCTTAGTGACACTAGCTGCTGTCGTTTAATGACGCGTTTCGGGATAAAATCCCATCTTCAGATACACAATAATCAAAACATAAATGTATACCACAATTTGTGGTTTGTCATAATTTAAAATATTTAAAATCTTTTAAATAAAATATATATAAATAAAAACGTAACAACTGAATCGCTCGGAGCGCTCGCATGCATGCACGCTGTACTACGACTTCCTCACGACTGGCTATACTTATCATTCAACCGTATAGCAGTGTCAAACAGGTTATTAGAACCGAAGTTCATTTGGTCATTTAATATGTTATTTTTGGTCATTGCGTTTTTTGTAGCTTTGTATATTTCGAACTCCTCTAGACTATCCATTAATTTACCCTTCTTGCAAGTATGCAACGCCACGAAATTGTTTTCGAAACTAGTATAACTATGATCATTTTCTATTAAATGTTGTGCAAAACTGGAATTATTATTATTTGTTTTTGGAATGTGCTCTAAAAATCTTGTATAAAAATCTCTGCCGGATTGGCCAATGTAGAATGCTGCACAATTATCGCATTTAATTTTATAGACACCTGATTTATTTTTTAAGGAATATTTATTTTAGTTTTGAAAAAGTTTTTTAAATTATTACAGGTTTTGAATGAAGTAGTATATCCTTTACTTTTAAAACAGATTTTAATATATTTGGCAACAAGCCAGTATAATTAGCTGAAATGAATTTTTTATGTTTTTTATTATGTTGGTTAATAATATTGGTATTTTTATTTTCTAAACGTTTTTTATGTTTCATTATCATTTTATCAACTATTACTGGCCTGTAACCATTATTTAGAGCTATTTGTTTCATAATATTTACTTCTTGATCATAGTCTTCGTTATTAAGGGGAACATAAAGTAATCTGTCAATAAAGCTGTTAAATGCAGCCATTTTTTGGGCTGGAGGATGAAATGACTTAGCATGTATAACCGTATCTGTGCAAGTGTGCTTTCTGTATATTTTGTATGTCAGTTCATTACCGTTATTTGTTATGGTTAGATCCAGGAAATTAATATTTTTGTTATTTTCAATTTCCATAGTGAATTTTATTGTCTTATGTATTTTATTTAAATAGTTATTAAATGACTCGAGCTGTCTATTGTTACCATTGAAAATAACAAAGGTGTCATCCACATATCTTGAATAATATACTATTTTTTTGTCAAAATAATTGATTTTAAATTTTAGTATTTTCTAGATGATTCAAATAAATATCAGCGAGGATACCTGAGAGTGGAGAACCCATTGCTAGGCCCTCATTTTGTTTGTAGTATGAACCATAAAAAAAAAATAGTTTTGATTAAGTACTATTTCTAATAGTAACATTAGCTGATTAATTTTTCTTATTTCTAAGGTATTATAATTTATTAAATTTTGTTTGAGTAATTTTAAAGTTTCATCAATTGGGACATTGGTATACAGATCCACTATGTCAAAGGACACTAGCTTGTAACTAGGCTTAATATTAATATGACGTAATTTTTCAATAAAATCTTTATAACCTTTTATACTCTGGTTATTATCTAAGCTTATATGTTGTTTGATTATTTTTACCAAGGTTTTTGCTACTTTATAGCTTGGAGCGGTTGTATGATTTACTAAATGTCTAATTGGTGTGTCTTTTTTGTCTACTTTGGGTAGACCTTTTAAGCATGGTGCACTAGCTTTTATTGGTTTCAGTGAGTAGCATATATGTTTCTCAAATAGATCTGTACATTTATTAGTAGAGGGAAAGTGTATGTTAGAGAACAATGGCGATGACGTCACAGAGAGGCACTGGTAGCTGGCTTCCGCGGTGTGAAAACAATGGGTTGGGGAACCCCCAGTTGAAAACACTACCGGGTTCCAGTTCATGACGTCATAGAGGCGCTGGCAGCTGGTGTCCGAGCTGTCCATGTGACGTCACTGTTTTGTGTGTGTGTGTGTGTGTATGTGTGTGTATGTGTGTGTATGTGTGATTGAAACACTTCCGTGTTCCAGTTCATGACATCACACAGAGGCTCAAGTCGCTGGCGTCCGCATGGCTAAAACCTGTTTCAAGACGTCACGGAGGCCGTGGTTTCTGCATGTCCAAAATTTGGTAGCCGAAAACAATGTGTAGCGGATGGTGGTACCCGGAATTCGGCGGTTGCCCGCAGAGGCGATGTCATCGGGTACCGTTACTCGAAATTTTGGGGGTATCGGGTACCGTTACCCGAAATGTTTAAATCAACAGATGGGGGTACCCGAAATTTGTGGGTACGCCCACATGACGCATGTATAAAACACTGGTTATGACGAAACAGGAGGCTGGGTGGATATGATAGCTGGTTCGACGACTACGTGATGTCTGAAATTTAACACCCGAAATGTTTAGAACAACGGATGGGGGTACCCGAAATTTTTGATGTTCAATATTTGACAACCGAAATGATTAAAACAACGGATGGAGGTACCTGAAATCTCTTGGTGTCCGAAAGTTAACACCCGAAATGTTTAAATCAACGGATGGGGGTACCCGACATGACGCATGTGTTCGACTGCGAGGCGAGAAAGTTTGTTTCCGCAAAAAATAAATTATGGCCCCTCCGGGATTTGAACCCGGGACCTCCGGTACTCCAATCCGGCATGCATCCACTACACCAAGGGGCCGTTGTCGTTTAACTGTAATTATTTTTGTACTTATACTTCTCGTCTCTTACTTGCAACTATGAGGTGGACGAGTGATATCTACTGTTGTCCTATGTGTAAAACCATAAAAGCACAATATAAGTTTATTTATTATTAAAAATAAATAAACATTTTTTATACTTTTATTTTTTACATCTCATCCTCTTCCTAGCGGCCAGAGGCGAATGAGAGACCGCTACGCTTTTTTTAACGTGGTTTCCCCAACTTTACAGATTCGTAAAGCAGGCCTACTCCACGTTATCTATCGCTGTACTATTAACTAATACAGTGGTAGATAATGATAAGATACACTATCCAATGCTAAGTCAATGTATAAAAGCAGTACATATATTTTTTATTTATTTACTTTATTTTTATTTTTTTTATATTTTTTTTTATCGGGTGTATATGTTGTTCATACATGATGCGTATTCACATTTGCTGTACCGTAATGAGTAATTTTCACACCCATACTGGTTCTTGACGAGTTTACAGGTATATCTACCGTGCCAGTGACCCGTCTCGAACTACCAGGACTACGTTTATGAGTATTTCTACCTCGACAGTGACGTAGTCAAGGTTAACACTCACGCACACACTACGGTACCTAATTCTACGTTTATGGACATTTCTGTCACGTAGGATTCACACTAACACCATGATGAAAACATGTTCACAACCGACTATATTTTATTTCGTTGCCGCAACCATTCTGCATAAAACAAAGCTTTGCGCAATGCACAGTGTAAGGGGGGAGTGGTAACGGGTTGACGATGAGGAACAGGACATTGTATGATGGGTACAAAGGATCTAGGAACTACAGGTGCTTGAATATCGTTTAAGTCAATCACCTCACCATGGTGATACAACTGTCGTAAGAAATTTGCCTTCTCAAACCCTTTTGTATAGACAACAGAACTGTCTGAAAAAAAGTCTGCAACGATGCGTACCATATTCTTGTACGGCACATTACCATCGTTCCACCGAATTCTGTGATAATGTGTTTCCAACCAGTCATTGATTTTTTGAAATTTCAGGTGCAGTCGTGCACGTTCGTATGGTGGAGCGAACAACACGATAACAAAACGTCCGGTTGTTATATCAACTGCAACGAACTCTTTGATTACATATTCATTTTTGTCACCACGAAACGCTTTAAACTCGGCAATAACCGTCCTATTCAAGTTCATTTTTCCGAGTGACACTTGTTCGCATCGAATACGTTAATTTTTTCAAATTCCCCCTCTACTTTTCCTTCCAATACCAGTTCATCGTAAAGACGATCAAATGTTAGCTGTTGGTCATGACGACTGCTTTCCAATCGAAAAAACGAGGGGAAAAAGAAGGATGGTGGTACATAACACCTCTTGGCTACTACCTGATTAATGTACGACTTGAAGTGATCTTGATCATAAAACAAGCGAACAAGATATTTCTTTAGTACTGTTAATAAACAACCAAAACGGATCCACTCGGGTTCTGTGAAAACAAATTTTTCGGTCTTAATACCTTTAATCCGAACAAACGTTTTCCCAAAGTTACGACTGATCATCACACTCTTCTTCTTCTCACGGTTTTCACCTTCTTCGTACAATAACATACTGGATAGTAACTGTTCACGAAAGATCAACAAGTAATTCCACTCAGAAAAGTCAAGTAATATACGTTTCTTTTTTCCGTTTGTAAACAAAACACCCGGTTCATAGTTGAGTTCGTTAAACAGTCCGACGGTAACGAACTTAGTGTAAGAGTTAATAGGATATGCAAGAGATAAGTAAACGTTATACTCACAATGCCTGCTGCTGCTGCCGCCGCTACCACAGTCACCTTCCATCGTTGAGACGGACTGATCTTGTTACAAGCTAGAAATCGCTAATACCTATCTTTATAAACTGGTAGAGGGGAGAACAAGTTTTTTATGACAAACGATGAACAGTATTCGACAACGCTGTGTACTGTACTATCCTATCGTGAATAATCAAAGCGTAAGCGGTGGTTTTATCTGGAAAATTGTTACCGGATTCAAATTCTAAACGCACATCAACGGCAGACGACTTGATTGGTTCTTCTTGTCTGGAACAATCGATGACAAACAACGGTGCTTTCGTTATAAATTCATTAGGTGTCAAAAGAGGCGTTCTGTTGCGACGGTCGTAGTATGATGTTTGAAAACGTGTATACATGTCGTAGAACAGTGCGTAACGTTTTTTTTCGATATCCTGGTTCAGGTTATCGTACGGATAGTATTTATCGTTCAGAAATAGCTTGACATTCGTTAAATTGCAGTGATCAAATTCCGACGCGTTTTTCGCTATATTGTTCTTTCTGTCCGTCTGAAATATCAGTATCACATACCGTGGTTTTTCCAACTGTGACGATGTCTTCAAGGTCCACGAATGTCGATTTGTCGTCGGTAGAACGGGATACTCGTGCAATTCCCAACTGCGGAACGGCATCACCAGGTCATGATCCTCCTCGATATGCTCCAATAGCGGTATTCGATACTTGTTTGACACGCGCACATAGGGCATCTTCCAGTGTACTTTGTTTATTACGAGATTACCGTTTGCAGTTGCACCTGATTCTTTTAGCACCATTGCGTTCTGATCGGTAGAGGTACGCAACAGAATCAATTCTTGCTTAACGTTCAGCATGATGCGTGTATAGTCTTCGTTGAAACCGAGTAGCATTTTTAACGGAAGACAAAACGTAAAATCACCGGTACTCTCGTGTACTGTCAACGACTCGTCGGTTGTCGTCACCCATCCTGCATTGATTAGATGCTTTCTTTCATGCTCATTGCTCGATAGTAAAAATTTCACAGTGCTTGTAATTCCAACGTTTTTCGTACGATCTACTTCCACACCGCACACTTCGTAACGGATCTCCTCAAACAAGAAAGCCATTGCATTGTTGATTAATTTCACGTTCAACGCTGTGTCGGTAGCGTTAACCTTGGTCAATGTTCCTTCGATGTACAGAAAACTCTCCGCCGGTAAAGTGAAAACATCCTGGTGTTGGATGGGTATACGTATTTCATCGTTGTTACCGTATCGGGTGGAAGCATACGGTGTGTGCGTACGATATTCGAACTCAACGATTCTGTTATCGAAAGCCGCTCCTCGTTCGATAGCTAGAATTTCACCCGACATTATTTTAATCGTATAATTTGAATCCAAGTGAAAGTAAGAAACGCTTGTTCCTTGATGTCAATCGTTTCAACGTTGAACACCGACTACCATGTTTCTTTCGTACACACTCCCTTTTTACAGGTGACGTTTGTCCGAAATACAATCCCATATTTTCAGATGCAGTCGTATCGTGATAACTTCACCGCGAAAATCGACTAAATCCCCGTCCTGATCAACGAGAGACAAAATTATGTTGTCAACGCGTTGTACGTTTACCGGTAAGTATATTACGTTTGTCGGCGTTTCAACTATTTTGAAACCTGGTGCCACGGTCGGATAAAACGAATGCAACGTGTGCTGGTCCTGGCCGTCCTTGTACGCACCCTGTACGATATTACTCCGTACGTGAACGGTGTTAACTTTGATTATGTCGACGGGTACGTTCGACTCGTGTGTTTTATACGCTTCCAGCTGCTGATTCTCCTTAAATCCTAACATACTTGCAATGGTATTCGGTGTATACGAAAAGTCGATGACATGCTTACAGGAAATTTCACACTTTAATGTGTTGTTGTTTGGACGTAAACTGATTGTTCTCTCGCCTAACTGTTTCTGCAGATACGTTTCGATATCACTGATTTCGTAGGTGCCGGTAGGCAACTTGATGACGGACCACTGATCCTTGGAAATTTTTACTGGAAATGCATTATTTTTTCCTTCAGTAACGTTTGGTATTGAATTATACGATGTAAAATCCAATAGACCAACGTACCATTCACCGTATAACTCGAGAGGTGGGAAAAAGTTACACACGAGATTCGCAGCGTCGGTACCCGTCACGGTGACCGTTAGCGACGACATGTTGAAGTTTACTGATCAGAAGACAATAAAAAGTCTAAACATAAATGACCGCAGATGACCGTGTTAGGAGGTTGCTTCCGTTCATAGTTGTAACGAACGTCGGCTGTATCACCAAAATATTGCATCAGCTCGAGAGGTGGACGTAAATTACCGAACCCGTCAAAATAGTGTACTCGATTTCCACGCTTCTTGTAACATACCCAGTGGGTTCCCGGTCCGCTCTCGTCGTCCAAATTTACGATGACGCTTTCGTTCTTCCACGACGCTGTATCCGGTAATGCGTTACGCATGTAAACACCTCTAAAATACGGTATGTTTAGCTTTTTTGCGTATACTCGTAATTCATCTTCGGACAACGGGCGGAGCGGTATGTGAATTAGTTTTTTCGGTACGGACGTAGATACAATCCGGACGCAGTTCTCTTCTTTTTCCTAGCGGTTCGGACAGTTCTCTTCCTCCTCTTCTTCATCCCACCACCAGCACCACGACCACGACTACTCACATTCTTTTTATTTTTACGACGTCGACCGCTTCCTATCGCTGATTTTGCTTTCATGGCCGCTGCAACTGCTGTCGCATAAGCTCGTTCGCTGATACCCGAATCCAAAGCCTTTACCCGTCCCCACGCTTTTTCCGGGAGTTTACGATCTGCAATACGTCTACTTTCGTTGTCTTTGTATTGAGCGTAAGCGATGTCGTGTTCGCGACAGGCTTCGTCTAGTGATTGATTCCACGATCACCACGCGCTAATCTTTCTTCGAGTTTCGTGCCCGGTCCACAGAATCTGTAACCCGGCAGATGTAATTCGACAGGTAGTGCGTCCACCGCTCGATTGATAACTGACGAAACAACGGACGGTACAACGTTTTTAAGCACGTTTCCGACGCCCCACCCCTTTTTCCTCTTAACGTTGTTGTACATCGTAAACCGATCTCCAGTCTTTCTCTTCTGTGTTTTTATCGTATTCATCTGTTAACCTTTTTATTTCCTTCGTGTCGAGTGTCCACTCGTCTTCTGAACTACGTGGCTTAGACAATTTCAATAAGTAGTAATTCAGTTGATACTGAAATGTTTTAACGACTTTATACATCTCGCTCTTTACGTATCGTCTCACGTCATTTAATTGTTGTAAGTTAACAGCATCGCTCTCCGCAAAACCATCCGCTACGTCTGTTATTCTCTTTTCCGCCGCTTTGAAAACACCATCTTCGCCCAAGCTAACGGTGTTCTGCAACATGTATTTTACGTTAACCGCGTCATCTGCAAAAATCGGTGAACTCACTCCCGACAACCAGCTCTGCCCAAACAAATAGCTGTTCGATACTTTTTTAATGACGTTCGAGTCTACATAGTTTTTGTTAACCGCATCGGTCGCTTGTTCCGGACTTCGAACATTGATTACCCATCGATCTCGTGCATCGATGACCTCACCTCTCTCTTGACTCGAGTGTTGTATACAGTTGTCATCAACGTAATATTTGTTGACTACGTCTTTAACGTCTACAGGAGTATCAACATTTTTCAATCTACACCCTTTAACGTCCACGCTTTTACGTTCATCATCGAGTAGCAGACAATGTGTTTGCATATAAGTCAGAGATACAGCATCCTTTGCTGCATCCGGTTCGTTCAGATTGCGGATCTTTTTGTTTTCAACATCTATATGCCCATCATTCGTAATCTTAAATCCTACAGTATCGCGTAATTGTCTTTTTGTTTCTCGTCGCACGCTCACGGCGCTTTGATGTCTCCCGAACTTGTCCACAACCATTGTACGACTGCACGCTACAAATGATGTGCTAACCGTTTTAAGTAACGACACTGTGGTGACCATCGCGTGTGTAACACAATCGGATCGTCACCCTCTTTCCAACGAAAGATTTCTATACCGCAAAATGAACATCGAACCCTGTCAATTTCATTTGTGTAATGAAAGCCTGCGGCAACCATAGCGGTTGGACTGATGAAATGCACAGGCCATGATGTAAAGGTTTTCAGTCTCTCGTTTTCGACTTCAAAGTCAGGTGTCAAATCTAACTCGCACATGTTGACAGTGTTGACGTCAATGAGTTGTTACACCGACGTTCATAAAATTTATACGATAATGTTGGCTTCACGTAATTCCTCCACAACGGAGATGATTTCGTTGTCGTGTCCGGTGTGACCGGCGCGTTTTGAACTTACCAGCAGTCTCAACCGTTCAACCAGTTCGTTGGGATCGTTCCAGTGTACGTAATCGATACCACGTCAGCTGCGCGGTGGGAACAATCGGGCGATTATCTCTCTGTACTTTACACCTTTGTTTGTATTTATTTTAGCACCGGGTAAATGATAATGTTTATGTGCGTTAGTGTTCGACAGTATAGATTTGTACGCTGCTAAATCGTTTTCATCGTAGACGCTCTTGTCGGGTTCTTTCATAAACATAAGTTCGTAGAGACCCGGTGTACCCCTGTATCGTTTTCCAGCTATGTAGAAGCTGTCGTCTTGATTGATCTCCAACACCGAATTTCCCACCATCCATTTGTCTGCAACGTTACGGATACCGTACGTATGATCCATCTTTTTTTCTCGATCATCAGATAAAGCGAGTAGTAAGTATTTCCTCGCGAGCGGACCTTCGACAGACTGTTCAACGTATTCTTGTGCTTCGTGTCGACCTTCGGGTGTTGCTAAAAACTCTTCAAGAGTCACGTTCGGTGTTTCGACATCAGGAGTTTGTGCCAACACTTCCGTTCTAAGGAATCGAGGTTGTGATGGTGGTGGTGTCATCTCGACAGCTGTCTTCGTATCTTCATCTTCAACATTTATTTTTTTAATTTTATCACCGGAGACATTCAACTTTTCCGAAATCTGTGTTAACGGTTCTAAAAGAGGTTTGTACGTTCTCGTTAACGCTTCATCGCTCTCTCTGAGGTCATGTTTCAACGCACGATACTTTTGCCTTATGTTGTCGCTAATTGCATCGATTTCTTGTGTCAATTGCTTGTCATCCATCTTGACACTGATGACTTTCTCGCACAAACTATTCTATTTATGTATAAAACGATCGAAACCCACTCTGTATCTGCCCGCGTTTATCGGTGAGTCCTTGTTGATGACTATGAATCCGTAACGATCCTTCCACGCTTCGGCGCACATCGCTTTGAACTCTTCGTATTTCATGTCTGTGTTAACGTGATCGTTGTAAACGTGGTGTAAATTGAGATCATCTTGTCTGAACAATACTAAGAAATTGGTATCATCACGCACCAGTTGCTTTGGCACCAGACTGTACGTCTGACAAAGGTACAAAGTGTCCATACCGCTATGCCGTCCCATAGCGAAATATTTTCGTATGTTATTCTGCCGTTCACATACCACATCATCGAACAACATGATTGAATTAGGTACAATTTCGTGCGGAGGTGGTACTTCATCGTTTTCACTGTATGTGAAGTACGTCATTAATTCGTCAGCGAGAGCATTAAAAACGTCTTCCAACATACGATATTTTGGTTGAAATAACGATTTGGAGAACACGTACAGGTTCTGAAATCGCAGTCCGTTTGAATCGAATAACATGTTAAAGGCAACGTTTGACTTCCCGCTCCATGACCCGCCGCACACGATACATCGAACTGTGTTTGGAAACAGTGGACTGTGTTTATTATATGCAACTTCACAGTTGTACTTAGCAGAGTCTACGTTCTTAACATTTAACTTTAAAGATTGTTGTTCAATCTTCATCTTAACTCGTTTACGTTCGGTTAAATACTGTGGTAATGTTATTATATCAGATCTTTTTTATGTATCCACGAATCGTGTTTACCGTCAAAGCCGAGCCAGCGCACTCGCACGCGATCACCTTTACGTTGTAATATTTTCTCAACGAGATACACATCACCAACGCTGGTTTTACTCAATTCTTGTTCATAAAACCCACCTTCCACAACGTCACCCGTGTGATCTTTCAACAAGTACGTAACCGGTACGGTTGGCTGAACTCTGTGCACTGTATATATCTCGTTCGTCCAGTTTGGTGTATAACCTTTAGCGAATGTGATTTTGTATTTACTGATACGCACTCGATCGCCTATTTTAAACTTATGTTTCTTGCTCACTTTCCGCGGTACGGTATTTTTTCTTAATCGTTCCAACACAATTCGCTCGTTGCTCTTGTCGACTTGTCGCGGCTTCATCTCTATAGTTCTATGCACTCTGTCGTTGTATTCCATCACCAGTTTAGGTAAAAGCGACAACCACCGATAATGCCCTTGCTCGCTGAACGCGCGGTACATGTTCGTTTTCAACGTACGATTAAATCGCTCTACGATGGACGCTTTCTTCTCGCTATACGTTGAATAGTGTTTGACGTTGAATCTCTTTAGTAAAGCTTGTACGGTAGTGTTAAAGTACTCTTTCCCCTTATCCGTTTGCAGGTATTTCATTTTATTTTTTACAATTATTGGTTCGAGAGCCTGTGCTACTTCAACACCCGATTTAGTTTTTAAGGGAATCGCATATGCATACTTGCTAAATGCGTTTATTACTGTCATTAGATATTTGTACCCCTTGTTCAACTTGGCATGCGGTATCATTTCCACTAAATCCGCTTGGTACAGATCGTGTAACCCCTTCACCTCCACCGCACGTCTGGGAAAGTTCCTTCTCACCGGTCTGTGCAATTCCTTTGCAATAGTTTTGCGTACGTTTTCCATATCGCCACCCGAATCGAGAATCGCAAAATTTTGGTACGAGATATACCGTTACGTTTTCACTGAACTTCACCGACTTCATCGTCGCTACTGACAGTGTGTTGCTCCTGCAAGCGAGTCTTATATCAACGTATATCGAACGCATAATTTACAACGGATTTTCTCGCTTGCTGAATTATCTCGCGTCTGGGTTGACAGAGTTTATAATGACCGTACGCCAGTGTTGTTTCACCGTCATCCAAGACATATCGTTTGTCATCGTATGGTGACAGCGATAATTTTGTAAGCTTTCTTGTGTATATGATATGTCTTTCGCTTTGGATAGTCTGCGCCGTAGTATAAGTTTGAGAAGTGGTCTTTACACATTGCTTATAAAGTTGATGTTTCAACTGTGTAGCTATCGCGGAACGTGGTACACCTTTCGCTACCTTTTTCTCTTTATCGTTTGCCGTAACGAATGAATAACATTTTGCACGCAACCCGACAAATTCAAGTATCGGTATTCCATTTGTTTCGTCTTTAAACGTACCCAACTTTTTCTTGTTGTTTCACTATAGCAGGGATGTGTCTTAGGGTACTCCGACGTGTCAAAGAGTTCGAGATGCTCCTCCATGTCTTTGTACACATCGTCGGTGCGAATGTCGTACAACAGAGAGTCAGTGTCCGTCATACATAGACGTGCACGTGACCCGTACGTATTCATCGTGAATCCGTAATGGAACCGATACATGATCAGCTTACTAATATCCAATACACTGAACCCAACGTACAAAGGTCGGTTCAGTGTAATGGACGTTTTTTTCATCGTGAGACCTACCAGGTCCTCGTTATAGATGAAAAAATGTTGTAGCCTGGGGTTAGCGGTTAGTTTGTAAAGTTTCTTCTCGTTTGGAACTAACTTGAAATCGATTCGCTTCCGTACGTTTTCCAACGATTTTCCGTACGGCGCGTTATTCATTAACTTAAAAAAGTCTTTTTCAAAGGTGTTTCTGGCTTCCTTTCGTCGCTCCGTATTAAAATCGATGAAAGGTTTCAACCATACGCACTGTGTGAATGCTAACACACGGTGAATCGCTTTCAACTCCATTCCTAGTTCGAGGTAGAGTTTCAATGTTCTGTAATGAACAATGTATTTTGTCTTGTCCTCGAGGGACGTTATCAGTTTCTCTACCTTACCGTTACTACACACAAAGTCTTTTAACAGCTTCATGCGATAGCAGTACGGTGAAAGCATACTGTCCGTAATAGTACACTTTTCGGGTGCTAAAGGGTAGTCACTGTGTAAGTCGTGTAGGTAATGTGGATACCCCAGATCGACTTCTAGGATATAACCGGTGTCATCATCGTCACGTAACGCGTGCACGTTCAACGTATCGATCTCTGTACGTTCCAAGCATCGAAAACCGGACAGTGGTAAAGGCTGTGTCATAGCCGTTCCGTACAGGTTGGTACAATCGAGGTAGAGTAAATAGTTATGCAGCTTGCTTGCGTCATAATCGGAAATGTACGGGTTGTTGGCCTTGGCGTACCGATTAGAAATTGCTGCTAAGCCGCCACGGATACCTTCTTCGATGTACAGGTGTACGTCTATATCGCGGAGTAACTCTAACCTAACTCCTGTCATTTTCAGCATCGCGTTCCACGCTAAACCGGCGGTGGTAAAAACGTTACACGGATCGAGTTCGTAGTACTGCAGGCTCATGTTTCGAAAGTTTTCAAATACATCTGCAAGCAGTAGTACATCCGTTTTTAAATAAAGGTCATGATAATCACCGAACGTTTGCATGTCGAAAGCCGACCAAACCGCTCGAGCGTGCGCGTATTCTTCTTCGTTTATATCCGACTCTGTCAACCCGTTGTAAAAATGTACGCGGTCCGGTAACTGCCTATCGTCAAATTTTGAATCGTCCGTAACGTATTCGTAAGGGTACACACCTTTACGCAACAGTAAATTAACATTACGCGTGTAAAATTGATTAAGGATTTTAAATTTATCCGCGGATAAGTTGGAGACGAGTTTTTCAAGTGACGCGTTCATGAACCGCAGAGAATCGAGAAACCGGAGCTGTCCGAGTGTAACGGAGATGTAACGTTCGCTTGTAGTAGCGATACACGTTATTTCATCTTCCTTGTACTTTCCGAAACCTTGCATCAAATGATGCGAGTAATAGCCACTTAAATTATGGAAAAAAACCGGAACGTGTGTTGGTATTTTGTAATTTATATTACACACATTGTGAGCAGCGCCTAAATAGTTTCCCGTTATGTGGCAATGGTTTCGAACCGTGTCATCCGTTAACGCCTTCTTGCACAGATGACAGTGCGTAGCGTTTCGGAATGACCGTTCATCGGCCGCTGTCATTTGGATCGGTTTATTAAACTTTCTATCGAGTCGTTGAACGTCGGCTAAAAGCGCACGAAGGAACGTGTCCACCACGTCTTTACCGCGGTATATTACAGGTTCCTTGACGGCGTTTCCCATCCAGTCAACTATCACATAGCAGAAACTGGCTGGTATATGATGTGCCACGTTTTTACCGGTGGCCGGAACAATAAACGATTCGAAGTCAGCGTATACCGTATAAGGTACGCGGTGACAAAGTGAAAAGTTTTTAAAATACATCCACTTTTCGTTCTCGTCAGGAAGTTTTACTTTCTGTACTCCGTGCTGAGAACAGTTGCGTTCGTGTTCTTCAACTCGTTTTCGTGCCGCGTTAGTATCTTTATTGTCCGCAAATCTGTGTAGACAGTAGTTGCAGTACACCGATGCACGACAATTTTTTGTCAACGACGAAAGCATACGCGAAAGGTTTCGTATGAGGCAGTAGTGAGTAGTGTTCGCGTCGGACAGTAGCAGTAGGTTTACGTGGTACTTTCTACCGCGATGTTCAGTAATACGTAAAGGATATACCTCGCCTTCGTAGCCAAAAACGTTAACGGATATGTTTTCGTTTAATTTTTCAAAACGTTTTATCTTATTGACTGCGACGGGATAAGGTATGTCCTTCATGTTTATTTCTTCTTCGTACGGAAGGTAATGGCTAACGCGATGCGGGTTACACGCGATCGGGTGTATACCGGCGAGCACAGACCACAAGAAACACTTTTCATCTTCTAAATTTTTCACATTAATAATTGCTTTCTTACTGTGTGACATTTCGATGGTGTAGGTAGAAAGCTCGACCCCACAAGAGGATTGTATTTTGTAATATTTAATTCCACCGACTCGACACCGTTTTCGACCCACCCGCTTCCGTCACGCGTGAATTTGTCAACGGATTCCATTATTTCCTCGCTAGCTATCGAATATTGTTCATCGATATCGTCATACTGTCACTTAAGTTCTGTACGTGATCTAAATACCGCATCACAATAAATATTTTAGGTGTTTATTAATTTTTTAAAAGATACACGAACTGCTAAATACCACTTTATATAATTATTTAATGCTACGGCTTCGCTACAAATCTTATCAACAACCGTGTGTTTGTAATCTAATAATACTGTTTGTGTGTTTAGTGTATTGTCAAGTATCATAAATTTTATAGTAATTACATTACCATTGATTGCACGGTGTTCGCTGCTGCTGCTGTCGGCCATTGTAAAAGGAGTGAGGTCGGCTTCGCGTCGTCGGTTCCCTATATAGACAGTCCGGTGACCGGTAACGCTGTCGCCGCGCTCCGCTCGCGAGGAGCAGCTGCGCGGGCGGGGTGGGGTGCGGGGTTGTCGAGACCGATGCGGTGTGTGCTGGAGGTGCGGGGTGGGGGTGCCGGCTAGGATGTCATCGTCCGGTCGTGACCGATGACGTGCGTTGCGGAGGGCTGGGTGGGGTGGGGAGTGCGGTGTAGGAAGCCGACGTCCGTGACCGATGCGGTGCGGGGTAAAGGTGTGGGATAGTGGTGCGGGGTAGGGAGCTAGGTTGCAGCCGGTGTCCGTGACCGAGAGGTAGGCGAGGTGCGGGGTACAGGATGCCGGCGACCTTGACCGAAGCGCGCTCGTTGACTCGCCTCCCGCGGGATGTAGGGTGCGGGTACGGGGGGGCTGGGTTGTACGACCGGTCGTGACCGAAAGCAGATGGTGGAGCGAGACGACGCGGGGAGGGGTGCGGGGTAGGAAGCTAGGTTGTCGCTGACGGACTCGATAGCGGTTGGGGGGGGGGGTAAACCCGGTCGTTGCGGAGCGACAGACAAAGTAATTGAACAAAATATGTAGGCGAGGTGCGGGGTGGTGGTGAGGCTCTGGGTGCGGGGTTGGTGGTGCGGGGTAGGGGTGACCGTGACCGACGGACTCGATTGCGGTTGGTGGGGGGGGTAAACCCGGTCGTTGCGGAGCGACAGACAAAGTAATTGAACAAAATATGTAGGCGTGGTGCGGGGTGGTGGCGAGGCTCTGGGTGCGGGGTAGAATGTCATCGTGCGGTCGTGACCGAAAGCAGATGGTGGCCGGGAAGACGCGGGGTGGGGTAGGAAGAAAAATTGTAGCCGTTACCGTTGCGGTAGAGGTGCGGGGTGCGGGGTAGGGTGTCGTCATCCGGTCGTGACCGAAGGAGATGACGCTTTAGAAGGAAGGAACGTGGTCGGGGGAAACAGAATAAATACGTCAGTGTTTCCCTGTGCAGTCATCAGTACTCGCCATGGAAGCAATCGTTGCGAACGCGAAGACAGTTGAAAATTTTTTACCAAAAAGAGACTTGTCAAGTCTTTCTTTAGGAGTAAAGTATCATATAATTCACATGAAATTTGTGAAAACGAAATTCGGGGAGTCAGTTTTGGTAGATTTGGAAGATACCGGAGCCTGTCCTCAGCCGGAGGATAAACTGTTCTATGTATACCTACCTAAAAGATGGTGTGACGTATTTACAGAGGAGCAATTGAAAGCTGTGAAGCCTTGTGTCCTATCACTATGCGTAACCTCACACACTCCGCTGGCGAACGAGAAAGTGAGCGTGCAGTTGGATATTGATTATGTGAGTATGATATTTCAGTACCGCTAATAATTACTTATACAGAAGTGGTTATGTATTAATTTTTTCTCTTTTTTTCCAGACCAAATAAACGAGAACAGGATTGATTAATTATAATAATAATAACATTAATAGTAAAATGTTTTTAACTGTTGAAGTAGACTTCTCTATTTTTTTTGTCGTTTTTTAATGTTAACTGTTCATTTTCAGAGAAAGAACAAGGTGTTGCTTGGATCTAATATTGTTGAAAAACTTTTAAACAGAGAAATAAATGGTAATAATAGATTATATTGTCAATGCGACATGATTAAATTCGATTATAATTTAGAAATAATCGTAAGACACTGAGTAGATGGATATCAATACGAAACGAAAAGAATATTTACAAAATGAAAGTATTTATTCGTAATGAGTTTTTCAAACTCTTCAAAACATCAATTGGTTATTGTAACAACCATAATATTGAATATCTTCAAATAAAAGATTTGCTAATTGCTAAAACAAAGCTGGTTAATCAGATGTACTATATGATGTATAATTTTACTGGTACAGCGTATACCTCGCTGGTAAAAAAATATGAGTGGTCAAGGCATGACTCTAGCGGATGTCCGCTTCGTAACCGTTGTCGCGTCTGTTGTTATCTAAGATATCAAAATGAATTTAATTCAGAATACATGTTTTTTTTAATACCACACTAACTATCATTTGATGTGTCTACATTCTTTTGTATTTGATCAAGTATTATTAATTGTAGGAAATTATATTCTGTTTTTAATTATTAAAAAACGTATGTGGTTTATAACATAAAAAGTTAAGATAAACAATCATTAAAGTGTTAATTAAATTTTTATGTTTAATTAAATTTTTTAAAAGATTTCTCTCATAGTTACAGAAACCTTGTTTCGATGTTATGTGTTTGTGCGAATGCGAGGGAGATGTATGTCGTTCACCACCATATGGTGACCACTGTAACATTCTGAGTGCTTGTGAGTGGAGAGAATTTACACTCTGAAGAACAATTGTTTTAAAAAATTATAAGCGTTGTTACCTTTGTTATTATCTAAAATACTAAAAAGAGTTGAATTCAAGGTTTTGGTGTACCATTTTACACATGTAGTTAACACCATAGTAATTATCATTTGATGTGTGTCTACATTTAGTATGTTATTATTAACATATTACACATCAACATTGTAATATTGTATGTTATTAATTATTATTACTATTTTTATTGTTAGACATATAAGGCTTGTTTTGGTTGTAGTAAATGTAATTATTATTTTGTTAATTGTGTGTGTGTGTGTGTGTGTGTGTGTGTGTGTGTAGAGAGAGAGAATATATATGTAGAGAGAGAGAGAACCTTCAAGGCTGCAAAAGAGAGAGAAAGCGAGAGAGAAAAAAGATTATTTTGTATAATTATGTAAATATATATATATAGAGATAAAGTGTTTATTTTGTTTATAGAGATACACAAACAGAGTATATGTATGTTAGAGAGCGCGCGTATGTTTTGCTCAATTATAATTGTCTTGTGAATATAGAACGTGTGTGTGTAGAGAGAGAAAGAAAATTATAGCTTATGATTTGATTGTAAAAGCTTTCGATATTATTAAAACTTATATATATATATAAACCGTAACCTTTGTTATTTTATTATTATACCTTTATACAAAACAGTTATTCCTATCATACTTGAATAAGGTATACGCCAGCGAAGATAACAAGTTTTTATAGTTGAGATGCAGCCAACTTATTGATAAAGAGATATACAGCTGGATTGTGGTATGCGCCAGCATACGAAGAAAACCGGTTTATAGAGTTCAGATGAGTCTCTCTCTAAAGAGAGAGAAGAGAGAGAGAGAGAGAGAGAGAGAGAGAGAGAGAGAGAGAGAGAGCGTATAATCTGTTTGTACCAACACACAGCGATTCAACCAGACCTGTTTGACTACTTTGTTACAATTTTGCAGGTACACAGAGTAAAATATATTTATACAATTACACAATTTTAGTAATGCATAATTTTAATATGTGTTTTTCTAAACAATATTCAAATGGATGCATCTGTTCTATAATAACACAATATACTCATATATAATAATATAATATATGGTTTTGCGAACAGCAGATCCAGGTTCAAATCCCGAGGAGTCAAAATTTATTTTGTGGAAACAAACACCTGTCGGAACCCATCTGTATAGCCCCCTGTTTCGTCGTAACCAGTGTTTTATACATGCGTCATGTGGGCGTACCCACAAATTTCGGGTACCGCCATCCGTTGTTTTAATCATTTAAGGTACCAAAATTCTGACATTAAAAATTTCGAGAGAGAACGATTATTTTGTTACATCAAAATAAACCAGAACGCGGAAGTGTTTTAACATTCGGACACCAGCTGCCAGGGCCTCTGTCATGAACTGGAACCCGGTTAGGGCGTACCCACAAATTTCGGGTACCCCCATCCGTTGAATTAAACATTTCGGGTAACGGTATCCGATACCCCCAAAATTTCGAGTAACGGTACCCGATGACATCGCCTCTGCGGGCAACCGCCGAATTCCGGGTACCCCCATCCGCTACACATTGTTTTCGGCTACCAAATTTTGGACATGCAGAAACCACGGCCTCCGTGACGTCTTGAAACAGGTTTTAGCCATGCGGACGCCAGCGACTTGAGCCTCTGTGTGATGTCATGAACTGGAACACGGAAGTGTTTCAGTCACACATACACACACATACACACACACACACACACAAAACAGTGACGTCACATGGACAGCTCGGACACCAGCTGCCAGTGACTCTATGACGTCATGAACTGGAACCCGGTAGTGTTTTCAACTGGGGGTTCCCCAACCCATTGTTTTCACACCGCGGAAGCCAGCTACCAGTGCCTCTCTGTGACGTCATCGCCATTGTTCTCTAACATACAATTTCCCTCTACTTTTATTTATTGTTTTATTCAAATCTAATGTGTATTTTTTGGTGGGATCATTATTTAACTTTGTTATGTTGTTATTATTAATGAATTTGTATACCTTTTGTTTATATTCGTCTAAGTCTAACAATGCTATAGTATTGCCTTTATCAACCTTCGTTAAGTAAATGTTATTTTGTAAGAGTTTTTTATTTAGCTGTTAGTTGTTCATGTTTTGTTTTTGTATAATTTAATTTCTTTTGTTTATGATAATTATTATTAATTGCTTAATTGAATCTATTATTTATTAATATTCGTAGTTCATTTCGTTCATTTAAGTCTGGAACACACTTAATTACAGATTCGACTTCAACTATTTCTTTAATTATGTTATTTTTATTTTTAAGATTCGGTGGAAAATTGTAATTCAGTCCCTTATTGATAAGATTTTCCTCTGTGTTCGTGAGAACCATGTTAGTCATGTTTATCAGTCTAGGGTAGAAAGCATGTTTTTCATTATTGAATTTATCGTTGTTTTGATTGCTTATCAGACGGCCAATTTTATTTGTTTGTTTATTCTTCTGGAATCTAATCTTATTCTTAACGTATTGATTAATATGTTGTATGATTGTATCGCATAGAGCAGGGTGAACATTATTATATAGTTCTAAATGTGTTTTATATACAGCTGAGTTTAATGAGATTGTCTTCCTATATAAGAATTTAATTTCTTCTTTTATCCTGTATTTACTTGCAAATTGCTCAGTTTTTCTGGCCATTCTAGAGGTTTCGTTAATTTTGATTTTAGCGTAATTTGGGATAAGATTTTTGTATAGACAAATTTTATTAAATTTAATATTTAAATTAGTTTTAAATAGTTTTAGTTTTTGATTTTGAAGTGTATACGCAATTTTTACCTGGTAAGGTTCCAATTTCAATCTATTCATGTTTTACGTACCGAGTCAGTTTATGGTTAACATAATTAAGTTACCTTATTCGGTCCACCTTAGTGACACTAGCTGCTGTCGTTTAATGACGCGTTTCGGGATAAAATCCCATCTTCAGATACACAATAATCAAAACATAAATGTATACCACAATTTGTGGTTTGTCATAATTTAAAATATTTAGAATCTTTTAAATATATATAAATAAAAACGTAACAACTGAATCGCTCGGAGCGCTCGCATGCATGCACGCTGTACTACGACTTCCTCACGACTGGCTATACTTATCATTCAACCGTATAGCAGTGTCAAACAGGTTATTAGAACCGAAGTTCATTTGATCATTTAATATGTTATTTTTGGTCATTGCGTTTTTTGTAGCTTTGTATATTTCGAACTCCTCTAGACTATCCATTAATTTACCCTTCTTGCAAGTATGCAACGCAACGAAATTGTTTTCGAAACTAGTATAACTATGATCATTTTCTATTAAATGTTGTGCAAAACTGGAATTATTATTATTTGTTTTTGGAATGTGCTCTAAAAATCTTGTATAAAAATCTCTGCCGGATTGGCCAATGTAGAATGCTGCACAAATATCGCATTTAATTTTATAGACACCTGATTTATTTTTTAAAGGAATATTTGTTTTAGTTTTGAAAATGTTTTTTAAATTATTACAGGTTTTGAATGACGTAGTATATCCTTTACTTTTAAAACAGATTTTAATATATTTGGCAACAAGCCAGTATAATTAGCTGAAATGAATTTTTTATGTTTTTTATTATGTTGGTTAATAATATTGGTATTTTTATTTTCTAAACGTTTTTTTATGTTTCATTATCATTTTATCAACTATTTCTGGCCTGTAACCATTATTTAGAGCTATTTGTTTCATAATATTTACTTCTTGATCATAGTCTTCGTTATTAAGGGGAACACAAAGTAATCTTTCAATAAAGCTGTTAAATGCAGCCTTTTTTTGGGCTGGAGGATGAAATGACTTAGCATGTATAACCGTATCTGTGCAAGTGTGCTTTCTGTATATTTTGTATGTCAGTTCATTACCGTTATTTGTTATGGTTAGATCCAGGAAATTAATATTTTTGTTATTTTCAATTTCCATAGTGAATTTTATTGTCTTATGTATTTTATTTAAATAGTTATTAAATGACTCGAGCTGTCTATTGTTACCATTGAAAATAACAAAGGTGTCATCCACATATCTTGAATAATATACTATTTTTTTGTCAAAATAATTGTTTTTTAAAATTTTAGTATTTTCTAGATGATTCAAATAAATATCAGCGAGGATACCTGAGAGTGGAGAACCCATTGCTAGGCCCTCATTTTGTTTGTAGTATGAACAATAAAAAAAAAATAGTTTTGATTAAGTACTATTTCTAATAGTAATATTAGCTGATTAATTTTTCTTATTTCTAAGGTATTATTATTTATTAAATTTTGTTTGAGTAATTTTAAAGTTTCATCAATTGGGAAATTGGTATACAGATCCACTATGTCAAAGGACACTAGCTTGTAACTAGGCTTAATATCAATATGACGTAATTTTTCAATAAAATCTTTATAACCTTTTATACTATGGTTATTATCTAAGCTTATATGTTGTTTGATTATTTTTACCAAGGTTTTTGCTACTTTATAGCTTGGAGCGGTTGTATAATTTACTAAAGGTCTAATTGGTGTGACTTTTTTGTCTACTTTGGGTAGACCATTTAAGCATGGTGCACTAGCTTTTATTGGTTTCAGTGAGTAGCATATATGTTTCTCAAATAGATCTGTACATTTATTTATTGTTTTATTCAAACCTAATATGTATTTTTTGGTGGGATCATTATTTAACTTTGTTATGTTGTTATTATTAATGAATTTGTATACCTTTTGTTTATATTCGTCTAAGTCTAACAATGCTATAGTATTGCCTTTATCAACCTTCGTTAAGAAAATGTTATTTCGTAAGAGTTTTTTATTTAGCTGTATAGCTGTTAGTTCTTCATGTTTTGTTTTTGTATAATTTAATTTCTTTTGTTTATGAAAATTATTATTAATTGCTTAATTGAATCTATTATTTATTAATATTCGTAGTTCATTTCGTTCATTCAAGTCTGGAACACACTTAATTACAGATTCGGCTTCTACTATTTCTTTAATTATGTTATTTTTATTTTTAAGATTCGGTGGAAAATTGTAATTCAGTCCCTTATTGATAAGATTTTCCTCTGTGTTCGTGAGAACCATGTTAGTCATGTTTATCAGTCTAGGGTAGAAAGCATGTTTCTCATTATTGAATTTATCGTTGTTTTGATTGCTTATCAAACGGCCAATTTTATTAGTTTGTTTATTCTTCTGGAATCTAATCTTATTCTTAACGTATTGATTAATATGTTGTATGATTGTATCGCATAGACCAGGGTGAACATTATTATATAGTTCTAAATGTGTTTTATATACAGCTGAGTTTAATGAGATTTTCTTCCTATATAAGAATTTAATTTCTTCTTTTATCCTGTATTTACTTGCAAATTGCTCAGTTTTTCTGGCCATTCTAGAGGTTTCGTTAATTTTGATTTTAGCGTAATTTGGGATAAGATTTTTGTTTAGACAAATTTTATTAAATTTAATATTTAAATTAGTTTTAATAGTTTTAGTTTTTGATTTTGAAGTGTATACGCAATTTTTACCTGGTAAGGTTCCAATTTCAATCTATTCATGTTTTACGTACCGAGTCAGTTTATGGTTAACATAATTAAATTACCTTATTCGGTCCACCTTAGTGACACTAGCTGCTGTCGTTTAATGACGCGTTTCGGGATAAAATCCCATCTTCAGATACACAATAATCAAAACATAAATGTATACCACAATTTGTGGTTTGTCATAATTTAAAATACTTAGAATCTTTTAAATAAAATATATATAAATAAAAACGTATCAACTGAATCGCTCGGAGCGCTCGCATGCATGCACGCTGTACTACGACTTCCTCACGACTGGCTATACTTATCATTCAACCGTATAGCAGTGTCAAACAGGTTATTAGAACCGAAGTTCATTTGATCATTTAATATGTTATTTTTGGGCATTGCGTTTTTTGTAGCTTTGTATATTTCGAACTCCTCTAGACTATCCATTAATTTACCCTTCTTGCAAGTATGCAACGCCACGAAATTGTTTTCGAAACTAGTATAACTATGATCATTTTCTATTAAATGTTGTGCAAAACTGGAATTATTATTATTTGTTTTTGGAATGTGCTCTAAAAATCTTGTATAAAAATCTCTGCCGGATTGGCCAATGTAGAATGCTGCACAATTATCGCATTTAATTTTATAGACACCTGATTTATTTTTTAAGGAATATTTATTTTAGTTTTGAAAAAGTTTTTTAAATTATTACAGGTTTTGAATGAAGTAGTATATCCTTTACTTTTAAAACAGATTTTAAAAGATTTGGCAACAAGCCAGTATTATTAGCAGAAATGAATTTGTTATGTTTTTTATTATGTTGGTTAATAATATTGGTATTTTTATTTTCTAAACGTTTTTTATGTTTCATTATCATTTTATCAATTATTACTGGCCTGTAACCATTATTTAGAGCTATTTGTTTCATAATATTTACTTCTTGATCATAGTCTTCGTTATTAAGGGGAACACAAAGTAATCTGTCAATAAAGCTGTTAAATGCAGCCATTTTTTGGGCTGGAGGATGAAATGACTTAGCATGTATAACCGTATCTGTGCAAGTGTGCTTTCTGTATATTTTGTATGTCAGTTCATTACCGTTATTTGTTATGGTTAGATCCAGGAAATTAATATTTTTGTTATTTTCAATTTCCATAGTGAATTTTATTGTCTTATGTATTTTATTTAAATAGTCATTACATGACTCGAGCTGTCTATTGTTACCATTGAAAATAACAAAGGTGTCATCCACATATCTTGAATAATATACTATTTTTTTGTCAAAATAATTGTTTTTTAAAATTTTAGTATTTTCTAGATGATTCAAATAAATATCAGCGAGGATACCTGAGAGTGGAGAACCCATTGCTAGGACCTCATCTTGTTTGTAGTATGAACCATCAAACGAAAAATAGTTTTGATTAAGTACTATTTCTAATAGTAACATTAGCTGATTAATTTTTCTTATTTCTAAAGTATTATTATTTATTAAATTTTGTTTGAGTAATTTTAAAGTTTCATCAATTGGGACATTGGTATACAGATCCACTATGTCAAAGGACACTAGCTTGTAACTAGGCTTAATATTAATATGACGTAATTTTTCAATAAAATCTTTATAACCTTTTATACTCTGGTTATTATCTAAGCTTATATGTTGTTTGATTATTTTTACCAAGGTTTTTGCTACTTTATAGCTTGGAGCGGTTGTATAATTTACTAAAGGTCTAATTGGTGTGTCTTTTTTGTCTACTTTGGGTAGACCATTTAAGCATGGTGCACTAGCTTTTATTGGTTTCAGTGAGTAGCATATATGTTTCTCAAATAGATCTGTACATTTATTTATTGTTTTATTCAAATCTAATGTGTATTTTTTGGTGGGATCATTACTTAACTTTGTTATGTTGTTATTATTAATGAATTTGTATACCTTTTGTTTATATTCGTCTAAGTCTAACAATGCTATAGTATTGCCTTTATCAACCTTCGTTAAGTAAATGTTATTTCGTAAGAGTTTTTTATTTAGCTGTATAGCTGTTAGTTGATCATGTTTTGTTTTTGTATAATTTAATTTCTTTTGTTTATGATAATTATTATTAATTGCTTAATTGAATCTATTATTTATTAATATTCGTAGTTCATTTCGTTCATTTAAGTCTGGAACACACTTAATTACAGATTCGGCTTCAACTATTTCTTTAATTATGTTATTTTTATTTTTAAGATTCGGTGGAAAATTGTAATTCAGTCCCTTATTGATAAGATTTTCCTCTGTGTTCGTGAGAACCATGTTAGTCATGTTTATCAGTCTAGGGTAGAAAGCATGTTTCTCATTATTGAATTTATCGTTGTTTTGATTGCTTATCAAACGGCCAATTTTATTAGTTTGTTTATTCTTCTGGAATCTAATCTTATTCTTAACGTATTGATTAATATGTTGTATGATTGTATCGCATAGACCAGGGTGAACATTATTATATAGTTCTAAATGTGTTTTATATACAGCTGAGTTTAATGAGATTTTCTTCCTATATAAGAATTTAATTTCTTCTTTTATCCTGTATTTACTTGCAAATTGCTCAGTTTTTCTGGCCATTCTAGAGGTTTCGTTAATTTTGATTTTAGCGTAATTTGGGATAAGATTTTTGTTTAGACAAATTTTATTAAATTTAATATTTAAATTAGTTTTAATAGTTTTAGTTTTTGATTTTGAAGTGTATACGCAATTTTTACCTGGTAAGGTTCCAATTTCAATCTATTCATGTTTTACGTACCGAGTCAGTTCATGGTTAACATAATTAAATTACCTTATTCGGTCCACCTTAGTGACACTAGCTGCTGTCGTTTAATGACGCGTTTCGGGATAAAATCCCATCTTCAGATACACAATAATCAAAACATAAATGTATACCACAATTTGTGGTTTGTCATAATTTAAAATATTTAGAATCTTTTAAATAAAATATATATAAATAAAAACGTAACAACTGAATCGCTCGGAGTGCTCGCATGCATGCACGCTGTACTACGACTTCCTCACGACTGGCTATACTTATCATTCAACCGAATAGCAGTGTCAAACAGGTTATTAGAACCGAAGTTCATTTGGTCATTTAATATGTTATTTTTGGTCATTGCGTTTTTTGTAGCTTTGTATATTTCGAACTCCTCTAGACTATCCATTAATTTACCCTTCTTGCAAGTATGCAACGCCACGAAATTGTTTTCGAAACTAGTATAACTATGATCATTTTCTATTAAATGTTGTGCAAAACTGGAATTATTATTATTTGTTTTTGGAATGTGCTCTAAAAATCTTGTATAAAAATCTCTGCCGGATTGGCCAATGTAGAATGCTGCACAATTATCGCATTTAATTTTATAGACACCTGATTTATTTTTTAAGGAATATTTATTTTAGTTTTGAAAAAGCTTTTTAAATTATTACAGGTTTTGAATGAAGTAGTATATCCTTTACTTTTAAAACAGATTTTAAAATATTTGGCAACAAGCCAGTATAATTAGCTGAAATGAATTTTTTATGTTTTTTATTATATTAGTTAATAATATTGGTATTTTTATTTTCTAAACGTTTTTTATGTTTCATTATCATTTTATCAACTATTACTGGCTTGTAACCATTATTTACAGCTATTTGTTTCATAATATTTACTTCTTGATCATAGTCTTCGTTATTAAGGGGAACACAAAGTAATCTGTCAATAAAGCTGTTAAATGCAGCCATTTTTTGGGCTGGAGGATGAAATGACTTAGCATGTATAACCGTATCTGTGCAAGTGTGCTTTCTGTATATTTTGTATGTCAGTTCATTACCGTTATTTGTTATGGTTAGATCCAGGAAATTAATATTTTTGTTATTTTCAATTTCCATAGTGAATTTTATTGTCTTATGTATTTTATTTAAATAGTTATTAAATGACTCGAGCTGTCTATTGTTACCATTGAAAATAACAAAGGTGTCATCCACATATCTTGAATAATATACTATTTTTTTGTCAAAATAATTGTTTTTTAAAATTTTAGTATTTTCTAGATGATTCAAATAAATATCAGCGAGGATACCTGAGAGTGGAGAACCCATTGCTAGGCCCTCATTTTGTTTGTAGTATGAACCATAAAAAAAAAATAGTTTTGATTAAGTACTATTTCTAATAGTAACATTAACTGATTAATTTTTCTTATTTCTAAGGTATTATTATTTATTAAATTTTGTTTGAGTAATTTTAAAGTTTCATCAATTGGGACATTGGTATACAGATCCACTATGTCAAAGGACACTAGCTTGTAACTAGGCTTAATATTAATATGACGTAATTTTTCAATAAAATCTTTATAACCTTTTATGCTCTGGTTATTATCTAAGCTTATATGTTGTTTGATTATTTTTACCAAGGCTTTTGCTACTTTATAGCTTGGAGCGGTTGTATAATTTACTAAAGGTCTAATTGGTGTGTCTTTTTTGTCTACTTTGGGTAGACCTTTTAAGCATGGTGCACTAGCTTTTATTGGTTTCAGTGAGTAGCATATATGTTTCTCAAATAGATCTGTACATTTATTTATTGTTTTATTCAAATCTAATGTGTATTTTTTGGTGGGATCATTATTTAACTTTGTTATGTTGTTATTATTAATGAATTTGTAAACCTTTTGTTTATATTCGTCTAAGTCTAACAATGCTATAGTATTGCCTTTATCAACCTTCGTTAAGTAAATGTTATTTTGTAAGAGTTTTTTATTTAGCTGTTACTTGTTCATGTTTTGTTTTTGTATAATTTAATTTCTTTTGTTTATGATAATTATTATTAATTGCTTAATGGAATCTATTATTTATTAATATTCGTAGTTCATTTCGTTCATTTAAGTCTGGAACACACTTAATTACAGATTCGGCTTCAACTATTTCTTTAATTATGTTATTTTTATTTTTAAGATTCGGTGGAAAATTGTAATTCAGTCCCTTATTGATAAGATTTTCCTCTGTGTTCGTGAGAACCATGTTAGTCATGTTTATCAGTCTAGGGTAGAAAGTATGTTTTTCATTATTGAATTTATCGTTGTTTTGATTGCTTATCAAACGGCCAATTTTATTAGTTTGTTTATTCTTCTGGAATTTAATCTTATTCTTAACGTATTGATTAATATGTTGTATGATTGTATCGCATAGACCAGGGTGAACATTATTATATAGTTCTAAATGTGTTTTATATACAGCTGAGTTTAATGAGATTTTCTTCCTATATAAGAATTTAATTTCTTCTTTTATCCTGTATTTACTTGCAAATTGCTCAGTTTTTCTGGCCATTCTAGAGGTTTCGTTAATTTTGATTTTAGCGTAATTTGGGATAAGATTTTTGTTTAGACAAATTTTATTAAATTTAATATTTAAATTAGTTTTAATAGTTTTAGTTTTTGATTTTGAAGTGTATACGCAATTTTTACCTGGTAAGGTTCCAATTTCAATCTATTCATGTTTTACGTACCGAGTCAGTTTATGGTTAACATAATTAAATTACCTTATTCGGTCCACCTTAGTGACACTAGCTGCTGTCGTTTAATGACGCGTTTCGGGATAAAATCCCATCTTCAGATACACAATAATCAAAACATAAATGTATACCACAATTTGTGGTTTGTCATAATTTAAAATATTTAGAATCTTTTAAATAAAATATATATAAATAAAAACGTAACAACTGAATCGCTCGGAGTGCTCGCATGCATGCACGCTGTACTACGACTTCCTCACGACTGGCTATACTTATCATTCAACCGTATAGCAGTGTCAAACAGGTTATTAGAACCGAAGTTCATTTGGTCATTTAATATGTTATTTTTGGTCATTGCGTTTTTTGTAGCTTTGTATATTTCGAACTCCTCTAGACTATCCATTAATTTACCCTTCTTGCAAGTATGCAACGCCACGAAATTGTTTTCGAAACTAGTATAACTATGATCATTTTCTATTAAATGTTGTGCAAAACTGGAATTATTATTATTTGTTTTTGGAATGTGCTCTAAAAATCTTGTATAAAAATCTCTGCCGGATTGGCCAATGTAGAATGCTGCACAATTATCGCATTTAATTTTATAGACACCGGATTTATTTTTTAAGGAATATTTATTTTAGTTTTGAAAAAGCTTTTTAAATTATTACAGGTTTTGAATGAAGTAGTATATCCTTTACTTTTAAAACAGATTTTAAAATATTTGGCAACAAGCCAGTATAATTAGCTGAAATGAATTTTTTATGTTTTTTATTATGTTAGTTAATAATATTGGTATTTTTATTTTCTAAACGTTTTTTATGTTTCATTATCATTTTATCAACTATTACTGGCTTGTAACCATTATTTACAGCTATTTGTTTCATAATATTTACTTCTTGATCATAGTCTTCGTTATTAAGGGGAACACAAAGTAATCTGTCAATAAAGCTGTTAAATGCAGCCATTTTTTGGGCTGGAGGATGAAATGACTTAGCATGTATAACCGTATCTGTGCAAGTGTGCTTTCTGTATATTTTGTATGTCAGTTCATTACCGTTATTTGTTATGGTTAGATCCAGGAAATTAATATTTTTGTTATTTTCAATTTCCATAGTGAATTTTATTGTCTTATGTATTTTATTTAAATAGTTATTAAATGACTCGAGCTGTCTATTGTTACCATTGAAAATAACAAAGGTGTCATCCACATATCTTGAATAATATACTATTTTTTTGTCAAAATAATTGTTTTTTAAAATTTTAGTATTTTCTAGATGATTCAAATAAATATCAGCGAGGATACCTGAGAGTGGAGAACCCATTGCTAGGCCCTCATTTTGTTTGTAGTATGAACCATAAAAAAAAAATAGTTTTGATTAAGTACTATTTCTAATAGTAACATTAACTGATTAATTTTTCTTATTTCTAAGGTATTATTATTTATTAAATTTTGTTTGAGTAATTTTAAAGTTTCATCAATTGGGACATTGGTATACAGATCCACTATGTCAAAGGACACTAGCTTGTAACTAGGCTTAATATTAATATGACGTAATTTTTCAATAAAATCTTTATAACCTTTTATGCTCTGGTTATTATGTAAGCTTATATGTTGTTTGATTATTTTTACCAAGGCTTTTGCTACTTTATAGCTTGGAGCGGTTGTATAATTTACTGAAGGTCTAATTGGTGTGTCTTTTTTGTCTACTTTGGGTAGACCTTTTAAGCATGGTGCACTAGCTTTTATTGGTTTCAGTGAGTAGCATATATGTTTCTCAAATAGATCTGTACATTTATTTATTGTTTTATTCAAATCTAATGTGTATTTTTTGGTGGGATCATTATTTAACTTTGTTATGTTGTTATTATTAATGAATTTGTAAACCTTTTGTTTATATTCGTCTAAGTCTAACAATGCTATAGTATTGCCTTTATCAACCTTCGTTAAGTAAATGTTATTTTGTAAGAGTTTTTTATTTAGCTGTTACTTGTTCATGTTTTGTTTTTGTATAATTTAATTTCTTTTGTTTATGATAATTATTATTAATTGCTTAATGGAATCTATTATTTATTAATATTCGTAGTTCATTTCGTTCATTTAAGTCTGGAACACACTTAATTACAGATTCGGCTTCAACTATTTCTTTAATTATGTTATTTTTATTTTTAAGATTCGGTGGAAAATTGTAATTCAGTCCCTTATTGATAAGATTTTCCTCTGTGTTCGTGAGAACCATGTTAGTCATGTTTATCAGTCTAGGGTAGAAAGCATGTTTCTCATTATTGAATTTATCGTTGTTTTGATTGCTTATCAAACGGCCAATTTTATTAGTTTGTTTATTCTTCTGGAATCTAATCTTATTCTTAACGTATTGATTAATATGTTGTATGATTTTATCGCATAGACCAGGGTGAACATTATTATATAGTTCTAAATGTGTTTTATATACAGCTGAGTTTAATGAGATTTTCTTCCTATATAAGAATTTAATTTCTTCTTTTATCCTGTATTTACTTGCAAATTGCTCAGTTTTTCTGGCCATTCTAGAGGTTTCGTTAATTTTGATTTTAGCGTAATTTGGGATAAGATTTTTGTTTAGACAAATTTTATTAAATTTAATATTTAAATTAGTTTTAAATAGTTTTAGTTTTTGATTTTGAAGTGTATACGCAATTTTTACCTGGTAAGCTTCCAATTTCAATCTATTCATGTTTTACGTACCGAGTCAGTTCATGGTTAACATAATTAAATTACCTTATTCGGTCCACCTTAGTGACACTAGCTGCTGTCGTTTAATGACGCGTTTCGGGATAAAATCCCATCTTCAGATACACAATAATCAAAACATAAATGTATACCACAATTTGTGGTTTGTCATAATTTAAAATATTTAGAATCTTTTAAATAAAATATATATAAATAAAAACGTAACAACTGAATCGCTCGGAGTGCTCGCATGCATGCACGCTGTACTACGACTTCCTCACGACTGGCTATACTTATCATTCAACCGTATAGCAGTGTCAAACAGGTTATTAGAACCGAAGTTCATTTGGTCATTTAATATGTTATTTTTGGTCATTGCGTTTTTTGTAGCTTTGTATATTTCGAACTCCTCTAGACTATCCATTAATTTACCCTTCTTGCAAGTATGCAACGCCACGAAATTGTTTTCGAAACTAGTATAACTATGATCATTTTCTATTAAATGTTGTGCAAAACTGGAATTATTATTATTTGTTTTTGGAATGTGCTCTAAAAATCTTGTATAAAAATCTCTGCCGGATTGGCCAATGTAGAATGCTGCACAATTATCGCATTTAATTTTATAGACACCTGATTTATTTTTTAAGGAATATTTATTTTAGTTTTGAAAAAGCTTTTTAAATTATTACAGGTTTTGAATGAAGTAGTATATCCTTTACTTTTAAAACAGATTTTAAAATATTTGGCAACAAGCCAGTATAATTAGCTGAAATGAATTTTTTATGTTTTTTATTATGTTAGTTAATAATATTGGTATTTTTATTTTCTAAACGTTTTTTATGTTTCATTATCATTTTATCAACTATTACTGGCTTGTAACCATTATTTACAGCTATTTGTTTCATAATATTTACTTCTTGATCATAGTCTTCGTTATTAAGGGGAACACAAAGTAATCTGTCAATAAAGCTGTTAAATGCAGCCATTTTTTGGGCTGGAGGATGAAATGACTTAGCATGTATAACCGTATCTGTGCAAGTGTGCTTTCTGTATATTTTGTATGTCAGTTCATTACCGTTATTTGTTATGGTTAGATCCAGGAAATTAATATTTTTGTTATTTTCAATTTCCATAGTGAATTTTATTGTCTTATGTATTTTATTTAAATAGTTATTAAATGACTCGAGCTGTCTATTGTTACCATTGAAAATAACAAAGGTGTCATCCACATATCTTGAATAATATACTATTTTTTTGTCAAAATAATTGTTTTTTAAAATTTTAGTATTTTCTAGATGATTCAAATAAATATCAGCGAGGATACCTGAGAGTGGAGAACCCATTGCTAGGCCCTCATTTTGTTTGTAGTATGAACCATAAAAAAAAAATAGTTTTGATTAAGTACTATTTCTAATAGTAACATTAACTGATTAATTTTTCTTATTTCTAAGGTATTATTATTTATTAAATTTTGTTTGAGTAATTTTAAAGTTTCATCAATTGGGACATTGGTATACAGATCCACTATGTCAAAGGACACTAGCTTGTAACTAGGCTTAATATTAATATGACGTAATTTTTCAATAAAATCTTTATAACCTTTTATGCTCTGGTTATTATCTAAGCTTATATGTTGTTTGATTATTTTTACCAAGGCTTTTGCTACTTTATAGCTTGGAGCGGTTGTATAATTTACTAAAGGTCTAATTGGTGTGTCTTTTTTGTCTACTTTGGGTAGACCTTTTAAGCATGGTGCACTAGCTTTTATTGGTTTCAGTGAGTAGCATATATGTTTCTCAAATAGATCTGTACATTTATTTATTGTTTTATTCAAATCTAATGTGTATTTTTTGGTGGGATCATTATTTAACTTTGTTATGTTGTTATTATTAATGAATTTGTAAACCTTTTGTTTATATTCGTCTAAGTCTAACAATGCTATAGTATTGCCTTTATCAACCTTCGTTAAGTAAATGTTATTTTGTAAGAGTTTTTTATTTAGCTGTTACTTGTTCATGTTTTGTTTTTGTATAATTTAATTTCTTTTGTTTATGATAATTATTATTAATTGCTTAATGGAATCTATTATTTATTAATATTCGTAGTTCATTTCGTTCATTTAAGTCTGGAACACACTTAATTACAGATTCGGCTTCAACTATTTCTTTAATTATGTTATTTTTATTTTTAAGATTCGGTGGAAAATTGTAATTCAGTCCCTTATTGATAAGATTTTCCTCTGTGTTCGTGAGAACCATGTTAGTCATGTTTATCAGTCTAGGGTAGAAAGCATGTTTTTCATTATTGAATTTATCGTTGTTTTGATTGCTTATCAAACGGACAATTTTATTAGTTTGTTTATTCTTCTGGAATCTAATCTTATTCTTAACGTATTGATTAATATGTTGTATGATTGTATCGCATAGACCAGGGTGAACATTATTATATAGTTCTAAATGTGTTTTATATAAAGCTGAGTTTAATGAGATTTTCTTCCTATATAAGAATTTAATTTCTTCTTTTATCCTGTATTTACTTGCAAATTGCTCAGTTTTTCTGGCCATTCTAGAGGTTTCGTTAATTTTGATTTTAGCGTAATTTGGGATAAGATTTTTGTTTAGACAAATTTTATTAAATTTAATATTTAAATTAGTTTTAATAGTTTTAGTTTTTAATTTTGAAGTGTATACGCAATTTTTACCTGGTAAGGTTCCAATTTCAATCTATTCATGTTTTACGTACCGAGTCAGTTTATGGCTAACATAATTAAATTACCTTATTCGGTCCACCTTAGTGACACTAGCTGCTGTCGTTTAATGACGCGTTTCGGGATAAAATCCCATCTTCAGATACACAATAATCAAAACATAAATGTATACCACAATTTGTGGTTTGTCATAATTTAAAATATTTAGAATCTTTTAAATAAAATATATATATAAATAAAAACGTAACAACTGAATCGCTCGGAGTGCTCGCATGCATGCACGCTGTACTACGACCTTCCTCACGACTGGCTATACTTATCATTCAACCGTATAGCAGTGTCAAACAGGTTATTAGAACCGAAGTTCATTTGGTCATTTAATATGTTATTTTTGGTCATTGCGTTTTTTGTAGCTTTGTATATTTCGAACTCCTCTAGACTATCCATTAATTTACCCTTCTTGCAAGTATGCAACGCCACGAAATTGTTTTCGAAACTAGTATAACTATGATCATTTTCTATTAAATGTTGTGCAAAACTGGAATTATTATTATTTGTTTTTGGAATGTGCTCTAAAAATCTTGTATAAAAATCTCTGCCGGATTGGCCAATGTAGAATGCTGCACAATTATCGCATTTAATTTTATAGACACCGGATTTATTTTTTAAGGAATATTTATTTTAGTTTTGAAAAAGCTTTTTAAATTATTACAGGTTTTGAATGAAGTAGTATATCCTTTACTTTTAAAACAGATTTTAAAATATTTGGCAACAAGCCAGTATAATTAGCTGAAATGAATTTTTTATGTTTTTTATTATGTTAGTTAATAATATTGGTATTTTTATTTTCTAAACGTTTTTTATGTTTCATTATCATTTTATCAACTATTACTGGCTTGTAACCATTATTTACAGCTATTTGTTTCATAATATTTACTTCTTGATCATAGTCTTCGTTATTAAGGGGAACACAAAGTAATCTGTCAATAAAGCTGTTAAATGCAGCCATTTTTTGGGCTGGAGGATGAAATGACTTAGCATGTATAACCGTATCTGTGCAAGTGTGCTTTCTGTATATTTTGTATGTCAGTTCATTACCGTTATTTGTTATGGTTAGATCCAGGAAATTAATATTTTTGTTATTTTCAATTTCCATAGTGAATTTTATTGTCTTATGTATTTTATTTAAATAGTTATTAAATGACTCGAGCTGTCTATTGTTACCATTGAAAATAACAAAGGTGTCATCCACATATCTTGAATAATATACTATTTTTTTGTCAAAATAATTGTTTTTTAAAATTTTAGTATTTTCTAGATGATTCAAATAAATATCAGCGAGGATACCTGAGAGTGGAGAACCCATTGCTAGGCCCTCATTTTGTTTGTAGTATGAACCATAAAAAAAAAATAGTTTTGATTAAGTACTATTTCTAATAGTAACATTAACTGATTAATTTTTCTTATTTCTAAGGTATTATTATTTATTAAATTTTGTTTGAGTAATTTTAAAGTTTCATCAATTGGGACATTGGTATACAGATCCACTATGTCAAAGGACACTAGCTTGTAACTAGGCTTAATATTAATATGACGTAATTTTTCAATAAAATCTTTATAACCTTTTATGCTCTGGTTATTATCTAAGCTTATATGTTGTTTGATTATTTTTACCAAGGCTTTTGCTACTTTATAGCTTGGAGCGGTTGTATAATTTACTAAAGGTCTAATTGGTGTGTCTTTTTTGTCTACTTTGGGTAGACCTTTTAAGCATGGTGCACTAGCTTTTATTGGTTTCAGTGAGTAGCATATATGTTTCTCAAATAGATCTGTACATTTATTTATTGTTTTATTCAAATCTAATGTGTATTTTTTGGTGGGATCATTATTTAACTTTGTTATGTTGTTATTATTAATGAATTTGTATACCTTTTGTTTATATTCGTCTAAGTCTAACAATGCTATAGTATTGCCTTTATCAACCTTCGTTAAGTAAATGTTATTTTGTAAGAGTTTTTTATTTAGCTGTTAGTTGTTCATGTTTTGTTTTTGTATAATTTAATTTATTTTGTTTATGATAATTATTATTAATTGCTTAATGGAATCTATTATTTATTAATATTCGTAGTTCATTTCGTTCATTTAAGTCTGGAACACACTTAATTACAGATTCGGCTTCAACTATTTCTTTAATTATGTTATTTTTATTTTTAAGATTCGGTGGAAAATTGTAATTCAGTCCCTTATTGATAAGATTTTCCTCTGTGTTCGTGAGAACCATGTTAGTCATGTTTATCAGTCTAGGGTAGAAAGCATGTTTTTCATTATTGAATTTATCGTTGTTTTGATTGCTTATCAAACGGCCAATTTTATTAGTTTGTATATTCTTCTGGAATCTAATCTTATTCTTAACGTATTGATTAATATGTTGTATGATTGTATCGCATAGAGCAGGGTGAACATTATTATATAGTTCTAAATGTGTTTTATATATAGCTGAGTTTAATGAGATTTTCTTCCTATATAAGAATTTAATTTCTTCTTTTATCCTGTATTTACTTGCAAATTGCTCAGTTTTTCTGGCCATTCTAGAGGTATCGTTAATTTTGATTTTAGCTTAATTTGGGGTAAGATTTTTGTATAGACAAATTTTATTAAATTTAATATTTAAATTAGTTTTAAATAGTTTTAGTTTTTGATTTTGAAGTGTATACGCAATTTTTACCTGGTAAGGTTCCAATTTCAATCTATTCATGTTTTACGTACCGAGTCAGTTTATGGTTAATATAATTAAATTACCTTATTCGGTCCACCTTAGTGACACTAGCTGCTGTCGTTTAATGACGCGTTTCGGGATAAAATCCCATCTTCAGATACACAATAATCAAAACATAAATGTATACCACAATTTGTGGTTTGTCATAATTTAAAATATTTAAAATCTTTTAAATAAAATATATATAAATAAAAACGTAACAACTGAATCGCTCGGAGCGCTCGCATGCATGCACGCTGTACTACGACTTCCTCACGACTGGCTATACTTATCATTCAACCGTATAGCAGTGTCAAACAGGTTATTAGAACCGAAGTTCATTTGGTCATTTAATATGTTATTTTTGGTCATTGCGTTTTTTGTAGCTTTGTATATTTCGAACTCCTCTAGACTATCCATTAATTTACCCTTCTTGCAAGTATGCAACGCCACGAAATTGTTTTCGAAACTAGTATAACTATGATCATTTTCTATTAAATGTTGTGCAAAACTGGAATTATTATTATTTGTTTTTGGAATGTGCTCTAAAAATCTTGTATAAAAATCTCTGCCGGATTGGCCAATGTAGAATGCTGCACAATTATCGCATTTAATTTTATAGACACCGGATTTATTTTTTAAGGAATATTTATTTTAGTTTTGAAAAAGCTTTTTAAATTATTACAGGTTTTGAATGAAGTAGTATATCCTTTACTTTTAAAACAGATTTTAAAATATTTGGCAACAAGCCAGTATAATTAGCTGAAATGAATTTTTTATGTTTTTTATTATGTTAGTTAATAATATTGGTATTTTTATTTTCTAAACGTTTTTTATGTTTCATTATCATTTTATCAACTATTACTGGCTTGTAACCATTATTTACAGCTATTTGTTTCATAATATTTACTTCTTGATCATAGTCTTCGTTATTAAGGGGAACACAAAGTAATCTGTCAATAAAGCTGTTAAATGCAGCCATTTTTTGGGCTGGAGGATGAAATGACTTAGCATGTATAACCGTATCTGTGCAAGTGTGCTTTCTGTATATTTTGTATGTCAGTTCATTACCGTTATTTGTTATGGTTAGATCCAGGAAATTAATATTTTTGTTATTTTCAATTTCCATAGTGAATTTTATTGTCTTATGTATTTTATTTAAATAGTTATTAAATGACTCGAGCTGTCTATTGTTACCATTGAAAATAACAAAGGTGTCATCCACATATCTTGAATAATATACTATTTTTTTGTCAAAATAATTGTTTTTTAAAATTTTAGTATTTTCTAGATGATTCAAATAAATATCAGCGAGGATACCTGAGAGTGGAGAACCCATTGCTAGGCCCTCATTTTGTTTGTAGTATGAACCATAAAAAAAAAATAGTTTTGATTAAGTACTATTTCTAATAGTAACATTAACTGATTAATTTTTCTTATTTCTAAGGTATTATTATTTATTAAATTTTGTTTGAGTAATTTTAAAGTTTCATCAATTGGGACATTGGTATACAGATCCACTATGTCAAAGGACACTAGCTTGTAACTAGGCTTAATATTAATATGACGTAATTTTTCAATAAAATCTTTATAACCTTTTATGCTCTGGTTATTATCTAAGCTTATATGTTGTTTGATTATTTTTACCAAGGCTTTTGCTACTTTATAGCTTGGAGCGGTTGTATAATTTACTAAAGGTCTAATTGGTGTGTCTTTTTTGTCTACTTTGGGTAGACCTTTTAAGCATGGTGCACTAGCTTTTATTGGTTTCAGTGAGTAGCATATATGTTTCTCAAATAGATCTGTACATTTATTTATTGTTTTATTCAAATCTAATGTGTATTTTTTGGTGGGATCATTATTTAACTTTGTTATGTTGTTATTATTAATGAATTTGTAAACCTTTTGTTTATATTCGTCTAAGTCTAACAATGCTATAGTATTGCCTTTATCAACCTTCGTTAAGTAAATGTTATTTTGTAAGAGTTTTTTATTTAGCTGTTACTTGTTCATGTTTTGTTTTTGTATAATTTAATTTCTTTTGTTTATGATAATTATTATTAATTGCTTAATTGAATCTATTATTTATTAATATTCGTAGTTCATTTCGTTCATTTAAGTCTGGAACACACTTAATTACAGATTCGGCTTCAACTATTTCTTTAATTATGTTATTTTTATTTTTAAGATTCGGTGGAAAATTGTAATTCAGTCCCTTATTGATAAGATTTTCCTCTGTGTTCGTGAGAACCATGTTAGTCATGTTTATCAGTCTAGGGTAGAAAGCATGTTTCTCATTATTGAATTTATCGTTGTTTTGATTGCTTATCAAACGGCCAATTTTATTAGTTTGTTTATTCTTCTGGAATCTAATCTTATTCTTAACGTATTGATTAATATGTTGTATGATTGTATCGCATAGACCAGGGTGAACATTATTATATAGTTCTAAATGTGTTTTATATACAGCTGAGTTTAATGAGATTTTCTTCCTATATAAGAATTTAATTTCTTCTTTTATCCTGTATTTACTTGCAAATTGCTCAGTTTTTCTGGCCATTCTAGAGGTTTCGTTAATTTTGATTTTAGCGTAATTTGGGATAAGATTTTTGTTTAGACAAATTTTATTAAATTTAATATTTAAATTAGTTTTAAATAGTTTTAGTTTTTGATTTTGAAGTGTATACGCAATTTTTACCTGGTAAGGTTCCAATTTCAATCTATTCATGTTTTACGTACCGAGTCAGTTCATGGTTAACATAATTAAATTACCTTATTCGGTCCACCTTAGTGACACTAGCTGCTGTCGTTTAATGACGCGTTTCGGGATAAAATCCCATCTTCAGATACACAATAATCAAAACATAAATGTATACCACAATTTGTGGTTTGTCATAATTTAAAATATTTAGAATCTTTTAAATAAAATATATATAAATAAAAACGTAACAACTGAATCGCTCGGAGTGCTCGCATGCATGCACGCTGTACTACGACTTCCTCACGACTGGCTATACTTATCATTCAACCGTATAGCAGTGTCGAACAGGTTATTAGAACCGAAGTTCATTTGGTCATTTAATATGTTATTTTTGGTCATTGCGTTTTTTGTAGCTTTGTATATTTCGAACTCCTCTAGACTATCCATTAATTTACCCTTCTTGCAAGTATGCAACGCCACGAAATTGTTTTCGAAACTAGTATAACTATGATCATTTTCTATTAAATGTTGTGCAAAACTGGAATTATTATTATTTGTTTTTGGAATGTGCTCTAAAAATCTTGTATAAAAATCTCTGCCGGATTGGCCAATGTAGAATGCTGCACAATTATCGCATTTAATTTTATAGACACCTGATTTATTTTTTAAGGAATATTTATTTTAGTTTTGAAAAAGCTTTTTAAATTATTACAGGTTTTGAATGAAGTAGTATATCCTTTACTTTTAAAACAGATTTTAAAATATTTGGCAACAAGCCAGTATAATTAGCTGAAATGAATTTTTTATGTTTTTTATTATGTTAGTTAATAATATTGGTATTTTTATTTTCTAAACGTTTTTTATGTTTCATTATCATTTTATCAACTATTACTGGCTTGTAACCATTATTTACAGCTATTTGTTTCATAATATTTACTTCTTGATCATAGTCTTCGTTATTAAGGGGAACACAAAGTAATCTGTCAATAAAGCTGTTAAATGCAGCCATTTTTTGGGCTGGAGGATGAAATGACTTAGCATGTATAACCGTATCTGTGCAAGTGTGCTTTCTGTATATTTTGTATGTCAGTTCATTACCGTTATTTGTTATGGTTAGATCCAGGAAATTAATATTTTTGTTATTTTCAATTTCCATAGTGAATTTTATTGTCTTATGTATTTTATTTAAATAGTTATTAAATGACTCGAGCTGTCTATTGTTACCATTGAAAATAACAAAGGTGTCATCCACATATCTTGAATAATATACTATTTTTTTGTCAAAATAATTGTTTTTTAAAATTTTAGTATTTTCTAGATGATTCAAATAAATATCAGCGAGGATACCTGAGAGTGGAGAACCCATTGCTAGGCCCTCATTTTGTTTGTAGTATGAACCATAAAAAAAAAATAGTTTTGATTAAGTACTATTTCTAATAGTAACATTAACTGATTAATTTTTCTTATTTCTAAGGTATTATTATTTATTAAATTTTGTTTGAGTAATTTTAAAGTTTCATCAATTGGGACATTGGTATACAGATCCACTATGTCAAAGGACACTAGCTTGTAACTAGGCTTAATATTAATATGACGTAATTTTTCAATAAAATCTTTATAACCTTTTATGCTCTGGTTATTATCTAAGCTTATATGTTGTTTGATTATTTTTACCAAGGCTTTTGCTACTTTATAGCTTGGAGCGGTTGTATAATTTACTAAAGGTCTAATTGGTGTGTCTTTTTTGTCTACTTTGGGTAGACCTTTTAAGCATGGTGCACTAGCTTTTATTGGTTTCAGTGAGTAGCATATATGTTTCTCAAATAGATCTGTACATTTATTTATTGTTTTATTCAAATCTAATGTGTATTTTTTGGTGGGATCATTATTTAACTTTGTTATGTTGTTATTATTAATGAATTTGTAAACCTTTTGTTTATATTCGTCTAAGTCTAACAATGCTATAGTATTGCCTTTATCAACCTTCGTTAAGTAAATGTTATTTTGTAAGAGTTTTTTATTTAGCTGTTACTTGTTCATGTTTTGTTTTTTATAATTTAATTTATTTTGTTTATGATAATTATTATTAATTGCTTAATGGCATCTATTATTTATTAATATTCGTAGTTCATTTCGTTCATTTAAGTCTGGAACACACTTAATTACAGATTCGGCTTCAACTATTTCTTTAATTATGTTATTTTTATTTTTAAGATTCGGTGGAAAATTGTAATTCAGTCCCTTATTGATAAGATTTTCCTCTGTGTTCGTGAGAACCATGTTAGTCATGTTTATCAGTCTAGGGTAGAAAGCATGTTTTTCATTATTGAATTTATCGTTGTTTTGATTGCTTATCAAACGGCCAATTTTATTAGTTTGTTTATTCTTCTGGAATCTAATCTTATTCTTAACGTATTGATTAATATGTTGTATGATTGTATCGCATAGACCAGGGTGAACATTATTATATAGTTCTAAATGTGTTTTATATAAAGCTGAGTTTAATGAGATTTTCTTCCTATATAAGAATTTAATTTCTTCTTTTATCCTGTATTTACTTGCAAATTGCTCAGTTTTTCTGGCCATTCTAGAGGTTTCGTTAATTTTGATTTTAGCCTAATTTGGGATAAGATTTTTGTTTAGACAAATTTTATTAAATTTAATATTTAAATTAGTTTTAATAGTTTTAGTTTTTAATTTTGAAGTGTATACGCAATTTTTACCTGGTAAGGTTCCAATTTCAATCTATTCATGTTTTACGTACCGAGTCAGTTTATGGCTAACATAATTAAATTACCTTATTTGGTCCACCTTAGTGACACTAGCTGCTGTCGTTTAATGACGCGTTTCGGGATAAAATCCCATCTTCAGATACACAATAATCACAACATACATGTATACCACAATTTGTGGTTTGTCATAATTTAAAATATTTAGAATCTTTTAAATAAAATATATATATAAATAAAAACGTAACAACTGAATCGCTCGGAGTGCTCGCATGCATGCACGCTGTACTACGACTTCCTCACGACTGGCTATACTTATCATTCAACCGTATAGCAGTGTCAAACAGGTTATTAGAACCGAAGTTCATTTGGTCATTTAATATGTTATTTTTGGTCATTGCGTTTTTTGTAGCTTTGTATATTTCGAACTCCTCTAGACTATCCATTAATTTACCCTTCTTGCAAGTATGCAACGCCACGAAATTGTTTTCGAAACTAGTATAACTATGATCATTTTCTATTAAATGTTGTGCAAAACTGGAATTATTATTATTTGTTTTTGGAATGTGCTCTAAAAATCTTGTATAAAAATCTCTGCCGGATTGGCCAATGTAGAATGCTGCACAATTATCGCATTTAATTTTATAGACACCGGATTTATTTTTTAAGGAATATTTATTTTAGTTTTGAAAAAGCTTTTTAAATTATTACAGGTTTTGAATGAAATAGTATATCCTTTACTTTTAAAACAGATTTTAAAATATTTGGCAACAAGCCAGTATAATTAGCTGAAATGAATTTTTTATGTTTTTTATTATGTTAGTTAATAATATTGGTATTTTTATTTTCTAAACGTTTTTTATGTTTCATTATCATTTTATCAACTATTACTGGCTTGTAACCATTATTTACAGCTATTTGTTTCATAATATTTACTTCTTGATCATAGTCTTCGTTATTAAGGGGAACACAAAGTAATCTGTCAATAAAGCTGTTAAATGCAGCCATTTTTTGGGCTGGAGGATGAAATGACTTAGCATGTATAACCGTATCTGTGCAAGTGTGCTTTCTGTATATTTTGTATGTCAGTTCATTACCGTTATTTGTTATGGTTAGATCCAGGAAATTAATATTTTTGTTATTTTCAATTTCCATAGTGAATTTTATTGTCTTATGTATTTTATTTAAATAGTTATTAAATGACTCGAGCTGTCTATTGTTACCATTGAAAATAACAAAGGTGTCATCCACATATCTTGAATAATATACTATTTTTTTGTCAAAATAATTGTTTTTTAAAATTTTAGTATTTTCTAGATGATTCAAATAAATATCAGCGAGGATAACTGAGAGTGGAGAACCCATTGCTAGGACCTCATTTTGTTTGTAGTATGAACCATAAAAAAAAAATAGTTTTGATTAAGTACTATTTCTAATAGTAACATTAAATAATTAATTTTTCTTATTTCTAAGGTATTATTATTTATTAAATTTTGTTTGAGTAATTTTAAAGTTTCATCAATTGGGACATTGGTATACAGATCCACTATGTCAAAGGACACTAGCTTGTAACTAGGCTTAATATTAATATGACGTAATTTTTCAATAAAATCTTTATAACCTTTTATGCTCTGGTTATTATCTAAGCTTATATGTTGTTTGATTATTTTTACCAAGGCTTTTGCTACTTTATAGCTTGGAGCTGTTGTATAATTTACTAAAGGTCTAATTGGTGTGTCTTTTTTGTCTACTTTGGGTAGACCTTTTAAGCATGGTGCACTAGCTTTTATTGGTTTCAGTGAGTAGCATATATGTTTCTCAAATAGATCTGTACATTTATTTATTGTTTTATTCAAATCTAATGTGTATTTTTTGGTGGGATCATTATTTAACTTTGTTATGTTGTTATTATTAATGAATTTGTATACCTTTTGTTTATATTCGTCTAAGTCTAACAATGCTATAGTATTGCCTTTATCAACCTTCGTTAAGTAAATGTTATTTTGTAAGAGTTTTTTATTTAGCTGTTAGTTGTTCATGTTTTGTTTTTGTATAATTTAATTTCTTTTGTTTATGATAATTATTATTAATTGCTTAATGGAATCTATTATTTATTAATATTCGTAGTTCATTTCGTTCATTTAAGTCTGGAACACACTTAATTACAGATTCGGCTTCAACTATTTCTTTAATTATGTTATTTTTATTTTTAAGATTCGGTGGAAAATTGTAATTCAGTCCCTTATTGATAAGATTTTCCTCTGTGTTCGTGAGAACCATGTTAGTCATGTTTATCAGTCTAGGGTAGAAAGCATGTTTTTCATTATTGAATTTATCGTTGTTTTGATTGCTTATCAAACGGCCAATTTTATTAGTTTGTTTATTCTTCTGGAATCTAATCTTATTCTTAACGTATTGATTAATATGTTGTATGATTGTATCGCATAGACCAGGGTGAACATTATTATATAGTTCTAAATGTGTTTTATATATAGCTGAGTTTAATGAGATTTTCTTCCTATATAAGAATTTAATTTCTTCTTTTATCCTGTATTTACTTGCAAATTGCTCAGTTTTTCTGGCCATTCTAGAGGTATCGTTAATTTTGATTTTAGCTTAATTTGGGGTAAGATTTTTGTATAGACAAATTTTATTAAATTTAATATTTAAATTAGTTTTAAATAGTTTTAGTTTTTGATTTTGAAGTGTATACGCAATTTTTACCTGGTAAGGTTCCAATTTCAATCTATTCATGTTTTACGTACCGAGTCAGTTTATGGTTAATATAATTAAATTACCTTATTCGGTCCACCTTAGTGACACTAGCTGCTGTCGTTTAATGACGCGTTTCGGGATAAAATCCCATCTTCAGATACACAATAATCAAAACATAAATGTATACCACAATTTGTGGTTTGTCATAATTTAAAATATTTAAAATCTTTTAAATAAAATATATATAAATAAAAACGTAACAACTGAATCGCTCGGAGCGCTCGCATGCATGCACGCTGTACTACGACTTCCTCACGACTGGCTATACTTATCATTCAACCGTATAGCAGTGTCAAACAGGTTATTAGAACCGAAGTTCATTTGTTCATTTAATATGTTATTTTTGGTCATTGCGTTTTTTGTAGCTTTGTATATTTCGAACTCCTCTAGACTATCCATTAATTTACCCTTCTTGCAAGTATGCAACGCCACGAAATTGTTTTCGAAACTAGTATAACTATGATCATTTTCTATTAAATGTTGTGCAAAACTGGAATTATTATTATTTGTTTTTGGAATGTGCTCTAAAAATCTTGTATAAAAATCTCTGCCGGATTGGCCAATGTAGAATGCTGCACAATTATCGCATTTAATTTTATAGACACCTGATTTATTTTTTAAGGAATATTTATTTTAGTTTTGAAAAAGCTTTTTAAATTATTACAGGTTTTGAATGAAGTAGTATATCCTTTACTTTTAAAACAGATTTTAAAATATTTGGCAACAAGCCAGTATAATTAGCTGAAATGAATTTTTTATGTTTTTTATTATGTTAGTTAATAATATTGGTATTTTTATTTTCTAAACGTTTTTTATGTTTCATTATCATTTTATCAACTATTACTGGCTTGTAACCATTATTTACAGCTATTTGATTCATAATATTTACTTCTTGATCATAGTCTTCGTTATTAAGGGGAACACAAAGTAATCTGTCAATAAAGCTGTTAAATGCAGCCATTTTTTGGGCTGGAGGATGAAATGACTTAGCATGTATAACCGTATCTGTGCAAGTGTGCTTTCTGTATATTTTGTATGTCAGTTCATTACCGTTATTTGTTATGGTTAGATCCAGGAAATTAATATTTTTGTTATTTTCAATTTCCATAGTGAATTTTATTGTCTTATGTATTTTATTTAAATAGTTATTAAATGACTCGAGCTGTCTATTGTTACCATTGAAAATAACAAAGGTGTCATCCACATATCTTGAATAATATACTATTTTTTTGTCAAAATAATTGTTTTTTAAAATTTTAGTATTTTCTAGATGATTCAAATAAATATCAGCGAGGATAACTGAGAGTGGAGAACCCATTGCTAGGACCTCATTTTGTTTGTAGTATGAACCATAAAAAAAAAATTGTTTTGATTAAGTACTGTTTCTAATAGTAACATTAAATGATTAATTTTTCTTATTTCTAAGGTATTATTATTTATTAAATTTTGTTTGAGTAATTTTAAAGTTTCATCAATTGGGACATTGGTATACAGATCCACTATGTCAAAGGACACTAGCTTGTAACTAGGCTTAATATTAATATGACGTAATTTTTCAATAAAATCTTTATAACCTTTTATGCTCTGGTTATTATCTAAGCTTATATGTTGTTTGATTATTTTTACCAAGGCTTTTGCTACTTTATAGCTTGGAGCTGTTGTATAATTTACTAAAGGTCTAATTGGTGTGTCTTTTTTGTCTACTTTGGGTAGACCTTTTAAGCATGGTGCACTAGCTTTTATTGGTTTCAGTGAGTAGCATATATGTTTCTCAAATAGATCTGTACATTTATTTATTGTTTTATTCAAATCTAATGTGTATTTTTTGGTGGGATCATTATTTAACTTTGTTATGTTGTTATTATTAATGAATTTGTATACCTTTTGTTTATATTCGTCTAAGTCTAACAATGCTATAGTATTGCCTTTATCAACCTTCGTTAAGTAAATGTTATTTTGTAAGAGTTTTTTATTTAGCTGTTAGTTGTTCATGTTTTGTTTTTGTATAATTTAATTTCTTTTGTTTATGATAATTATTATTAATTGCTTAATGGAATCTATTATTTATTAATATTCGTAGTTCATTTCGTTCATTTAAGTCTGGAACACACTTAATTACAGATTCGGCTTCAACTATTTCTTTAATTATGTTATTTTTATTTTTAAGATTCGGTGGAAAATTGTAATTCAGTCCCTTATTGATAAGATTTTCCTGTGTTCGTGAGAACCATGTTAGTCATGTTTATCAGTCTAGGGTAGAAAGCATGTTTTTCATTATTGAATTTATCGTTGTTTTGATTGCTTATCAAACGGCCAATTTTATTAGTTTGTTTATTCTTCTGGAATCTAATCTTATTCTTAACGTATTGATTAATATGTTGTATGATTGTATCGCATAGACCAGGGTGAACATTATTATATAGTTCTAAATGTGTTTTATATAAAGCTGAGTTTAATGAGATTTTCTTCCTATATAAGAATTTAATTTCTTCTTTTATCCTGTATTTACTTGCAAATTGCTCAGTTTTTCTGGCCATTCTAGAGGTTTCGTTAATTTTGATTTTAGCGTAATTTGGGATAAGATTTTTGTTTAGACAAATTTTATTAAATTTAATATTTAAATTAGTTTTAATAGTTTTAGTTTTTGATTTTGAAGTGTATACGCAATTTTTACCTGGTAAGGTTCCAATTTCAATCTATTCATGTTTTACGTACCGAGTCAGTTTATGGCTAACATAATTAAATTACCTTATTCGGTCCACCTTAGTGACACTAGCTGCTGTCGTTTAATGACGCGTTTCGGGATAAAATCCCATCTTCAGATACACAATAATCAAAACATAAATGTATACCACAATTTGTGGTTTGCCATAATTTAAAATATTTAGAATCTTTTAAATAAAATATATATATAAATAAAAACGTAACAACTGAATCGCTCGGAGTGCTCGCATGCATGCACGCTGTACTACGACTTCCTCACGACTGGCTATACTTATCATTCAACCGTATAGCAGTGTCAAACAGGTTATTAGAACCGAAGTTCATTTGGTCATTTAATATGTTATTTTTGGTCATTGCGTTTTTTGTAGCTTTGTATATTTCGAACTCCTCTAGACTATCCATTAATTTACCCTTCTTGCAAGTATGCAACGCCACGAAATTGTTTTCGAAACTAGTATAACTATGATCATTTTCTATTAAATGTTGTGCAAAACTGGAATTATTATTATTTGTTTTTGGAATGTGCTCTAAAAATCTTGTATAAAAATCTCTGCCGGATTGGCCAATGTAGAATGCTGCACAATTATCGCATTTAATTTTATAGACACCGGATTTATTTTTTAAGGAATATTTATTTTAGTTTTGAAAAAGCTTTTTAAATTATTACAGGTTTTGAATGAAGTAGTATATCCTTTACTTTTAAAACAGATTGTAAAATATTTGGCAACAAGCCAGTATATTTAGCTGAAATGAATTTTTTATGTTTTTTATTATGTTAGTTAATAATATTGGTATTTTTATTTTCTAAACGTTTTTTATGTTTCATTATCATTTTATCAACTATTACTGGCTTGTAACCATTATTTACAGCTATTTGTTTCATAATATTTACTTCTTGATCATAGTCTTCGTTATTAAGGGGAACACAAAGTAATCTGTCAATAAAGCTGTTAAATGCAGCCATTTTTTGGGCTGGAGGATGAAATGACTTAGCATGTATAACCGTATCTGTGCAAGTGTGCTTTCTGTATATTTTGTATGTCAGTTCATTACCGTTATTTGTTATGGTTAGATCCAGGAAATTAATATTTTTGTTATTTTCAATTTCCATAGTGAATTTTATTGTCTTATGTATTTTATTTAAATAGTTATTAAATGACTCGAGCTGTCTATTGTTACCATTGAAAATAACAAAGGTGTCATCCACATATCTTGAATAATATACTATTTTTTTGTCAAAATAATTGTTTTTTAAAATTTTAGTATTTTCTAGATGATTCAAATAAATATCAGCGAGGATACCTGAGAGTGGAGAACCCATTGCTAGGCCCTCATTTTGTTTGTAGTATGAACCATAAAAAAAAAATAGTTTTGATTAAGTACTATTTCTAATAGTAACATTAACTGATTAATTTTTCTTATTTCTAAGGTATTATTATTTATTAAATTTTGTTTGAGTAATTTTAAAGTTTCATCAATTGGGACATTGGTATACAGATCCACTATGTCAAAGGACACTAGCTTGTAACTAGGCTTAATATTAATATGACGTAATTTTTCAATAAAATCTTTATAACCTTTTATGCTCTGGTTATTATCTAAGCTTATATGTTGTTTGATTATTTTTACCAAGGCTTTTGCTACTTTATAGCTTGGAGCGGTTGTATAATTTACTAAAGGTCTAATTGGTGTGTCTTTTTTGTCTACTTTGGGTAGACCTTTTAAGCATGGTGCACTAGCTTTTATTGGTTTCAGTGAGTAGCATATATGTTTCTCAAATAGATCTGTACATTTATTTATTGTTTTATTCAAATCTAATGTGTATTTTTTGGTGGGATCATTATTTAACTTTGTTATGTTGTTATTATTAATGAATTTGTATACCTTTTGTTTATATTCGTCTAAGTCTAACAATGCTATAGTATTGCCTTTATCAACCTTCGTTAAGTAAATGTTATTTTGTAAGAGTTTTTTATTTAGCTGTTAGTTGTTCATGTTTTGTTTTTGTATAATTTAATTTCTTTTGTTTATGATAATTATTATTAATTGCTTAATGGAATCTATTATTTATTAATATTCGTAGTTCATTTCGTTCATTTAAGTCTGGAACACACTTAATTACAGATTCGGCTTCAACTATTTCTTTAATTATGTTATTTTTATTTTTAAGATTCGGTGGAAAATTGTAATTCAGTCCCTTATTGATAAGATTTTCCTCTGTGTTCGTGAGAACCATGTTAGTCATGTTTATCAGTCTAGGGTAGAAAGCATGTTTTTCATTATTGAATTTATCGTTGTTTTGATTGCTTATCAAACGGCCAATTTTATTAGTTTGTTTATTCTTCTGGAATCTAATCTTATTCTTAACGTATTGATTAATATGTTGTATGATTGTATCGCATAGACCAGGGTGAACATTATTATATAGTTCTAAATGTGTTTTATATAAAGCTGAGTTTAATGAGATTTTCTTCCTATATAAGAATTTAATTTCTTCTTGTATCCTGTATTTACTTGCAAAATTGCTCAGTTTTTGTGGCCATTCTAGAGGTTTCGTTAATTTTGATTTTAGCGTAATTTGGGATAAGATTTTTGTTTAGACAAATTTTATTAAATTTTTTATTTAAATTAGTTTTAATAGTTTTAGTTTTTGATTTTGAAGTGTATACGCAATTTTTACCTGGTAAGGTTCCAATTTCAATCTATTCATGTTTTACGTACCGAGTCAATTTGTGGCTAACATAATTAAATTAACTTATTCGGTCCACCTTAGTGACACTAGCTGCTGTCGTTTAATGACGCGTTTCGGGATAAAATCCCATCTTCAGATACACAATAATCAAAACATAAATGTATACCACAATTTGTGGTTTGTCATAATTTAAAATATTTAGAATCTTTTAAATAAAATATATATATAAATAAAAACGTAACAACTGAATCGCTCGGAGTGCTCGCATGCATGCACGCTGTACTACGACTTCCTCACGACTGGCTATACTTATCATTCAACCGTATAGTAGTGTCAAACAGGTTATTAGAACCGTAGTTCATTTGGTCATTTAATATGTTATTTTTGGTCATTGCGTTTTTTGTAGCTTTGTATATTTCGAACTCCTCTAGACTATCCATTAATTTACCCTTCTTGCAAGTATGCAACGCCACGAAATTGTTTTCGAAACTAGTATAACTATGATCATTTTCTATTAAATGTTGTGCAAAACTGGAATTATTATTATTTGTTTTTGGAATGTGCTCTAAAAATCTTGTATAAAAATCTCTGCCGGATTGGCCAATGTAGAATGCTGCACAATTATCGCATTTAATTTTATAGACACCGGATTTATTTTTTAAGGAATATTTATTTTAGTTTTGAAAAAGCTTTTTAAATTATTACAGGTTTTGAATGAAGTAGTATATCCTTTACTTTTAAAACAGATTTTAAAATATTTGGCAACAAGCCAGTATAATTAGCTGAAATGAATTTTTTATGTTTTTTATTATGTTAGTTAATAATATTGGTATTTTTATTTTCTAAACGTTTTTTATGTTTCATTATCATTTTATCAACTATTACTGGCTTGTAACCATTATTTACAGCTATTTGTTTCATAATATTTACTTCTTGATCATAGTCTTCGTTATTAAGGGGAACACAAAGTAATCTGTCAATAAAGCTGTTAAATGCAGCCATTTTTTGGGCTGGAGGATGAAATGACTTAGCATGTATAACCGTATCTGTGCAAGTGTGCTTTCTGTATATTTTGTATGTCAGTTCATTACCGTTATTTGTTATGGTTAGATCCAGGAAATTAATATTTTTGTTATTTTCAATTTCCATAGTGAATTTTATTGTCTTATGTATTTTATTTAAATAGTTATTAAATGACTCGAGCTGTCTATTGTTACCATTGAAAATAACAAAGGTGTCATCCACATATCTTGAATAATATACTATTTTTTTGTCAAAATAATTGTTTTTTAAAATTTTAGTATTTTCTAGATGATTCAAATAAATATCAGCGAGGATACCTGAGAGTGGAGAACCCATTGCTAGGCCCTCATTTTGTTTGTAGTATGAACCATAAAAAAAAAATAGTTTTGATTAAGTACTATTTCTAATAGTAACATTAACTGATTAATTTTTCTTATTTCTAAGGTATTATTATTTATTAAATTTTGTTTGAGTAATTTTAAAGTTTCATCAATTGGGACATTGGTATACAGATCCACTATGTCAAAGGACACTAGCTTGTAACTAGGCTTAATATTAATATGACGTAATTTTTCAATAAAATCTTTATAACCTTTTATGCTCTGGTTATTATCTAAGCTTATATGTTGTTTGATTATTTTTACCAAGGCTTTTGCTACTTTATAGCTTGGAGCGGTTGTATAATTTACTAAAGGTCTAATTGGTGTGTCTTTTTTGTCTACTTTGGGTAGACCTTTTAAGCATGGTGCACTAGCTTTTATTGGTTTCAGTGAGTAGCATATATGTTTCTCAAATAGATCTGTACATTTATTTATTGTTTTATTCAAATCTAATGTGTATTTTATGGTGGGATCATTATTTAACTTTGTTATGTTGTTATTATTAATGAATTTGTATACCTTTTGTTTATATTCGTCTAAGTCTAACAATGCTATAGTATTGCCTTTATCAACCTTCGTTAAGTAAATGTTATTTTGTAAGAGTTTTTTATTTAGCTGTTAGTTGTTCATGTTTTGTTTTTGTATAATTTAATTTCTTTTGTTTATGATAATTATTATTAATTGCTTAATGGAATCTATTATTTATTAATATTCGTAGTTCATTTCGTTCATTTAAATCTGGAACACACTTAATTACAGATTCGGCTTCAACTATTTCTTTAATTATGTTATTTTTATTTTTAAGATTCGGTGGAAAATTGTAATTCAGTCCCTTATTGATAAGATTTTCCTCTGTGTTCGTGAGAACCATGTTAGTCATGTTTATCAGTCTAGGGTAGAAAGCATGTTTTTCATTATTGAATTTATCGTTGTTTTGATTGCTTATCAAACGGCCAATTTTATTAGTTTGTTTATTCTTCTGGAATCTAATCTTATTCTTAACGTATTGATTAATATGTTGTGTGATTGTATCGCATAGAGCAGGGTGAACATTATTATATAGTTCTAAATGTGTTTTATATATAGCTGAGTTTAATGAGATTTTCTTCCTATATAAGAATTTAATTTCTTCTTTTATCCTGTATTTACTTGCAAATTGCTCAGTTTTTCTGGCCATTCTAGAGGTATCGTTAATTTTGATTTTAGCTTAATTTGGGGTAAGATTTTTGTATAGACAAATTTTATTAAATTTAATATTTAAATTAGTTTTAAATAGTTTTAGTTTTTGATTTTGAAGTGTATACTCAATTTTTACCTGGTAAGGTTCCAATTTCAATCTATTCATGTTTTACGTACCGAGTCAGTTTATGGTTAATATAATTAAATTACCTTATTCGGTCCACCTTAGTGACACTAGCTGCTGTCGTTTAATGACGCGTTTCGGGATAAAATCCCATCTTCAGATACACAATAATCAAAACATAAATGTATACCACAATTTGTGGTTTGTCATAATTTAAAATATTTAAAATCTTTTAAATAAAATATATATAAATAAAAACGTAACAACTGAATCGCTCGGAGCGCTCGCATGCATGCACGCTGTACTACGACTTCCTCACGACTGGCTATACTTATCATTCAACCGTATAGCAGTGTCAAACAGGTTATTAGAACCGAAGTTCATTTGGTCATTTAATATGTTATTTTTGGTCATTGCGTTTTTTGTAGCTTTGTATATTTCGAACTCCTCTAGACTATCCATTAATTTACCCTTCTTGCAAGTATGCAACGCCACGAAATTGTTTTCGAAACTAGTATAACTATGATCATTTTCTATTAAATGTTGTGCAAAACTGGAATTATTATTATTTGTTTTTGGAATGTGCTCTAAAAATCTTGTATAAAAATCTCTGCCGGATTGGCCAATGTAGAATGCTGCACAATTATCGCATTTAATTTTATAGACACCGGATTTATTTTTTAAGGAATATTTATTTTAGTTTTGAAAAAGCTTTTTAAATTATTACAGGTTTTGAATGAAGTAGTATATCCTTTACTTTTAAAACAGATTTTAAAATATTTGGCAACAAGCCAGTATAATTAGCTGAAATGAATTTTTTATGTTTTTTATTATGTTAGTTAATAATATTGGTATTTTTATTTTCTAAACGTTTTTTATGTTTCATTATCATTTTATCAACTATTACTGGCTTGTAACCATTATTTACAGCTATTTGTTTCATAATATTTACTTCTTGATCATAGTCTTCGTTATTAAGGGGAACACAAAGTAATCTGTCAATAAAGCTGTTAAATGCAGCCATTTTTTGGGCTGGAGGATGAAATGACTTAGCATGTATAACCGTATCTGTGCAAGTGTGCTTTCTGTATATTTTGTATGTCAGTTCATTACCGTTATTTGTTATGGTTAGATCCAGGAAATTAATATTTTTGTTATTTTCAATTTCCATAGTGAATTTTATTGTCTTATGTATTTTATTTAAATAGTTATTAAATGACTCGAGCTGTCTATTGTTACCATTGAAAATAACAAAGGTGTCATCCACATATCTTGAATAATATACTATTTTTTTGTCAAAATAATTGTTTTTTAAAATTTTAGTATTTTCTAGATGATTCAAATAAATATCAGCGAGGATACCTGAGAGTGGAGAACCCATTGCTAGGCCCTCATTTTGTTTGTAGTATGAACCATAAAAAAAAAATAGTTTTGATTAAGTACTATTTCTAATAGTAACATTAACTGATTAATTTTTCTTATTTCTAAGGTATTATTATTTATTAAATTTTGTTTGAGTAATTTTAAAGTTTCATCAATTGGGACATTGGTATACAGATCCACTATGTCAAAGGACACTAGCTTGTAACTAGGCTTAATATTAATATGACGTAATTTTTCAATAAAATCTTTATAACCTTTTATGCTCTGGTTATTATCTAAGCTTATATGTTGTTTGATTATTTTTACCAAGGCTTTTGCTACTTTATAGCTTGGAGCGGTTGTATAATTTACTAAAGGTCTAATTGGTGTGTCTTTTTTGTCTACTTTGGGTAGACCTTTTAAGCATGGTGCACTAGCTTTTATTGGTTTCAGTGAGTAGCATATATGTTTCTCAAATAGATCTGTACATTTATTTATTGTTTTATTCAAATCTAATGTGTATTTTATGGTGGGATCATTATTTAACTTTGTTATGTTGTTATTATTAATGAATTTGTATACCTTTTGTTTATATTCGTCTAAGTCTAACAATGCTATAGTATTGCCTTTATCAACCTTCGTTAAGTAAATGTTATTTTGTAAGAGTTTTTTATTTAGCTGTTAGTTGTTCATGTTTTGTTTTTGTATAATTTAATTTCTTTTGTTTATGATAATTATTATTAATTGCTTAATGGAATCTATTATTTATTAATATTCGTAGTTCATTTCGTTCATTTAAGTCTGGAACACACTTAATTACAGATTCGGCTTCAACTATTTCTTTAATTATGTTATTTTTATTTTTAAGATTCGGTGGAAAATTGTAATTCAGTCCCTTATTGATAAGATTTTCCTCTGTGTTCGTGAGAACCATGTTAGTCATGTTAATCAGTCTAGGGTAGAAAGCATGTTTTTCATTATTGAATTTATCGTTGTTTTGATTGCTTATCAAACGGCCAATTTTATTAGTTTGTTTATTCTTCTGGAATCTAATCTTATTCTTAACGTATTGATTAATATGTTGTGTGATTGTATCGCATAGAGCAGGGTGAACATTATTATATAGTTCTAAATGTGTTTTATATATAGCTGAGTTTAATGAGATTTTCTTCCTATATAAGAATTTAATTTCTTCTTTTATCCTGTATTTACTTGCAAATTGCTCAGTTTTTCTGGCCATTCTAGAGGTATCGTTAATTTTGATTTTAGCTTAATTTGGGGTAAGATTTTTGTATAGACAAATTTTATTAAATTTAATATTTAAATTAGTTTTAAATAGTTTTAGTTTTTGATTTTGAAGTGTATACGCAATTTTTACCTGGTAAGGTTCCAATTTCAATCTATTCATGTTTTACGTACCGAGTCAGTTTATGGTTAATATAATTAAATTACCTTATTCGGTCCACCTTAGTGACACTAGCTGCTGTCGTTTAATGACGCGTTTCGGGATAAAATCCCATCTTCAGATACACAATAATCAAAACATAAATGTATACCACAATTTGTGGTTTGTCATAATTTAAAATATTTAAAATCTTTTAAATAAAATATATATAAATAAAAACGTAACAACTGAATCGCTCGGAGCGCTCGCATGCATGCACGCTGTACTACGACTTCCTCACGACTGGCTATACTTATCATTCAACCGTATAGCAGTGTCAAACAGGTTATTAGAACCGAAGTTCATTTGGTCATTTAATATGTTATTTTTGGTCATTGCGTTTTTTGTAGCTTTGTATATTTCGAACTCCTCTAGACTATCCATTAATTTACCCTTCTTGCAAGTATGCAACGCCACGAAATTGTTTTCGAAACTAGTATAACTATGATCATTTTCTATTAAATGTTGTGCAAAACTGGAATTATTATTATTTGTTTTTGGAATGTGCTCTAAAAATCTTGTATAAAAATCTCTGCCGGATTGGCCAATGTAGAATGCTGCACAATTATCGCATTTAATTTTATAGACACCTGATTTATTTTTTAAGGAATATTTATTTTAGTTTTAAAAAAGCTTTTTAAATTATTACAGGTTTTGAATGAAGTAGTATATCCTTTACTTTTAAAACAGATTTTAAAATATTTGGCAACAAGCCAGTATAATTAGCTGAAATGAATTTTTTATGTTTTTTATTATGTTAGTTAATAATATTGGTATTTTTATTTTCTAAACGTTTTTTATGTTTCATTATCATTTTATCAACTATTACTGGCTTGTAACCATTATTTACAGCTATTTGTTTCATAATATTTACTTCTTGATCATAGTCTTCGTTATTACGGGGAACACAAAGTAATCTGTCAATAAAGCTGTTAAATGCAGCCATTTTTTGGGCTGGAGGATGAAATGACTTAGCATGTATAACCGTATCTGTGCAAGTGTGCTTTCTGTATATTTTGTATGTCAGTTCATTACCGTTATTTGTTATGGTTAGATCCAGGAAATTAATATTTTTGTTATTTTCAATTTCCATAGTGAATTTTATTGTCTTATGTATTTTATTTAAATAGTTATTAAATGACTCGAGCTGTCTATTGTTACCATTGAAAATAAAAAAGGTGTCATCCACATATCTTGAATAATATACTATTTTTTTGTCAAAATAATTGTTTTTTAAAATTTTAGTATTTTCTAGATGATTCAAATAAATATCAGCGAGGATACCTGAGAGTGGAGAACCCATTGCTAGGCCCTCATTTTGTTTGTAGTATGAACCATAAAAAAAAAATAGTTTTGATTAAGTACTATTTCTAATAGTAACATTAACTGATTAATTTTTCTTATTTCTAAGGTATTATTATTTATTAAATTTTGTTTGAGTAATTTTAAAGTTTCATCAATTGGGACATTGGTATACAGATCCACTATGTCAAAGGACACTAGCTTGTAACTAGGCTTAATATTAATATGACGTAATTTTTCAATAAAATCTTTATAACCTTTTATGCTCTGGTTATTATCTAAGCTTATATGTTGTTTGATTATTTTTACCAAGGCTTTTGCTACTTTATAGCTTGGAGCGGTTGTATAATTTACTAAAGGTCTAATTGGTGTGTCTTTTTTGTCTACTTTGGGTAGACCTTTTAAGCATGGTGCACTAGCTTTTATTGGTTTCAGTGAGTAGCATATATGTTTCTCAAATAGATCTGTACATTTATTTATTGTTTTATTCAAATCTAATGTGTATTTTATGGTGGGATCATTATTTAACTTTGTTATGTTGTTATTATTAATGAATTTGTATACCTTTTGTTTATATTCGTCTAAGTCTAACAATGCTATAGTATTGCCTTTATCAACCTTCGTTAAGTAAATGTTATTTTGTAAGAGTTTTTTATTTAGCTGTTAGTTGTTCATGTTTTGTTTTTGTATAATTTAATTTCTTTTGTTTATGATAATTATTATTAATTGCTTAATGGAATCTATTATTTATTAATATTCGTAGTTCATTTCGTTCATTTAAGTCTGGAACACACTTAATTACAGACTCGGCTTCAACTATTTCTTTAATTATGTTATTTTTATTTTTAAGATTCGGTGGAAAATTGTAATTCAGTCCCTTATTGATAAGATTTTCCTCTGTGTTCGTGAGAACCATGTTAGTCATGTTTATCAGTCTAGGGTAGAAAGCATGTTTTTCATTATTGAATTTATCGTTGTTTTGATTGCTTATCAAACGGCCAATTTTATTAGTTTGTTTATTCTTCTGGAATCTAATCTTATTCTTAACGTATTGATTAATATGTTGTGTGATTGTATCGCATAGAGCAGGGTGAACATTATTATATAGTTCTAAATGTGTTTTATATATAGCTGAGTTTAATGAGATTTTCTTCCTATATAAGAATTTAATTTCTTCTTTTATCCTGTATTTACTTGCAAATTGCTCAGTTTTTCTGGCCATTCTAGAGGTATCGTTAATTTTGATTTTAGCTTAATTTGGGGTAAGATTTTTGTATAGACAAATTTTATTAAATTTAATATTTAAATTAGTTTTAAATAGTTTTAGTTTTTGATTTTGAAGTGTATACGCAATTTTTACCTGGTAAGGTTCCAATTTCAATCTATTCATGTTTTACGTACCGAGTCAGTTTATGGTTAATATAATTAAATTACCTTATTCGGTCCACCTTAGTGACACTAGCTGCTGTCGTTTAATGACGCGTTTCGGGATAAAATCCCATCTTCAGATACACAATAATCAAAACATAAATGTATACCACAATTTGTGGTTTGTCATAATTTAAAATATTTAAAATCTTTTAAATAAAATATATATAAATAAAAACGTAACAACTGAAGCGCTCGGAGCGCTCGCATGCATGCACGCTGTACTACGACTTCCTCACGACTGGCTATACTTATCATTCAACCGTATAGCAGTGTCAAACAGGTTATTAGAACCGAAGTTCATTTGGTCATTTAATATGTTATTTTTGGTCATTGCGTTTTTTGTAGCTTTGTATATTTCGAACTCCTCTAGACTATCCATTAATTTACCCTTCTTGCAAGTATGCAACGCCACGAAATTGTTTTCGAAACTAGTATAACTATGATCATTTTCTATTAAATGTTGTGCAAAACTGGAATTATTATTATTTGTTTTTGGAATGTGCTCTAAAAATCTTGTATAAAAATCTCTGCCGGATTGGCCAATGTAGAATGCTGCACAATTATCACATTTAATTTTATAGACACCTGATTTATTTTTTAAGGAATATTTATTTTAGTTTTAAAAAAGCTTTTTAAATTATTACAGGTTTTGAATGAAGTAGTATATCCTTTACTTTTAAAACAGATTTTAAAATATTTGGCAACAAGCCAGTATAATTAGCTGAAATGAATTTTTTATGTTTTTTATTATGTTAGTTAATAATATTGGTATTTTTATTTTCTAAACGTTTTTTATGTTTCATTATCATTTTATCAACTATTACTGGCTTGTAACCATTATTTACAGCTATTTGTTTCATAATATTTACTTCTTGATCATAGTCTTCGTTATTAAGGGGAACACAAAGTAATCTGTCAATAAAGCTGTTAAATGCAGCCATTTTTTGGGCTGGAGGATGAAATGACTTAGCATGTATAACCGTATCTGTGCAAGTGTGCTTTCTGTATATTTTGTATGTCAGTTCATTACCGTTATTTGTTATGGTTAGATCCAGGAAATTAATATTTTTGTTATTTTCAATTTCCATAGTGAATTTTATTGTCTTATGTATTTTATTTAAATAGTTATTAAATGACTCGAGCTGTCTATTGTTACCATTGAAAATAACAAAGGTGTCATCCACATATCTTGAATAATATACTATTTTTTTGTCAAAATAATTGTTTTTTAAAATTTTAGTATTTTCTAGATGATTCAAATAAATATCAGCGAGGATACCTGAGAGTGGAGAACCCATTGCTAGGCCCTCATTTTGTTTGTAGTATGAACCATAAAAAAAAAATAGTTTTGATTAAGTACTATTTCTAATAGTAACATTAACTGATTAATTTTTCTTATTTCTAAGGTATTATTATTTATTAAATTTTGTTTGAGTAATTTTAAAGTTTCATCAATTGGGACATTGGTATACAGATCCACTATGTCAAAGGACACTAGCTTGTAACTAGGCTTAATATTAATATGACGTAATTTTTCAATAAAATCTTTATAACCTTTTATGCTCTGGTTATTATCTAAGCTTATATGTTGTTTGATTATTTTTACCAAGGCTTTTGCTACTTTATAGCTTGGAGCGGTTGTATAATTTACTAAAGGTCTAATTGGTGTGTCTTTTTTGTCTACTTTGGGTAGACCTTTTAAGCATGGTGCACTAGCTTTTATTGGTTTCAGTGAGTAGCATATATGTTTCTCAAATAGATCTGTACATTTATTAGTAGAGGGAAAGTGTATGTTAGAGAACAATGGCGATGACGTCACAGAGAGGCACTGGTAGCTGGCTTCCGCGGTGTGAAAACAATGGTTTGGGGAACCCCCAGTTGAAAACACTACCGGGTTCCAGTTCATGACGTCATAGAGGCGCTGGCAGCTGGTGTCCGAGCTGTCCATGTGACGTCACTGTTTTGTGTGTGTGTGTGTATGTGTGTGTATGTGTGTGTATGTGTGACTGAAACACTTCCGTGTTCCAGTTCATGACATCACACAGAGGCTCAAGTCGCTGGCGTCCGCATGGCTAAAACCGGTTTCAAGACGTCACGGAGGCCGTGGTTTCTGCATGTCCAAAATTTGGTAGCCGAAAACAATGTGTAGCGGATGGTGGTACCCGGAATTCGGCGGTTGCCCGCAGAGGCGATGTCATCGGGTACCGTTACTCGAAATTTTGGGGGTATCGGGTACCGTTACCCGAAATGTTTAAATCAACAGATGGGGGTACCCGAAATTTGTGGGTACGCCCACATGACGCATGTATAAAACACTGGTTATGACGAAACAGGAGGCTGGGTGGATATGATAGCTGGTTCGACGACTACGTGATGTCTGAAATTTAACACCCGAAATGTTTAGAACAACGGATGGGGGTACCCGAAATTTTTGATGTTCAATATTTGACAACCGAAATGATTAAAACAACGGATGGAGGTACCTAAAATCTCTTGGTGTCCGAAAGTTAACACCCGAAATGTTTAAATCAACGGATGGGGGTACCCGACATGACGCATGTGTTCGACTGCGAGGCGAGAAAGTTTGTTTCCGCAAAAAATAAATTATGGCCCCTCCGGGATTTGAACCCGGGACCTCCGGTACTCCAATCCGGCATGCATCCACTACACCAAGGGGCCGTTGTCGTTTAACTGTAATTATTTTTGTACTTATACTTCTCGTCTCTTACTTGCAACTATGAGGTGGACGAGTGATATCTACTGTTGTCCTATGTGTAAAACCATAAAAGCACAATATAAGTTTATTTATTATTAAAAATAAATAAACATTTTTTATACTTTTATTTTTTACATCTCATCCTCTTCCTAGCGGCCAGAGGCGAATGAGAGACCGCTACGCTTTTTTTAACGTGGTTTCCCCAACTTTACAGATTCGTAAAGCAGGCCTACTCCACGTTATCTATCGCTGTACTATTAACTAATACAGTGGTAGATAATGATAAGATACACTATGCAATGCTAAGTCAATGTATAAAAGCAGTACATATATTTTTTATTTATTTACTTTATTTTTATTTTTTTTATATTTTTTTTTATCGGGTGTATATGTTGTTCATACATGATGCGTATTCACATTTGCTGTACCGTAATGAGTAATTTTCACACCCATACTGGTTCTTGACGAGTTTACAGGTATATCTACCGTGCCAGTGACCCGTCTCGAACTACCAGGACTACGTTTATGAATATTTCTACCTCGACAGTGACGTAGTCAAGGTTAACACTCACGCACACACTACGGTACCTAATTCTACGTTTATGGACATTTCTGTCACGTAGGATTCACACTAACACCATGATGAAAACATGTTCACAACCGACTATATTTTATTTCGTTGCCGCAACCATTCTGCATAAAACAAAGCTTTGCGCAATGCACAGTGTAAGGGGGGAGTGGTAACGGGTTGACGATGAGGAACAGGACATTGTATGATGGGTACAAAGGATCTAGGAACTACAGGTGCTTGAATATCGTTTAAGTCAATCACCTCACCATGGTGATACAACTGTCGTAAGAAATTTGCCTTCTCAAACCCTTTTGTATAGACAACAAAACTGTCTGAAAAAAAGTCTGCAACGATGCGTACCATATTCTTGTACGGCACATTACCATCGTTCCACCGAATTCTGTGATAATGTGTTTCCAACCAGTCATTGATTTTTTGAAATTTCAGGTGCAGTCGTGCACGTTCGTATGGTGGAGCGAACAACACGATAACAAAACGTCCGGTTGTTATATCAACTGCAACGAACTCTTTGATTACATATTCATTTTTGTCACCACGAAACGCTTTAAACTCGGCAATAACCGTCCTATTCAAGTTCATTTTTCCGAGTGACACTTGTTCGCATCGAATACGTTAATTTTTTCAAATTCCCCCTCTACTTTTCCTTCCAATACCAGTTCATCGTAAAGACGATCAAATGTTAGCTGTTGGCCATGACGACTGCTTTCCAATCGAAAAAACGAGGGGAAAAAGAAGGATGGTGGTACATAACACCTCTTAGCTACTACCTGATTAATGTACGACTTGAAGTGATCTTGATCATAAAACAAGCGAACAAGATATTTCTTTAGTACTGTTAATAAACAACCAAAACGGATCCACTCGGGTTCTGTGAAAACAAATTTTTCGGTCTTAATACCTTTAATCCGAACAAACGTTTTCCCAAAGTTACGACTGATCATCACACTCTTCTTCTTACAAGCTAGAAATCGCTAATACCTATCTTTATAAACTGGTAGAGGGGAGAACAAGTTTTTTATGACAAACGATGAACAGTATTCGACAACGCTGTGTACTGTACTATCCTATCGTGAATAATCAAAGCGTAAGCGGTGGTTTTATCTGGAAAATTGTTACCGGATTCAAATTCTAAACGCACATCAACGGCAGACGACTTGATTGGTTCTTCTTGTCTGGAACAATCGATGACAAACAACGGTGCTTTCGTTATAAATTCATTAGGTGTCAAAAGAGGCGTTCTGTTGCGACGGTCGTAGTATGATGTTTGAAAACGTGTATACATGTCGTAGAACAGTGCGTAACGTTTTTTTTCGATATCCTGGTTCAGGTTATCGTACGGATAGTATTTATCGTTCAGAAATAGCTTGACATTCGTTAAATTGCAGTGATCAAATTCCGACGCGTTTTTCGCTATATTGTTCTTTCTGTCCGTCTGAAATATCAGTATCACATACCGTGGTTTTTCCAACTGTGACGATGTCTTCAAGGTCCACGAATGTCGATTTGTCGTCGGTAGAACGGGATACTCGTGCAATTCCCAACTGCGGAACGGCATCACCAGTTCATGATCCTCCTCGATATGCTCCAATAGCGGTATTCGATACTTGTTTGACACGCGCACATAGGGCATCTTCCAGTGTACTTTGTTTATTACGAGATTACCGTTTGCAGTTGCACCTGATTCTTTTAGCACCATTGCGTTCTGATCGGTAGAGGTACGCAACAGAATCAATTCTTGCTTAACGTTCAGCATGATGCGTGTATAGTCTTCGTTGAAACCGAGTAGCATTTTTAACGGAAGACAAAACGTAAAATCACCGGTACTCTCGTGTACTGTCAACGACTCGTCGGTTGTCGTCACCCATCCTGCATTGATTAGATGCTTTCTTTCATGCTCATTGCTCGATAGTAAAAATTTCACAGTGCTTGTAATTCCAACGTTTTTCGTACGATCTACTTCCACACCGCACACTTCGTAACGGATCTCCTCAAACAAGAAAGCCATTGCATTGTTGATTAATTTCACGTTCAACGCTGTGTCGGTAGCGTTAACCTTGGTCAATGTTCCTTCGATGTACAGAAAACTCTCCGCCGGTAAAGTGAAAACATCCTGGTGTTGGATGGGTATACGTATTTCATCGTTGTTACCGTATCGGGTGGAAGCATACGGTGTGTGCGTACGATATTCGAACTCAACGATTCTGTTATCGAAAGCCGCTCCTCGTTCGATAGCTAGAATTTCACCCGACATTATTTTAATCGTATAATTTGAATCCAAGTGAAAGTAAGAAACGCTTGTTCCTTGATGTCAATCGTTTCAACGTTGAACACCGACTACCATGTTTCTTTCGTACACACTCCCTTTTTACAGGTGACGTTTGTCCGAAATACAATCCCATATTTTCAGATGCAGTCGTATCGTGATAACTTCACCGCGAAAATCGACTAAATCCCCGTCCTGATCAACGAGAGACAAAATTATGTTGTCAACGCGTTGTACGTTTACCGGTAAGTATATTACGTTTGTCGGCGTTTCAACTATTTTGAAACCTGGTGCCACGGTCGGATAAAACGAATGCAACGTGTGCTGGTCCTGGCCGTCCTTGTACGCACCCTGTACGATATTACTCCGTACGTGAACGGTGTTAACTTTGATTATGTCGACGGGTACGTTCGACTCGTGTGTTTTATACGCTTCCAGCTGCTGATTCTCCTTAAATCCTAACATACTTGCAATGGTATTCGGTGTATACGAAAAGTCGATGACATGCTTACAGTAAATTTCACACTTTAATGTGTTGTTGTTTGGACGTAAACTGATTGTTCTCTCGCCTAACTGTTTCTGCAGATACGTTTCGATATCACTGATTTCGTAGGTGCCGGTAGGCAACTTGATGACGGACCACTGATCCTTGGAAATTTTTACTGGAAATGCATTATTTTTTCCTTCAGTAACGTTTGGTATTGAATTATACGATGTAAAATCCAATAGACCAACGTACCATTCACCGTATAACTCGAGAGGTGGGAAAAAGTTACACACGAGATTCGCAGCGTCGGTACCCGTCACGGTGACCGTTAGCGACGACATGTTGAAGTTTACTGATCAGAAGACAATAAAAAGTCTAAACATAAATGACCGCAGATGACCGTGTTAGGAGGTTGCTTCCGTTCATAGTTGTAACGAACGTCGGCTGTATCACCAAAATATTGCATCAGCTCGAGAGGTGGACGTAAATTACCGAACCCGTCAAAATAGTGTACTCGATTTCCACGCTTCTTGTAACATACCCAGTGGGTTCCCGGTCCGCTCTCGTCGTCCAAATTTACGATGACGCTTTCGTTCTTCCACGGCGCTGTATCCGGTAATGCGTTACGCATGTAAACACCTCTAAAATACGGTATGTTTAGCTTTTTTGCGTATACTCGTAATTCATCTTCGGACAACGGGCGGAGCGGTATGTGAATTAGTTTTTTCGGTACGGACGTAGATACAATCCGGACGCAGTTCTCTTCTTTTTCCTAGCGGTTCGGACAGTTCTCTTCCTCCTCTTCTTCATCCCACCACCAGCACCACGACCACGACTACTCACATTCTTTTTATTTTTACGACGTCGACCGCTTCCTATCGCTGATTTTGCTTTCATGGCCGCTGCAACTGCTGTCGCATAAGCTCGTTCGCTGATACCCGAATCCAAAGCCTTTACCCGTCCCCACGCTTTTTCCGGGAGTTTACGATCTGCAATACGTCTACTTTCGTTGTCTTTGTATTGAGCGTAAGCGATGTCGTGTTCGTGACAGGCTTCGTCTAGTTGATTGATTCCACGATCACCACGCGCTAATCTTTCTTCGAGTTTCGTGCCCGGTCCACAGAATCTGTAACCCGGCAGATGTAATTCGACAGGTAGTGCGTCCACCGCTCGATTGATAACTGACGAAACAACGGACGGTACAACGTTTTTAAGCACGTTTCCGACGCCCCACCCCTTTTTCCTCTTAACGTTGTTGTACATCGTAAACCGATCTCCAGTCTTTCTCTTCTGTGTTTTTATCGTATTCATCTGTTAACCTTTTTATTTCCTTCGTGTCGAGTGTCCACTCGTCTTCTGAACTACGTGGCTTAGACAATTTCAATAAGTAGTAATCCAGTTGATACTGAAATGTTTTAACGACTTTATACATCTCGCTCTTTACGTATCGTCTCACGTCATTTAATTGTTGTAAGTTAACAGCATCGCTCTCCGCAAAACCATCCGCTACGTCTGTTATTCTCTTTTCCGCCGCTTTGAAAACACCATCTTCGCCCAAGCTAACGGTGTTCTGCAACATGTATTTTACGTTAACCGCGTCATCTGCAAAAATCGGTGAACTCACTCCCGACAACCAGCTCTGCCCAAACAAATAGCTGTTCGATACTTTTTTAATGACGTTCGAGTCTACATAGTTTTTGTTAACCGCATCGGTCGCTTGTTCCGGACTTCGAACATTGATTACCCATCGATCTCGTGCATCGATGACCTCACCTCTCTCTTGACTCGAGTGTTGTATACAGTTGTCATCAACGTAATATTTGTTGACTACGTATTTAACGTCTACAGGAGTATCAACATTTTTCAATCTACACCCTTTAACGTCCACGCTTTTACGTTCATCATCGAGTAGCAGACAATGTGTTTGCATATAAGTCAGAGATACAGCATCCTTTGCTGCATCCGGTTCGTTCAGATTGCGGATCTTTTTGTTTTCAACATCTATATGCCCATCATTCGTAATCTTAAATCCTACAGTATCGCGTAATTGTCTTTTTGTTTCTCGTCGCACGCTCACGGCGCTTTGATGTCTCCCGAACTTGTCCACAACCATTGTACGACTGCACGCTACAAATGATGTGCTAACCGTTTTAAGTAACGACACTGTGGTGACCATCGCGTGTGTAACACAATCGGATCGTCACCCTCTTTCCAACGAAAGATTTCTATACCGCAAAATGAACATCGAACCCTGTCAATTTCATTTGTGTAATGAAAGCCTGCGGCAACCATAGCGGTTGGACTGATGAAATGCACAGGCCATGATGTAAAGGTTTTCAGTCTCTCGTTTTCGACTTCAAAGTCAGGTGTCAAATCTAACCCGCACATGTTGACAGTGTTGACGTCAATGAGTTGTTACACCGACGTTCATAAAATTTATACGATAATGTTGGCTTCACGTAATTCCTCCACAACGGAGATGATTTCGTTGTCGTGTCCGGTGTGACCGGCGCGTTTTGAACTTACCAGCAGTCTCAACCGTTCAACCAGTTCGTTGGGATCGTTCCAGTGTACGTAATCGATACCACGTCCGCTGCGCGGTGGGAACAATCGGGCGATTATCTCTCTGTACTTTACACCTTTGTTTGTATTTATTTTAGCACCGGGTAAATGATAATGTTTATGTGCGTTAGTGTTCGACAGTATAGATTTGTACGCTGCTAAATCGTTTTCATCGTAGACGCTCTTGTCGGGTTCTTTCATAAACATAAGTTCGTAGAGACCCGGTGTACCCCTGTATCGTTTTCCAGCTATGTAGAAGCTGTCGTCTTGATTGATCTCCAACACCGAATTTCCCACCATCCATTTGTCTGCAACGTTACGGATACCGTACGTATGATCCATCTTTTTTTCTCGATCATCAGATAAAGCGAGTAGTAAGTATTTCCTCGCGAGCGGACCTTCGACAGACTGTTCAACGTATTCTTGTGCTTCGTGTCGACCTTCGGGTGTTGCTAAAAACTCTTCAAGAGTCACGTTCGGTGTTTCGACATCAGGAGTTTGTGCCAACACTTCCGTTCTAAGGAATCGAGGTTGTGATGGTGGTGGTGTCATCTCGACAGCTGTCTTCGTATCTTCATCTTCAACATTTATTTTTTTAATTTTATCACCGGAGACATTCAACTTTTCCGAAATCTGTGTTAACGGTTCTAAAAGAGGTTTGTACGTTCTCGTTAACGCTTCATCGCTCTCTCTGAGGTCATGTTTCAACGCACGATACTTTTGCCTTATGTTGTCGCTAATTGCATCGATTTCTTGTGTCAATTGCTTGTCATCCATCTTGACACTGATGACTTTCTCGCACAAACTATTCTATTTATGTATAAAACGATCGAAACCCACTCTGTATCTGCCCGCGTTTATCGGTGAGTCCTTGTTGATGACTATGAATCCGTAACGATCCTTCCACGCTTCGGCGCACATCGCTTTGAACACTTCGTATTTCATGTCTGTGTTAACGTGATCGTTGTAAACGTGGTGTAAATTGAGATCATCTTGTCTGAACAATACTAAGAAATTGGTATCATCACGCACCAGTTGCTTTGGCACCAGACTGTACGTCTGACAAAGGTACAAAGTGTCCATACCGCTATGCCGTCCCATAGCGAAATATTTTCGTATGTTATTCTGCCGTTCACATACCACATCATCGAACAACATGATTGAATTAGGTACAATTTCGTGCGGAGGTGGTACTTCATCGTTTTCACTGTATGTGAAGTACGTCATTAATTCGTCAGCGAGAGCATTAAAAACGTCTTCCAACATACGATATTTTGGTTGAAATAACGATTTGGAGAACACGTACAGGTTCTGAAATCGCAGTCCGTTTGAATCGAATAACATGTTAAAGGCAACGTTTGACTTCCCGCTGCATGACCCGCCGCACACGATACATCGAACTGTGTTTGGAAACAGTGGACTGTGTTTATTATATGCAACTTCACCGTTGTACTTAGCAGAGTCTACGTTCTTAACATTTAACTTTAAAGATTGTTGTTCAATCTTCATCTTAACTCGTTTACGTTCGGTTAAATACTGTGGTAATGTTATTATATCAGATCTTTTTTATGTATCCACGAATCGTGTTTACCGTCAAAGCCGAGCCAGCGCACTCGCACGCGATCACCTTTACGTTGTAATATTTTCTCAACGAGATACACATCACCAACGCTGGTTTTACTCAATTCTTGTTCATAAAACCCACCTTCCACAACGTCACCCGTGTGATCTTTCAACAAGTACGTAACCGGTACGGTTGGCTGAACTCTGTGCACTGTATATATCTCGTTCGTCCAGTTTGGTGTATAACCTTTAGCGAATGTGATTTTGTATTTACTGATACGCACTCGATCGCCTATTTTAAACTTATGTTTCTTGCTCACTTTCCGCGGTACGGTATTTTTTCTTAATCGTTCCAACACAATTCGCTCGTTGCTCTTGTCGACTTGTCGCGGCTTCATCTCTATAGTTCTATGCACTCTGTCGTTGTATTCCATCACCAGTTTAGGTAAAAGCGACAACCACCGATAATGCCCTTGCTCGCTGAACGCGCGGTACATGTTCGTTTTCAACGTACGATTAAATCGCTCTACGATGGACGCTTTCTTCTCGCTATACGTTGAATAGTGTTTGACGTTGAATCTCTTTAGTAAAGCTTGTACGGTAGTGTTAAAGTACTCTTTCCCCTTATCCGTTTGCAGGTATTTCATTTTATTTTTTACAATTATTGGTTCGAGAGCCTGTGCTACTTCAACACCCGATTTAGTTTTTAAGGGAATCGCATATGCATACTTGCTAAATGCGTTTATTACTGTCATTAGATATTTGTACCCCTTGTTCAACTTGGCATGCGGTATCATTTCCACTAAATCCGCTTGGTACAGATCGTGTAACCCCTTCACCTCCACCGCACGTCTGGGAAAGTTCCTTCTCACCGGTCTGTGCAATTCCTTTGCAATAGTTTTGCGTACGTTTTCCATATCGCCACCCGAATCGAGAATCGCAAAATTTTGGTACGAGATATACCGTTACGTTTTCACTGAACTTCACCGACTTCATCGTCGCTACTGACAGTGTGTTGCTCCTGCAAGCGAGTCTTATATCAACGTATATCGAACGCATAATTTACAACGGATTTTCTCGCTTGCTGAATTATCTCGCGTCTGGGTTGACAGAGTTTATAATGACCGTACGCCAGTGTTGTTTCACCGTCATCCAAGACATATCGTTTGTCATCGTATGGTGACAGCGATAATTTTGTAAGCTTTCTTGTGTATATGATATGTCTTTCGCTTTGGATAGTCTGCGCCGTAGTATAAGTTTGAGAAGTGGTCTTTACACATTGCTTATAAAGTTGATGTTTCAACTGTGTAGCTATCGCGGAACGTGGTACACCTTTCGCTACCTTTTTCTCTTTATCGTTTGCCGTAACGAATGAATAACATTTTGCACGCAACCCGACAAATTCAAGTATCGGTATTCCATTTGTTTCGTCTTTAAACGTACCCAACTTTTTCTTGTTGTTTCACTATAGCAGGGATGTGTCTTAGGGTACTCCGACGTGTCAAAGAGTTCGAGATGCTCCTCCATGTCTTTGTACACATCGTCGGTGCGAATGTCGTACAACAGAGAGTCAGTGTCCGTCATACATAGACGTGCACGTGACCCGTACGTATTCATCGTGAATCCGTAATGGAACCGATACATGATCAGCTTACTAATATCCAATACACTGAACCCAACGTACAAAGGTCGGTTCAGTGTAATGGACGTTTTTTTCATCGTGAGACCTACCAGGTCCTCGTTATAGATGAAAAAATGTTGTAGCCTGGGGTTAGCGGTTAGTTTGTAAAGTTTCTTCTCGTTTGGAACTAACTTGAAATCGATTCGCTTCCGTACGTTTTCCAACGATTTTCCGTACGGCGCGTTATTCATTAACTTAAAAAAGTCTTTTTCAAAGGTGTTTCTGGCTTCCTTTCGTCGCTCCGTATTAAAATCGATGAAAGGTTTCAACCATACGCACTGTGTGAATGCTAACACACGGTGAATCGCTTTCAACTCCATTCCTAGTTCGAGGTAGAGTTTCAATGTTCTGTAATGAACAATGTATTTTGTCTTGTCCTCGAGGGACGTTATCAGTTTCTCTACCTTACCGTTACTACACACAAAGTCTTTTAACAGCTTCATGCGATAGCAGTACGGTGAAAGCATACTGTCCGTAATAGTACACTTTTCGGGTGCTAAAGGGTAGTCACTGTGTAAGTCGTGTAGGTAATGTGGATACCCCAGATCGACTTCTAGGATATAACCGGTGTCATCATCGTCACGTAACGCGTGCACGTTCAACGTATCGATCTCTGTACGTTCCAACCATCGAAAACCGGACAGTGGTAAAGGCTGTGTCATAGCCGTTCCGTACAGGTTGGTACAATCGAGGTAGAGTAAATAGTTATGCAGCTTGCTTGCGTCATAATCGGAAATGTACGGGTTGTTGGCCTTGGCGTACCGATTAGAAATTGCTGCTAAGCCGCCACGGATACCTTCTTCGATGTACAGGTGTACGTCTATATCGCGGAGTAACTCTAACCTAACTCCTGTCATTTTCAGCATCGCGTTCCACGCTAAACCGGCGGTGGTAAAAACGTTACACGGATCGAGTTCGTAGTACTGCAGGCTCATGTTTCGAAAGTTTTCAAATACATCTGCAAGCAGTAGTACATCCGTTTTTAAATAAAGGTCATGATAATCACCGAACGTTTGCATGTCGAAAGCCGACCAAACCGCTCGAGCGTGCGCGTATTCTTCTTCGTTTATATCCGACTCTGTCAACCCGTTGTAAAAATGTACGCGGTCCGGTAACTGCCTATCGTCAAATTTTGAATCGTCCGTAACGTATTCGTAAGGGTACACACCTTTACGCAACAGTAAATTAACATTACGCGTGTAAAATTGATTAAGGATTTTAAATTTATCCGCGGATAAGTTGGAGACGAGTTTTTCAAGTGACGCGTTCATGAACCGCAGAGAATCGAGAAACCGGAGCTGTCCGAGTGTAACGGAGATGTAACGTTCGCTTGTAGTAGCGATACACGTTATTTCATCTTCCTTGTACTTTCCGAAACCTTGCATCAAATGATGCGAGTAATAGCCACTTAAATTATGGAAAAAAACCGGAACGTGTGTTGGTATTTTGTAATTTATATTACACACATTGTGAGCAGCGCCTAAATAGTTTCCCGTTATGTGGCAATGGTTTCGAACCGTGTCATCCGTTAACGCCTTCTTGCACAGATGACAGTGCGTAGCGTTTCGGAATGACCGTTCATCGGCCGCTGTCATTTGGATCGGTTTATTAAACTTTCTATCGAGTCGTTGAACGTCGGCTAAAAGCACACGAAGGAACGTGTCCACCACGTCTTTACCGCGGTATATTACAGGTTCCTTGACGGCGTTTCCCATCCAGTCAACTATCACATAGCAGAAACTGGCTGGTATATGATGTGCCACGTTTTTACCGGTGGCCGGAACAATAAACGATTCGAAGTCAGCGTATACCGTATAAGGTACGCGGTGACAAAGTGAAAAGTTTTTAAAATACATCCACTTTTCGTTCTCGTCAGGAAGTTTTACTTTCTGTACTCCGTGCTGAGAACAGTTGCGTTCGTGTTCTTCAACTCGTTTTCGTGCCGCGTTAGTATCTTTATTGTCAGCAAATCTGTGTAGACAGTAGTTGCAGTACACCGATGCACGACAATTTTTTGTCAACGACGAAAGCATACGCGAAAGGTTTCGTATGAGGCAGTAGTGAGTAGTGTTCGCGTCGGACAGTAGCAGTAGGTTTACGTGGTACTTTCTACCGCGATGTTCAGTAATACGTAAAGGATATACCTCGCCTTCGTAGCCAAAAACGTTAACGGATATGTTTTCGTTTAATTTTTCAAAACGTTTTATCTTATTGACTGCGACGGGATAAGGTATGTCCTTCATGTTTATTTCTTCTTCGTACGGAAGGTAATGGCTAACGCGATGCGGGTTACACGCGATCGGGTGTATACCGGCGAGCACAGACCACAAGAAACACTTTTCATCTTCTAAATTTTTCACATTAATAATTCCTTTCTTACTGTGTGACAATTTCGATGGTGTAGGTAGAAAGCTCGACCCCACAAGAGGATTGCATTTTGTAATATTTAATTCCACCGACTCGACACCGTTTTCGACCCACCCGCTTCCGTCACGCGTGAATTTGTCAACGGATTCCATTATTTTCTCGCTAGCTATCGAATATTGTTCATCGATATCGTCATACTGTGACTTAAGTTCTGTACGTGATCTAAATACCGCATCACAATAAATATTTTCGGTGTTTATTAATTTTTTAAAAGATACACGAACTGCTAAATACCACTTTATATAATTATTTAATGCTACGGCTTCGCTACAAATCTTATCAACAACCGTGTGTTTGTAATCTAATAATACTGTTTGTGTGTTTAGTGTATTGTCAAGTATCATAAATTTTATAGTAATTACATTACCATTGATTGCACGGTGTTCGCTGCTGCTGCTGCTGCTGCTGTCGGCCATTGTAAAAGGAGTGAGGTCGGCTTCGCGTCGTCGGTTCCCTATATAGACAGTCCGGTGACCGGTAACGCTGTCGCCGCGCTCCGCTCGCGAGGAGCAGCTGCGCGGGCGGGGTGGGGTGCGGGGTTGTCGAGACCGATGCGGTGTGTGCTGGAGGTGCGGGGTGGGGGTGCCGGCTAGGATGTCATCGTCCGGTCGTGACCGATGACGCGCGTTGCGGAGGGCTGGGTGGGGTGGGGAGTGCGGTGTAGGAAGCCGACGTCCGTGACCGATGCGGTGCGGGGTAAAGGTGTGGGATAGTGGTGCGGGGTAGGGAGCTAGGTTGCAGCCGGTGTCCGTGACCGAGAGGTAGGCGAGGTGCGGGGTACAGGATGCCGGCGACCTTGACCGAAGCGCGCTCGTTGACTCGCCTCCCGCGGGATGTAGGGTGCGGGTACGGGGGGGCTGGGTTGTACGACCGGTCGTGACCGAAAGCAGATGGTGGAGCGAGACGACGCGGGGAGGGGTGCGGGGTAGGAAGCTAGGTTGTCGCTGACGGACTCGATAGCGGTTGGGGGGGGTAAACCCGGTCGTTGCGGAGCGACAGACAAAGTAATTGAACAAAGTATGTAGGCGAGGTGCGGGGTGGTGGTGAGGCTCCGGGTGCGGGGTTGGTGGTGCGGGGTAGGGGTGACCGTGACCGACGGACTCGATTGCGGTTGGTGGGGGGGGTAAACCCGGTCGTTGCGGAGCGACAGACAAAGTAATTGAACAAAATATGTAGGCGTGGTGCGGGGTGGTGGCGAGGCTCTGGGTGCGGGGTAGAATGTCATCGTGCGGTCGTGACCGAAAGCAGATGGTGGCCGGGAAGACGCGGGGTGGGGTAGGAAGAAAAATTGTAGCCGTTACCGTTGCGGTAGTGGTGCGGGGTGCGGGGTAGGGTGTCGTCATCCGGTCGTGACCGAAGGAGATGACGCTTTAGAAGGAAGGAACGTGGTCGGGGGAAACAGAATAAATACGTCAGTGTTTCCCTGTGCAGTCATCAGTACTCGCCATGGAAGCAATCGTTGCAAACGCGAAGACAGTTGAAAATTTTTTACCAAAAAGAGACTTGTCAAGTCTTTCTTTAGGAGTAAAGTATCATATAATTCACATGAAATTTGTGAAAACGAAATTCGGGGAGTCAGTTGTGGTAGATTTGGAAGATACCGGAGCCTGTCCTCAGCCGGAGGATAAACTGTTCTATGTATACCTACCTAAAAGATGGTGTGACGTATTTACAGAGGAGCAATTGAAAGCTGTGAAGCCTTGTGTCCTATCACTATGCGTAACCTCACACACTCCGCTGGCGAACGAGAAAGTGAGCGTGCAGTTGGATATTGATTATGTGAGTATGATATTTCAGTACCGCTAATAATTACTTATACAGAAGTGGTTATGTATTAATTTTTTCTCTTTTTTTCCAGACCAAATAAACGAGAACAGGATTGATTAATTATAATAATAATAACATTAATAGTAAAATGTTTTTAACTGTTGAAGTAGACTTCTCTATTTTTTTTGTCGTTTTTTAATGTTAACTGTTCATTTTCAGAGAAAGAACAAGGTGTTGCTTGGATCTAATATTGTTGAAAAACTTTTAAACAGAGAAATAAATGGTAATAATAGATTATATTGTCAATGCGACATGATTAAATTCGATTATAATTTTAGAAATAATCGTAAGACACTGAGTAGATGGATATCAATACGAAACGAAAAGAATATTTACAAAATGAAAGTATTTATTCGTAATGAGTTTTTCAAACTCTTCAAAACATCAATTAGTTATTGTAACAACCATAATATTGAATATCTTCAAATAAAAGATTTGCTAATTGCTAAAACAAAGCTGGTTAATCAGATGTACTATATGATGTATAATTTTACTGGTACAGCGTATACCTCGCTGGTAAAAAAATATGAGTGGTCAAGGCATGACTCTAGCGGATGTCCGCTTCGTAACCGTTGTCGCGTCTGTTGTTATCTAAGATATCAAAATGAATTTAATTCAGAATACATGTTTTTTTTAATACCACACTAACTATCATTTGATGTGTCTACATTCTTTTGTATTTGATCAAGTATTATTAATTGTAGGAAATTATATTCTGTTTTTAATTATTAAAAAACGTATGTGGTTTATAACATAAAAAGTTAAGATAAACAATCATTAAAGTGTTAATTAAATTTTTATTTTTAATTAAATTTTTTAAAAGATTTCTCTCATAGTTACAGAAACCTTGTTTCGATGTTATGTGTTTGTGCGAATGCGAGGGAGATGTATGTCGTTCACCACCATATGGTGACCACTGTAACATTCTGAGTGCTTGTGAGTGGAGAGAATTTACACTCTGAAGAACAATTGTTTTAAAAAATTATAAGCGTTGTTACCTTTGTTATTATCTAAAATACTAAAAAGAGTTGAATTCAAAGTTTTGGTGTACCATTTTACACATGTAGTTAACACCATAGTAATTATCATTTGATGTGTGTCTACATTTATTATGTTATTATTAACATATTACACATCAACATTGTAATATTGTATGTTATTAATTATTATTACTATTTTTATTGTTAGACATATAAGGCTTGTTTTGGTTGTAGTAAATGTAATTATTATTTTGTTAATTGTGTGTGTGTGTGTGTGTGTGTGTGTGTGTGTGTGTGTGTGTGTGTGTGTGTGTGTGTAGAGAGAGAGAGAGAGAATATATATGTAGAGAGAGAGAGAGAACCTTCAAGGCTGCAAAAGAGAGAGAAAGCGAGAGAGAAAAAAGATTATTTTGTATAATTATGTAAATATATATATATATAGAGATAAAGTGTTTATTTTGTTTATAGAGATACACAAACAGAGTATATGTATGTTAGAGAGCGCGCGTATGTTTTGCTCAATTATAATTGTCTTGTGAATATAGAACGTGTGTGTGTAGAGAGAGAAAGAAAATTATAGCTTATGATTTGATTGTAAAAGCTTTCGATATTATTAAAACTTATATATATATATAAACCGTAACCTTTGTTATTTTATTATTATACCTTTATACAAAACAGTTATTCCTATCATACTTGAATAAGGTATACGCCAGCGAAGATAACAAGTTTTTATAGTTGAGATGCAGCCAACTTATTGATAAAGAGATATACAGCTGGATTGTGGTATGCGCCAGCATACGAAGAAAACCGGTTTATAGAGTTCAGATGAGTCTCTCTCTAAAGAGAGAGAAGAGAGAGAGAGAGAGAGAGAGAGAGAGAGAGAGAGAGAGAGAGAGAGAGAGAGAGAGAGAGAGAGAGAGAGAGAGCGTATAATCTGTTTGTACCAACACACAGCGATTCAACCAGACCTGTTTGACTACTTTGTTACAATTTTGCAGGTACACAGAGTAAAATATATTTATACAATTACACAATTTTAGTAATGCATAATTTTAATATGTGTTTTTCTAAACAATATTCAAATGGATGCATCTGTTCTATAATAACACAATATACTCATATATAATAATATAATATATGGTTTTGCGAACAGCAGATCCAGGTTCAAATCCCGAGGAGTCAAAATTTATTTTGTGGAAACAAACACCTGTCGGAACCCATCTGTATAGCCCCCTGTTCCGTCGTAACCAGTGTTTTATACATGCGTCATGTGGGCGTACCCACAAATTTCGGGTACCCCCATCCGTTGTTTTAATCATTTAGGGTACCAAAATTCTGACATTAAAAATTTCGAGAGAGAACGATTATTTTGTTACATCAAAATAAACCAGAACGCGGAAGTGTTTTAACATTCGGACACCAGCTGCCAGGGCCTCTGTCATGAACTGGAACACGGTTACGGCGTACCCACAAATTTCGGGTACCCCCATCCGTTGATTTAAACATTTCGGGTAACGGTATCCGATACCCCCAAAATTTCGAGTAACGGTACCCGATGACATCGCCTCTGCGGGCAACCGCCGAATTCCGGGTACCCCCATCCGCTACACATTGTTTTCGGCTACCAAATTTTGGACATGCAGAAACCACGGCCTCCGTGACGTCTTGAAACAGGTTTTAGCCATGCGGACGCCAGCGACTTGAGCCTCTGTGTGATGTCATGAACTGGAACACGGAAGTGTTTCAGTCACACATACACACACATACACACACACACACAAAACAGTGACGTCACATGGACAGCTCGGACACCAGCTGCCAGTGACTCTATGACGTCATGAACTGGAACCCGGTAGTGTTTTCAACTGGGGGTTCCCCAACCCATTGTTTTCACACCGCGGAAGCCAGCTACCAGTGCCTCTCTGTGACGTCATCGCCATTGTTCTCTAACATACAATTTCCCTCTACTTTTATTTATTGTTTTATTCAAATCTAATGTGTATTTTTTGGTGGGATCATTATTTAACTTTGTTATGTTGTTATTATTAATGAATTTGTATACCTTTTGTTTATATTCGTCTAAGTCTAACAATGCTATAGTATTGCCTTTATCAACCTTCGTTAAGTAAATGTTATTTTGTAAGAGTTTTTTATTTAGCTGTTAGTTGTTCATGTTTTGTTTTTGTATAATTTAATTTCTTTTGTTTATGATAATTATTATTAATTGCTTAATGGAATCTATTATTTATTAATATTCGTAGTTCATTTCGTTCATTTAAGTCTGGAACACACTTAATTACAGATTCGACTTCAACTATTTCTTTAATTATGTTATTTTTATTTTTAAGATTCGGTGGAAAATTGTAATTCAGTCCCTTATTGATAAGATTTTCCTCTGTGTTCGTGAGAACCATGTTAGTCATGTTTATCAGTCTAGGGTAGAAAGCATGTTTTTCATTATTGAATTTATCGTTGTTTTGATTGCTTATCAAACGGCCAATTTTATTTGTTTGTTTATTCTTCTGGAATCTAATTTTATTCTTAACGTATTGATTAATATGTTGTATGATTGTATCGCATAGAGCAGGGTGAACATTATTATATAGTTCTAAATGTGTTTTATATACAGCTGAGTTTAATGAGATTTTCTTCCTATATAAGAATTTAATTTCTTCTTTTATCCTGTATTTACTTGCAAATTGCTCAGTTTTTCTGGCCATTCTAGAGGTTTCGTTAATTTTGATTTTAGCGTAATTTGGGATAAGATTTTTGTATAGACAAATTTTATTAAATTTAATATTTAAATTAGTTTTAAATAGTTTTAGTTTTTGATTTTGAAGTGTATACGCAATTTTTACCTGGTAAGGTTCCAATTTCAATCTATTCATGTTTTACGTACCGAGTCAGTTTATGGTTAATATAATTAAGTTACCTTATTCGGTCCACCTTAGTGACACTAGCTGCTGTCGTTTAATGACGCGTTTCGGGATAAAATCCCATCTTCAGATACACAATAATCAAAATATAAATGTATACCACAATTTGTGGTTTGTCATAATTTAAAATATTTAGAATCTTTTAAATAAAATATATATAAATAAAAACGTAACAACTGAATCGCTCGGAGCGCTCGCATGCATGCACGCTGTACTACGACTTCCTCACGACTGGCTATACTTATCATTCAACCGTATAGCAGTGTCAAACAGGTTATTAGAACCGAAGTTCATTTGATCATTTAATATGTTATTTTTGGTCATTGCGTTTTTTGTAGCTTTGTATATTTCGAACTCCTCTAGACTATCCATTAATTTACCCTTCTTGCAAGTATGCAACGCAACGAAATTGTTTTCGAAACTAGTATAACTATGATCATTTTCTATTAAATGTTGTGCAAAACTGGAATTATTATTATTTGTTTTTGGAATGTGCTCTAAAAATCTTGTATAAAAATCTCTGCCGGATTGGCCAATGTAGAATGCTGCACAAATATCGCATTTAATTTTATAGACACCTGATTTATTTTTTAAAGGAATATTTGTTTTAGTTTTGAAAATGTTTTTTTAAATTATTACAGGTTTTGAATGACGTAGTATATCCTTTACTTTTAAAACAGATTTTAATATATTTGGCAACAAGCCAGTATAATTAGCTGAAATGAATTTTTTATGTTTTTTATTATGTTGGTTAATAATATTGGTATTTTTATTTTCTAAACGTTTTTTTATGTTTCATTATCATTTTATCAACTATTTCTGGCCTGTAACCATTATTTAGAGCTATTTGTTTCATAATATTTACTTCTTGATCATAGTCTTCGTTATTAAGGGGAACACAAAGTAATCTTTCAATAAAGCTGTTAAATGCAGCCTTTTTTTGGGCTGGAGGATGAAATGACTTAGCATGTATAACCGTATCTGTGCAAGTGTGCTTTCTGTATATTTTGTATGTCAGTTCATTACCGTTATTTGTTATGGTTAGATCCAGGAAATTAATATTTTTGTTATTTTCAATTTCCATAGTGAATTTTATTGTCTTATGTATTTTATTTAAATAGTTATTAAATTACTCGAGCTGTCTATTGTTACCATTGAAAATAACAAAGGTGTCATCCACATATCTTGAATAATATACTATTTTTTTGTCAAAATAATTGTTTTTTAAAATTTTAGTATTTTCTAGATGATTCAAATAAATATCAGCGAGGATACCTGAGAGTGGAGAACCCATTGCTAGGCCCTCATTTTGTTTGTAGTATGAACCATAAAAAAAAAATAGTTTTGATTAAGTACTATATCTAATAGTAATATTAGCTGATTAATTTTTCTTTTTTCTAAGGTATTATTATTTATTAAATTTTGTTTGAGTAATTTTAATGTTTCATCAATTGGGACATTGGTATACAGATCCACTATGTCAAAGGGCACTAGCTTGTAACTAGGCTTAATATCAATATGACGTAATTTTTCAATAAAATCTTTATAACCTTTTATACTATGGTTATTATCTAAGCTTATATGTTGTTTGATTATTTTTACCAAGGTTTTTGCTACTTTATAGCTTGGAGCGGTTGTATAATTTACTAAAGGTCTAATTGGTGTGTCTTTTTTGTCTACTTTGGGTAGACCTTTTAAGCATGGTGCACTAGCTTTTATTGGTTTCAGTGAGTAGCATATATGTTTCTCAAATAGATCTGTACATTTATTTATTGTTTTATTCAAACCTAATATGTATTTTTTGGTGGGATCATTATTTAACTTTGTTATGTTGTTATTATTAATGAATTTGTATACCTTTTGTTTATATTCGTCTAAGTCTAACAATGCTATAGTATTGCCTTTATCAACCTTCGTTAAGTAAATGTTATTTCGTAAGAGTTTTTTATTTAGCTGTATAGCTGTTAGTTCTTCATGTTTTGTTTTTGTATAATTTAATTTCTTTTGTTTATGAAAATTATTATTAATTGCTTAATTGAATCTATTATTTATTAATATTCGTAGTTCATTTCGTTCATTTAAGTCTGGAACACACTTAATTACAGATTCGACTTCAACTATTTCTTTAATTATGTTATATTTATTTTTAAGATTCGGTGGAAAATTGTAATTCAGTCCCTTATTGATAAGATTTTCCTCTGTGTTCGTGAGAACCATGTTAGTCATGTTTATCAGTCTAGGGTAGAAAGCATGTTTTTCATTATTGAATTTATCGTTGTTTTGATTGCTTATCAAACGGCCAATTTTATTAGTTTGTTTATTCTTCTGGAATCTAATGTTATTCTTAACGTATTGATTAATATGTTGTATGATTGTATCGCATAGAGCAGGGTGAACATTATTATATAGTTCTAAATGTGTTTTATATACAGCTGAGTTTAATGAGATTTTCTTCCTACATAAGAATTTAATTTCTTCTTTTATCCTGTATTTACTTGCAAATTGCTCAGTTTTTCTGGCCATTCTAGAGGTTTCGTTAATTTTGATTTTAGCGTAATTTGGGATAAGATTTTTAAATAGACAAATTTTATTAAATTTAATATTTAAATTAGTTTAAAATAGTTTTAGTTTTTGATTTTGAAGTGTATACGCAATTTTTACCTGGTAAGATTCCAATTTCAATCTATTCATGTTTTACGTACCGAGTCAGTTTATGGTTAATATAATTAAATTACCTTATTCGGTCCACCTTAGTGACACTAGCTGCTGTCGTTTAATGACGCGTTTCGGGATAAAATCCCATCTTCAGATACACAATAATCAAAACATAAATGTATACCACAAATTGTGGTTTGTCATAATTTAGAATATTTAAAATCTTTTAAATATAATATATATAAATAAAAACGTAACAACTGAAGCGCTCGGAGCGCTCGCATGCATGCACGCTGTACTACGACTTCCTCACGACTGGCTATACTTATCATTCAACCGTATAGCAGTGTCAAACAGGTTATTAGAACCGAAGTTCATTTGATCATTTAATATGTTATTTTTGGTCATTGCGTTTTTTGTAGCTTTGTATACTTCGAACTCCTCTAGACTATCCATTAATTTACCCTTCTTGCAAGTATGCAACGCCACGAAATTGTTTTCGAAACTAGTATAACTACGATCATTTTCTATTAAATGTTGTGCAAAACAGGAATTATTATTATTTGTTTTTGGAATGTGCTCTAAAAATCTTGTATAAAAATCTCTGCCGGATTGGCCAATGTAGAATGCTGCACAATTATCGCATTTAATTTTATAGACACCTGATTTATTTTTTAAGGAATATTTATTTTAGTTTTGAAAAAGTTTTTTAAATTATTACAGGTTTTGAATGAAATAGTATATCCTTTACTTTCAAAAACAGATTTTAAAATATTTGGCAGCAAGCCAGTATAATTAGCTGAAATGAATTTTTTATGTTTTTTATTATGTTGGTTAATAAAATTGGTAATTTTATTTTCTAAACGTTTTTTATGTTTCATTATCATTTTATCAACTATTACTGGCCTGTAACCATTATTTAGAGCTATTTGTTTCATAATATTTACTTCTTGTTCATAGTCTTCGTTATTAAGGGGAACACAAAGTAATCTGTCAATAAAGCTGTTAAATGCAGCCATTTTTTGGGCTGGAGGATGAAATGACTTAGCATGTATAACCGTATCTGTGCAAGTGTGCTTTCAGTATATTTTGTATGTCAGTTCATTACCGTTATTTGTTATGGTTAGATCCAGGAAATTAATATTTTTGTTATTTTCAATTTCCTTAGTGAATTTTATTGTCTTATGTATTTTATTTAAATAGTTATTAAATGACTCGAGCTGTCTATTGTTACCATTGAAAATAACAAAGGTGTCATCCACATATCTTGAATAATATACTATTTTTTTGTCAAAATAATTGTTTTTTAAAATTTTAGTATTTTCTAGATGATTCAAATAAATATCAGCGAGGATACCTGAGAGTGAAGAACCCATTGCTAGGCCCTCATTTTGTTTGTAGTATGAACCATCAAACGAAAAATAGTTTTGTTTAAGTACTATTCCTAATAGTAACATAAGCTGATTAATTTTTCTTATTTCTAAGGTATTATTATTTATTAAATTTTGTTTGAGTAATTTTAAAGTTTCATCAATTGGGACATTGGTATACAGATCCACTATGTCAAAGGACACTAGCTTGTAACTAGGCTTAATATTAATATGACGTAATTTTTCAATAAAATCTTTATAACCTTTTATACTCTGGTTATTATCTAAGCTTATATGTTGTTTGATTATTTTTACCAAGGTTTTTGCTACTTTATAGCTTGGAGCGGTTGTATAATTTACTAAAGGTCTAATTGGTGTGTCTTTTTTGTCTACTTTGGGTAGACCTTTTAAGCATGGTGCACTAGCTTTTATTGGTATCAGTGAGTAGCATATATGTTTCTCAAATAGATCTGTACATTTATTTATTGTTTTATTCAAATCTAATGTGTATTTTTTGGTGGGATCATTATTTAACTTTGTTATGTTGTTATTATTAATGAATTTGTATACCTTTTGTTTATATTCGTCTAAGTCTAACAATGCTATAGTATTGCCTTTATCAACCTTCGTTAAGTAAATGTTATTTTGTAAGAGTTTGTTATTTAGCTGTATAGCTGTTAGTTGTTCATGTTTTGTTTTTGTATAACTTAATTTCTTTTGTTTATGATAATTATTATTAATTGCTTAATGGAATCTATTATTTATTAATATTCGTAGTTCATTTCGTTCATTTAAGTCTGGAACGCACTTAATTACAGATTCGGCTTCAACTATTTCTTTAATTATGTTATTTTTATTTTTAAGATTCGGTGGAAAATTGTAATTTAGTCTCTTATTGATAAGATTTTCCTCTGTGTTCGTGAGAACCATGTTAGTCATGTTTATCAGTCTAGGGTAGAAAGCATGTTTTTCATTATTGAATTTATCGTTGTTTTGATTGCTTATCAAACGGCCAATTTTATTAGTTTGTTTATTCTTCTGGAATCTAATGTTATTCTTAACGTATTGATTAATATGTTGTATGATTGTATCGCATAGAGCAGGGTGAACATTATTATATAGTTCTAAATGTGTTTTATATACAGCTGAGTTTAATGAGATTTTCTTCCTACATAAGAATTTAATTTCTTCTTTTATCCTGTATTTACTTGCAAATTGCTCAGTTTTTCTGGCCATTCTAGAGGTTTCGTTAATTTTGATTTTAGCGTAATTTGGGATAAGATTTTTAAATAGACAAATTTTATTAAATTTAATATTTAAATTAGTTTAAAATAGTTTTAGTTTTTGATTTTGAAGTGTATACGCAATTTTTGCCTGGTAAGATTCCAATTTCAATCTATTCATGTTTTACGTACCGAGTCAGTTTATGGTTAATATAATTAAATTACCTTATTCGGTCCACCTTAGTGACACTAGCTGCTGTCGTTTAATGACGCGTTTCGGGATAAAATCCCATCTTCAGATACACAATAATCAAAACATAAATGTATACCACAAATTGTGGTTTGTCATAATTTAGAATATTTAAAATCTTTTAAATATAATATATATAAATAAAAACGTAACAACTGAAGCGCTCGGAGCGCTCGCATGCATGCACGCTGTACTACGACTTCCTCACGACTGGCTATACTTATCATTCAACCGTATAGCAGTGTCAAACAGGTTATTAGAACCGAAGTTCATTTGATCATTTAATATGTTATTTTTGGTCATTGCGTTTTTTGTAGCTTTGTATACTTCGAACTCCTCTAGACTATCCATTAATTTACCCTTCTTGCAAGTATGCAACGCCACGAAATTGTTTTCGAAACTAGTATAACTACGATCATTTTCTATTAAATGTTGTGCAAAACAGGAATTATTATTATTTGTTTTTGGAATGTGCTCTAAAAGTCTTGTATAAAAATCTCTGCCGGATTGGCCAATGTAGAATGCTGCACAATTATCGCATTTAATTTTATAGACACCTGATTTATTTTTTAAGGAATATTTATTTTAGTTTTGAAAATTTTTTTAAATTATTACAGGTTTTGAATGAAATAGTATATCCTTTACTTTTAAAAACAGATTTTAAAATATTTGGCAGCAAGCCAGTATAATTAGCTGAAATGAATTTTTTATGTTTTTTATTATGTTGGTTAATAAAATTGGTATTTTTATTTTCTAAACGTTTTTTATGTTTCATTATCATTTTATCAACTATTACTGGCCTGTAACCATTATTTAGAGCTATTTGTTTCATAATATTTACTTCTTGATCATAGTCTTCGTTATTAAGGGGAACACAAAGTAATCTGTCAATAAAGCTGTTAAATGCAGCCATTTTTTGGGCTGGAGGATGAAATGACTTAGCATGTATAACCGTATCTGTGCAAGTGTGCTTTCTGTATATTTTGTATGTCAGTTCATTACCGTTATTTGTTATGGTTAGATCCAGGAAATTAATATTTTTGTTATTTTCAATTTCCTTAGTGAATTTTATTGTCTTATGTATTTTATTTAAATAGTTATTAAATGACTCGAGCTGTCTATTGTTACCATTGAAAATAACAAAGGTGTCATCCACATATCTTGAATAATATACTATTTTTTTGTCAAAATAATTGTTTTTTAAAATTTTAGTATTTTCTAGATGATTCAAATAAATATCAGCGAGGATACCTGAGAGTGAAGAACCCATTGCTAGGCCCTCATTTTGTTTGTAGTATGAACCATAAAAAAAAAATACTTTTGATTAAGTACTATTTCTAATAGTAACATTAGCTGATTAATTTTACTTATTTCTAAGGTATTATTATTTATTAAATTTTGTTTGAGTAATTTTAAAATTTCATCAATTGGGGCATTGGTATACAGATCCACTATGTCAAAGGACACTAGCTTGTAACTAGGCTTAATATTAATATGACGTAATTTTTCAATAAAATCTTTATAACCTTTTATACTCTGGTTATTATCTAAGCTTATATGTTGTTTGATTATTTTTACCAAGGCTTTTGCTACTTTATAGCTTGGAGCGGTTGTATAATTTACTAAAGGTCTAATTGGTGTGTCTTTTTTGTCTACTTTGGGTAGACCATTTAAGCATGGTGCACTAGCTTTTATTGGTTTCAGTGAGTAGCATATATGTTTCTCAAATAGATCTGTACATTTATTTATTGTTTTATTCAAATCTAATGTGTATTTTTTGGTGGGATCATTATTTAACTTTGTTATGTTGTTATTATTAATGAATTTGTATACCTTTTGTTTATATTCGTCTAAGTCTAACAATGCTATAGTATTGCCTTTATCAACCTTCGTTAAGTAAATGTTATTTCGTAAGAGTTTTTTATTTAGCTGTATAGCTGTTAGTTGTTCATGTTTTGTTTTTGTATAATTTAATTTCTTTTGTTTATGATAATTATTATTAATTGCTTAATTGAATCTATTATTTATTAATATTCGTAGTTCATTTCGTTCATTTAAGTCTGGAACACACTTAATTACAGATTCGGCTTCAACTATTTCTTTAATTATGTTATATTTATTTTTAAGATTCGGTGGAAAATTGTAATTCAGTCCCTTATTGATAAGATTTTCCTCTGTGTTCGTGAGAACCATGTTACTCATGTTTATCAGTCTAGGGTAGAAAGCATGTTTCTCATTATTGAATTTATCGTTGTTTTGATTGCTTATCAAACGGCCAATTTTATTAGTTTTTTTATTCTTCTGGAATCTAATCTTATTCTTAACGTATTGATTAATATGTTGTATGATTGTATCGCATAGACCAGGGTGAACATTATTATATAGTTCTAAATGTGTTTTATATACAGCTGAGTTTAATGAGATTTTCTTCCTATATAAGAATTTAATTTCTTCTTTTATCCTGTATTTACTTGCAAATTGCTCAGTTTTTCTGGCCATTCTAGAGGTTTCGTTAATTTTGATTTTAGCGTAATTTGGGATAAGATTTTTAAATAGACAAATTTTATTAAATTTAATATTTAAATTAGTTTCAAATAGTTTTAGTTTTTGATTTTGAAGTGTATACGCAATTTTTACCTGGTAAGATTCCAATTTCAATCTATTCATGTTTTACGTACCGAGTCAGTTTATGGTTAATATAATTAAATTACCTTATTCGGTCCACCTTAGTGACACTAGCTGCTGTCGTTTAATGACGCGTTTCGGGATAAAATCCCATCTTCAGATACACAATAATAAAAACATAAATGTATACCACAATTTGTGGTTTGTCATAATTTAAAATATTTAAATCTTTTAAATAAAATATATATAAATAAAAACGTAACAACTGAATCGCTCGGAGCGCACGCATGCATGCACGCTGTACTACGACTTCCTCACGACTGGCTATACTTATCATTCAACCGTATAGCAGTGTCAAACAGGTTATTAGAACCGAAGTTCATTTGATCATTTAATATGTTATTTTTGGTCATTGCGTTTTTTGTAGCTTTGTATACTTCGATCTCCTCTAGACTATCCATTAATTTACCCTTCTTGCAAGTATGCAACGCCACGAAATTGTTTTCGAAACTAGTATAACTACGATCATTTTCTATTAAATGTTGTGAAAAACTGGAATTATTATTATTTGTTTTTGGAATGTGCTCTAAGAATCTTGTATAAAAATCTCTGCCGGATTGGCCAACGTAGAATGCTGCACTATTATCGCATTTAATTTTATAGACACCTGATTTATTTTTTAAGGAATATTTATTTTAGTTTTGAAAAAGTTTTTTAAATTATTACAGGTTTTGAATGAAGTAGTATATCCTTTACTTTTAAAACAGATTTTAAAAGATTTGGCTACAAGCCAGTATAATTAGCTGAAATGAATTTGTTATGTTTTTTATTATGTTGGTTAAAATATTGGTATTTATATTTTCTAAACGTTTTTTAAGTTTCATTACCATTTTATCAACTATTACTGGCCTGTAACCATTATTTAGAGCTATTTGTTTCATAATATTTACTTCTTGATCATAGTCTTCGTTATTAAGGGGAACACAAAGTAATCTGTCAATAAAGCTGTTAAATGCAGCCATTTTTTGGGCTGGAGGATGAAATGACTTAGCATGTATAACCGTATCTGTGCAAGTGTGCTTTCTGTATATTTTGTATGTCAGTTCATTACCGTTATTTGTTATGGTCAGATCCAGGAAATTAATATTTTTGTTATTTTCAATTTCCATAGTGAATTTTATTGTCTTATGTATTTTATTTAAATAGTTATTAAATTACTCGAGCTGTCTATTGTTACCATTGAAAATAACAAAGGTGTCATCCACATATCTTGAATAATATACTATTTTTTTGTCAAAATAATTGTTTTTTAAAATTTTAGTATTTTCTATATGATTCAAATAAATATCAGCGAGGATACCTGAGAGTGGAGAACCCATTGCTAGGACCTCATCTTGTTTGTAGTGTGAACCATCAAACGAAAAATAGTTTTGATTAAGTACTATTTCTAATAGTAACATTAACTGATTAATTTTTCTTATTTCTAAGGTATTATTATTTATTAAATTTTGTTTGAGTAATTTTAAAATTTCATCAATTGGGACATTGGTATACAGATCCACTATGTCAAAGGACACTAGCTTGTAACTAGGCTTAATATTAATATGACGTAATTTTTCAATAAAATCTTTATAACCTTTTATACTCTGGTTATTATCTAAGCTTATATGTTGTTTGATTATTTTTACCAAGGTTTTTGCTACTTTATAGCTTGGAGCGGTTGTATAATTTACTAAAGGTCTAATTGGTGTGTCTTTTTTGTCTACTTTGGGTAGACCATTTAAGCATGGTGCACTAGCTTTTATTGGTTTCAGTGAGTAGCATATATGTTTCTCAAATAGATCTGTACATTTATTTATTGTTTTATTCAAATCTAATGTGTATTTTTTGGTGGGATCATTATTTAACTTTGTTATGTTGTTATTATTAATGAATTTGTATACCTTTTGTTTATATTCGTCTAAGTCTAACAATGCTATAGTATTGCCTTTATCAACCTTCGTTAAGTAAATGTTATTTTGTAAGATTTTGTTATCTAGCTGTATAGCTGTTAGTTGTTCATGTTTTGTTTTTGTATAATTTAATTTCTTTTGTTTATGATAATTATTATTAATTGCTTAATGGAATCTATTATTTATTAATATTCGTAGTTCATTTCGTTCATTTAAGTCTGGAACACACTTAATTACAGATTCGGCTTCAACTATTTCTTTAATTATGTTATTTTTATTTTTAAGATTCGGTGGAAAATTGTAATTCAGTCCCTTATTGATAAGATTTTCCTCTGTGTTCGTGAGAACCATGTTAGTCATGTTTATCAGTCTAGGGTAGAAAGCATGTTTCTCATTATTGAATTTATCGTTGTTTTGATTGCTTATCAAACGGCCAATTTTATTAGTTTTTTTATTCTTCTGGAATCTAATCTTATTCTTAACGTATTGATTAATATGTTGTATGATTGTATCGCATAGACCAGGGTGAACATTATTATATAGTTCTAAATGTGTTTTATATACAGCTGAGTTTAATGAGATTTTCTTCCTATATAAGAATTTAATTTCTTCTTTTATCCTGTATTTACTTACAAATTGCTCAGTTTTTCTGGCCAATCTAGAGGTTTCGTTAATTTTGATTTTAGCGTAATTTGGGATAAGATTTTTATATAGACAAATTTTATTAAATTTAATATTTAATTTAGTTTTAAATAGTTTTAGTTTTTGATTTTGAAGTTTATACGCAATTTTTACCTGGTAAGATTCCAATTTCAATCTATTCATGTTTTACGTACCGAGTCAGTTTATGGATAATATAATTAAATTACCTTATTCGGTCCACCTTAGTGACACTAGCTGCTGTCGTTTAATGACGCGTTTCGGGATAAAATCCCATCTTCAGATACACAATAATAAAAACATAAATGTATACCACAATTTGTGGTTTGTCATAATTTAAAATATTTAAATCTTTTAAATAAAATATATATAAATAAAAACGTAACAACTGAATCGCTCGGAGCGCACGCATGCATGCACGCTGTACTACGACTTCCTCACGACTGGCTATACTTATCATTCAACCGTATAGCAGTGTCAAACAGGTTATTAGAACCGAAGTTCATTTGATCATTTAATATGTTATTTTTGGTCATTGCGTTTTTTGTAGCTTTGTATACTTCGATCTCCTCTAGACTATCCATTAATTTACCCTTCTTGCAAGTATGCAACGCCACGAAATTGTTTTCGAAACTAGTATAACTACGATCATTTTCTATTAAATGTTGTGCAAAACTGGAATTATTATTATTTGTTTTTGGAATGTGCTCTAAAAATCTTGTATAGAAATCTCTGCCGGATTGGCAAACGTAGAATGCTGCACAATTATCGCATTTAATTTTATAGACACCTGATTTATTTTTTAAGGAATATTTATTTTAGTTTTGAAAAAGTTTTTTAAATTATTACAGGTTTTGAATGAATTAGTATATCCTTTACTTTTAAAACAGATTTTAAAAGATTTGGCAACAAGCCAGTATAATTAGCTGAAATGAATTTGTTATGTTTTTTATTATGTTGGTTAAAATATTGGTATTTTTATTTTCTAAACGTTTTTTAAGTTTCATTACCATTTTATCAACTATTACTGGCCTGTAACCATTATTTAGAGCTATTTGTTTCATAATATTTACTTCTTGATCATAGTCTTCGTTATTAAGGGGAACACAAAGTAATCTGTCAATAAAGCTGTTAAATGCAGCCATTTTTTGGGCTTGAGGATGAAATGACTTAGCATGTATAACCGTATCTGTGCAAGTGTGCTTTCTGTATATTTTGTATGTCAGTTCATTACCGTTATTTGTTATGGTCAGATCCAGGAAATTAATATTTTTGTTATTTTCAATTTCCATAGTGAATTTTATTGTCTTATGTATTTTATTTAAATAGTTATTAAATGACTCGAGCTGTCTATTGTTACCATTGAAAATAACAAAGGTGTCATCCACATATCTTGAATAATATACTATTTTTTTGTCAAAATAATTGTTTTTTAAAATTTTAGTATTTTCTAGATGATTCAAATAAATATCAGCGAGGATACCTGAGAATGGAGAACCCATTGCTAGGACCTCATCTTGTTTGTAGTGTGAACCATCAAACGAAAAATAGTTTTGATTAAGTACTATTTCTAATAGTAACATTAACTGATTAATTTTTCTTATTTCTAAGGTATTATTATTTATTAAATTTTGTTTGAGTAATTTTAATGTTTCATCAATTGGGACATTGGTATACAGATCCACTATGTCAAAGGACACTAGCTTGTAACTAGGCTTAATATTAATATGACGTAATTTTTCAATAAAATCTTTATAACCTTTTATACTCTGGTTATTATCTAAGCTTATATGTTGTTTGATTATTTTTACCAAGGTTTTTGCTACTTTATAGCTTGGAGCGGTTGTATAAATTACTAAAGGTCTAATTGGTGTGTCTTTTTTGTCTACTTTGGGTAGAACTTTTAAGCATGGTGCACTAGCTTTTATTGGTTTCAGTGAGTAGCATATATGTTTCTCAAATAGATCTGTACATTTATTTATTGTTTTATTCAAATCTAATGTGTATTTTTTGGTGGGATCATTATTTAACTTTGTTATGTTGTTATTATTAATGAATTTGTATACCTTTTGTTTATATTCGTCTAAGTCTAACAATGCTATAGTATTGCCTTTATCAACCTTCGTTAAGTAAATGTTATTTTGTAAGAGTTTTTTATTTAGCTGTATAGCTGTTAGTTGTTCATGTTTTGTTTTTGTATAATTTAATTTCTTTTGTTTATGATAATTATTATTAATTGCTTAATTAAATCTATTATTTATTAATATTCGTAGATCATTTCGTTCATTTAAGTCTGGAACACACTTAATTACAGATTCGGCTTCAACTATTTATTTAATTATGTTATTTTTATTTTTAAAATTCGGTGGAAAATTGTAATTCAGTCCCTTATTGATAAGATTTTCCTCTGTGTTCGTGAGAACCATGTTAGTCATGTTTATCAGTCTAGGGTAGAAAGCATGTTTTTCATTATTGAATTTATCGTTGTTTTGATTGCTTATCAAACGGCCAATTTTATTAGTTTTTTTATTCTTCTGGAATCTAATGTTATTCTTAACGTATTGATTAATATGTTGTATGATTGTATCGCATAGAGCAGGGTGAACATTATTATATAGTTCTAAATGTGTTTTATATACAGCTGAGTTTAATGAGATTTTCTTCCTATATAAGAATTTAATTTCTTCTTTTATCCTGTATTTACTTGCAAATTGCTCAGTTTTTCTGGCCATTCTAGAGGTTTCGTTAATTTTGATTTTAGCGTAATTTGGGATAAGATTTTTAAATAGACAAATTTTATTAAATTTAATATTTAAATTAGTTTCAAATAGTTTTAGTTTTTGATTTTGAAGTGTATACGCAATTTTTACCTGGTAAGATTCCAATTTCAATCTATTCATGTTTTACGTACCGAGTCAGTTTATGGTTAATATAATTAAATTACCTTATTCGGTCCACCTTAGTGACACTAGCTGCTGTCGTTTAATGACGCGTTTCGGGATAAAATCCCATCTTCAGATACACAATAATAAAAACATAAATGTATACCACAAATTGTGGTTTGCCATAATTTAGAATATTTAAAATCTTTTAAATAAAATATATATAAATAAAAACGTAACAACTGAAGCGCTCGGAGCGCTCGCATGCATGCACGCTGTACTACGACTTCCTCACGACTGGCTATACTTATCATTCAACCGTATAGCAGTGTCAAACAGGTTATTAGAACCGAAGTTCATTTGATCATTTAATATGTTATTTTTGGTCATTGCGTTTTTTGTAGCTTTGTATACTTCGAACTCCTCTAGACTATCCATTAATTTACCCTTCTTGCAAGTATGCAATGCCACGAAATTGTTTTCGAAACTAGTATAACTACGATCATTTTCTATTAAATGTTGTGCAAAACTGGAATTATTATTATTTGTTTTTGGAATGTGCTCTAAAAATCTTGTATAAAAATCTCTGCCGGATTGGCCAATGTAGAATGCTGCACAATTATCTCATTTAATTTTATAGACACCTGATTTATTTTTTAAGGAATATTTATTTTAGTTTTGAAAATTTTTTTAAATTATTACAGGTTTTGAATGAAATAGTATATCCTTAACTTTTAAAAACAGATTTTAAAATATTTGGCAACAAGCCAGTATAATTAGCTGAAATGAATTTTTTATGTTTTTTTTATGTTTTTAATAAAATTGGTATTTTTATTTTCTAAAAGTTTTTTATGTTTCATTATCATTTTATCAACTATTACTGGCCTGTAACCATTATTTAGAGCTATTTGTTTCATAATATTTACTTCTTGATCATAGTCTTCTTTATTAAGGGGAACACAAAGTAATCTGTCAATAAAGCTGTTAAATGCAGCCATTTTTTGGGCTGGAGGATGAAATGACTTAGCATGTATAACCGTATCTGTGCAAGTGTGCTTTCTGTATATTTTGTATGTCAGTTCATTACCGTTATTTGTTATGGTTAGATCCAGGAAATTAAGATTTTTGTTATTTTCAATTTCCTTAGTGAATTTTATTGTCTTATGTATTTTATTTAAATAGTTATTAAATGACTCGAGCTGTCTATTGTTACCATTGAAAATAACAAAGGTGTCATCCACATATCTTGAATAATATACTATTTTTTTGTCAAAATAATTGTTTTTTAAAATTTTAGTATTTTCTAGATGATTCAAATAAATATCAGCGAGGATACCTGAGAGTGGAGAACCCATTGCTAGGCCCTCATCTTGTTTGTAGTATGAACCATAAAAAAAAAATAGTTTTGATTAAGTACTATTACTAATAGTAACATTAGCTGATTAATTTTTCTTATTTCTAAGGTATTATTATTTATTAAATTTTGTTTGAGTAATTTTAAAGTTTCATCAATTGGGACATTGGTATACAGATCCACTATGTCAAAGGACACTAGCTTGTAACTAGGCTTAATATTAATATGACGTAATTTTTCAATAAAATCTTTATAACCTTTTATACTCTGGTTATTATCTAAGCTTATATGTTGTTTGATTATTTTTACCAAGGTTTTTGCTACTTTATAGCTTGGAGCGGTTGTATAATTTACTAAAGGTCTAATTGGTGTGTCTTTTTTGTCTACTTTGGGTAGACCTTTTAAGCATGGTGCACTAGCTTTTATTGGTATCAGTGAGTAGCATATATGTTTCTCAAATAGATATGTACATATATTTATTGTTTTATTCAAATCTAATGTGTATTTTTTGGTGGGATCATTATTTAACTTTGTTATGTTGTTATTATTAATGAATTTGTATACCTTTTGTTTATATTCGTCTAAGTCTAACAATGCTATAATATTGCCTTTATCAACCTTCGTTAAGTAAATGTTATTTTGTAAGAGTTTTTTATTTAGCTGTATAGCTGTTAGTTGTTCATGTTTTGTTTTTGTATAATTTAATTTCTTTTGTTTATGATAATTATTATTAATTGCTTAATTAAATCTATTATTTATTAATATTCGTAGATCATTTCGTTCATTTAAGTCTGGAACACACTTAATTACAGATTCGGCTTCAACTATTTATTTAATTATGTTATTTTTATTTTTAAAATTCGGTGGAAAATTGTAATTCAGTCCCTTATTGATAAGATTTTCCTCTGTGTTCGTGAGAACCATGTTAGTCATGTTTATCAGTCTAGGGTAGAAAGCATGTTTTTCATTATTGAATTTATCGTTGTTTTGATTGCTTATCAAACGGCCAATTTTATTAGTTTGTTTATTCTTCTGGAATCTAATGTTATTCTTAACGTATTGATTAATATGTTGTATGATTGTATCGCATAGAGCAGGGTGAACATTATTATACAGTTCTAAATGTGTTTTATATACAGCTGAGTTTAATGAGATTTTCTTCCTATATAAGAATTTAATTTCTTCTTTTATCCTGTATTTACTTGCAAATTGCTCAGTTTTTCTGGCCATTCTAGAGGTTTCGTTAATTTTGATTTTAGCGTAATTTGGGATAAGATTTTTAAATAGACAAATTTTATTAAATTTAATATTTAAATTAGTTTCAAATAGTTTTAGTTTTTGATTTTGATGTGTATACGCAATTTTTACCTGGTAAGATTCCAATTTCAATCTATTCATGTTTTACGTACCGAGTCAGTTTATTGTTAATATAATTAAATTACCTTATTCGGTCCACCTTAGTGACACTAGCTGCTGTCGTTTAATGACGCGTTTCGGGATAAAATCCCATCTTCAGATACACAATAATAAAAACATAAATGTATACCACAAATTGTGGTTTGTCATAATTTAGAATATTTAAAATTTTTTAAATAAAATATATATAAATAAAAACGTAACAACTGAAGCGCTCGGAGCGCTCGCATGCATGCACGCTGTACTACGACTTCCTCACGACTGGCTATACTTATCATTCAACCGTATAGCAGTGTCAAACAGGTTATTAGAACCGAAGTTCATTTGATCATTTAATATGTTATTTTTGGTAATTGCGTTTTTTGTAGCTTTGTATACTTCGAACTCCTCTAGACTATCCATTAATTTACCCTTCTTGCAAGTATGCAATGCCACGAAATTGTTTTCGAAACTAGTATAACTACGATCATTTTCTATTAAATGTTGTGCAAAACTGGAATTATTATTATTTGTTTTTGGAATGTGCTCTAAAAATCTTGTATAAAAATCTCTGCCGGATTGGCCAATGTAGAATGCTGCACAATTATCGCATTTAATTTTATAGACACCTGATTTATTTTTTAAGGAATATTTATTTTAGTTTTGAAAATTTTTTTAAATTATTACAGGTTTTGAATGAAATAGTATATCCTTAACTTTTAAAAACAGATTTTAAAATATTTGGCAACAAGCCAGTATAATTAGCTGAAATGAATTTTTTATGTTTTTTTTATGTTTTTAATAAAATTGGTATTTTTATTTTCTAAAAGTTTTTTATGTTTCATTATCATTTTATCAACTATTACTGGCCTGTAACCATTATTTAGAGCTATTTGTTTCATAATATTTACTTCTTGATCATAGTCTTCTTTATTAAGGGGAACACAAAGTAATCTGTCAATAAAGCTGTTAAATGCAGCCATTTTTTGGGCTGGAGGATGAAATGACTTAGCATGTATAACCGTATCTGTGCAAGTGTGCTTTCTGTATATTTTGTATGTCAGTTCATTACCGTTATTTGTTATGGTTAGATCCAGGAAATTAATATTTTTGTTATTTTCAATTTCCTTAGTGAATTTTATTGTCTTATGTATTTTATTTAAATAGTTATTAAATGACTCGAGCTGTCTATTGTTACCATTGAAAATAACAAAGGTGTCATCCACATATCTTGAATAATATACTATTTTTTTGTCAAAATAATTGTTTTTTAAAATTTTAGTATTTTCTAGATGATTCAAATAAATATCAGCGAGGATACCTGAGAGCGGAGAACCCATTGCTAGGCCCTCATCTTGTTTGTAGTATGAACCATAAAAAAAAAATAGTTTTGATTAAGTACTATTACTAATAGTAACATTAGCTGATTAATTTTTCTTATTTCTAAGGTATTATTATTTATTAAATTTTGTTTGAGTAATTTTAAAGTTTCATCAATTGGGACATTGGTATACAGATCCACTATGTCAAAGGACACTAGCTTGTAACTAGGCTTAATATTAATATGACGTAATTTTTCAATAAAATCTTTATAACCTTTTATACTCTGGTTATTATCTAAGCTTATATGTTGTTTGATTATTTTTACCAAGGTTTTTGCTACTTTATAGCTTGGAGCGGTTGTATAATTTACTAAAGGTCTAATTGGTGTGTCTTTTTTGTCTACTTTGGGTAGACCTTTTAAGCATGGTGCACTAGCTTTTATTGGTATCAGTGAGTAGCATATATGTTTCCCAAATAGATATGTACATATATTTATTGTTTTATTCAAATCTAATGTGTATTTTTTGGTGGGATCATTATTTAACTTTGTTATGTTGTTATTATTAATGAATTTGTATACCTTTTGTTTATATTCGTCTAAGTCTAACAATGCTATAATATTGCCTTTATCAACCTTCGTTAAGTAAATGTTATTTTGTAAGAGTTTTTTATTTAGCTGTATAGCTGTTAGTTGTTCATGTTTTGTTTTTGTATAATTTAATTTCTTTTGTTTATGATAATTATTATTAATTGCTTAATTAAATCTATTATTTATTAATATTCGTAGATCATTTCGTTCATTTAAGTCTGGAACACACTTAATTACAGATTCGGCTTCAACTATTTATTTAATTATGTTATTTTTATTTTTAAAATTCGGTGGAAAATTGTAATTCAGTCCCTTATTGATAAGATTTTCCTCTGTGTTCGTGAGAACCATGTTAGTCATGTTTATCAGTCTAGGGTAGAAAGCATGTTTTTCATTATTGAATTTATCGTTGTTTTGATTGCTTATCAAACGGCCAATTTTATTAGTTTGTTTATTCTTCTGGAATCTAATGTTATTCTTAACGTATTGATTAATATGTTGTATGATTGTATCGCATAGAGCAGGGTGAACATTATTATATAGTTCTAAATGTGTTTTATATACAGCTGAGTTTAATGAGATTTTCTTCCTATATAAGAATTTAATTTCTTCTTTTATCCTGTATTTACTTGCAAATTGCTCAGTTTTTCTGGCCATTCTAGAGGTTTCGTTAATTTTGATTTTAGCGTAATTTGGGATAAGATTTTTAAATAGACAAATTTTATTAAATTTAATATTTAAATTAGTTTCAAATAGTTTTAGTTTTTGATTTTGAAGTGTATACGCAATTTTTACCTGGTAAGATTCCAATTTCAATCTATTCATGTTTTACGTACCGAGTCAGTTTATGGTTAATATAATTAAATTACCTTATTCGGTCCACCTTAGTGACACTAGCTGCTGTCGTTTAATGACGCGTTTCGGGATAAAATCCCATCTTCAGATACACAATAATAAAAACATAAATGTATACCACAAATTGTGGTTTGTCATAATTTAGAATATTTAAAATCTTTTAAATAAAATATATATAAATAAAAACGTAACAACTGAAGCGCTCGGAGCGCTCGCATGCATGCACGCTGTACTACGACTTCCTCACGACTGGCTATACTTATCATTCAACCGTATAGCAGTGTCAAACAGGTTATTAGAACCGAAGTTCATTTGATCATTTAATATGTTATTTTTGGTCATTGCGTTTTTTGTAGCTTTGTATACTTCGAACTCCTCTAGACTATCCATTAATTTACCCTTCTTGCAAGTATGCAATGCCACGAAATTGTTTTCGAAACTAGTATAACTACGATCATTTTCTATTAAATGTTGTGCAAAACTGGAATTATTATTATTTGTTTTTGGAATGTGCTCTAAAAATCTTGTATAAAAATCTCTGCCGGATTGGCCAATTTAGAATGCTGCACAATTATCGCATTTAATTTTATAGACACCTGATTTATTTTTTAAGGAATATTTATTTTAGTTTTGAAAATTTTTTTAAATTATTACAGGTTTTGAATGAAATAGTATATCCTTTACTTTTAAAAACAGATTTTAAAATATTTGGCAACAAGCCAGTATAATTAGCTGAAATGAATATTTTATGTTTTTTATTATGTTGGTTAATAATATTGGTATTTTTATTTTCTAAACGTTTTTTATGTTTCATTATCATTTTATCAACTATTACTGGCCTGTAACCATTATTTAGAGCTATTTGTTTCATAATATTTACTTCTTGATCATAATCTTCGTTATTAAGGGGAACACAAAGTAATCTGTCAATAAAGCTGTTAAATGCAGCCATTTTTTGGGCTGGAGGATGAAATGACTTAGCATGTATAACCGTATCTGTGCAAGTGTGCTTTCTGTATATTTTGTATGTCAGTTCATTACCGTTATTTGTTATGGTTAGATCCAGGAAATTAATATTTTTGTTATTTTCAATTTCCATAGTGAATTTTATTGTCTTATGTATTTTATTTAAATAGTTATTAAATGACCCGAGCTGTCTATTGTTACCATTGAAAATAACAAAGGTGTCATCCACATATCTTGAATAATATACTATTTTTTTGTCAAAATAATTTTTTTTTTTAATTTTAGTATTTTCTAGATGATTCAAATAAATATCAGCGAGGATACCTGAGAGTGGAGAACCCATTGCTAGGCCCTCATCTTGTTTGTAGTATGAACCATAAAAAAAAAATAGTTTTGATTAAGTACTATTACTAATAGTAACATTAGCTGATTAATTTTTCTTATTTCTAAGGTATTATTATTTATTAAATTTTGTTTGAGTAATTTTAAAGTTTCATCAATTGGGACATTGGTATACAGATCCACTATGTCAAAGGACACTAGCTTGTAACTAGGCTTAATATTAATATGACGTAATTTTTCAATAAAATCTTTATAACCTTTTATACTCTGGTTATTATCTAAGCTTATATGTTGTTTGATTATTTTTACCAAGGTTTTTGCTACTTTATAGCTTGGAGCGGTTGTATAATTTACTAAAGGTCTAATTGGTGTGTCTTTTTTGTCTACTTTGGGTAGACCTTTTAAGCATGGTGCACTAGCTTTTATTGGTATCAGTGAGTAGCATATATGTTTCTCAAATAGATCTGTACATTTATTTATTGTTTTATTCAAATCTAATGTGTATTTTTTGGTGGGATCATTATTTAACTTTGTTATGTTGTTATTATTAATGAATTTGTATACCTTTTGTTTATATTCGTCTAAGTCTAACAATGCTATAGTATTGCCTTTATCAACCTTCGTTAAGTAAATGTTATTTTGTAAGAGTTTGTTATTTAGCTGTATAGCTGTTAGTTGTTCATGTTTTGTTTTTGTATAATTTAATTTCTTTTGTTTATGATAATTACTATTAATTGCTTAATGGAATCTATTATTTATTAATATTCGTAGTTCATTTCGTTCATTTAAGTCTGGAACACACTTAATTACAGATTCGGCTTCAACTATTTCTTTAATTATGTTATTTTTATTTTAAGATTCGGTGGAAAATTGTAATTTAGTCCCTTATTGATAAGATTTTCCTCTGTGTTCGTGAGAACCATGTTAGTCATGTTTATCAGTCTAGGGTAGAAAGCATGTTTTTCATTATTGAATTTATCGTTGTTTTGATTGCTTATCAAACGGCCAATTTTATTAGTTTGTTTATTCTTCTGAAATCTAATGTTATTCTTAACGTATTGATTAATATGTTGTATGATTGTATCGCATAGAGCAGGGTGAACATTATTATACAGTTCTAAATGTGTTTTATATACAGCTGAGTTTAATGAGATTTTCTTCCTATACAAGAATTTAATTTCTTCTTTTATCCTGTATTTACTTGCAAATTGCTCAGTTTTTCTGGCCATTCTAGAGGTTTCGTTAATTTTGATTTTAGCGTAATTTGGGATAAGATTTTTACATAGACAAATTTTATTAAATTTAATATTTAAATTAGTTTTAAATAGTTTTAGTTTTTGATTTTGAAGTGTATACGCAATTTTTACCTGGTAAGATTCCAATTTCAATCTATTCATGTTTTACGTACCGAGTCAGTTTATGGTTAATATAATTAAATTACCTTATTCGGTCCACCTTAGTGACACTAGCTGCTGTCGTTTAATGACGCGTTTCGGGATAAAATCCCATCTTCAGATACACAATAATCAAAACATAAATGTATACCACAATTTGTGGTTTGTCATAATTTAAAATATTTAAAATCTTTTAAATAAAACATATATAAATAAAAACGTAACAACTGAATCGCTCGGAGCGCTCGCATGCATGCACGCTGTACTACGACTTCCTCACGACTGGCTATACTTATCATTCAACCGTATAGCAGTGTCAAACAGGTTATTAGAACCGAAGTTCATTTGATCATTTAATATGTTATTATTGGTCATTGCGTTTTTTGTAGCTTTGTATACTTCGAACTCCTCTAGACTATCCATTATTTACCCTTCTTGCAAGTATGCAACGCCACGAAATTGTTTTCGAAACTAGTATAACTACGATCATTTTCTATTAAATGTTGTGCAAAACTGGAATTATTATTATTTGTTTTTGGAATGTGCTCTAAAAATCTTGTATAAAAATCTCTGCCGGATTGGCCAACGTAGAATGCTGCACAATTATCGCATTTAATTTTATAGACACCTGATTTATTTTTTAAGGAATATTTATTTTAGTTTTGAAAAAGTTTTTTAAATTATTACTGGTTTTGAATGAAATAGTATATCCTTTACTTTTAAAAACAGATTTTAAAATATTTGGCAACAAGCCAGTATAATTAGCTGAAATGAATTTTTTATGTTTTTTATTATGTTGGTTAATAAAATTGGTATTTTTATTTTCTAAACGTTTTTTATGTTTCATTATCATTTTATCAACTATTACTGGCCTGTAACCATTATTTAGAGCTATTTGTTTCATAATATTTACTTCTTGATCATAGTCTTCGTTATTAAGGGGAACACAAAGTAATCTGTCAATAAAGCTGTTAAATGCAGCCATTTTTTGGGCTGGAGGATGAAATGACTTAGCATGTATAACCGTATCTGTGCAAGTGTGCTTTCTGTATATTTTGTATGTCAGTTCATTACCGTTATTTGTTATGGTTAGATCCAGGAAATTAAGATTTTTGTTATTTTCAATTTCCTTAGTGAATTTTATTGTCTTATGTATTTTATTTAAATAGTTATTAAATGACTCGAGCTGTCTATTGTTACCATTGAAAATAACAAAGGTGTCATCCACATGTCTTGAATAATATACTATTTTTTTGTCAAAATAATTGTTTTTTAAAATTTTAGTATTTTCTAGATGATTCAAATAAATATCAGCGAGGATACCTGAGAGTGGAGAACCCATTACTAGGCCCTCATTTTGTTTGTAGTATGAACCATAAAAAAAAAATAGTTTTGATTAAGTACTATTACTAATAGTAGCATTAGCTGATTAATTTTTCTTATTTCTAAGGTATTATTATTTATTAAATTTTGTTTGAGTAATTTTAAAGTTTCATCAATTGGGACATTGGTATACAGATCCACTATGTCAAAGGACACTAGCTTGTAACTAGGCTTAATATTAATATGACGTAATTTTTCAATAAAATCTTTATAACCTTTTATATTCTGGTTATTATCTAAGCTTATATGTTGTTTGATTATTTTTACCAAGGTTTTTGCTTCTTTATAGCTTGGAGCGGTTGTATAAATTACTAAAGGTCTAATTGGTGTGTCTTTTTTGTCTACTTTGGGTAGACCTTTTAAGCATGGTGCACTAGCTTTTATTGGTATCAGTGAGTAGCATATATGTTTCTCAAATAGATCTGTACATATATTTATTGTTTTATTCAAATCTAATGTGTATTTTTTGTTGGGATCATTATTTAACTTTGTTATGTTGTTATTATTAATGAATTTGTATACCTTTTGTTTATATTCGTCTAAGTCTAACAATGCTATAGTATTGCCTTTATCAACCTTCGTTAAGTAAATGTTATTTTGTAAGAGTTTGTTATTTAGCTGTATAGCTGTTAGTTGTTCATGTTTTGTTTTTGTATAATTTAATTTCTTTTGTTTATGATAATTATTATTAATTGCTTAATGGAATCTATTATTTATTAATATTCGTAGTTCATTTCGTTCATTTAAGTCTGGAACACACTTAATTACAGATTCGGCTTCAACTATTTCTTTAATTATGTTATTTTTATTTTTAAGATTCGGTGGAAAATTGTAATTTAGTCCCTTATTGATAAGATTTTCCTCTGTGTTCGTGAGAACCATGTTAGTCATGTTTATCAGTCTAGGGTAGAAAGCATGTTTTTCATTATTGAATTTATCGTTGTTTTGTTTGCTTATCAAACGGCCAATTTTATTAGTTTGTTTATTCTATTGGAATCTAATCTTATTCTTAACGTATTGATTAATATGTTGTATGATTGTATCGCATAGAGCAGGGTGAACATTATTATATAGTTCTAAATGTGTTTTATATACAGCTGAGTTTAATGAGATTTTCTTCCTATACAAGAATTTAATTTCTTCTTTTATCCTGTATTTACTTGCAAATTGCTCAGTTTTTCTGGCCATTCTAGAGGTTTCGTTAATTTTGATTTTAGCGTAATTTGGGATAAGATTTTTATATAGACAAATTTTATTAAATTTAATATTTAAATTAGTTTTAAATAGTTTTAGTTTTTGATTTTGAAGTGTATACGCAATTTTTACCTGGTAAGATTCCAATTTCAATCTATTCATTTTTTACGTACCGAGTCAGTTTATGGTTAATATAATTAAATTACCTTATTCGGTCCACCTTAGTGACACTAGCTGCTGTCGTTTAATGACGCGTTTCGGGATAAAATCCCATCTTCAGATACACAATAATCAAAACATAAATGTATACCACAATTTGTGGTTTGTCATAATTTAAAATATTTAAAATCTTTTAAATAAAACATATATAAATAAAAACGTAACAACTGAATCGCTCGGAGCGCTCGCATGCATGCACGCTGTACTACGACTTCCTCACGACTGGCTATACTTATCATTCAACCGTATAGCAGTGTCAAACAGGTTATTAGAACCGAAGTTCATTTGATCATTTAATATGTTATTATTGGTCATTGCGTTTTTTGTAGCTTTGTATACTTCGAACTCCTCTAGACTATCCATTATTTACCCTTCTTGCAAGTATGCAACGCCACGAAATTGTTTTCGAAACTAGTATAACTACGATCATTTTCTATTAAATGTTGTGCAAAACTGGAATTATTATTATTTGTTTTTGGAATGTGCTCTAAAAATCTTGTATAAAAATCTCTGCCGGATTGGCAAACGTAGAATGCTGCACAATTATCGCATTTAATTTTATAGACACCTGATTTATTTTTTAAGGAATATTTATTTTAGTTTTGAAAAAGTTTTTTAAATTATTACAGGTTTTGAATGAAATAGTATATCCTTTACTTTTAAAAACAGATTTTAAAATATTTGGCAACAAGCCAGTATAATTAGCTGAAATGAATTTTTTATGTTTTTTATTATGTTGGTTAATAAAATTGGTATTTTTATTTTCTAAACGTTTTTTATGTTTCATTATCATTTTATCAACTATTACTGGCCTGTAACCATTATTTAGAGCTATTTGTTTCATAATATTTACTTCTTGATCATAGTCTACGTTATTAAGGGGAACACAAAGTAATCTGTCAATAAAGCTGTTAAATGCAGCCATTTTTTGGGCTGGAGGATGAAATGACTTAGCATGTATAACCGTATCTGTGCAAGTGTGCTTTCTGTATATTTTGTATGTCAGTTCATTACCGTTATTTGTTATGGTTAGATCCAGGAAATTAATATTTTTGTTATTTTCAATTTCCTTAGTGAATTTTATTGTCTTATGTATTTTATTTAAATAGTTATTAAATGACTCGAGCTGTCTATTGTTACCATTGAAAATAACAAAGGTGTCATCCACATATCTTGAATAATATACTATTTTTTTGTCAAAATAATTGTTTTTTAAAATTTTAGTATCTTCTAGATGATTCAAATAAATATCAGCGAGGATACCTGAGAGTGGAGAACCCATTGCTAGGCCCTCATTTTGTTTGTAGTATGAACCATAAAAAAAAAATAGTTTTGATTAAGTACTATTACTAATAGTAGCATTAGCTGATTAATTTTTCTTATTTCTAAGGTATTATTATTTATTAAATTTTGTTTGAGTAATTTTAAAGTTTCATCAATTGGGACATTGGTATACAGATCCACTATGTCAAAGGACACTAGCTTGTAACTAGGCTTAATATTAATATGACGTAATTTTTCAATAAAATCTTTATAACCTTTTATATTCTGGTTATTATCTAAGCTTATATGTTGTTTGATTATTTTTACCAAGGTTTTTGCTACTTTATAGCTTGGAGCGGTTGTATAATTTACTAAAGGTCTAATTGGTGTGTCTTTTTTGTCTACTTTGGGTAGACCTTTTAAGCATGGTGCACTAGCTTTTATTGGTATCAGTGAGTAGCATATATGTTTCTCAAATAGATCTGTACATATATTTATTGTTTTATTCAAATCTAATGTGTATTTTTTGTTGGGATCATTATTTAACTTTGTTATGTTGTTATTATTAATGAATTTGTATACCTTTTGTTTATATTCGTCTAAGTCTAACAATGCTATAATATTGCCTTTATCAACCTTCGTTAAGTAAATGTTATTTTGTAAGAGTTTGTTATTTAGCTGTATAGCTGTTAGTTGTTCATGTTTTGTTTTTGTATAATTTAATTTCTTTTGTTTATGATAATTATTATTAATTGCTTAATGGAATCTATTATTTATTAATATTCGTAGTTCATTTCGTTCATTTAAGTCTGGAACACACTTAATTACAGATTCGGCTTCAACTATTTCTTTAATTATGTTATTTTTATTTTTAAGATTCGGTGGAAAATTGTAATTTAGTCCCTTATTGATAAGATTTTCCTCTGTGTTCGTGAGAACCATGTTAGTCATGTTTATCAGTCTAGGGTAGAAAGCATGTTTTTCATTATTGAATTTATCGTTGTTTTGATTGCTTATCAAACGGCCAATTTTATTAGTTTGTTTATTCTATTGGAATCTAATCTTATTCTTAACGTATTGATTAATATGTTGTATGATTGTATCGCATAGAGCAGGGTGAACATTATTATATAGTTCTAAATGTGTTTTATATACAGCTGAGTTTAATGAGATTTTCTTCCTATACAAGAAGTTAATTTCTTCTTTTATCCTGTATTTACTTGCAAATTGCTCAGTTTTTCTGGCCATTCTAGAGGTTTCGTTAATTTTGATTTTAGCGTAATTTGGGATAATATTTTTATATAGACAAATTTTATTAAATTTAATATTTAAATTAGTTTTAAATAGTTTTAGTTTTTGATTTTGAAGTGTATACGCAATTTTTACCTGGTAAGATTCCAATTTCAATCTATTCATGTTTTACGTACCGAGTCAGTTTATGGTTAATATAATTAAATTACCTTATTCGGTCCACCTTAGTGACACTAGCTGCTGTCGTTTAATGACGCGTTTCGGGATAAAATCCCATCTTCAGATACACAATAATCAAAACATAAATGTATACCACAATTTGTGGTTTGTCATAATTTAAAATATTTAAAATCTTTTAAATGAAATATGTATAAATAAAAACGTAACAACTGAATCGCTCGGAGCGCTCGCATGCATGCACGCTGTACTACGACTTCCTCACGACTGGCTATACTTATCATTCAACCGTATAGCAGTGTCAAACAGGGTATTAGAACCGAAGTTCATTTGATCATTTAATATGTTATTTTTGGTCATTGCGTTTGTTGTAGCTTTGTATATTTCGAACTCCTCTAGACTATCCATTAATTTACCCTTCTTGCAAGTATGCAACGCCACGAAATTGTTTTCGAAACTAGTATAACTATGATCATTTTCTATTAAATGTTGTGCAAAACTGGAATTATTATTATTTGTTTTTGGAATGTGCTCTAAAAATCTTGTATAAAAATCTCTGCCGGATTGGTAAATGTAGAATGCTGCACAATTATCGCATTTAATTTTATAGACACCTGATTTATTTTTTAAGGAATATTTATTTTAGTTTTGAAAAAGTTTTTAAAATTATTACAGGTTTTGAATGAAATAGTATATCCTTTACTTTTAAAAACAGATTTTAAAATATTTGGCAACAAGCCAGTATAATTAGCTGAAATGAATTTTTTATGTTTTTTATTATGTTGGTTAATAATATTGGTATTTTTATTTTCTAAACGTTTTTTATGTTTCATTATCATTTTATCAACTATTACTGGCCTGTAACCATTATTTAGAGCTATTTGTTTCATAATATTTACTTCTTGATCATAGTCTTCGTTATTAAGGGGAACACAAAGTAATCTGTCAATAAAGCTGTTAAATGCAGCCATTTTTTGGGCTGGAGGATGAAATGACTTAGCATGTATAACCGTATCTGTGCAAGTGTGCTTTCTGTATATTTTGTATGTCAGTTCATTACCGTTATTTGTTATGGTTAGATCCAGGAAATTAATATTTTTGTTATTTTCAATTTCCTTAGTGAATTTTATTGTCTTATGTATTTTATTTAAATAGTTATTAAATGACTCGAGCTGTCTATTGTTACCATTGAAAATAACAAAGGTGTCATCCCCATATCTTGAATAATATACTATTTTTTTGTCAAAATAATTGTTTTTTAAAATTTTAGTATTTTCTAGATGATTCAAATAAATATCAGCGAGGATACCTGAGAGTGGAGAACCCATTACTAGGCCCTCATTTTGTTTGTAGTATGAACCATAAAAAAAAAATAGTTTTGATTAAGTACTATTACTAATAGTAGCATTAGCTGATTAATTTTTCTTATTTCTAAGGTATTATTATTTATTAAATTTTGTTTGAGTAATTTTAAAGTTTCATCAATTGGGACATTGGTATACAGATCCACTATGTCAAAGGACACTAGCTTGTAACTAGGCTTAATATTAATATGACGTAATTTTTCAATAAAATCTTTATAACCTTTTATATTCTGGTTATTATCTAAGCTTATATGTTGTTTGATTATTTTTACCAAGGTTTTTGCTACTTTATAGCTTGGAGCGGTTGTATAATTTACTAAAGGTCTAATTGGTGTGTCTTTTTTGTCTACTTTGGGTAGACCTTTTAAGCATGGTGCACTAGCTTTTATTGGTATCAGTGAGTAGCATATATGTTTCTCAAATAGATCTGTACATATATTTATTGTTTTATTCAAATCTAATGTGTATTTTTTGTTGGGATCATTATTTAACTTTGTTATGTTGTTATTATTAATGAATTTGTATACCTTTTGTTTATATTCGTCTAAGTCTAACAATGCTATAGTATTGCCTTTATCAACCTTCGTTAAGTAAATGTTATTTTGTAAGAGTTTGTTATTTAGCTGTATAGCTGTTAGTTGTTCATGTTTTGTTTTTGTATAATTTAATTTCTTTTGTTTATGATAATTATTATTAATTGCTTAATGGAATCTATTATTTATTAATATTCGTAGTTCATTTCGTTCATTTAAGTCTGGAACACACTTAATTACAGATTCGGCTTCAACTATTTCTTTAATTATGTTATTTTTATTTTTAAGATTCGGTGGAAAATTGTAATTTAGTCCCTTATTGATAAGATTTTCCTCTGTGTTCGTGAGAACCATGTTAGTCATGTTTATCAGTCTAGGGTAGAAAGCATGTTTTTCATTATTGAATTTATCGTTGTTTTGATTGCTTATCAAACGGCCAATTTTATTAGTTTGTTTATTCTTCTGGAATCTAATCTTATTCTTAACGTATTGATTAATATGTTGATGATTGTATCGCATAGAGCAGGGTGAACATTATTATATAGTTCTAATTGTGTTTTATATACAGCTGAGTTTAATGAGATTTTCTTCCTATATAAGAATTTAATTTCTTTTTTATCCTGTATTTACTTGCAAATTGCTCAGTTTTTCTGGCCATTCTAGAGGTATCGTTAATTTTGATTTTAGCGTAATTTGGGATAATATTTTTATATAGACAAATTTTATTAAATTTAATATTTAAATTAGTTTTAAATAGTTTTAGTTTTTGATTTTGAGGTGTATACGCAATTTTTACCTGGTAAGATTCCAATTTCAATCTATTCATGTTTTACGTACCGAGTCAGTTTATGGTTAATATAATTAAATTACCTTATTCGGTCCACCTTAGTGACACTAGCTGCTGTCGTTTAATGACGCGTTTCGGGATAAAATCCCATCTTCAGATACACAATAATCAAAACATAAATGTATACCACAATTTGTGGTTTGTCATAATTTAAAATATTTAAAATCTTTTAAATAAAATATGTATAAATAAAAACGTAACAACTGAATCGCTCGGAGCGCTCGCATGCATGCACGCTGTACTACGACTTCCTCACGACTGGCTATACTTATCATTCAACCGTATAGCAGTGTCAAACAGGTTATTAGAACCGAAGTTCATTTGATCATTTAATATGTTATTTTTGGTCATTGCGTTTTTTGTAGCTTTGTATATTTCGAACTCCTCTAGACTATCCATTAATTTACCCTTCTTGCAAGTATGCAACGCCACGAAATTGTTTTCGAAACTAGTATAACTATGATCATTTTCTATTAAATGTTGTGCAAAACTGGAATTATTATTATTTGTTTTTGGAATGTGCTCTAAAAATCTTGTATAAAAATCTCTGCCGGATTGGCCAATGTAGAAAGCTGCACAATTATCGCATTTAATTTTATAGACACCTGATTTATTTTTTAAGGAATATTTATTTTAGTTTTGAAAAAGTTTTTAAAATTATTACAGGTTTTGAATGAAATAGTATATCCTTTACTTTTAAAAACAGATTTTAAAATATTTGGCAACAAGCCAGTATAATTAGCTGAAATGAATTTTTTATGTTTTTTATTATGTTGGTTAATAAAATTGGTATTTTTATTTTCTAAACGTTTTTTATGTTTCATTATCATTTTATCAACTATTACTGGCCTGTAACCATTATTTAGAGCTATTTGTTTCATAATATTTACTTCTTGATCATAGTCTTCGTTATTAAGGGGAACAGAAAGTAATCTGTCAATAAAGCTGTTAAATGCAGCCATTTTTTGGGCTGGAGGATGAAATGACTTAGCATGTATAACCGTATCTGTGCAAGTGTGCTTTCTGTATATTTTGTATGTCAGTTCATTACCGTTATTTGTTATGGTTAGATCCAGGAAATTAATATTTTTGTTATTTTCAATTTCCTTAGTGAATTTTATTGTCTTATGTATTTTATTTAAATAGTTATTAAATGACTCGAGCTGTCTATTGTTACCATTGAAAATAACAAAGGTGTCATCCCCATATCTTGAATAATATACTATTTTTTTGTCAAAATAATTGTTTTTTAAAATTTTAGTATTTTCTAGATGATTCAAATAAATATCAGCGAGGATAACTGAGAGTGGAGAACCCATTACTAGGCCCTCATTTCGTTTGTAGTATGAACCATAAAAAAAAAATAGTTTTGATTAAGTACTATTACTAATAGTAGCATTAGCTGATTAATTTTTCTTATTTCTAAGGTATTATTATTTATTAAATTTTGTTTGAGTAATTTTAAAGTTTCATCAATTGGGACATTGGTATACAGATCCACTATGTCAAAGGACACTAGCTTGTAACTAGGCTTAATATTAATATGACGTAATTTTTCAATAAAATCTTTATAACCTTTTATATTCTGGTTATTATCTAAGCTTATATGTTGTTTGATTATTTTTACCAAGGTTTTTGCTACTTTATAGCTTGGAGCGGTTGTATAATTTACTAAAGGTCTAATTGGTGTGTCTTTTTTGTCTACTTTGGGTAGACCTTTTAAGCATGGTGCACTAGCTTTTATTGGTATCAGTGAGTAGCATATATGTTTCTCAAATAGATCTGTACATATATTTATTGTTTTATTCAAATCTAATGTGTATTTTTTGTTGGGATCATTATTTAACTTTGTTATGTTGTTATTATTAATGAATTTGTATACCTTTTGTTTATATTCGTCTAAGTCTAACAATGCTATAGTATTGCCTTTATCAACCTTCGTTAAGTAAATGTTATTTTGTAAGAGTTTGTTATTTAGCTGTATAGCTGTTAGTTGTTCATGTTTTGTTTTTGTATAATTTAATTTCTTTTGTTTATGATAATTATTATTAATTACTTAATGGAATCTATTATTTATTAATATTCGTAGTTCATTTCGTTCATTTAAGTATGGAACACACTTAATTACAGATTCGGCTTCAACTATTTCTTTAATTATGTTATTTTTATTTTTAAGATTCGGTGGAAAATTGTAATTTAGTCCCTTATTGATAAGATTTTCCTCTGTGTTCGTGAGAACCATGTTAGTCATGTTTATCAGTCTAGGGTAGAAAGCATGTTTTTCATTATTGAATTTATCGTTGTTTTGATTGCTTATCAAACGGCCAATTTTATTAGTTTGTTTATTCTATTGGAATCTATTCTTATTCTTAACGTATTGATTAATATGTTGTATGATTGTATCGCATAGAGCAGGGTGAACATTATTATATAGTTCTAAATGTGTTTTATATACAGCTGAGTTTAATGAGATTTTCTTCCTATACAAGAATTTAATTTCTTCTTTTATCCTGTATTTACTTGCAAATTGCTCAGTTTTTCTGGCCATTCTAGAGGTTTCGTTAATTTTGATTTTAGCGTAATTTGGGATAAGATTTTTATATAGACAAATTTTATTAAATTTAATATTTAAATTAGTTTTAAATAGTTTTAGTTTTTGATTTTGAAGTGTATACGCAATTTTTACCTGGTAAGATTCCAATTTCAACCTATTCATGTTTTACGTACCGAGTCAGTTTATGGTTAATATAATTAAATTACCTTATTCGGTCCACCTTAGTGACACTAGCTGCTGTCGTTTAATGACGCGTTTCGGGATAAAATCCCATCTTCAGATACACAATAATCAAAACATAAATGTATACCACAATTTGTGGTTTGTCATAATTTAAAATATTTAAAATCTTTTAAATAAAATATGTATAAATAAAAACGTAACAACTGAATCGCTCGGAGCGCTCGCATGCATGCACGCTGTACTACGACTTCCTCACGACTGGCTATACTTATCATTCAACCGTATAGCAGTGTCAAACAGGTTATTAGAACCGAAGTTCATTTGATCATTTAATATGTTATTTTTGGTCATTGCGTTTGTTGTAGCTTTGTATATTTCGAACTCCTCTAGACTATCCATTAATTTACCCTTCTTGCAAGTATGCAACGCCACGAAATTGTTTTCGAAACTAGTATAACTATGATCATTTTCTATTAAATGTTGTGCAAAACTGGAATTATTATTATTTGTTTTTGGAATGTGCTCTAAAAATCTTGTATAAAAATCTCTGCCGGATTGGCCAATGTAGAATGCTGCACAATTATCGCATTTAATTTTATAGACACCTGATTTATTTTTTAAGGAATATTTATTTTAGTTTTGAAAAAGTTTTTAAAATTATTACAGGTTTTGAATGAAATAGTATATCCTTTACTTTTAAAAACAGATTTTAAAATATTTGGCAACAAGCCAGTATAATTAGCTGAAATGAATTTTTTATGTTTTTTATTATGTTGGTTAATAATATTGGTATTTTTATTTTCTAAACGTTTTTTATGTTTCATTATCATTTTATCAACTATTACTGGCCTGTAACCATTATTTAGAGCTATTTGTTTCATAATATTTACTTCTTGATCATAGTCTTCGTTATTAAGGGGAACACAAAGTAATCTGTCAATAAAGCTGTTAAATGCAGCCATTTTTTGGGCTGGAGGATGAAATGACTTAGCATGTATAACCGTATCTGTGCAAGTGTGCTTTCTGTATATTTTGTATGTCAGTTCATTACCGTTATTTGTTATGGTTAGATCCAGGAAATTAATATTTTTGTTATTTTCAATTTCCTTAGTGAATTTTATTGTCTTATGTATTTTATTTAAATAGTTATTAAATGACTCGAGCTGTCTATTGTTACCATTGAAAATAACAAAGGTGTCATCCCCATATCTTGAATAATATACTATTTTTTTGTCAAAATAATTGTTTTTTAAAATTTTAGTATTTTCTAGATGATTCAAATAAATATCAGCGAGGATACCTGAGAGTGGAGAACCCATTACTAGGCCCTCATTTTGTTTGTAGTATGAACCATAAAAAAAAAATAGTTTTGATTAAGTACTATTACTAATAGTAGCATTAGCTGATTAATTTTTCTTATTTCTAAGGTATTATTATTTATTAAATTTTGTTTGAGTAATTTTAAAGTTTCATCAATTGGGACATTGGTATACAGATCCACTATGTCAAAGGACACTAGCTTGTAACTAGGCTTAATATTAATATGACGTAATTTTTCAATAAAATCTTTATAACCTTTTATATTCTGGTTATTATCTAAGCTTATATGTTGTTTGATTATTTTTACCAAGGTTTTTGCTACTTTATAGCTTGGAGCGGTTGTATAATTTACTAAAGGTCTAATTGGTGTGTCTTTTTTGTCTACTTTGGGTAGACCTTTTAAGCATGGTGCACTAGCTTTTATTGGTATCAGTGAGTAGCATATATGTTTCTCAAATAGATCTGTACATATATTTATTGTTTTATTCAAATCTAATGTGTATTTTTTGTTGGGATCATTATTTAACTTTGTTATGTTGTTATTATTAATGAATTTGTATACCTTTTGTTTATATTCGTCTAAGTCTAACAATGCTATAGTATTGCCTTTATCAACCTTCGTTAAGTAAATGTTATTTTGTAAGAGTTTGTTATTTAGCTGTATAGCTGTTAGTTGTTCATGTTTTGTTTTTGTATAATTTAATTTCTTTTGTTTATGATAATTATTATTAATTGCTTAATGGAATCTATTATTTATTAATATTCGTAGTTCATTTCGTTCATTTAAGTCTGGAACACACTTAATTACAGATTCGGCTTCAACTATTTCTTTAATTATGTTATTTTTATTTTTAAGATTCGGTGGAAAATTGTAATTTAGTCCCTTATTGATAAGATTTTCCTCTGTGTTCGTGAGAACCATGTTAGTCATGTTTATCAGTCTAGGGTAGAAAGCATGTTTTTCATTATTGAATTTATCGTTGTTTTGATTGCTTATCAAACGGCCAATTTTATTAGTTTGTTTATTCTTCTGGAATCTAATCTTATTCTTAACGTATTGATTAATATGTTGATGATTGTATCGCATAGAGCAGGGTGAACATTATTATATAGTTCTAATTGTGTTTTATATACAGCTGAGTTTAATGAGATTTTCTTCCTATATAAGAATTTAATTTCTTTTTTATCCTGTATTTACTTGCAAATTGCTCAGTTTTTCTGGCCATTCTAGAGGTATCGTTAATTTTGATTTTAGCGTAATTTGGGATAATATTTTTATATAGACAAATTTTATTAAATTTAATATTTAAATTAGTTTTAAATAGTTTTAGTTTTTGATTTTGAGGTGTATACGCAATTTTTACCTGGTAAGATTCCAATTTCAATCTATTCATGTTTTACGTACCGAGTCAGTTTATGGTTAATATAATTAAATTACCTTATTCGGTCCACCTTAGTGACACTAGCTGCTGTCGTTTAATGACGCGTTTCGGGATAAAATCCCATCTTCAGATACACAATAATCAAAACATAAATGTATACCACAATTTGTGGTTTGTCATAATTTAAAATATTTAAAATCTTTTAAATGAAATATGTATAAATAAAAACGTAACAACTGAATCGCTCGGAGCGCTCGCATGCATGCACGCTGTACTACGACTTCCTCACGACTGGCTATACTTATCATTCAACCGTATAGCAGTGTCAAACAGGGTATTAGAACCGAAGTTCATTTGATCATTTAATATGTTATTTTTGGTCATTGCGTTTGTTGTAGCTTTGTATATTTCGAACTCCTCTAGACTATCCATTAATTTACCCTTCTTGCAAGTATGCAACGCCACGAAATTGTTTTCGAAACTAGTATAACTATGATCATTTTCTATTAAATGTTGTGCAAAACTGGAATTATTATTATTTGTTTTTGGAATGTGCTCTAAAAATCTTGTATAAAAATCTCTGCCGGATTGGTAAATGTAGAATGCTGCACAATTATCGCATTTAATTTTATAGACACCTGATTTATTTTTTAAGGAATATTTATTTTAGTTTTGAAAAAGTTTTTAAAATTATTACAGGTTTTGAATGAAATAGTATATCCTTTACTTTTAAAAACAGATTTTAAAATATTTGGCAACAAGCCAGTATAATTAGCTGAAATGAATTTTTTATGTTTTTTATTATGTTGGTTAATAAAATTGGTATTTTTATTTTCTAAACGTTTTTTATGTTTCATTATCATTTTATCAACTATTACTGGCCTGTAACCATTATTTAGAGCTATTTGTTTCATAATATTTACTTCTTGATCATAGTCTTCGTTATTAAGGGGAACAGAAAGTAATCTGTCAATAAAGCTGTTAAATGCAGCCATTTTTTGGGCTGGAGGATGAAATGACTTAGCATGTATAACCGTATCTGTGCAAGTGTGCTTTCTGTATATTTTGTATGTCAGTTCATTACCGTTATTTGTTATGGTTAGATCCAGGAAATTAATATTTTTGTTATTTTCAATTTCCTTAGTGAATTTTATTGTCTTATGTATTTTATTTAAATAGTTATTAAATGACTCGAGCTGTCTATTGTTACCATTGAAAATAACAAAGGTGTCATCCCCATATCTTGAATAATATACTATTTTTTTGTCAAAATAATTGTTTTTTAAAATTTTAGTATTTTCTAGATGATTCAAATAAATATCAGCGAGGATAACTGAGAGTGGAGAACCCATTACTAGGCCCTCATTTCGTTTGTAGTATGAACCATAAAAAAAAAATAGTTTTGATTAAGTACTATTACTAATAGTAGCATTAGCTGATTAATTTTTCTTATTTCTAAGGTATTATTATTTATTAAATTTTGTTTGAGTAATTTTAAAGTTTCATCAATTGGGACATTGGTATACAGATCCACTATGTCAAAGGACACTAGCTTGTAACTAGGCTTAATATTAATATGACGTAATTTTTCAATAAAATCTTTATAACCTTTTATATTCTGGTTATTATCTAAGCTTATATGTTGTTTGATTATTTTTACCAAGGTTTTTGCTACTTTATAGCTTGGAGCGGTTGTATAATTTACTAAAGGTCTAATTGGTGTGTCTTTTTTGTCTACTTTGGGTAGACCTTTTAAGCATGGTGCACTAGCTTTTATTGGTATCAGTGAGTAGCATATATGTTTCTCAAATAGATCTGTACATATATTTATTGTTTTATTCAAATCTAATGTGTATTTTTTGTTGGGATCATTATTTAACTTTGTTATGTTGTTATTATTAATGAATTTGTATACCTTTTGTTTATATTCGTCTAAGTCTAACAATGCTATAGTATTGCCTTTATCAACCTTCGTTAAGTAAATGTTATTTTGTAAGAGTTTGTTATTTAGCTGTATAGCTGTTAGTTGTTCATGTTTTGTTTTTGTATAATTTAATTTCTTTTGTTTATGATAATTATTATTAATTACTTAATGGAATCTATTATTTATTAATATTCGTAGTTCATTTCGTTCATTTAAGTCTGGAACACACTTAATTACAGATTCGGCTTCAACTATTTCTTTAATTATGTTATTTTTATTTTTAAGATTCGGTGGAAAATTGTAATTTAGTCCCTTATTGATAAGATTTTCCTCTGTGTTCGTGAGAACCATGTTAGTCATGTTTATCAGTCTAGGGTAGAAAGCATGTTTTTCATTATTGAATTTATCGTTGTTTTGATTGCTTATCAAACGGCCAATTTTATTAGTTTGTTTATTCTATTGGAATCTATTCTTATTCTTAACGTATTGATTAATATGTTGTATGATTGTATCGCATAGAGCAGGGTGAACATTATTATATAGTTCTAAATGTGTTTTATATACAGCTGAGTTTAATGAGATTTTCTTCCTATACAAGAATTTAATTTCTTCTTTTATCCTGTATTTACTTGCAAATTGCTCAGTTTTTCTGGCCATTCTAGAGGTTTCGTTAATTTTGATTTTAGCGTAATTTGGGATAAGATTTTTATATAGACAAATTTTATTAAATTTAATATTTAAATTAGTTTTAAATAGTTTTAGTTTTTGATTTTGAGGTGTATACGCAATTTTTACCTGGTAAGATTCCAATTTCAATCTATTCATGTTTTACGTACCGAGTCAGTTTATGGTTAATATAATTAAATTACCTTATTCGGTCCACCTTAGTGACACTAGCTGCTGTCGTTTAATGACGCGTTTCGGGATAAAATCCCATCTTCAGATACACAATAATCAAAACATAAATGTATACCACAATTTGTGGTTTGTCATAATTTAAAATATTTAAAATCTTTTAAATAAAATATGTATAAATAAAAACGTAACAACTGAATCGCTCGGAGCGCTCGCATGCATGCACGCTGTACTACGACTTCCTCACGACTGGCTATACTTATCATTCAACCGTATAGCAGTGTCAAACAGGTTATTAGAACCGAAGTTCATTTGATCATTTAATATGTTATTTTTGGTCATTGCGTTTTTTGTAGCTTTGTATATTTCGAACTCCTCTAGACTATCCATTAATTTACCCTTCTTGCAAGTATGCAACGCCACGAAATTGTTTTCGAAACTAGTATAACTATGATCATTTTCTATTAAATGTTGTGCAAAACTGGAATTATTATTATTTGTTTTTGGAATGTGCTCTAAAAATCTTGTATAAAAATCTCTGCCGGATTGGCCAATGTAGAAAGCTGCACAATTATCGCATTTAATTTTATAGACACCTGATTTATTTTTTAAGGAATATTTATTTTAGTTTTGAAAAAGTTTTTAAAATTATTACAGGTTTTGAATGAAATAGTATATCCTTTACTTTTAAAAACAGATTTTAAAATATTTGGCAACAAGCCAGTATAATTAGCTGAAATGAATTTTTTATGTTTTTTATTATGTTGGTTAATAAAATTGGTATTTTTATTTTCTAAACGTTTTTTATGTTTCATTATCATTTTATCAACTATTACTGGCCTGTAACCATTATTTAGAGCTATTTGTTTCATAATATTTACTTCTTGATCATAGTCTTCGTTATTAAGGGGAACAGAAAGTAATCTGTCAATAAAGCTGTTAAATGCAGCCATTTTTTGGGCTGGAGGATGAAATGACTTAGCATGTATAACCGTATCTGTGCAAGTGTGCTTTCTGTATATTTTGTATGTCAGTTCATTACCGTTATTTGTTATGGTTAGATCCAGGAAATTAATATTTTTGTTATTTTCAATTTCCTTAGTGAATTTTATTGTCTTATGTATTTTATTTAAATAGTTATTAAATGACTCGAGCTGTCTATTGTTACCATTGAAAATAACAAAGGTGTCATCCCCATATCTTGAATAATATACTATTTTTTTGCCAAAATAATTGTTTTTTAAAATTTTAGTATTTTCTAGATGATTCAAATAAATATCAGCGAGGATAACTGAGAGTGGAGAACCCATTACTAGGCCCTCATTTCGTTTGTAGTATGAACCATAAAAAAAAAATAGTTTTGATTAAGTACTATTACTAATAGTAGCATTAGCTGATTAATTTTTCTTATTTCTAAGGTATTATTATTTATTAAATTTTGTTTGAGTAATTTTAAAGTTTCATCAATTGGGACATTGGTATACAGATCCACTATGTCAAAGGACACTAGCTTGTAACTAGGCTTAATATTAATATGACGTAATTTTTCAATAAAATCTTTATAACCTTTTATATTCTGGTTATTATCTAAGCTTATATGTTGTTTGATTATTTTTACCAAGGTTTTTGCTACTTTATAGCTTGGAGCGGTTGTATAATTTACTAAAGGTCTAATTGGTGTGTCTTTTTTGTCTACTTTGGGTAGACCTTTTAAGCATGGTGCACTAGCTTTTATTGGTATCAGTGAGTAGCATATATGTTTCTCAAATAGATCTGTACATATATTTATTGTTTTATTCAAATCTAATGTGTATTTTTTGTTGGGATCATTATTTAACTTTGTTATGTTGTTATTATTAATGAATTTGTATACCTTTTGTTTATATTCGTCTAAGTCTAACAATGCTATAGTATTGCCTTTATCAACCTTCGTTAAGTAAATGTTATTTTGTAAGAGTTTGTTATTTAGCTGTATAGCTGTTAGTTGTTCATGTTTTGTTTTTGTATAATTTAATTTCTTTTGTTTATGATAATTATTATTAATTACTTAATGGAATCTATTATTTATTAATATTCGTAGTTCATTTCGTTCATTTAAGTCTGGAACACACTTAATTACAGATTCGGCTTCAACTATTTCTTTAATTATGTTATTTTTATTTTTAAGATTCGGTGGAAAATTGTAATTTAGTCCCTTATTGATAAGATTTTCCTCTGTGTTCGTGAGAACCATGTTAGTCATGTTTATCAGTCTAGGGTAGAAAGCATGTTTTTCATTATTGAATTTATCGTTGTTTTGATTGCTTATCAAACGGCCAATTTTATTAGTTTGTTTATTCTATTGGAATCTATTCTTATTCTTAACGTATTGATTAATATGTTGTATGATTGTATCGCATAGAGCAGGGTGAACATTATTATATAGTTCTAAATGTGTTTTATATACAGCTGAGTTTAATGAGATTTTCTTCCTATACAAGAATTTAATTTCTTCTTTTATCCTGTATTTACTTGCAAATTGCTCAGTTTTTCTGGCCATTCTAGAGGTTTCGTTAATTTTGATTTTAGCGTAATTTGGGATAAGATTTTTATATAGACAAATTTTATTAAATTTAATATTTAAATTAGTTTTAAATAATTTTAGTTTTTGATTTTGAAGTGTATACGCAATTTTTACCTGGTAAGATTCCAATTTCAACCTATTCATGTTTTACGTACCGAGTCAGTTTATGGTTAATATAATTAAATTACCTTATTCGGTCCACCTTAGTGACACTAGCTGCTGTCGTTTAATGACGCGTTTCGGGATAAAATCCCATCTTCAGATACACAATAATCAAAACATAAATGTATACCACAATTTGTGGTTTGTCATAATTTAAAATATTTAAAATCTTTTAAATAAAACATATATAAATAAAAACGTAACAACTGAATCGCTCGGAGCGCTCGCATGCATGCACGCTGTACTACGACTTCCTCACGACTGGCTATACTTATCATTCAACCGTATAGCAGTGTCAAACAGGTTATTAGAACCGAAGTTCATTTGATCATTTAATATGTTATTTTTGGTCATTGCGTTTGTTGTAGCTTTGTATATTTCGAACTCCTCTAGACTATCCATTAATTTACCCTTCTTGCAAGTATGCAACGCCACGAAATTGTTTTCGAAACTAGTATAACTATGATCATTTTCTATTAAATGTTGTGCAAAACTGGAATTATTATTATTTGTTTTTGGAATGTGCTCTAAAAATCTTGTATAAAAATCTCTGCCGGATTGGCCAATGTAGAATGCTGCACAATTATCGCATTTAATTTTATAGACACCTGATTTATTTTTTAAGGAATATTTATTTTAGTTTTGAAAAAGTTTTTAAAATTATTACAGGTTTTGAATGAAATAGTATATCCTTTACTTTTAAAAACAGATTTTAAAATATTTGGCAACAAGCCAGTATAATTAGCTGAAATGAATTTTTTATGTTTTTTATTATGTTGGTTAATAAAATTGGTATTTTTATTTTCTAAACGTTTTTTATGTTTCATTATCATTTTATCAACTATTACTGGCCTGTAACTATTATTTAGAGCTATTTGTTTCATAATATTTACTTCTTGATCAGTCTTCGTTATTAAGGGGAACACAAAGTAATCTGTCAATAAAGCTGTTAAATGCAGCCATTTTTTGGGCTGGAGGATGAAATGACTTAGCATGTATAACCGTATCTGTGCAAGTGTGCTTTCTGTATATTTTGTATGTCAGTTCATTACCGTTATTTGTTATGGTTAGATCCAGGAAATTAATATTTTTGTTATTTTCAATTTCCTTAGTGAATTTTATTGTCTTATGTATTTTATTTAAATAGTTATTAAATGACTCGAGCTGTCTATTGTTACCATTGAAAATAACAAAGGTGTCATCCCCATATCTTGAATAATATACTATTTTTTTGTCAAAATAATTGTTTTTTAAAATTTTAGTATTTTCTAGATGATTCAAATAAATATCAGCGAGGATAACTGAGAGTGGAGAATCCATTACTAGGCCCTCATTTTGTTTGTAGTATGAACCATAAAAAAAAAATAGTTTTGATTAAGTACTATTACTAATAGTAGCATTAGCTGATTAATTTTTCTTATTTCTAAGGTATTATTATTTATTAAATTTTGTTTGAGTAATTTTAAAGTTTCATCAATTGGGACATTGGTATACAGATCCACTATGTCAAAGGACACTAGCTTGTAACTAGGCTTAATATTAATATGACGTAATTTTTCAATAAAATCTTTATAACCTTTTATATTCTGGTTATTATCTAAGCTTATATGTTGTTTGATTATTTTTACCAAGGTTTTTGCTACTTTATAGCTTGGAGCGGTTGTATAATTTACTAAAGGTCTAATTGGTGTGTCTTTTTTGTCTACTTTGGGTAGACCTTTTAAGCATGGTGCACTAGCTTTTATTGGTATCAGTGAGTAGCATATATGTTTCTCAAATAGATCTGTACATATATTTATTGTTTTATTCAAATCTAATGTGTATTTTTTGTTGGGATCATTATTTAACTTTGTTATGTTGTTATTATTAATGAATTTGTATACCTTTTGTTTATATTCGTCTAAGTCTAACAATGCTATAGTATTGCCTTTATCAACCTTCGTTAAGTAAATGTTATTTTGTAAGAGTTTGTTATTTAGCTGTATAGCTGTTAGTTGTTCATGTTTTGTTTTTGTATAATTTAATTTTTTTTGTTTATGATAATTATTATTAATTGCTTAATGGAATCTATTATTTATTAATATTCGTAGTTCATTTCGTTCATTTAAGTCTGGAACACACTTAATTACAGATTCGGCTTCAACTATTTCTTTAATTATGTTATTTTTATTTTTAAGATTCGGTGGAAAATTGTAATTTAGTCCCTTATTGATAAGATTTTCCTCTGTGTTCGTGAGAACCATGTTAGTCATGTTTATCAGTCTAGGGTAGAAAGCATGTTTTTCATTATTGAATTTATCGTTGTTTTGATTGCTTATCAAACGGCCAATTTTATTAGTTTGTTTATTCTATTGGAATCTATTCTTATTCTTAACGTATTGATTAATATGTTGTATGATTGTATCGCATAGAGCAGGGTGAACATTATTATATAGTTCTAAATGTGTTTTATATACAGCTGAGTTTAATGAGATTTTCTTCCTATACAAGAATTTAATTTCTTCTTTTATCCTGTATTTACTTGCAAATTGCTCAGTTTTTCTGGCCATTCTAGAGGTTTCGTTAATTTTGATTTTAGCGTAATTTGGGATAAGATTTTTATATAGACAAATTTTATTAAATTTAATATTTAAATTTGTTTTAAATAGTTTTAGTTTTTGATTTTGAAGTGTATACGCAATTTTTACCTGGTAAGATTCAAATTTCAATCTATTCATGTTTTACGTACCGAGTCAGTTTATGGTTAATATAATTAAATTACCTTATTCGGTCCACCTTAGTGACACTAGCTGCTGTCGTTTAATGACGCGTTTCGGGATAAAATCCCATCTTCAGATACACAATAATCAAAACATAAATGTATACCACAATTTGTGGTTTGTCATAATTTAAAATATTTAAAATCTTTTAAATAAAATATGTATAAATAAAAACGTAACAACTGAATCGCTCGGAGCGCTCGCATGCATGCACGCTGTACTACGACTTCCTCACGACTGGCTATACTTATCATTCAACCGTATAGTAGTGTCAAACAGGTTATTAGAACCGAAGTTCATTTGATCATTTAATATGTTATTTTTGGTCATTGCGTTTTTTGTAGCTTTGTATATTTCGAACTCCTCTAGACTATCCATTAATTTACCCTTCTTGCAAGTATGCAACGCCACGAAATTGTTTTCGAAACTAGTATAACTATGATCATTTTCTATTAAATGTTGTGCAAAACTGGAATTATTATTATTTGTTTTTGGAATGTGCTCTAAAAATCTTGTATAAAAATCTCTGCCGGATTGGCCAATGTAGAATGCTGCACAATTATCGCATTTAATTTTATAGACACCTGATTTATTTTTTAAGGAATATTTATTTTAGTTTTGAAAAAGTTTTTAAAATTATTACAGGTTTTGAATGAAATAGTATATCCTTTACTTTTAAAAACAGATTTTAAAATATTTGGCAACAAGCCAGTATAATTAGCTGAAATGAATTTTTTATGTTTTTTATTATGTTGGTTAATAAAATTGGTATTTTTATTTTCTAAACGTTTTTTATGTTTCATTATCATTTTATCAACTATTACTGGCCTGTAACCATTATTTAGAGCTATTTGTTTCATAATATTTACTTCTTGATCATAGTCTTCGTTATTAAGGGGAACACAAAGTAATCTGTCAATAAAGCTGTTAAATGCAGCCATTTTTTGGGCTGGAGGATGAAATGACTTAGCATGTATAACCGTATCTGTGCAAGTGTGCTTTCTGTATATTTTGTATGTCAGTTCATTACCGTTATTTGTTATGGTTAGATCCAGGAAATTAATATTTTTGTTATTTTCAATTTCCTTAGTGAATTTTATTGTCTTATGTATTTTATTTAAATAGTTATTAAATGACTCGAGCTGTCTATTGTTACCATTGAAAATAACAAAGGTGTCATCCCCATATCTTGAATAATATACTATTTTTTTGTCAAAATAATTGTTTTTTAAAATTTTAGTATTTTCTAGATGATTCAAATAAATATCAGCGAGGATAACTGAGAGTGGAGAACCCATTACTAGGCCCTCATTTTGTTTGTAGTATGAACCATAAAAAAAAAATAGTTTTGATTAAGTACTATTACTAATAGTAGCATTAGCTGATTAATTTTTCTTATTTCTAAGGTATTATTATTTATTAAATTTTGTTTGAGTAATTTTAAAGTTTCATCAATTGGGACATTGGTATACAGATCCACTATGTCAAAGGACACTAGCTTGTAACTAGGCTTAATATTAATATGACGTAATTTTTCAATAAAATCTTTATAACCTTTTATATTCTGGTTATTATCTAAGCTTATATGTTGTTTGATTATTTTTACCAAGGTTTTTGCTACTTTATAGCTTGGAGCGGTTGTATAATTTACTAAAGGTCTAATTGGTGTGTCTTTTTTGTCTACTTTGGGTAGACCTTTTAAGCATGGTGCACTAGCTTTTATTGGTATCAGTGAGTAGCATATATGTTTCTCAAATAGATCTGTACATATATTTATTGTTTTATTCAAATCTAATGTGTATTTTTTGTTGGGATCATTATTTAACTTTGTTATGTTGTTATTATTAATGAATTTGTATACCTTTTGTTTATATTCGTCTAAGTCTATCAATGCTATAGTATTGCCTTTATCAACCTTCGTTAAGTAAATGTTATTTTGTAAGAGTTTGTTATTTAGCTGTATAGCTGTTAGTTGTTCATGTTTTGTTTTTGTATAATTTAATTTCTTTTGTTTATGATAATTATTATTAATTGCTTAATGGAATCTATTATTTATTAATATTCGTAGTTCATTTCGTTCATTTAAGTCTGGAACACACTTAATTACAGATTCGGCTTCAACTATTTCTTTAATTATGTTATTTTTATTTTTAAGATTCGGTGGAAAATTGTAATTTAGTCCCTTATTGATAAGATTTTCCTCTGTGTTCGTGAGAACCATGTTAGTCATGTTTATCAGTCTAGGGTAGAAAGCATGTTTTTCATTATTGAATTTATCGTTGTTTTGATTGCTTATCAAACGGCCAATTTTATTAGTTTGTTTATTCTTCTGGAATCTAATCTTATTCTTAACGTATTGATTAATATGTTGATGATTGTATCGCATAGAGCAGGGTGAACATTATTATATAGTTCTAAATGTGTTTTATATACAGCTGAGTTTAATGAGATTTTCTTCCTATATAAGAATTTAATTTCTTTTTTATCCTGTATTTACTTGCAAATTGCTCAGTTTTTCTGGCCATTCTAGAGGTTTCGTTAATTTTGATTTTAGCGTAATTTGGGATAATATTTTTATATAGACAAATTTTATTAAATTTAATATTTAAATTAGTTTTAAATAGTTTTAGTTTTTGATTTTGAGGTGTATACGCAATTTTTACCTGGTAAGATTCCAATTTCAACCTATTCATGTTTTACGTACCGAGTCAGTTTATGGTTAATATAATTAAATTACCTTATTCGGTCCACCTTAGTGACACTAGCTGCTGTCGTTTAATGACGCGTTTCGGGATAAAATCCCATCTTCAGATACACAATAATCAAAACATAAATGTATACCACAATTTGTGGTTTGTCATAATTTAAAATATTTAAAATCTTTTAAATAAAATATGTATAAATAAAAACGTAACAACTGAATCGCTCGGAGCGCTCGCATGCATGCACGCTGTACTACGACTTCCTCACGACTGGCTATACTTATCATTCAACCGTATAGCAGTGTCAAACAGGTTATTAGAACCGAAGTTCATTTGATCATTTAATATGTTATTTTTGGTCATTGCGTTTTTTGTAGCTTTGTATATTTCGAACTCCTCTAGACTATCCATTAATTTACCCTTCTTGCAAGTATGCAACGCCACGAAATTGTTTTCGAAACTAGTATAACTATGATCATTTTCTATTAAATGTTGTGCAAAACTGGAATTTTTATTATTTGTTTTTGGAATGTGCTCTAAAAATCTTGTATAAAAATCTCTGCCGGATTGGCCAATGTAGAATGCTGCACAATTATCGCATTTAATTTTATAGACACCTGATTTATTTTTTAAGGAATATTTATTTTAGTTTTGAAAAAGTTTTTAAAATTATTACAGGTTTTGAATGAAATAGTATATCCTTTACTTTTAAAAACAGATTTTAAAATATTTGGCAACAAGCCAGTATAATTAGCTGAAATGAATTTTTTATGTTTTTTATTATGTTGGTTAATAAAATTGGTATTTTTATTTTCTAAACGTTTTTTATGTTTCATTATCATTTTATCAACTATTACTGGCCTGTAACCATTATTTAGAGCTATTTGTTTCATAATATTTACTTCTTGATCATAGTCTTCGTTATTAAGGGGAACACAAAGTAATCTGTCAATAAAGCTGTTAAATGCAGCCATTTTTTGGGCTGGAGGATGAAATGACTTAGCATGTATAACCGTATCTGTGCAAGTGTGCTTTCTGTATATTTTGTATGTCAGTTCATTACCGTTATTTGTTATGGTTAGATCCAGGAAATTAATATTTTTGTTATTTTCAATTTCCTTAGTGAATTTTATTGTCTTATGTATTTTATTTAAATAGTTATTAAATGACTCGAGCTGTCTATTGTTACCATTGAAAATAACAAAGGTGTCATCCCCATATCTTGAATAATATACTATTTTTTTGTCAAAATAATTGTTTTTTAAAATTTTAGTATTTTCTAGATGATTCAAATAAATATCAGCGAGGATAACTGAGAGTGGAGAACCCATTACTAGGCCCTCATTTTGTTTGTAGTATGAACCATAAAAAAAAAATAGTTTTGATTAAGTACTATTACTAATAGTAGCATTAGCTGATTAATTTTTCTTATTTCTAAGGTATTATTATTTATTAAATTTTGTTTGAGTAATTTTAAAGTTTCATCAATTGGGACATTGGTATACAGATCCACTATGTCAAAGGACACTAGCTTGTAACTAGGCTTAATATTAATATGACGTAATTTTTCAATAAAATCTTTATAACCTTTTATATTCTGGTTATTATCTAAGCTTATATGTTGTTTGATTATTTTTACCAAGGTTTTTGCTACTTTATAGCTTGGAGCGGTTGTATAATTTACTAAAGGTCTAATTGGTGTGTCTTTTTTGTCTACTTTGGGTAGACCTTTTAAGCATGGTGCACTAGCTTTTATTGGTATCAGTGAGTAGCATATATGTTTCTCAAATAGATCTGTACATATATTTATTGTTTTATTCAAATCTAATGTGTATTTTTTGTTGGGATCATTATTTAACTTTGTTATGTTGTTATTATTAATGAATTTGTATACCTTTTGTTTATATTCGTCTAAGTCTATCAATGCTATAGTATTGCCTTTATCAACCTTCGTTAAGTAAATGTTATTTTGTAAGAGTTTGTTATTTAGCTGTATAGCTGTTAGTTGTTCATGTTTTGTTTTTGTATAATTTAATTTCTTTTGTTTATGATAATTATTATTAATTGCTTAATGGAATCTATTATTTATTAATATTCGTAGTTCATTTCGTTCATTTAAGTCTGGAACACACTTAATTACAGATTCGGCTTCAACTATTTCTTTAATTATGTTATTTTTATTTTTAAGATTCGGTGGAAAATTGTAATTTAGTCCCTTATTGATAAGATTTTCCTCTGTGTTCGTGAGAACCATGTTAGTCATGTTTATCAGTCTAGGGTAGAAAGCATGTTTTTCATTATTGAATTTATCGTTGTTTTGATTGCTTATCAAACGGCCAATTTTATTAGTTTGTTTATTCTATTGGAATCTATTCTTATTCTTAACGTACTGATTATTATGTTGTATGATTGTATCGCATAGAACAGGGTGAACATTATTATATAGTTCTAAATGTGTTTTATATACAGCTGAGTTTAATGAGATTTTCTTCCTATACAAGAATTTAATTTCTTCTTTTATCCTGTATTTACTTGCAAATTGCTCAGTTTTTCTGGCCATTCTAGAGGTTTCGTTAATTTTGATTTTAGCGTAATTTGGGATAAGATTTTTATATAGACAAATTTTATTAAATTTAATATTTAAATTTGTTTTAAATAGTTTTAGTTTTTGATTTTGAAGTGTATACGCAATTTTTACCTGGTAAGATTCCAATTTCAATCTATTCATGTTTTACGTACCGAGTCAGTTTATGGTTAATATAATTAAATTACCTTATTCGGTCCACCTTAGTGACACTAGCTGCTGTCGTTTAATGACGCGTTTCGGGATAAAATCCCATCTTCAGATACACAATAATCAAAACATAAATGTATACCACAATTTGTGGTTTGTCATAATTTAAAATATTTAAAATCTTTTAAATAAAATATGTATAAATAAAAACGTAACAACTGAATCGCTCGGAGCGCTCGCATGCATGCACGCTGTACTACGACTTCCTCACGACTGGCTATACTTATCATTCAACCGTATAGCAGTGTCAAACAGGTTATTAGAACCGAAGTTCATTTGATCATTTAATATGTTATTTTTGGTCATTGCGTTTTTTGTAGCTTTGTATATTTCGAACTCCTCTAGACTATCCATTAATTTACCCTTCTTGCAAGTATGCAACGCCACGAAATTGTTTTCGAAACTAGTATAACTATGATCATTTTCTATTAAATGTTGTGCAAAACTGGAATTATTATTATTTGTTTTTGGAATGTGCTCTAAAAATCTTGTATAAAAATCTCTGCCGGATTGGCCAATGTAGAATGCTGCACAATTATCGCATTTAATTTTATAGACACCTGATTTATTTTTTAAGGAATATTTATTTTAGTTTTGAAAAAGTTTTTAAAATTATTACAGGTTTTGAATGAAATAGTATATCCTTTACTTTTAAAAACAGATTTTAAAATATTTGGCAACAAGCCAGTATAATTAGCTGAAATGAATTTTTTATGTTTTTTATTATGTTGGTTAATAAAATTGGTATTTTTATTTTCTAAACGTTTTTTATGTTTCATTATCATTTTATCAACTATTACTGGCCTGTAACCATTATTTAGAGCTATTTGTTTCATAATATTTACTTCTTGATCATAGTCTTCGTTATTAAGGGGAACACAAAGTAATCTGTCAATAAAGCTGTTAAATGCAGCCATTTTTTGGGCTGGAGGATGAAATGACTTAGCATGTATAACCGTATCTGTGCAAGTGTGCTTTCTGTATATTTTGTATGTCAGTTCATTACCGTTATTTGTTATGGTTAGATCCAGGAAATTAATATTTTTGTTATTTTCAATTTCCTTAGTGAATTTTATTGTCTTATGTATTTTATTTAAATAGTTATTAAATGACTCGAGCTGTCTATTGTTACCATTGAAAATAACAAAGGTGTCATCCCCATATCTTGAATAATATACTATTTTTTTGTCAAAATAATTGTTTTTTAAAATTTTAGTATTTTCTAGATGATTCAAATAAATATCAGCGAGGATAACTGAGAGTGGAGAACCCATTACTAGTCCCTCATTTTGTTTGTAGTATGAACCATAAAAAAAAAATAGTTTTGATTAAGTACTATTACTAATAGTAGCATTAGCTGATTAATTTTTCTTATTTCTAAGGTATTATTATTTATTAAATTTTGTTTGAGTAATTTTAAAGTTTCATCAATTGGGACATTGGTATACAGATCCACTATGTCAAAGGACACTAGCTTGTAACTAGGCTTAATATTAATATGACGTAATTTTTCAATAAAATCTTTATAACCTTTTATATTCTGGTTATTATCTAAGCTTATATGTTGTTTGATTATTTTTACCAAGGTTTTTGCTACTTTATAGCTTGGAGCGGTTGTATAATTTACTAAAGGTCTAATTGGTGTGTCTTTTTTGTCTACTTTGGGTAGACCTTTTAAGCATGGTGCACTAGCTTTTATTGGTATCAGTGAGTAGCATATATGTTTCTCAAATAGATCTGTACATATATTTATTGTTTTATTCAAATCTAATGTGTATTTTTTGTTGGGATCATTATTTAACTTTATGTTGTTATTATTAATGAATTTGTATACCTTTTGTTTATATTCGTCTAAGTCTAACAATGCTATAGTATTGCCTTTATCAACCTTCGTTAAGTAAATGTTATTTTGTAAGAGTTTGTTATTTAGCTGTATAGCTGTTAGTTGTTCATGTTTTGTTTTTGTATAATTTAATTTCTTTTGTTTATGATAATTATTATTAATTGCTTAATGGAATCTATTATTTATTAATATTCGTAGTTCATTTCGTTCATTTAAGTCTGGAACACACTTAATTACAGATTCGGCTTCAACTATTTCTTTAATTATGTTATTTTTATTTTTAAGATTCGGTGGAAAATTGTAATTTAGTCCCTTATTGATAAGATTTTCCTCTGTGTTCGTGAGAACCATGTTAGTCATGTTTATCAGTCTAGGGTAGAAAGCATGTTTTTCATTATTGAATTTATCGTTGTTTTGATTGCTTATCAAACGGCCAATTTTATTAGTTTGTTTATTCTATTGGAATCTATTCTTATTCTTAACGTACTGATTATTATGTTGTATGATTGTATCGCATAGAGCAGGGTGAACATTATTATATAGTTCTAAATGTGTTTTATATACAGCTGAGTTTAATGAGATTTTCTTCCTATACAAGAATTTAATTTCTTCTTTTATCCTGTATTTACTTGCAAATTGCTCAGTTTTTCTGGCCATTCTAGAGGTTTCGTTAATTTTGATTTTAGCGTAATTTGGGATAAGATTTTTATATAGACAAATTTTATTAAATTTAATATTTAAATTTGTTTTAAATAGTTTTAGTTTTTGATTTTGAAGTGTATACGCAATGTTTACCTGGTAAGATTCCAATTTCAATCTATTCATGTTTTACGTACCGAGTCAGTTTATGGTTAATATAATTAAATTACCTTATTCGGTCCACCTTAGTGACACTAGCTGCTGTCGTTTAATGACGCGTTTCAGGATAAAATCCCATCTTCAGATACACAATAATCAAAACATAAATGTATACCACAATTTGTGGTTTGTCATAATTTAAAATATTTAAAATCTTTTAAATAAAATATGTATAAATAAAAACGTAACAACTGAATCGCTCGGAGCGCTCGCATGCATGCACGCTGTACTACGACTTCCTCACGACTGGCTATACTTATCATTCAACCGTATAGCAGTGTCAAACAGGTTATTAGAACCGAAGTTCATTTGATCATTTAATATGTTATTTTTGGTCATTGCGTTTTTTGTAGCTTTGTATATTTCGAACTCCTCTAGACTATCCATTAATTTACCCTTCTTGCAAGTATGCAACTCCACGAAATTGTTTTCGAAACTAGTATAACTATGATCATTTTCTATTAAATGTTGTGCAAAACTGGAATTATTATTATTTGTTTTTGGAATGTGCTCTAAAAATCTTGTATAAAAATCTCTGCCGGATTGGCCAATGTAGAATGCTGCACAATTATCGCATTTAATTTTATAGACACCTGATTTATTTTTTAAGGAATATTTATTTTAGTTTTGAAAAAGTTTTTAAAATTATTACAGGTTTTGAATGAAATAGTATATCCTTTACTTTTAAAAACAGATTTTAAAATATTTGGCAACAAGCCAGTATAATTAGCTGAAATGAATTTTTTATGTTTTTTATTATGTTGGTTAATAAAATTGGTATTTTTATTTTCTAAACGTTTTTTATGTTTCATTATCATTTTATCAACTATTACTGGCCTGTAACCATTATTTAGAGCTATTTGTTTCATAATATTTACTTCTTGATCATAGTCTTCGTTATTAAGGGGAACACAAAGTAATCTGTCAATAAAGCTGTTAAATGCAGCCATTTTTTGGGCTGGAGGATGAAATGACTTAGCATGTATAACCGTATCTGTGCAAGTGTGCTTTCTGTATATTTTGTATGTCAGTTCATTACCGTTATTTGTTATGGTTAGATCCAGGAAATTAATATTTTTGTTATTTTCAATTTCCTTAGTGAATTTTATTGTCTTATGTATTTTATTTAAATAGTTATTAAATGACTCGAGCTGTCTATTGTTACCATTGAAAATAACAAAGGTGTCATCCCCATATCTTGAATAATATACTATTTTTTTGTCAAAATAATTGTTTTTTAAAATTTTAGTATTTTCTAGATGATTCAAATAAATATCAGCGAGGATAACTGAGAGTGGAGAACCCATTACTAGGCCCTCATTTTGTTTGTAGTATGAACCATAAAAAAAAAATAGTTTTGATTAAGTACTATTACTAATAGTAGCATTAGCTGATTAATTTTTCTTATTTCTAAGGTATTATTATTTATTAAATTTTGTTTGAGTAATTTTAAAGTTTCATCAATTGGGACATTGGTATACAGATCCACTATGTCAAAGGACACTAGCTTGTAACTAGGCTTAATATTAATATGACGTAATTTTTCAATAAAATCTTTATAACCTTTTATATTCTGGTTATTATCTAAGCTTATATGTTGTTTGATTATTTTTACCAAGGTTTTTGCTACTTTATAGCTTGGAGCGGTTGTATAATTTACTAAAGGTCTAATTGGTGTGTCTTTTTTGTCTACTTTGGGTAGACCTTTTAAGCATGGTGCACTAGCTTTTATTGGTATCAGTGAGTAGCATATATGTTTCTCAAATAGATCTGTACATATATTTATTGTTTTATTCAAATCTAATGTGTATTTTTTGTTGGGATCATTATTTAACTTTGTTATGTTGTTATTATTAATGAATTTGTATACCTTTTGTTTATATTCGTCTAAGTCTAACAATGCTATAGTATTGCCTTTATCAACCTTCGTTAAGTAAATGTTATTTTGTAAGAGTTTGTTATTTAGCTGTATAGCTGTTAGTTGTTCATGTTTTGTTTTTGTATAATTTAATTTCTTTTGTTTATGATAATTATTATTAATTGCTTAATGGAATCTATTATTTATTAATATTCGTAGTTCATTTCGTTCATTTAAGTCTGGAACACACTTAATTACAGATTCGGCTTCAACTATTTCTTTAATTATGTTATTTTTATTTTTAAGATTCGGTGGAAAATTGTAATTTAGTCCCTTATTGATAAGATTTTCCTCTGTGTTCGTGAGAACCATGTTAGTCATGTTTATCAGTCTAGGGTAGAAAGCATGTTTTTCATTATTGAATTTATCGTTGTTTTGATTGCTTATCAAACGGCCAATTTTATTAGTTTGTTTATTCTATTGGAATCTATTCTTATTCTTAACGTATTGATTAATATGTTGTATGATTGTATCGCATAGAGCAGGGTGAACATTATTATATAGTTCTAAATGTGTTTTATATACAGCTGAGTTTAATGAGATTTTCTTCCTATACAAGAATTTAATTTCTTCTTTTATCCTGTATTTACTTGCAAATTGCTCAGTTTTTCTGGCCATTCTAGAGGTTTCGTTAATTTTGATTTTAGCGTAATTTGGGATAAGATTTTTATATAGACAAATTTTATTAAATTTAATATTTAAATTTGTTTTAAATAGTTTTAGTTTTTGATTTTGAAGTGTATACGCAATTTTTACCTGGTAAGATTCCAATTTCAATCTATTCATGTGTTACGTACCGAGTCAGTTTATGGTTAATATAATTAAATTACCTTATTCGGTCCACCTTAGTGACACTAGCTGCTGTCGTTTAATGACGCGTTTCGGGATAAAATCCCATCTTCAGATACACAATAATCAAAACATAAATGTATACCACAATTTGTGGTTTGTCATAATTTAAAATATTTAAAATCTTTTAAATAAAATATGTATAAATAAAAACGTAACAACTGAATCGCTCGGAGCGCTCGCATGCATGCACGCTGTACTACGACTTCCTCACGACTGGCTATACTTATCATTCAACCGTATAGCAGTGTCAAACAGGTTATTAGAACCGAAGTTCATTTGATCATTTAATATGTTATTTTTGGTCATTGCGTTTTTTGTAGCTTTGTATATTTCGAACTCCTCTAGACTATCCATTAATTTACCCTTCTTGCAAGTATGCAACTCCACGAAATTGTTTTCGAAACTAGTATAACTATGATCATTTTCTATTAAATGTTGTGCAAAACTGGAATTATTATTATTTGTTTTTGGAATGTGCTCTAAAAATCTTGTATAAAAATCTCTGCCGGATTGGCCAATGTAGAATGCTGCACAATTATCGCATTTAATTTTATAGACACCTGATTTATTTTTTAAGGAATATTTATTTTAGTTTTGAAAAAGTTTTTAAAATTATTACAGGTTTTGAATGAAATAGTATATCCTTTACTTTTAAAAACAGATTTTAAAATATTTGGCAACAAGCCAGTATAATTAGCTGAAATGAATTTTTTATGTTTTTTATTATGTTGGTTAATAATATTGGTATTTTTATTTTCTAAACGTTTTTTATGTTTCATTATCATTTTATCAACTATTACTGGCCTGTAACCATTATTTAGAGCTATTTGTTTCATAATATTTACTTCTTGATCATAGTCTTCGTTATTAAGGGGAACACAAAGTAATCTGTCAATAAAGCTGTTAAATGCAGCCATTTTTTGGGCTGGAGGATGAAATGACTTAGCATGTATAACCGTATCTGTGCAAGTGTGCTTTCTGTATATTTTGTATGTCAGTTCATTACCGTTATTTGTTATGGTTAGATCCAGGAAATTAATATTTTTGTTATTTTCAATTTCCTTAGTGAATTTTATTGTCTTATGTATTTTATTTAAATAGTTATTAAATGACTCGAGCTGTCTATTGTTACCATTGAAAATAACAAAGGTGTCATCCCCATATCTTGAATAATATACTATTTTTTTGTCAAAATAATTGTTTTTTAAAATTTTAGTATTTTCTAGATGATTCAAATAAATATCAGCGAGGATAACTGAGAGTGGAGAACCCATTACTAGGCCCTCATTTTGTTTGTAGTATGAACCATAAAAAAAAAATAGTTTTGATTAAGTACTATTACTAATAGTAGCATTAGCTGATTAATTTTTCTTATTTCTAAGGTATTATTATTTATTAAATTTTGTTTGAGTAATTTTAAAGTTTCATCAATTGGGACATTGGTATACAGATCCACTATGTCAAAGGACACTAGCTTGTAACTAGGCTTAATATTAATATGACGTAATTTTTCAATAAAATCTTTATAACCTTTTATATTCTGGTTATTATCTAAGCTTATATGTTGTTTGATTATTTTTACCAAGGTTTTTGCTACTTTATAGCTTGGAGCGGTTGTATAATTTACTAAAGGTCTAATTGGTGTGTCTTTTTTGTCTACTTTGGGTAGACCTTTTAAGCATGGTGCACTAGCTTTTATTGGTATCAGTGAGTAGCATATATGTTTCTCAAATAGATCTGTACATTTATTTATTGTTTTATTCAAATCTAATGTGTATTTTTTGGTGGGATCATTATTTAACTTTGTTATGTTGTTATTATTAATGAATTTGTATACCTTTTGTTTATATTCGTCTAAGTCTAACAATGCTATATTATTGCCTTTATCAACCTTCGTTAAGTAAATGTTATTTTGTAAGAGTTTGTTATTTAGCTGTATAGCTGTTAGTTGTTCATGTTTTGTTTTTGTATAATTTAATTTTTTTTGTTTATGATAATTATTATTAATTGCTTAATGGAATCTATTATTTATTAATATTCGTAGTTCATTTCGTTCATTTAAGTCTGGAACACACTTAATTACAGATTCGGCTTCAACTATTTCTTTAATTATGTTATTTTTATTTTTAAGATTCGGTGGAAAATTGTAATTTAGTCCCTTATTGATAAGATTTTCCTCTGTGATCGTGAGAACCATGTTAGTCATGTTTATCAGTCTAGGGTAGAAAGCATGTTTTTCATTATTGAATTTATCGTTGTTTTGATTGCTTATCAAACGGCCAATTTTATTAGTTTGTTTATTCTTCTGGAATCTAATCTTATTCTTAACGTATTGATTAATTTGTTGATGATTGTATCGCATAGAGCAGGGTGAACATTATTATATAGTTCTAAATGTGTTTTATATACAGCTGAGTTTAATGAGATTTTCTTCCTATATAAGAATTTAATTTCTTTTTTATCCTGTATTTACTTGCAAATTGCTCAGTTTTTCTGGCCATTCTAGAGGTTTCGTTAATTTTGATTTTAGCGTAATTTGGGATAATATTTTTATATAGACAAATTTTATTAAATTTAATATTTAAATTAGTTTTAAATAGTTTTAGTTTTTGATTTTGAAGTGTATACGCAATTTTTACCTGGTAAGATTCCAATTTCAATCTATTCATGTTTTACGTACCGAGTCAGTTTATGGTTAATATAATTAAATTACCTTATTCGGTCCACCTTAGTGACACTAGCTGCTGTCGTTTAATGACGCGTTTCGGGATAAAATCCCATCTTCAGATACACAATAATCAAAACATAAATGTATACCACAATTTGTGGTTTGTCATAATTTAAAATATTTAAAATCTTTTAAATAAAATATGTATAAATAAAAACGTAACAACTGAATCGCTCGGAGCGCTCGCATGCATGCACGCTGTACTACGACTTCCTCACGACTGGCTATACTTATCATTCAACCGTATAGCAGTGTCAAACAGGTTATTAGAACCGAAGTTCATTTTATCATTTAATATGTTATTTTTGGTCATTGCGTTTTTTGTAGCTTTGTATATTTCAAACTCCTCTAGACTATCCATTAATTTACCCTTCTTGCAAGTATGCAACGCCACGAAATTGTTTTCGAAACTAGTATAACTATGATCATTTTCTATTAAATGTTGTGCAAAACTGGAATTATTATTATTTGTTTTTGGAATGTGCTCTAAAAATCTTGTATAAAAATCTCTGCCGGATTGGCCAATGTAGAATGCTGCACAATTATCGCATTTAATTTTATAGACACCTGATTTATTTTTTAAGGAATATTTATTTTAGTTTTGAAAAAGTTTTTAAAATTATACAGGTTTTGAATGAAATAGTATATCCTTTACTTTTAAAAACAGATTTTAAAATATTTGGCAACAAGCCAGTATAATTAGCTGAAATGAATTTTTTATGTTTTTTATTATGTTGGTTAATAATATTGGTATTTTTATTTTCTAAACGTTTTTTATGTTTCATTATCATTTTATCAACTATTACTGGCCTGTAACCATTATTTAGAGCTATTTGTTTCATAATATTTACTTCTTGATCATAGTCTTCGTTATTAAGGGGAACACAAAGTAATCTGTCAATAAAGCTGTTAAATGCAGCCATTTTTTGGGCTGGAGGATGAAATGACTTAGCATGTATAACCGTATCTGTGCAAGTGTGCTTTCTGTATATTTTGTATGTCAGTTCATTACCGTTATTTGTTATGGTTAGATCCAGGAAATTATTATTTTTGTTATTTTCAATTTCCATAGTGAATTTTATTGTCTTATGTATTTTATTTAAATAGTTATTAAATGACTCGAGCTGTCTATTGTTACCATTGAAAAAAACAAAGGTCTCATCCACATACCTTGAATAATAAACTATTTTTTGTCAAAATAATTGTTTTTTAAAATTTTAGTATTTTCTAGATGATTCAAATAAATATCAGCGAGGATACCTGAGAGTGGAGAACCCATTGCTAGGCCCTCATTTTGTTTGTAGTATGAACCATAAACAAAAAATAGTTTTGATTAAGTACTATTACTAATAGTAACATTAGCTGATTAATTTTTCTTATTTCTAAGGTATTATTATTTATTAAAATTTGTTTGAGTAATTTTAAAGTTTCATCAATTGGGACATTGGTATACAGATCCACTATGTCAAAGGACACTAGCTTGTAACTAGGCTTAATATTAATATGACGTAATTTTTCAATAAAATCTTTATAACCTTTTATACTCTGGTTATTATCTAAGCTTATATGTTGTTTGATTATTTTTACCAAGGTTTTTGCTACTTTATAGCTTGGAGCGGTTGTATAATTTACTAAAGGTCTAATTGGTGTGTCTTTGTTGTCTACTTTGGGTAGACCTTTTAAGCATGGTGCACTAGCTTTTATTGGTTTCAGTGAGTAGCATATATGTTTCTCAAATAGATCTGTACATTTATTTATTGTTTTATTCAAACCTAATGTGTATTTTTTGGTGGGATCATTATTTAACTTTGTTATGTTGTTATTATTAATGAATTTGTATACCTTTCGTTTATATTCGTCTAAGTCTAACAATGCTATAGTATTGCCTTTATCAACCTTCGTTAAGTAAATGTTATTTTGTAAGAGTTTCTTATTTAGCTGTATAGCTGTTAGTTGTTCATGTTTTGTTTTTGTATAATTTAATTTCTTTTTTTTATGATAATTATTATTAATTGCTTAATTGAATCTATTCTTTATTAATATTCGTAGTTCATTTCGTTCATTTAAGTCTGGAACATTAAGAACATTAATCTTTAATTAAGTAATTACAGATTCGGCTTCAACTATTTCTTTAATTATGTTATTTTTATTTTTAAGATTCGGTGGAAAATTGTATTTTGATTGCTTATCAAAAGGCCAATTTTATTAGTTTGTTTATTCTTCTGGAATCTAATCTTATTCTTAACGTATTGTTTAATATGTTGTATGATTGTATCGCATAGAGCAGGGTGAACATTATTATATAGTTCTAAATGTGTTTTATATACAGCTGAGTTTAATGAGATTTTCTTCCTATATAAGAATTTAATTTCTTCTTGTATCCTGTATTTACTTGCAAAATTGCTCAGTTTTTCTGGCCATTCTAGAGGTTTCGTTAATTTTGATTTTAGCGTAATTTGGGATAAGATTTTTATATAGACAAATTTTATTAAATTTAATATTTAAATTAGTTTGAAATAGTTTTAGTTTTTGATTTTGAAGTGTATACGCAATTTTTACCTGGTAAGGTTCCAATTTCAATCTATTCATGTTTTACGTACCGAGTCAGTTTATGGTTAATATAATTAAATTACCTTATTCGGTCCACCTTAGTGACACTAGCTGCTGTCGTTTAATGACGCGTTTCGGGATAAAATCCCATCTTTAGATACACAATAATCAAAACATAAATGTATACCACAATTTGTGGTTTGTCATAATTTAAAATATTTAAATCTTTTAAATAAAATATATATAAATAAAAACATAACAACTGAATCGCTCGGAGCGCTCGCATGCATGCACGCTGTACTACGACTTCCTCACGACTGGCTATACGTATCATTCATCCGTATAGCAGTGTCAAACAGGTTATTAGAACCGAAGTTCATTTGATCATTTAATATGTTATTTTTGGTCATTGCGTTTTTTGTAGCTTTGTATATTTCGAACTCCTCTAGACTATCCATTAATTCACCCTTCTTGCAAGTATGCAACGCCACGAAATTGTTTTCGAAACTAGTATAACTATGATCATTTTCTATTAAATGTTGTGCAAAACTGGAATTACAATTATTTGTTTTTGGAGTGTGCTCTAAAAATCTTGTATAAAAATCTCTGCCGGATTGGCCAACGTAGAATGCTGCACAATTATCGCATTTAATTTTATAGACACCTGATTTTTTTTTAAAGGAATATTTATTTTAGTTTTGAAAAATTTTTTAAATTATTACAGGTTTTGAATGAAATAGTATATCCTTTACTTTTAAAAACAGATTTTAAAATATTTGGCAACAAGCCAGTATAATTAGCTGAAATGAATTTTTTATGTTTTTTATTATGTTGGTTAATAATATTGGTATTTTTATTTTCTAAACGTTTTTTATGTTTCATTATCATTTTATCAACTATTACTGGCCTGTAACCATTATTTAGAGCTATTTGTTTCATAATATTTACTTCTTGATCATAGTCTTCGTTATTAAGGGGAACACAAAGTAATCTCTCAATAAAGCTGTTAAATGCAGCCATTTTTTGGACCGGAGGATGAAATGACTTAGCATGTATAACCGTATCTGTGCAAGTGTGCTTTCTGTATATTTTGTATGTCCGTTCATTACCGTTATTTGTTATGGTTAGATCCAGGAAATTAATATTTTTGTTATTTTCAATTTCCATAGTGAATTTTATTGTCTTATGTATTTTATTTAAATAGTTATTAAATGAATCGAGTTGTCTATTGTTACCATTGAAAATAACAAAGGTGTCATCCACATATCTTGAATAATATACTATTTTTTTGACAAAATAATTTTTTTTTTAAATTTTAGTATTTTCTAGATGATTCAAATAAATATCAGCAAGGATACCTGAGAGTGGAGAACCCATTGCTAGGCCCTCATTTTGTTTGTAGTATGAACCATCAAACCAAAAATAGTTTTGATTAAGTACTATTTCTAATAGTAACATTAGCTGATTAATTTTTCTTATTTCTAAGGTATTATTATTTATTAAATTTTGTTTGAGTAATTTTAAAGTTTCATCAATTGGGACATTGGTATACAGATCAACTATGTCAAAGGACACTAGCTTGTAACTAGGCTTAATATTAATATGACGTAATTTTTCAATAAAATCTTTATAACCTTTTATACTCTGGTTATTATCTAAGCTTATATGTTGTTTGATTATTTTTACCAAGGTTTTTGCTACTTTATAGCTTGGAGCGGTTGTATAATTTACTAAAGGTCTAATTGGTGTGTCATTTTTGTCTACTTTGGGTAGACCTTTTAAGCATGGTGCACTAGCTTTTATTGGTTTCAGTGAGTAGCATATATGTTTCTCAAATAGATCTGTACATTTATTTATTGTTTTATTCAAATCTAATGTGTATTTTTTGGTGGGATCATTATTTAACTTTGTTATGTTGTTATTATTAATGAATTTGTATACCTTCTGTTTATATTCGTCTAAGTCTAACAATGCTATAGTATTGCCTTTATCAACCTTCGTTAAGTAAATGTTATTTTGTAAGAGTTTGTTATTTAGCTGTATAGCTGTTAGTTGTTCATGTTTTGTTTTTGTATAATTTAATTTCTTTTGTTTATGATAATTATTATTAATTGCTTAATTGAATCTATTCTTTATTAATATTCGTAGGTCATTTCGTTCATTTAAGTCTGGAACACACTTAATTACAGATTCGGCTTCAACTATATCTTTAATTATGTTATTTTTATTTTGAAGATTCGGTGGAAAATTGTAATTCAGTCCCTTATTGATAAGATTTTCCTCTGTGTTCGTGAGAACCATGTTAGTCATGTTTATCAGTCTAGGGTAGAAAGCATGTTTTTCATTATTGAATTTATCGTTGTTTTGATTGCTTATCAAACGGCCATTTTTATTAGTTTGTTTATTCTTCTGGAATCTAATCTTATTCTTAACGTATTGATTAATATGTTGTATGATTGTATCGCATAGAGCAGGGTGAACATTATTATATAGTTCTAAATGTGTTTTATATACAGCTGAGTTTAATGAGATTTTCTTTCTATATAAGAATTTAATTTCTTCTTTTATCCTGTATTTTCTTGCAAATTGCTCTGTTTTTCTGGCCATTCTAGAGGTTTCGTTAATTTTGATTTTAGCGTAATTTGGGATAAGATTTTTATATAGACAAATTTTATTAAATTTAATATTTAAATTAGTTTTAAATAGTTTTAGTTTTTGATTTTGAAGTGTATACGCAATTTTTACCTGGTAAGGTTCCAATTTCAATCTATTCATGTTTTACGTACCGAGTCAGTTTATGGTTAATATAATTAAATTACCTTATTCGGTCCACCTTAGTGACACTAGCTGCTGTCGTTTAATGACGCGTTTCGGGATAAAATCCCATCTTCAGATACACAATAATCAAAACATAAATGTATACCACAATTTGTGGTATGTCATAATTTAAAATATTTAAATCTTTTAAATAAAATATATATAAATAAAGCGTAACAACTGAATCGCTCGGAGCGTTCGCATGCATGCACGCTGCACTACGACTTCCTCACGACTGGCTATACGTATCATTCATCCGTATAGCAGTGTCAAACAGGTTATTAGAACCGAAGTTCATTTGATCATTTAATATGTTATTTTTGGTCATTGCGTTTTTTGTAGCTTTGTATATTTCGAACTCCTCTAGACTATCCATTAATTTACCCTTCTTGCAAGTATGCAACGCCACGAAATTGTTTTCGAAACTAGTAAAACTATGATCATTTTCTATTAAATGTTGTGCAAAACTGGAATTATTATTATTTGTTTTTGGAATGTGCTTTAAAAATCTTGTATAAAAATCTCTGCCGGATTGGCCAATGTAGAATGCTGTACAATTATCGCATTTAATTTTATAGACACCTGATTTATTTTTTAAAGGAATATTTGTTTTAGTTTTGAAAAAGTTTTTTAAATTATTACAGGTTTTGAATGAAATAGTATATCCTTTACTTTTAAAAACAGATTTTAAAATATTTGGCAACAAGCCAGTATAATTAGCTGAAATGAATTATTTATGTTTTTTATTATGTTGGTTAATAATATTGGTATTTTTATTTTCTAAACGTTTTTTATGTTTCATTATCATTTTATCAACTATTACTGGCCTGTAACCATTATTTAGAGCTATTTGTTTCATAATATTTACTTCTTGATCATAGTCTTCGTTATTAAGGGGAACACAAAGTAATCTGTGAATAAAGCTGTTAAATGCAGCCATTTTTTGGGCTGGAGGATGAAATGACTTAGCATGTATAACCGCATCTGTGCAAGTGTGCTTTCTGTATATTTTGTATGTCAGTTCATTACCGTTATTTGTTATGGTTAGATCCAGGAAATTAATATTTTTGTTATTTTCAATTTCCATAGTGAATTTTATTGTCTTATGTATTTTATTTAAATAGTTATTAAATGACTCGAGCTGTCTATTGTTACCATTGAAAATAACAAAGGAGTCATCCACATACCTTGAATAATATACTATTTTTTTGTCAAAATAATTGTTTTTTAAAATTTTAGTATTTTCTAGATGATTCAAATAAATATCAGCGAGGATACCTGAGAGTGGAGAACCCATTGCTAGGCCCTCATTTTGTTTGTAGTATGAACCATCAAACGAAAAATAGTTTTGATTAAGTACTATTTCTAATAGTAACATTAGCTGATTAATTTTTCTTATTTCTAAGGTATTATTATTTATTAAATTTTGTTTGAGTAATTTTAAAGTTTCATCAATTGGGACATTGGTATACAGATCCACTATGTCAAAGGACACTAGCTTGTAACTAGGCTTAATATTAATATGACGTAATTTTTCAATAAAATCTTTATAACCTTTTATACTCTGGTTATTATCTAAGCTTATATGTTGTTTGATTATTTTTACCAAGGTTTTTGCTCCTTTATAGCTTGGAGCGGTTGTATAATTTACTAAAGGTCTAATTGGTGTGTCATTTTTGTCTACTTTGGGTAGATCTTTTAAGCATGGTGCACTAGCTTTTATTGGTTTCAGTGAGTAGCATATATGTTTCTCAAATAGATCTGTACATTTATTTATTGTTTTATTCAAATCTAATGTGTATTTTTTGGTGGGATCATTATTTAACTTTGTTATGTTGTTATTATTAATGAATTTGTATACCTTCTGTTTATATTCGTCTAAGTCTAACAATGCTATAGTATTGCCTTTATCAACCTTCGTTAAGTAAATGTTATTTTGTAAGAGTTTGTTATTTAGCTGTATAGCTGTTAGTTGTTCATGTTTTGTTTTTGTATAATTTAATTTCTTTTGTTTATGATAATTATTATTAATTGCTTAATTGAATCTATTCTTTATTAATATTCGTAGGTCATTTCGTTCATTTAAGTCTGGAACACACTTAATTACAGATTCGGCTTCAACTATATCTTTAATTATGTTATTTTTATTTTGAAGATTCGGTGGAAAATTGTAATTCAGTCCCTTATTGATAAGATTTTCCTCTGTGTTCGTGAGAACCATGTTAGTCATGTTTATCAGTCTAGGGTAGAAAGCATGTTTTTCATTATTGAATTTATCGTTGTTTTGATTGCTTATCAAACGGCCATTTTTATTAGTTTGTTTATTCTTCTGGAATCTAATCTTATTCTTAACGTATTGATTAATATGTTGTATGATTGTATCGCATAGAGCAGGGTGAACATTATTATATAGTTCTAAATGTGTTTTATATACAGCTGAGTTTAATGAGATTTTCTTTCTATATAAGAATTTAATTTCTTCTTTTATCCTGTATTTTCTTGCAAATTGCTCTGTTTTTCTGGCCATTCTAGAGGTTTCGTTAATTTTGATTTTAGCGTAATTTGGGATAAGATTTTTATATAGACAAATTTTATTAAATTTAATATTTAAATTAGTTTTAAATAGTTTTAGTTTTTGATTTTGAAGTGTATATGCAATTTTTACCTGGTAAGGTTCCAATTTCAATCTATTCATGTTTTACGTACCGAGTCAGTTTATGGTTAATATAATTAAATTACATTATTCGGTCCACCTTAGTGACACTAGCTGCTGTCGTTTAATGACGCGTTTCGGGATAAAATCCCATCTTCAGATACACAATAATCAAAACATAAATGTATACCACAATTTGTGGTATGTCATAATTTAAAATATTTAAATCTTTTAAATAAAATATATATAAATAAAGCGTAACAACTGAATCGCTCGGAGCGTTCGCATGCATGCACGCTGCACTACGACTTCCTCACGACTGGCTATACGTATCATTCATCCGTATAGCAGTGTCAAACAGGTTATTAGAACCGAAGTTCATTTGATCATTTAATATGTTATTTTTGGTCATTGCGTTTTTTGTAGCTTTGTATATTTCGAACTCCTCTAGACTATCCATTAATTTACCCTTCTTGCAAGTATGCAACGCCACGAAATTGTTTTCGAAACTAGTAAAACTATGATCATTTTCTATTAAATGTTGTGCAAAACTGGAATTATTATTATTTGTTTTTGGAATGTGCTTTAAAAATCTTGTATAAAAATCTCTGCCGGATTGGCCAATGTAGAATGCTGTACAATTATCGCATTTAATTTTATAGACACCTGATTTATTTTTTAAAGGAATATTTGTTTTAGTTTTGAAAAAGTTTTTTAAATTATTACAGGTTTTGAATGAAATAGTATATCCTTTACTTTTAAAAACAGATTTTAAAATATTTGGCAACAAGCCAGTATAATTAGCTGAAATGAATTATTTATGTTTTTTATTATGTTGGTTAATAATATTGGTATTTTTATTTTCTAAACGTTTTTTATGTTTCATTATCATTTTATCAACTATTACTGGCCTGTAACCATTATTTAGAGCTATTTGTTTCATAATATTTACTTCTTGATCATAGTCTTCGTTATTAAGGGGAACACAAAGTAATCTGTGAATAAAGCTGTTAAATGCAGCCATTTTTTGGGCTGGAGGATGAAATGACTTAGCATGTATAACCGCATCTGTGCAAGTGTGCTTTCTGTATATTTTGTATGTCAGTTCATTACCGTTATTTGTTATGGTTAGATCCAGGAAATTAATATTTTTGTTATTTTCAATTTCCATAGTGAATTTTATTGTCTTATGTATTTTATTTAAATAGTTATTAAATGACTCGAGCTGTCTATTGTTACCATTGAAAATAACAAAGGAGTCATCCACATACCTTGAATAATATACTATTTTTTTGTCAAAATAATTGTTTTTTAAAATTTTAGTATTTTCTAGATGATTCAAATAAATATCAGCGAGGATACCTGAGAGTGGAGAACCCATTGCTAGGCCCTCATTTTGTTTGTAGTATGAACCATCAAACGAAAAATAGTTTTGATTAAGTACTATTTCTAATAGTAACATTAGCTGATTAATTTTTCTTATTTCTAAGGTATTATTATTTATTAAATTTTGTTTGAGTAATTTTAAAGTTTCATCAATTGGGACATTGGTATACAGATCCACTATGTCAAAGGACACTAGCTTGTAACTAGGCTTAATATTAATATGACGTAATTTTTCAATAAAATCTTTATAACCTTTTATACTCTGGTTATTATCTAAGCTTATATGTTGTTTGATTATTTTTACCAAGGTTTTTGCTACTTTATAGCTTGGAGCGGTTGTATAATTTACTAAAGGTCTAATTGGTGTGTCATTTTTGTCTACTTTGGGTAGATCTTTTAAGCATGGTGCACTAGCTTTTATTGGTTTCAGTGAGTAGCATATATGTTTCTCAAATAGATCTGTAAATTTATTTATTGTTTTATTCAAATCTAATGTGTATTTTTTGGTGGGATCATTATTTAACTTTGTTATGTTGTTATTATTAATGAATTTGTATACCTTTTGTTTATATTCGTCTAAGTCTAACAATGCTATAGTATTGCCTTTATCAACCTTCGTTAAGTAAATGTTATTTTGTAAGCGTTTTTTATTTAGCTGTATAGCGGTTAGTTGTTCATGTTTTGTTTTTGTATAATTTAATTTCTTTTGTTTATGATAATTATTATTAATTGCTTAATTGAATCTATTCTTTATTAATATTCGTAGTCCATTTCGTTCATTTAAGTCTGGAACACACTTAATTACAGATTCGGCTTCAACTATTTCTTTAATTATGTTATTTTCATTTTGAAGATTCGGTGGAAAATTGTAATTCAGTCCCTTATTGATAAGATTTTCCTCTGTGTTCGTGAGAACCATGTTAGTCATGTTTATCAGTCTAGGGTAGAAAGCATGTTTTTCATTATTGAATTTATCGTTGTTTTGATTGCTTATCAAACGGCCAATTTTATTAGTTTGTTTATTCTTCTGGAATCTAATCTTATTCTTAACGTATTGATTAATATGTTGTATGATTGTATCGCATAGAGCAGGGTGAACATTATTATATAGTTCTAAATGTGTTTTATATACAGCTGAGTTTAATGAGATTTTCTTCCTATATAAGAATTTAATTTCTTCTTTTATCCTGTATTTACTTGCAAATTGCTCAGTTTTTCTGGCCATTCTAGAGGTTTCGTTAATTTTGATTTTAGCGTAATTTGGGATAAGATTTTTATATAGACAAATTTTATTAAATTTAATATTTAAATTAGTTTTAAATAGTTTTAGTTTTTGATTTTGAAGTGTATACGCAATTTTTACCTGGTAAGGTTCCAATTTCAAACTATTCATGTTTTACGTACCGAGTCAGTTTATGGTTAATATAATTAAATTACCTTATACGGTCCACCTTAGTGACACTAGCTGCTGTCGTTTAATGACGCGTTTCGGGATAAAATCCCATCTTCAGATACACAATAATCAAAACATAAATGTATACCACAATTTGTGGTATGTCATAATTTAAAATATTTAAATCTTTTAAATAAAATATATATAAATAAAAACGTAACAACTGAATCGCTCGGAGCGCTCGCATGCATGCACGCTGTACTACGACTTCCTCACGACTGGCTATACGTATCATTCATCCGTATAGCAGTGTCAAACAGGTTATTAGAACCGAAGTTCATTTGATCATTTAATATGTTATTTTTGGTCATTGCGTTTTTTGTAGCTTTGTATATTTCGAACTCCTCTAGACTATCCATTAATTTACCCTTCTTGCAAGTATGCAACGCCACGAAATTGTTTTCGAAACTAGTATAACTATGATCATTTTCTATTAAATGTTGTGCAAAACTGGAATTATTATTATTTGTTTTTGGAATGTGCTTTAAAAATCTTGTATAAAAATCTCTGCCGGATTGGCTAATGTAGAATGCTGCACAATTATCGCATTTAATTTTATAGACACCTGATTTATTTTTTAAAGGAATATTTGTTTTAGTTTTGAAAAAGTTCTTTAAATTATTACAGGTTTTGAATGAAATAGTATATCCTTTACTTTTAAAAACAGATTTTAAAATATTTGGCAACAAGCCAGTATAATTAGCTGAAATGAATTTTTTATGTTTTTTATTATGTTGGTTAATAATATTGGTATTTTTATTTTCTAAACGTTTTTTATGTTTCATTATCATTTTATCAACTATTACTGGCCTGTAACCATTATTTAGAGCTATTTGTTTCATAATATTTACTTCTTGATCATAGTCTTCGTTATTAAGGGGAACACAAAGTAATCTGTCAATAAAGCTGTTAAATGCAGCCATTTTTTGGGCTGGAGGATGAAATGACTTAGCATGTATAACCGTATCTGTGCAAGTGTGCTTTCTGTATATTTTGTATGTCAGTTCATTACCGTTATTTGTTATGGTTAGATCCAGGAAATTAATATTTTTGTTATTTTCAATTTCCATAGTGAATTATATTGTCTTATGTATTTTATTTAAATAGTTATTAAATGACTCGAGCTGTCTATTGTTACCATTGAAAATAACAAAGGTGTCATCCACATACCTTGAATAATATACTATTTTTTGTCAAAATAATTGTTTTTTAAAATTTTAGTATTTTCTAGATGATTCAAATAAATATCAGCGAGGATACCTGAGAGTGGAGAACCCATTGCTAGGACGTCATCTTGTTTGTAGTATGAACCATCAAACGAAAAATAGTTTTGATTAAGTACTATTTCTAATAGTAACATTAACTGATTAATTTTTCTTATTTCTAAGGTATTATTATTTATTAAATTTTGTTTGAGTAATTTTAAAGTTTCATCAATTGGGACATTGGTATACAGATCCACTATGTCAAAGGACACTAGCTTGTAACTAGGCTTAATATTAATATGACGTAATTTTTCAATAAAATCTTTATAACCTTTTATACTCTGGTTATTATCTAAGCTTATATGTTGTTTGATTATTTTTACCAAGGTTTTTGCTACTTTATAGCTTGGAGCGGTTGTATAATTTACTAAAGGTCTAATTGGTGTGTCTTTGTTGTCTACTTTGGGTAGACCTTTTAAGCATGGTGCACTAGCTTTTATTGGTTTCAGTGAGTAGCATATATGTTTCTCAAATAGATCTGTACATTTATTTATTGTTTTATTCAAATCTAATGTGTATTTTTTTGTGGGATCATTATTTAACTTTGTTATGTTGTTATTATTAATGAATTTGTATACCTTTTGTTTATATTCGTCTAAGTCTAACAATGCTATAGTATTGCCTTTATCAACCTTCGTTAAGTAAATGTTATTTTGTAAGAGTTTTTTATTTAGCTGTATAGCTGTTAGTTGTTCATGTTTTGTTTTTGTATAATTTAATTTCTTTTGTTTATGATAATTATTATTAATTGCTTAATTGAATCTATTCTTTATTAATATTCGTAGTTCATTTCGTTCATTTAAGTCTGGAACACACTTAATTACAGATTCGGCTTCAACTATTTCTTTAATTATGTTATTTTTATTTTGAAGATTCGGTGGAAAATTGTAATTCAGTCCCTTATTGATAAGATTTTCCTCTGTGTTCGTGAGAACCATGTTAGTCATGTTTATCAGTCTAGGGTAGAAAGCATGTTTTTCATTATTGAATTTATCGTTGTTTTGATAGCTTATCAAACGGCCAATTTTATTAGTTTGTTTATTCTTCTGGAATCTAATCTTATTCTTAACGTATTGATTAATATGTTGTATGATTGTATCGCATAGAGCAGGGTGAACATTATTATATAGTTCTAAATGTGTTTTATATACAGCTGAGTTTAATGAGATTTTCTTCCTATATAAGAATTTAATTTCTTCTTTTATCCTGTATTTACTTGCAAATTGCTCAGTTTTTCTGGCCATTATAGAGGTTTCGTTAATTTTGATTTTAGCGTAATTTGGGATAAGATTTTTATATAGACAAATTTTATTAAATTTAATATTTAAATTAGTTTTAAATAGTTTTAGTTTTTGATTTTGAAGTGTATACGCAATTTTTACCTGGTAAGTTTCCAATTTCAATCTATTCATGTTTTACGTACCGAGTCAGTTTATGGTTAATATGATTAAATTACCTTATTCGGTCCACCTTAGTGAAACTAGCTGCTGTCGTTTAATGACGCGTTTCGGGATAAAATCCCATCTTCAGATACACAATAATCAAAACATAAATGTGTACCACAATTTGTGGTTTGTCATAATTTAAAATATTTAAAATCTTTTAAATAAAATATGTATAAATAAAAACGTAACAACTGAATCGCTCGGAGCGCTCGCATGCATGCACGCTGTACTACGACTTCCTCACGACTGGCTATACGTATCATTCAACCGTATAGCAGTGTCAAACAGGTTATTAGAACCGAAGTTCATTTGATCATTTAATATGTTATTTTTGGTCATTGCGTTTTTTGTAGCTTTGTATATTTCGAACTCCTCTAGACTATCCATTAATTTACCCTTCTTGCAAGTATGCAACGCCACGAAATTGTTTTCGAAACTAGTATAACTATGATCATTTTCTATTAAATGTTGTGCAAAACTGGAATTATTATTATTTGTTTTTGGAATGTGCTTTAAAAATCTTGTATAAAAATCTCTGCCGGATTGGCTAATGTAGAATGCTGCACAATTATCGCATTTAATTTTATAGACACCTGATTTATTTTTTAAAGGAATATTTGTTTTAGTTTTGAAAAAGTTCTTTAAATTATTACAGGTTTTGAATGAAATAGTATATCCTTTACTTTTAAAAACAGATTTTAAAATATTTGGCAACAAGCCAGTATAATTAGCTGAAATGAATTTTTTATGTTTTTTATTATGTTGGTTAATAATATTGGTATTTTTATTTTCTAAACGTTTTTTATGTTTCATTATCATTTTATCAACTATTACTGGCCTGTAACCATTATTTAGAGCTATTTGTTTCATAATATTTACTTCTTGATCATAGTCTTCGTTATTAAGGGGAACACAAAGTAATCTGTCAATAAAGCTGTTAAATGCAGCCATTTTTTGGGCTGGAGGATGAAATGACTTAGCATGTATAACCGTATCTGTGCAAGTGTGCTTTCTGTATATTTTGTATGTCAGTTCATTACCGTTATTTGTTATGGTTAGATCCAGGAAATTAATATTTTTGTTATTTTCAATTTCCATAGTGAATTTTATTGTCTTATGTATTTTATTTAAATAGTTATTAAATGACTCGAGCTGTCTATTGTTACCATTGAAAATAACAAAGGTGTCATCCACATATCTTGAATAATATACTATTTTTTTGTCAAAATAATTGTTTTTTAAAATTTTAGTATTTTCTAGATGATTCAAATAAATATCAGCGAGGATACCTGTGAGTGGAGAACCCATTGCTAGGCCCTCATTTTGTTTGTAGTATGAACCATCAAACGAAAAATAGTTTTGATTAAGTACTATTTCTAATAGTAACATTAGCTGATTAATTTTTCTTATTTCTAAGGTATTATTATTTATTAAATTTTGTTTGAGTAATTTTAAAGTTTCATCAATTGGGACATTGGTATACAGATCCACTATGTCAAAGGACACTAGCTTGTAACTAGGCTTAATATTAATATGACGTAATTTTTCAATAAAATCTTTATAACCTTTTATACTCTGGTTATTATCTAAGCTTATATGTTGTTTGATTATTTTTACCAAGGTTTTTGCTACTTTATAGCTTGGAGCGGTTGTATAATTTACTAAAGGTCTAATTGGTGTGTCTTTTTTGTCTACTTTGGGTAGACCTTTTAAGCATGGTGCACTAGCTTTTATTGGTTTCAGTGAGTAGCATATATGTTTCTCAAATAGATCTGTACATTTATTTATTGTTTTATTCAAATCTAATATGTATTTTTTGGTGGGATCATTATTTAACTTTGTTATGTTGTTATTATTAATGAATTTGTATACCTTTTGTTTATATTCGTCTAAGTCTAACAATGCTGTAGTATTGCCTTTGTCAACCTTCGTTAAGTAAATGTTATTTTGTAAGAGTTTTTATTTAGCTGTATAGCTGTTAGTTGTTCATGTTTTGTTTTTGTATAATTTAATTTCTTTTGTTTATGATAATTATTATTAATTGATTAATTGAATCTATTATTTATTAATATTCGTAGTTCATTTCGTTCATTTAAGTTTGGAACACACTTAATTACAGATTCGGCTTCAACTATTTCTTTAATTATGTTATTTTTATTTTTAAGATTCGGTGGAAAATTGTAATTCAGTCCCTTATTGATAAGATTTTCCTCTGTGTTCGTGAGAACCATGTTAGTCATGTTTATCAGTCTAGGGTAGAAAGCATGTTTTTCATTATTGAATTTATCGTTGTTTTGATTGCTTATCAAACGGCCAATTTTATTAGATTGTTTATTCTTCTGGAATCTAATGTTATTCTTAACGTATTGATTAATATGTTGTATGATTGTATCGCATAGAGCAGGGTGAACATTATTATATAGTTCTAAATGTGTTTTATATACAGCTGAGTTTAATGAGATTTTCTTCCTATATAAGAATTTAATTTCTTCTTTTATCCTGTATTTACTTGCAAATTGCTCAGTTTTTCTGGCCATTCTAGAGGTTTCGTTAATTTTGATTTTAGCGTAATTTGGGATAAAATTTTTATATAGACAAATTTTATTAAATTTAATATTTAAATTAGTTTTAAATAGTTTTAGTTTTTGATTTTGAAGTGTATACGCAATTTTTACCTGATAAGGTTCCAATATCATTCTATTCATGTTTTACGTACCGAGTCAGTTTATGGTTAATATAATTAAATTATCTTATTCGGTCCACCTTAGTGACACTAGCTGCTGTCGTTTAATGACGCGTTTCGGGATAAAATCCCATCTTCAGGTACACAATAATCAAAACATAAATGTGTACCACAATTTGTGGTTTGTCATAATTTAAAATATTTAAAATCTTTTAAATAAAATATATATAAATAAAAACGTAACAACTGAATCGCTCGGAGCGCTCGCATGCATGCACGCTGTACTACGACTTCCTCACGACTGGCTATACTTATCATTCAACCGTATAGCAGTGTCAAACAGGTTATTAGAACCGAAGTTCATTTGATCATTTAATATGTTACTTTTGGTCATTGCGTTTTTTGTAGGGGTTGTATATTTCGAACTCCTCTAGACTATCCATTAATTTACCCTTCTTGCAAGTATGCAACGCCACGAAATTGTTTTCGAAACTAGTATAACTATGATCATTTTCTATTAAATGTTGTGCAAAACTAGAATTATTATTATTTGTTTTTGGAATGTGCTCTAAAAATCTTGTATAAAAATCTCTGCCGGATTGGCCAATTTAGAATGCTGCACAATTATCGCATTTAATTTTATAGACACCTGATTTATTTTTTAAAGGAATATTTGTTTTAGTTTTGAAAATGTTTTTTAAATTATTACAGGTTTTGAATGAAATAGTATATCCTTTACTTTTAAAAACAGATTTTAAAATATTTGGCAACAAGCCAGTATAATTAGCTGAAATGAATTTTTTATGTTTTTTATTATGTTGGTTAATAATATTGGTATTTTTATTTTCTAAAGTTTTTTTATGTTTCATTATCATTTTATCAACTATTACTGGCCTGTAACCATTATTTAGAGCTATTTGTTTCATAATATTTACTTCTTGATCATAGTCTTCGTTATTAAGGGGAACACAAAGTAATCTGTCAATAAAGCTGTTAAATGCAGCCATTTTTTGGGCTTGAGGATGAAATGACTTAGCATGTATAACCGTATCTGTGCAAGTGTGCTTCCTGTATATTTTGTATGTCAGTTCATTACCGTTATTTGTTATGGTTAGATCCAGGAAATTAATATTTTTGTTATTTTCAATTTCCATAGTGAATTTTATTGTACTATTTCCATAACATAATTCCAGTTTTGCACAACATTTAATAGAAAATGATCATAGTTATACTAGTTTCGAAAACAATTTCGTGGCGTTGCATACTTGCAAGAAGGGTAAATTAATGGATAGTCTAGAGGAGTTCGAAATATACAAAGCTACAAAAAACGCAATGACCAAAAATAACATATTAAATGATCAAATTAACTTCGGTTCTAATAACCTGTTTGACACTGCTGTACGGTTGAATGATAAGTATAGCCAGTCGTGAGGAAGTCGTAGTACAGCGTGCATGCATGCGAGCGCTCCGAGCGATTCAGTTGTTACGTTTTTATTTATATATATTTTATTTAAAAGATTTTAAATATTTTAAATTATGACAAACCACAAATTGTGGTATACATTTATGTTTTGATTATTGTGTATCTGAAGATGGGATTTTATCCCGAAGCGCGTCATTAAACGACAGCAGCTAGTGTCACTAAGGTGGACCGAATAAGGTAATTTAATTATATTAACCATAAAGTGACTCGGTACGTAAAACATGAATAGACTAAAAAAGTAAATTTTGCCGTCCCACAATTTTCATTCTTAGGTCACACCGTGAAAGCGAATGGAAAGTAAGCATTGACCCCGAACGAACCCGTGCTATTAGAGAATTTTCACCCCCACGAGATGCAAAAGATATAGCCCGATTTTTGGGAATAGTAAATTATTTCCACAAGTATATTCCCCATCTTGCCGAAATAGCAGCACCGCTAAATTCCTTAAGAAAGAAGGGAGCGAAGTTTGAATGGAGCGCACCACATCAAAATGCGTTTGAACAACTCAAAGAAAGTATCATATCTCCCCCAGTTTTGCAACTAGCCCATTTCACGAAACCTTTCGTAGTGCAGACCGACAGTTCTAGTGTAGCGTTAGGTGCAGTCATCTATCAAGAAATAGAAAACAGTAGACTACCTATTAGTTGTGCATCGCGAACCTTGAGCGACGAAGAAAGAAAATATTCCGCATATGAATTGGAATGTTTAGCCATTGTTTTTGCATTTGAGAAGTTTAAACCCTTTCTAGAACATAAAGAATTCCTTTTGGAAACTGATAATCAAGCATTATCTTGGTTACTGAATCACCCTAAACAGTTAGGACGTATTGGAAGATGGGTATTGAGGTTAAACTGCTACAAATTCAAAGTGCAGCATATTAAAGGTACACAAAACGTAGTCACTGATACCCTGTCCCGTATGTTCCAGTCGCCCACTAATACTGCCGGAAACAAGGAGAATCCGGAAACAGCACTTGCTAACGCCGTAATTACTGAATTCCCTCTTGCCTTTACAAACATTGCCCTGTATCAACAACAAGACCCTTTTCTGAAACCGATTATAGAACAAATTGCGCAAGGTATTAAATCTGAGAAATACGTATTAAGTAAAAGTGTTCTATGCCACAAAATAAGAAACGGAAAGGAATTAAGAATAATCGCCCCTGATGAGATTAAGCCCATGCTGATGGAGTATTTCCATTCATCTACCATTCGAGCCCATATGGGAATCAATAAAACTATACATCGTGTTCGAAAGGAATATCATTGGAACAATATGAACAGCGAAATAGCTAGTTTCGTAAAGAAATGTAATTTATGTGCTCTCAGTAAACCGGCCAGAAATAATCAGGTAAGCCAATTAATTTCAGAAATCCCTAAGATCCCTTTCTCTAAACTTTATCTAGTCTTTTCAGGTCCCTACCCTCGATCTAAATCAGGTAATACTATGTTACTCATCTGTGTAGACTCGTTCACCAAATTTGTTTGGATGTATCCCATGCGACGAGCATTAGCGTCGACGACTGTAAAAATATTACAGGAAAGATTATTTAAAGACTACGGTACTCCTGTACGTATAGTGTCAGATAATGGACCACAGTTTAAAGCGAAAGAATTTAAGAATATGTGTTTCAAGTTAGGAATAGACCATATTACCACTACGGAGTATGGACCGCAAGGCAATATTGCTGAAAGGTATCTACGAAAACTCAAATCTGCTTTAATCGCCTACCATGCGAACGATCATACGTCTTGGGACCAAAACCTATCCTGGATACAATACGCCTTTAATTCAGCTTATCACGAAGGTCACAAGTCGACCCCGTTTGAGTTACTGTATAAATACAAACCAAACCACCCCTTGTCCACTAAATGGAAAATACACGACCTGCTACCTCCGCAAATAAAGGATAAGCAGATTAAGCAAATATGGAATAAAGCCCGCGCTAATTTAAGAGCGAACTTAGAGAAATCCAGAAAATACCACGAGAGAAATATTCATAACAATTCAGTTAGGTACCAAGTTGGTGACTTAGTAATGTACAAGACTCACCCGACTAGTAGTGCAATTGATAAGACCACCTCTAAACTATCATACCGATGGTGTGGCCCTTACCAAATCCAGAAGTACTTAACTCCAGTTACAGTAGCCCTGTACGAACCTGCGACTCGAAAATATGTGCGGAGAACACATATTTCGCAGATAAAATTGTATAAGAAGAAAAGAGGAAGTAGCATAGCCAAAAATAGAAAAGTTAATACTAGGTAGTGAAGTATATTATACCTCAGTAACCGTGCTAAGTGTTAATCTTAGAATTTGGAAATGAGGCCTGATCAACCTGAGATCCAGTTCAGCGAAAGATAAGTAAATGAATACTCAATGACCACTAAACTGAGTTCTAAATAACAAAATATTTAGAAAATTACTCAATGAAGAGAGTAACTATAACCCAAAGAAAAAACCGGTAGTAGATTTAAGTAGTAGACATAAGAAAGAGTTTTGTGTTTTAAAATGTAGATATTAAGTGTGAATAGTATGTAAAAAAAAAAGGTAGTTTATAAGAAAATGTATATGTATATTGTATTGTAGAGAAGAAATAAATGGGTATAACGCTTGCCAATAACTATGTGAGAGAAATTCCACACATTGACACCAAGCATACTCCAAGTCCCCAATTTTGCGTCAGGCTCACTAAAATTCTTAATGTGGATTTTAAGCGGCGGAGTATGTGACGATTTAATTGATAATAAATTCTTTAATAAATAAAAAAATAATTTACTAGCAATTAAGTATTTTTAAATCGCACTATTAAACCTAAAGCCCCTGTACTAACTCAGAATAAGTATGAGATGTAAATGGAAAATCTAACTAAACAAAAAAAAAGAAATCGAATTGTAAAAAGCTATTAATATCACAGTTAACCCTTTTGCAAGGCATCATGCGTTGACCTGTTTAATTCCGGACTCAACGTGTTTAGCGAGCCGTCTGTAACTTAGGAAAGTATAAAAATCATAATGTTTGTAATTAGTAATTTGAAGGTACGAGTAGTAGTTAAAATAATTCACGTAAATTATATATGTATAATTAATGTATTGTTTCTTGTAATAATAATGTCAATTTAAATAAAAATAGGGACTATATTATCGCGGAGTACTCGCTCCGCTCCGTTGTAATGTGCCAGTCGAATCGAGAAAAGAGTGACAATGCAGCCGTCAGACAGTGCACACCTACGAGCGAGAGCTCTTCAAAAATGCATTGATTAGTCTTCAGCTTAACTGTTAGCTACCACTACTAAACGTGGGGAGCAAGTTTTAATATATAAAATGTAGAAACTTTTGTTAAGAAATGTAATAAGTTAAACAAGAAAAATACTAATTAACAACACGTAAGCAAGATGACGTCTCCCCTCAAGAGGTAAACTCCAGTACAACTTTACATATAAAGATGTGACCTGCATAAACTTCACATGTGGACGTATACGAGCCATACGACGCTGACTAGGACCTACGTGGATCTACCCCAACTTTAACCAGAATAACTTCGATCTCCTCAGTGAACCAGCTATCAAGTACTCGCCGAAGACACGACCCAGATGAAGACGCCGACTTCCAGAATTCCCAAAAGTGACACCCCAGGACGAGGACTGCACGACGTATTGTAAAGGTGATTCGATAGCTTGCCTATCGAGAGTTAATTATATTTGAGACATAACTTACAGATGAAAGAGACTTTTCAAAGACAATAATTTTCTTTAAACTATAAATGAGACCAACTAAAAGTATACTGTAATATTGAATACCATACATTGTAACGTTAATATGTAAATGTAAATTATAATCTCTTTAGTAAATAATGCCATTCTTCAAATAGTAGAAGAAGTCTTGCAAGCACCTAGATGAACATAGTAATACTCAGACGTCTTTGCAATATTTAAAGTAAACTCGGATCCGAGGTAAAAAGTACATGATCATTATGATCGCTAGTTTTTCAGAAAACCCTTTGAATATTTTAATGTAATTAATTATGTTATGGGATCTGTTCATATCATTTGTTAATAAAGAGAAGTCATCTTATTACACATTGAAGTGAGTGCATAAATCAGTGAAATACCTTCCCTTGTTTCCTAATAATTAGCTTAATTAATTTTGTTAATTGTGTTGAGTTTAATTTCAGTTCGTTACAACGTAGGCAGCTCATATAATTGGCTGGTGTCAATTAGGATGGGTTCCCTGGATTTGTAACGTGGCAACGACGTTACACATCAACTGATTTCAATAATCCAATTATAAAAATAATGAAGAAAACTGAAAGAAGATTTTGGCCACTGTTGTAAACGTATAAGATGAACTATAAACATTATTGTTTAATTGACAAAGCAGCCATTGAAGTTAGAGGAAGATTAATTCCAGAATTAAAAAAAAAAACAAGAGCTGATAGTTATGTACTAGTGCCAATAAAATTTTTCTGTAAATAATTAGTTGACATTTTTCTGGGTTATTGTTATGTATTTACAACACAGTTTTTTGTATCAATTTTAAGTGTATAGTGTTGTGAACAGATTTTTTTAACCCAAAGTTATACATTTTTCTAAATTTTACTGAATAATCGGAATAACATAATTGATTACAGTACTCTCTAACTGTTGAATAACAGTAAACATCCAACTTATAATGCACAGTGGTTAATACACATTCTATACGACACACATCTTTTTCAAATATTACTACCCTTGAATTTAAAAAAAAAATCTTTTTCTGTTTCTCGTGTTTTTGAAGCCACCAATTTGTCTTGATACAAAGCGCTCTTAAACTCTCATATCGTATCAGTGAAATTTGTAAAAATACATTTTGGAAAATTTAGTTTGATTTTCCATTTTGTCCTTTAAACCACAATTTAAAGTTCAATAAAAATTTGCCTGATTTATTTTTGAAATTTTTATTTCAAAGTTAGTTTAATTTTAAAAAACAAATACTTTTAATTATAAAAAATTATTTAAATTCTGTACTTACAAGGTTACAAAATACAAGCAACATGCAAAGATGATCCAAAAAAAGTGGTAAACAAGTAAACGTGTTCATAAAACCGTGGTTTCTATTTAATGTAACGGTATTAAAAGACTGTATTTTCTACATAACGAACGTTAAGGCAATTGAATCAAATATAATAATCCGTGTTATTATCGTCGTCATCCTCACCTCACTGCCTTCGACGGCAAAACATTACCCGCTATGACTTCTTCACATTGTATTTGAGTTTGTGTGTGTGTGTGTGTGTGTGTGTGTGTGTGTGTGTGTGCTCACATTTATATTACAAACTTGATTATTTCTTTTATTGAACTGTGCATTGATTTGAAATACGTCTTTTGCTTATTAACTGGTATATGTTATGTTTCAAAATATGTTAGCTTTGAAAAATGTTCAAGATTTTGCGATGTTTTCTTTGCATATTTGCTTTATTTTATTATTCTTACAGTTTGCTTTTCCTTTTCCAATACAGTGATTTAACTTTACACACTGCAGTAACTGTTCTTGATTCATGAAACAGACTCTCTTTGCAATTGGCTCAGGAAATGGCAAGGTGAAGTTCCGGTTTAAACGGATGGCCAGGCAGTTGTGTCCTATAGTTGACCATAAGACTTCGAAAGTACTCCTCCACAGTCTGTCAGGCAGCAGATATTTCTCGTCCATCAATATCTTTCAAACGTTCACCTTACATAAAGTATAGGTGATTTTCAACTATTCTTTGAATTAATTGTTAATAAACCATTTAATTTAAATACATTACAAACGTTTCCTCAAGCACTCAAACATTAGTTGTTTTACAATTTATTCTTAAGTTTTGACAATTGTTTCAGCCTATTTAGCTATTTTGAAAAACCTGCTAAAACATCTAAATACAAAGAATGTGTAGGAAAGTGAACATATGTTAAGGGTGTGTGTGGGGGCTGTGTATTGTGGAGGGAAGAGAAGATCTAGTATAGGGACTGTCAAGTGACCGTAAAAACTAATCATAATAGGAATACAAATTCTGAAAATTAAATAAACTAACAGATTTTAAGAAAGGAGATATATAGAAGCCTGTCTGTTTGTTTTTTACATTTTTGTTTAATTTAATTGATTTCTAAATTTCTATAAATCGCTTATTTATTAGATATAACCGTGGACAATGTGGACGTGCTCTGAAATATCGTATATCTTAACATAAAGAAGCGATTTTCAATAATACAACGAATACGGGATTTAGAGAGCATTGCTTCAAACACAACAGTTTTTAGACACAAAACAAGATAATGCTACTGCATAATATACAAAAAGGTAAAAAATAGATTTACTAAAAATGTTTTAAATTTATTACCTGACAAGTAGTCACTTACCTGTCATACTTGTAATATGTGTGTATGTAGTATTATATCAATTAGATTAGTAATATTAAAATTTTAAACTAATAAAAATAGAAAAGAATTTCTATTTTTCAGAAATTATCTGGTAAGTAAAGTATTTTCTTTTTTCTTTGCATCCCTATGTCTACATTTCAGTCTGCCTGTATTAAAGAACCAACACTGTAAACACACAACCATTTCATTTTAGCGTACTTCATCTATATTATTTCAGCCAAATCTGATCTCGATTATAATTGAAATCGCACTTTTACAAAATTATTCACTGATTACCTTCATAAAATGTTGAATCAATTGGTTCTTTATAATTTACATGCAGTCTTTTATGAGAGGCTCCAGAAAAATATACTTATTTACTTCATATATTTGTAGGCGTCACAATATATTACACAGTTTACTTAAAGACCATAGAAACACGTTTAGTAAAAAATATCCGGCTTCTAAGGTAACAACATTAAAACCGCGATATAATACAGGTTTCATCTCTACTGTTAGCACCTAACAAGAATTCTAGACTCCTGTTAATGTCTGCGATGTAAAGTGACCGACGCTAAATATTTGCCTACAGGCTAAAACATACCTTGCGTGTAAATATTATTAAACCTAAAATTATATAATTAATGATTGAATACCTTCTGAAAACTTGTTATTTGTTAAACTAATATAAGCGCTATAAATGTTCCCTTAAGTACATATAAGGATTGCATTCACATTTTTATTAAATTAGTAAATATAAATTCAAAACTCTTTATAAATATTCTAAGCTTCTAGCTCTTGTACGGTGCTCCGTTAATCTTACCTTCATGAGATGAAATTTTTTCAGATGTTTAGGTAATTTTACAAGCAAAATTATAACTTTTGCGTAGCATACGAATAAGGAATTAAGGTAACCTACTTTTTGTATTCACTCCAAGCATTTAAATGAAGAATATAAAAAAGGGTACTTTTAGCTACGTATATAAACATACATTCTTTTATCGGCCTATTTTGCATTTAGAAGGTGAATAAAGTATAGTAAATATTAGGTACTATAAAAGGGTGAACCTTGCCTTTCGTTGTTTTATGGTTTCAAAGAATTACTTTTTTACGACTGCGTTGAACGTTGGATTAAAAGTGATAATAACAGTAATATTGCATAGGCACTTTATGCATAGTGTTTATGATTACAGTACTTTTCCAGTGACCTCAATACGAACAGGATACTGTTATCTTTTGTACTTCTTCTGTTCCACTCCTTATAGCTTCGGCCGAGAAAATTACCATAAAAAGGTATTCCCAATCGCCGTACGGAGGCAAGATGTTACCACCATAACTTGTAATTTCTACAAACCAAATTATTGATTTGAGTGTAGATTACGCGCGAATTCAGAAGGTTAAAGGTGCTATTTCGTAAACAGGCGTAACTGAAAGTAAACAGTACGCACTCATACTGTCCATTTAAATGTTTAACACTACAGTGATGCCTGACCTGTTGAAATAATATTTTATATCATAATACTTAAAATTAAGAATTTTAAAAGTTTCAAAAATGTTTCTCCATTTTAATTACAACTTTTGTTTTATTACTTAAAGTCTGCTTGCACATTAGTCGTACATTGTGCTGTAAATACACACACGAGGTTTTGCTATAGATTAATCTTTTTAACCTATTTAATACATTCATTAAGCAAATCTTGTGTAACGCTTGGACACCTACTCATAATTTTTTATGCCATTAATTTTATTATGTTTTTACTATAACAAGGCGTGTCGTATAAGCACTGAACAGAAACATTGTCATCTTCATTATTTTTCCTGTAGCATGACATATCTTCACCGTATCCTCGCCTCCCTGAAACGAAACCTGTCTAGCCGATAACACTGTGTCCCAATTAAGAGCACACAACAAATCTCTCCGTAGACACACAACAACTCCCGCAGTGTCCGTAGTTTTCCTGTATTCCTTCTTCGTTTAAATTGTGACTTTGTTGATCTGATCGGTATCACGTCACCTTCCAAACTTTTAGTTTGTGTTCCGACCAACGGTAAATTGACAAATTAACCAAGCTCTGCTTATGAAACTTCAGAAGAGCCAAATGGTTTTTTGTACGGTGAAAGTACCCAGACCGCTAGTTTAGTGTCTGGGGTAGCCTACAGAATAGTAATGGCAATTTAAAATTTTGTAGCACCCCTGGTGTTATTCCACACTAGTTATTACTTTACTGGTAAGGCACAATAATATCTGTCGTATCCGTTGGCTCAGCCATCCATGGTCGACAGAACATCATTTGACAGAATCTTATGCAAAACCTAAAACAAAGAACAAAGACAGAAAACGACTACAAATTCGTAACACTCAGATATATTTACAACGATACTGCAAAAATAGCTCGTAAATTTATAAAATCATGTTACGGATTTGCATACAAAACTCGAACAACTGGAGCAACTAGAAATATACAAAACCCGCAAAAACATACGGAAAGAACATTCCAAACGAACAAAAAAAATTAAAATACTGTTTGAACACATTACATTACCCACATACAACACACCTGTCAACCATTTCAAACTACGCTATCTCCTAAAAGGAACTGCCAACGCTTTAACTTTAATTTCATTTTTCATGATAAACTGTATTACGGACTCACGTTTTTTCGGAAAACATGTTAGGCCAAACGATTTTCTTGCTTTTCCTGTTTAGCGCAAACATTGCCGCCCTTGTAGGCCTATAAACTCATAGTAAACACATTGTGTTTACAAGAGCTCATGTTTTTTTATTTTTATTAAGGTTTTGAATTTTTACATAGTCCATAGACCAAGCAAAATGAAAAGAGGCTGAACAAACTGACGATGTTTCTTAAGATTGTTATTAGTTTATCTAGAAACATTTATTTTTAAAGTTGGTAATTTGTCAAAGTAGCCTACTTATAACATGCTAATAAATAGTATTTTCTTATACACTACCATTATTAGGCTAATCAATTTGTGACGATTTAAATAAAAGAAATAATCAAGAAAATAAAAATTTTAAAAAATTAAGGTTGCGAGCTCTTAAGCCATTTAAATCTCACTGTATTAATATATAATACCTGTATGTACTCAGTATGAGAGGAAGCAGTAATTAGTTAGTTAGAAGATACTCTAATAAAAAGATAAATTGTAAAGAGTTATTAATATCGTATTTAACCCTTTGCTTGTGAGCAGGCGCTGTCCTGTTGATTCCAGACTCGACATGTTTTCCGAGTCTTGTGTAAGTTAGAATAAGATAAAAAAAACTAATGTTAATAATTAAAAATCTGAAGACATAAATAGTCGCTAAAACAACTGATTGAAATTATGTATATTTGCTTAGGGATAGTTTGTATAAATAAAAATGTTAACTTAAATATAGTTAGGAACTATATTCTCGCGCGGAAATTGCCCCACTAACTTTTGCCCAGTACCAGGCGAAGGGAGCAGAATTTCTCTCTCTTGCAATGGTGACTTCGTACAGTATAGACGTAGGAGCTGTGCTCTCAAAATATGTTAACTATATTTTGTTTCACCTTAAGATGGTGTACCAGATGTAGCTGTTTAAAGCTTCTGGATGTGTTAACTAATATAGTCATGTAAATAGACAAGAAATTTAAAGTAAAAAAAATCTAAACGTAAAAAAGGAGTGTAACACAAGATGACTTCGTGCTTCAACAAATAACAACAATTCCAAAGTCATACCTGGAGATGTGAACTATCAGAACCCACAAACTCTACTGCACGTGACAGAATATGCAGATCAAGACATCCGAGAATCAACAAGATCATCATAGATATCTACACAACATATTGTTCAACCTGCGAACTTTGGAGCGCTTTACTGAGGAAGACCTGACTGTGATGACGACGTAGCTGTTCCTGTTTCCCAAGACGGATACCCCAGGACGAGTCTTCAGCATACCAATTAAAAGGTGACTCGATAGCCTGTCTATCGAGGGTTACTAATATTTGTTACACAACACATCTTGAAAGAGACTTTTCAGAAACTATTAACTTTGTAAAGACTTATAAATTAAATCTAAGAATTTCATGTAACTATTCTAACTTCATACGTTGTAACAATTTATATGCTAATGTAGAGTAATATAATTCAAGCAATAATACCATTCTTCGAATGATTGAATAAAAGAAAGTCTTGCAAGCTAATATCATGAAAGGAGTATAATTAAAAGTCTTAATTACAGAAATACAGAAAGTTGACCCGGATCCGAGGTATAGCTATATAAAATCAAGTTTGATCTCAAAGTTTAAAGAAACCTTTCAAATAACTTAATAATTGAATTAGTAATGTCATGGGATCTGTCAGTATATGTTTTTAAATGTTAAATAAAGAGAAGTCTTCTTGTTATACACATATGAGGAGTGCTTAAATCAATTGTATACCTTGCCATTGTTTCCTTACACAGTTAGTAAGTAATTTGTTACATTAATTATTTGTGATCAATTCTGTTACAACGTAGGCAGCCCATCTAATTAACGGAGTTTAATTACGAGGGGTTCCCTGGATTTGTAACGCGGGGAAAAGCAGTTACAAATTTTGATTTGTCTTTATAAGTAAGCATATTTAAAAATTGTTTTAAAGAACATATATACAAGAAAAACTGTACTGGAATGTACTATCTCATTAAATATACAAGAACAAAATGTATGTTCACTGGACACACGTATATTTGTGTATCTATTAAAGATTATTCTTATCGTTTCCCGAATGTGACACACGTTCTGTTTTCGGATTGAGCACCATGTTGACTTTTCTCTACTTCCCAGAAGATTTCACTGTAAATCTCTACCATAAATCTCTATCATTTTCAGGCTGACTTTGTTTTTATGTCGTTGGATGGAACGACTTTTGACAATGACGGTCCTGTATTTATATACATTGGGTTTAAATAGTGTGTTCTAGCTTGTAACCGCCATCGTATCTGTTGGGCGGTCGATTTCTTTTGCTGGTGAGGTGTGATTGCCTGTGGTGTTATATAAACAAAGAAACGGCTTCCAGGCTGGCTGAGGCTGTTGTCAAGTCTCTTGAGAGCGTCAGGTCTTTTCTCAATTTCAACCGATTCAATTATGACACGTATATGCAACAGCTCCGTGACGGCCAGAACTTTTGCCGCATAGAAACTGATGTTTACTCAGTCTGGACCCTATAACCTTTCAGTCCTTTGTCAACTGCCACCTTCCTTGACCCGTTTCGTTATTTTGAGGTTTTTCTGTCCGATAAACGAGCGGCTGTAATCAGCACTACTATTTCTTCTATGCGGTTCGTATCCTTTGGAGTTCTGGGTAACATAGGATATATCAGGCTTTCCGTAGTATTCTGCCAATGCTGTCTGCAATACTTCAGAAGCAGGATAGTAAGACAATATAGTAAGACTTCGTATATGTGTATATATTCTGTGTTCGGGTGTCTCTTGACTGTAGCAATCCGTGGATCTTAATGTTGCTACGAGCAGTGAAGAAAATTTGTGTTCAGGTAGGAGCTGAAAATCATAATGTTGTCCGTCTAACAGACACTAAGACTGCCGCAAAACAATAGGATTAGAACAAATCAACCCTCGTGGCAGTGTAAATATGAGACAAATATATCCAACTCAAAGTCATCGAAAAAACCAGCCTGAAAAGGGAGAGATTAGTTTGTCAAATTTTACGGAAAACTTTAGGGAAAATCAGCACAACCTATGACAAGATGTTGGTGATTTGCTCTTATTATGTAGATTATAAATCCTCAGTATAGTAGCGACCGTAAATCAATAAATTATGAAATCTTTTGTGAGTTTTAGCCAATAGGAGACAGACGTTTTAAAACGTCTGTGTCGAATTTCAAAGATTTTTACTGTCATCATCCGAGAAAATGTAATTATGTTATTATAGCACCGAACATTTGACATAGCACATTTGCGTGTTTCACATATTTACAATTTTCCTAGTAATGGCAAATTAAAATTGTCGAAACACACATTGTTTAAAGATTCATTGATAGAAACTTGCAAAAACTTTCATTATTGTGTAAAGTATTTAGTCAGGAATGTGTATAGATAATATTAAAATGTAGCGTATCGTTTGCTATTGTTTTGAGTTGCTACAAGGAAAGTTAACATATCTTCCCCTAACACTTAATATGTATAACATGTTGGCAATTACAACAAACAATTTAATAAATCAAACAGATAAGCCCCTCTCGCAAAAAAAAACTCTAGATTTAACGAATATAAATTAAAAATACAAATTATTAAGGCGTAACCAAAAAATATCCACTCGTCTTTAATAATACGTCGAGCAGAGTCAATAGCACTAATAGTACTGCAGTCCAATAAAAATTAGGGTATTGTACACAAACATTTGTGTTTGTACACAAAGTATGTTTGCAAGAGTATGTTTGCAAACATAAAAATAAATAATAATAATAAACGCAACAAATCAAGAATTTATAAGATAGTAAACATAAAAATCAAACATTTTAATGTTTTCCTTTATTAAATTAATAATAAGTAATATTTTAATTTTACAAGGATACGGTTTTATTTCATTACAATGTCTCGACAGTTCTGTGTACTTACATCTTCCGCAACAACGTTATATAAAATAATTTTTAGCGTAGGCCTATGTCTGTCAAAATCTTATTTGAACGCTGAACTATTGGAATCTATTTTAGAAAAGCACTTCCACTTGTCTCAGCGTGTTAATTAAACGTTACAGACTTTCCCAATTTTTTAGTATGCATTTTGTAAATCAGCCGTTATTTCGGACTCTTGTAATCTTGACGTCAGTTAGTGTACGTAATCTGGTAAAAACAATCGGTGTGCGTTCACTAAAGACGGCCCATTAACTCTATTCTCGTTCAATATCACTGTTGTAACAGCATACCACATTTCTATTTACTTTCTTACATTATTGCGCATAGTACAGCCCTCTGTGTAAACGAATGCGGCAAAAGGATACGGTGAATTTACATACGAAACTCATCCCAATTGATGCGTAGTACGAAACTGGCCCCTTCTGAAAACAAAATCACCTTTTGAACTGCAAGGAACTCCTATTCGTCTCTTTCTGCCCGTTAGGACAAGCGCACGCACGCACGCACGCACGCACGCACGCACGCACACACACACACACACACACACACACACACACACACAAACCTATGTCAATGTTTACACTACCGTGGCAGAGAAATTCTGTTGGTTCCAAATTAAAACCTATAATTTCCTAGTTTAATTTGAAAATAGTGCTTTTTCAATTCCACAGATACATCAGCAATGCTATGCTGATTACTGTAACTCACAGGGAACTGGATTCTCGCGTATATAAAGGAGACCCTATACATATATGTAAAGGAGACCCTGTACATACATACATGTGTCTACATACAAATTGCTTTTGCAAGAATACAGGCAATTCACATATTTTATTAACATGATAGTAAAATATAGACTAGTCAGATTCATTACTTTGAAGAATTTGTGTACGGATAAATACCCCTTACGGGCTAACACCTTGCAGATAGGTTAAGGCAGACTTGTGGTGAGGTTGCCATTTCTCTGTCTAATGACTTGCCAGAGATTTTGACAGAGGTTTTCTTCCTTTTGACTTTCATGTCTACTATCAGGCAGCCTCTGCTGCTTTAACCCAAGAGGTGAATCCCTACATTTTTGTCTTCCTAGGAGGTGACCTATTATAAGTAAAGTATGAAATTCTAATTAAGAAGGGAATACGCCAATCCCTCCAATACGCCAATCCCTCCAATTCGCCAATCCCTCCAATACGCCAATCCCTCCCATTTTTTAACATTATCGGGGTCGGAAAACAAGAGTCCACCAGACTAAACAGGACAACGCAGGAAAAAGATCTCACCCAAGACCAGCTGAAGCAAAGTAAGACTCCAGTCAGGGTATGTGTCTAAACCGCGTCCGTAAGATGTGGATTTCTTATGTAAAGAACTGCTCAAGGATATTACTAATCAAAAAATATAGATGTACTGCAAATACACAAGACGTCAAGAAGAAGTTATCATAAAGATCAAGAAGTTAGAAGTTTAATGTAATAAATGGCAGGTGCACCTGTCCAAGTCAAATACAAACCGTAAATCAGTAGGCATAAGATGTGTGGGGAGCCCATGGAATATATGGCTGGAGGTTTGAAGACGGAATAGGTCAGTGGCCTATACCTTGAACTGGAAACAGTGATGACGTTGGTGATGACGATGTAAGATATGGTAAGCTAGACAGTCTAGCAGGCGTGGGTGTTACCAAGCTAGAAGTAGCGTTGACGATTCTTAGAAGTAAAAACCATAATATAAAACTACATTTGTTATCTTTCAATTCGGAGTAGCTAGTGAGATTTTAAGACATCCTGGATAACGTCGGGGGGGGGGGGAAAGAAAAGGCAGCAAGTGTACTAACATCCACTTCCTATATACCAAACCTCTCAAGTATGTAGTCAACATTGTTTATACAAATAAATCCAAAATCATTTTGTTAGTAAGAAAAAATACCATATTTATATGGCCACCATGTTGCATGATTAGCCTAATAATATTGTTAATAGTATTAAGGAAATGATAAAATTATTATAGAATGATGGTTTAACTTAGCCGTGTAGGTCTGTTATAATTTCTTCTCATATTGTTTTAAATATTCTGGAAATAACTGAAAAACATTCATTAACTTACACGTAAACAACAATGTGTTATAGTGATATTTGATATAAAAGTTTATATAAACCGGGAACAAAAAAGTGAACTCAAACTTTAGCGAACGCTAAGAAACGTACTTCCAGAAGTCTTCCAAAAATTACAGTTGCTTCGTCTCCAGTTAAGTAAGCTAATGTGTACAATTTCATTGTCAAAAATAGATGTGTAATAATTAAAATGTATTATTGTTAATTTAACAGTAGATATTGACTAACTATTATCATCATTAAATTTATGCATAATAAAATTTGTAGTACCGATACCAACACACCTGGTGTATAAATTACGAGTGCTTACTCACTGTATAAGCCATTAGACTTAATTGAAATTATGCGGTTTTTTATATGTATTGCAACAATACATATATTTGCATATTTGCCCAGGGCGGTATGTTTGTAAATATTTAGCATGGAAAATATATGTTGAACAGTTTTTAACAATATTATGCAGGCTAAGAATTGTCAGAAAGCGTACACCTGCCCCCGCGAGTGAATACAGTGCTTGTGTCTTTTTATGTGTGTGAACGCAAGCTACGACAGGCAATGCGTACGATAAAAATAAACAAATTAATACAATTTAAACCTGTGAACAAAGACTTGCCGCAATTATAAAATCACCATTACATTAAGGAATTATTAACGAAAAAGGTGATGTAAAAGTATTGCAGAAATGTGCATTAATAAAGACGCTAGCTAATTTAATGTTAATTACTAGTGTAATTAAATAGTAATTAATAAGTGTGTTATATGTGAGTGACCAGAAAAGAATTACGCAAACGATGATATCGCTCGTGCTACGAGTATGTTTACGAAATTGCGATAATGAACCAAAAATGATTTGTAATTAAAAGGACGCTTTGCACGAATTGACAATATCTAACAGGTCGAAAACAGTCCTGAACTTGTCAAATCGCCGTCCAGTATAAATACCACCGGCAATTTTGGGGCGATCTCAGAGACTCAAGATATCTTCACACAACGTCACGCTGCTGGTCTGCCCACCGATCGAACATCTTTACCACACACACCAAGCTTATGGAGGAACTCTGGACCATCACAAACAACAAACCGTAGAGACAGAGAACACAGCATCAGCATAATCATCATAATAAAATTCTCAGGATTCAGGACACACACACACACACACACACATCCAACGGTAACGTAGGCAGTACGCAGGTGATGAATAAACAGTTATATTTCTTTGTTTGTGAAAAGAACTCTTAAAAAGAAACTTATATATGAACAGTAAAGACTTAAAGTTTTAAATATAATCACTGTACATAAATTTAAATGGTAGTTAAAGAAAATAATTTAATTTAACAAGAAAATTTAAAAATACTAATCTTCTGCTGTATGTTAAAATTTGGGTGTGTCAGTACAAATAAATAATAGGTTGGAAGTAAATGTTATATATTTATATTGTTTATAGCAACAATTAGTTTTATTCTTGAGATTTAATATTATTTTTTTTTGTAAATGAGTTGCTATTAATATTGAAAATTGGAGTCAAAGTCAGACACACTGAAATAAAATGTTTAGATAATTTGTTTAACATGTCTGTTTAGCTAGTAAGAGTATATGGTTGTTTATTTTTATATGCCATGAACAGTGTAGAAGGTTATATTTTTTTTTTTTTTTTTTTGTAAACTTATAAAAGAGAATTTTTTTTATTTTTATAATTCGAAATTTTAATATTTGCATATTTTTGATTAATATTAATAAATCATAGAATGATTATTTTAAAACGGTTTTAATTAATTATTTCATGTCATCAACATCTCACTCCTTTTTGAAAATTATTTCTTTATTGTGCAACTACATATACTTGACGCAACGAGAATAAAAGAAAAGTCCTGCGACTTGTGCCGGTGTGATACACTTCATAGCTGCGTTGAGTACATGGTATTGTATTAGTGTAATTTTTTTATAATATTTATAACGTTGTAGTATATACGCGAATATTGCAACGATACATATTTGCATATTCGCTCATGCTAATTTATTTGTACATATAAATTAAATATAAACAGGTCTACATAGTTTTAAATTATGCATATGGGAATAGACAAGCTTTGGACAATTTTTAACTTGTTTTTAAACACTTGTTTTGTGAAAAATGTTGATACTGAGAGGTGGTGAACAGAGTGTGTGTATGTATACAGTGTTTCTGACTGTGTGTGGGAGGGGGGATCGCCTGATCGAGAGAGAGAGACAATAGTGTCTTTGTACAGTGAATTTAACTTGTGGTAGTGAGCTCCAGTTCAGTCAGGCAGAGAACACAAATAATAAAACATGTTTATTTGATAAATGACTTGCAAAATGACGCATGTGTAGATACAATTTGAAGGTGAAAGGTAAAAGTATAACAGAATTATAAGCAAAATAATTAATTACTCGGTTAACTAATTTGGGACGAGCAATTAATCAATTATGATTAATTAATTATCATCATCATCTTCAAGGTTGAAACCAAGGATGGTTTGTTCCGGGCTCAAATAGGCAAAGATTAGAGCTGGTCAGTCCAGCGCTTCCTCGGACGTCTCACACTTCTCCGTCCCTTCGGCTTACAGGACCATAGTTATTTGGGGACGCGGCAATCATCCATTCGGCAAAGATGTTCTCACCACTTCACCCGATACTGGGCGATCCTGTCGAGTATACTCATAATATTCAGTTCCTACCATATATATGTGTTTCTTCTATGATCATGGAGAGTATACCCTGCCACGTGCCTGAGAAATCTCATTTCAGACGCTTTGATGCGACTGTCCTGGCCTTTCGTTAAAGTCAAATTCTCAGAACCATAAAGAAGTGTGGAAAGGGCCATCGCCTTGTACAATTTTAGACGTGTTCCTTTACTTTCCGACTTAAGCGATTGCTTAATAGTTTCTCACATAAGTTTGAACTTATGCAATTTGTTCACAACGTCGTTTCTTGCATTATAATACACACTGTAGCCCAGGTATTCAAAATTGCCAACTTGTTCCAGGACAGTACAATCTATAACAATTTTTACCCGTACATGTATCTGTGTTTATTTTATTGTTTCCATATTATTTATGTGCAATTTATAAAGTGTATACTATGACTAATACACGGAAAACATATTCTTTTAAAAGGCGAGTTTTTAATAAATGTTTACATGTTTCTTTTTACTTTTTAAAGTTATTGTTTTTTTATAAGTCAATGTTTTATTAATATTTTTTCCACGCCACAACATCTTTCACCTCTCTTCTCACATAAAATTGTAAAATTGTTTAAAGAAACAATTATACAATTGTTTTAAATACTTGGGTCATATTACAATATAAAACTCAAGTAATTATTTCAATGTTGCTAATATGATATCAATTAAATATTTATTATAAAAATAAAATTTTGTTTATAGTACTTTAATCAAAAATACTTACTTACTAGCCAACGCCCACCCTTGGCTGTTGGGCCATTTGGCGGCGCGCTGACAAGTAGAAACGTGAGAGCCTCGCCGTATCATCCTCGTCTTGGACCTGCGTGTCTGAGAGCAAGGCTGGACATGTAATTAGATGATCCGCATTCATGGAAGCGTATCCACAGAGAACACATTCAGGAGACGACAACACGCCGATGCGGTGCAGGTGGGAGGCCAGGTAGTCATGACCGGTTGTAGTTCTAAAAAGAGCAACACTATTTGCTCGGGGTAGAGTTCTGTTGATGGGGCCGTCCGTAACCAATGTTGCCCATCTTTTTCCCACACAGGCACTTAATTGTTTTTCTTTTAGCCATAGGCTTATTGAGCAGTTTATTCTTGCTTTCGCAGATGCATATGAGCTGGGGGTCTCCGGCTGAGGTAGTGCTGGGCCCATTTTGGCGAGGATGTCGGCTTTTTCATTTCCCATGATGTTGACATGGCTGGGTACCCATTGCAGTTCAATCTGCCAGCCTAATTGTACAAGGTTCTGCAGTTCTCGCCTACACTCAATTGTCAGGGAGCAGTTTGTGTCACCATTTGAGGTCACGTTTTGAATCGCTGCAGTTGAGTCTATGAGGAAGACGGCTTTGTTAGGTGGTGAGAAGTTGGCAAGCTCAATAGATGCTGCTTTTATGGCTGCTACCTCTCCGTCATAGTTACTTAGGTGGCCTCCTACAGCGAGGTGGCCTTCAAATAGAGAGCTGTAGAAACCAGCCCCTGTTGCCCCTGTAGATGGTATAGAGGATCCGTCTGTGTAGATTCGTATCCACTGCTCAGCGGGAAAACGCTTTTTTACAGTGTGTAAGGCTGCTTGACGAAGCTCGGCTTCATTCGACTCTGTTTTTGTCTTATTATGGTCGACGAGTTTCAGGTTAGCATTTGGGAGTTGGTTAAAGAATTCACGGTGACGTATAAATGGTGCTACCTCATTTGGTTCAATGTCATATTTGCGTTGGAGTTCTTCATAGATAGCAATCGGGCATTTCTGAGTTTTCAGCCTTTCTGCCGCTGTTTTATAGTTATTCCACCGTTGTTGGTAGGCTCTTTATCATCTCTCCCAGGATATGAGGCACAGCTTTTCCCGTCTTACTTGGATAGGTTCGACTTGCAGTTGTGACTCCATGTCAAGTATAGGAGTTGATTTCGGCGCACCAGTTATCGTTCTAAGGGCCGCATTTTGAATCAAGTGCAGTTTCTGGCATGCTGCATTGGAGGCAGTAATAGTTGCTTCTGCGCCTTATTCCAATAGCGGCCGAATGTAGCTCTTATACGCAGTTGTCAGAACATCTTGATTTGCTCCCCATGTAGTCGCAGTGAGTCGTTTAAGTAGCCGGCAGCGCTTATACGCACTGTTCGCGGACTGTTCTATGTGGTGCTTCCACGTCATTCTGGTGTCTATATTAACACCCAGGTATTTAGATATGTTCACTTCTTCGAGTTCCGATCCACAGTAGCGCAGATTGACCGTAGGCAGCCTTGTTGATAGAGAGAAACGTTGGTATGTCGTCTTGGTGGTATTTACCGTCATGGCATTTAGTTTGGCCCACTCTTCTATTTTAACAAGTGCACTATTAATAGTTCCTTCAAGACCCATGATATGGCTGCTAGTTGCCCAGATGATAAGGTCATCGACATACAGGAGCGCTTCCACTCCCGGCACACACCGAACAGCCACCAGAATATCGTTGACCATAAGGTTAAATAGGCTGCAGCTGATAACGGCACCTTGGGGTAGCCCTTGGCGTTGAATTCGGTACTTTGAAAGGCAATTATTGTAGCGGACACGAATTTGTCTTTGACTCAGGAAGGACGCTATCCAGTTAAAAAGTTACCTGCGACGTCACTCAAAGCAAGTTTGTGAAGTAACATGGGTCTCCAGACAGTGTCGTACGCGTTTTTTAGGTCAACCATTACTGCCAGGGAGGACATTATCTTATGGTACCCATCCTTAACACTTTGTGCAAAGTAGACGACTTTTCCATGGTGCATCGGTGCGCTCGGAAACCTGCTTGGCATTCATCAATAACCGCATTCATTTCAAAGAACTGGTTCAGACGCCGCACGACCATTCTTTCGGCAACCTTGCAGCAAGCACTTGTTAATGTGATGGGGCGGTAGCCTTCAGGTGTATCACTTGGCGTTCCTTTCTTGGTAATAGGTATAATCTCCCCTTTTCTCCATTGCTGGGGGACACGTGTTTTCCACGTTAGGTTAATGAGATTGAGCAAAGCTAGTTTCGCTGTGTTACCAAGATTTTTTAGGAGCTCTTTGTAGATTGTGTCGGCTCCTGCTGCCTTCTTGCCCTTTGAGTTTGATAGTGCAAATTCAAGTTCGGAGAGGTTAAAATCGCTTAGGAAAATTTTTTGTTCGGTTTTGTTGAGGCATTGCTTTAGAGGTTTTTTATTCAGGTGTCTGTGTTCGTTTCTTGTCTTTTGGGTTCGGCTTATATTTGCGTAGTACTTGCAAAAGGTTTTAGCTATTTTTTTGGGATCTGTGATAAGATTGAGTCCGTTTTTGAAAGGTTGTTGTCCTCTGGCTTCAGTCTCATTATTTAGCCTTGAGACAAAACGGTGTGCTTTTGCTCCATCGCGCCGGAAATCTAGCTCCGATAGGAAGGTTTTGAAGGCCGATCTTTTAGATTGCTTAATTTCTTTACGTAGTATGACCTGGGGATTTCGGAGTTGGATACAGTCAGATAGTTCTTTAGATTTCTCTGCTTTCCTTCTCAGAGAGTCTCTTGTTTTCTTGAGGGATGAAAGTCTTTTATTCCAGAACGCTCGAAAACCCTTTACTTGACCCCTTGGTACACATAATAGCGCAGATTTCAGTATAGCATCGTTCAGGGACTCAATAGCTCTTTCAGGTGAATTCCAATTTATTTCGTGTGGTATAATATCATTTGTTATCTTGCCGTATTCGCTTCAGTCGGCTTTTCTAAAGTTCCACCGGGGGGCACGTTTGTTAATATATGCGGCTTTTCCTGTCGCACATTTGATGAGAATGGAGCGGTGTCCACAGCCTCCTGCGTCATCCATCAAGTGAACTTTTGTCTTCTGTGCGATGTTAGGGTGCGTAAGGACGAGATCTGGTCGGAAGTCTATCCAGCAAACGACAGGAAGGTTGGTGGCGTGTCTTTCAGGTCAAGAAAATTTTCGTCGATGAAAAGTTCTATGCGTCTTCCTGCGGGTGTTAACCTGTCATATCCCCATCTCGGTGATTGGCTGTTGAAATCACCTATGATTATGCTATTTGCTTGGATCGATGATTCAATTGCATCGAGGATGGAATATTGCCAGGAGGGTTGTATAATCCTATGACTGTGAAATATTTGTTATTTTTCCCAATATAAATACATTTTATATCTGTTGTGTGGTTTAACTAAAATGACAAATACTCCCTAGTGAGGATTACAACTAAATAAAAACATGACCAAAAATTATCCCCGAGGCGACTTGTCGTGATCGAGGTAAAATATGGCTGCAGTATCCGGTAGTTTTGTAAAATTCAGAGAATTCAGTCGCAGCGCCTGCTTCTATTATAACATATAAATCCACATCAATTTGGTAGATGCTTCGTTTAAATTGTAAAAATTTATCGTTGCTAAGACCTCCGGCATTCCAATACAGGATGCTTAGGTCTGTGTCAAGGCCCTGAAAAGGGCCGTTGGTGTTTTTGGCAAGGTTCTTTTGTATCATTTTGGTCAGCGTGCTTTAGGCGAACCTTTGTTGATCGTTTAGTTTATGCAGGGGGCACCACGTGCAGGCGATCAACTTCACCCCCCCAAACTTAATCAAAAATAATGTTTACTATATTTCATTAAACAATATATTGTGACTCATTTTGACTAATTAGAAAAAATTACTCGAAAACAGATGTTATAGTTACATGCTTAAATTACATTAATTATTTCAAGTTTTGTAAAGACACTATGCACAGTTATTTATTCTTTCTGTATACCATGATTATACTTATTTACTGTCTTTGTTTATAAAAAATAATTGTTTAATTTTTACCTGTTTTTCACTTCTAGTTACCGTAGCGTGTGTTGTTCCTTTATGATTAATATGATGATGATGATTATTCCTAGTGCCGGAGTCTGTTGTCGGTTGCCCGTTGAACAGAGTGTTTCCCATCTTAGAATGATTGCCGTTTATCCTGTGTCTGTGAGCAATCGGACATAGTGTCCCCGTGAGCAAATTATTAGCGTCTGACCCTTCGTTCAGAATCGAAAGTTTTATACTGAAGGCACGCCAACAGGTTCAAGATCGCTTAATTAGCCATAACAACCCTGTACACTTTGGATATCGCGTCACAAAAAAACAGATTAAGAATTATCCAAGCTTGTCTGTTCCTGTATGCATAATTTTAAAAACATGTGCAACTATATATATTTATTTTATGTGTACAAATAAATGACCCTGGGCGAATATGGAAATATGTGTCGTTGCAATATGTGTGTGTTAGGGGAGGGGGGTAGTTGTGTTGTTAATAAAATCCGATCATCCACTGTTTGGTCTGTTATAATGGTTTTATATTAACTTTTCCTTAAAATTCTCTTCCAATTTCTTTACTATACTTCTTCCTTGTTTCCTCTTAAAATATTGCAATTTAATCCTATGTAGCATATGACTTTTTTCAGCACATCCAACTCAAAAAGTTATTAACATTTCTCTTTTCCAGTTTCCTGTTTTCCTGATTTTCCTGTAGTCTTCCTGGCCTTTGAGGCAAAAAATTGGCACTGGGACGAGTGAGCACAGAAAGTCTTCGAAGAAGTCAGAGCCACTTTCCGTCAGCCGTTGAAGCTCTCACGGCCGGTACAAAACTTGAACTTGTCAATGTTCCTAGAAACGGAAGCCAGTCAAAAGGGATTCGGGGTAGTGGTTTACCATTGAACTAAAGCAGGAGAAAGACACAACATCTGGTACGCCAGCGCAAAGCTCACCGAGGCGGATACGAAATATCACTCCAACGAACTGGAGTATTGCAGTGGTATGGGACATCAAAAAAATACCGGCCGTACTTGGAGGATTGCCACTTAACCCACGGCACCGACAATAAGGCGCTTACCTGGCAACACTGCCCGTGGCACCGTAATAAGGCTCCGTGCTATACTGCCCGGGAAAGGAGAACGAGCAGCCGGGCTTTCTTTCGAGGAATCTAGAGTTTGATCTCACCACTGATGTCCAACAAGAACTTCGGATGCAGGCAGATGAAAGGCCACTTCTCAATGTCGCAGCAGCTGCCTCACGATTGCAAGAAATCACGCTGTCCGTATCCATCGTACACTCCTGGAGGCGGAAGAAAACGACGAAAAGTGCTGAGCTTGGAGAAACTATCCATCGGCGCCCGCGGCGGAAGGATACCTGGTGGACAACGGACTGGTCTAAAAAGAAGACGCTGCCGGTAACAAGGATTGTATGTGCCGTCCCCTTCTTCATGTCATCAAACACTTCCACGATGCTGTTGAAGTTGTTTCGGGATTACGATGATCGGCGAAGAACAGACCCGGGAGCAGAAGAGCCGTTTCGGCCCATCGGCAAAGACTTCGTTTAGACTAGTCGTTTGGAGAATTGACATGTCCTTTAAACATACCTTCTATGTATACGTACTCAACGTAACGAAAATCCAAGCCGTAGTTACAAAATTTGTAATGGCGTTTCATGTAATCTTCCAAATGTTAAGAAAATGATGTTATAATAATATGTTTCTACGTATTTTTCTTGGGATCAAATAAACAATTTAATTGGGTGAATAGTTATGAATTGCTTTCTTCCGTTATGTATAAAAATAAGTAATTAATATTTTTGAAATGGATTTAAAATAATAACGTTTATTCATATATTTTGTGAAACCATCAAAGAGACATTTTTAAAATATTCTGTCTGTTCAAGGGCACACGGCGCATAACCGGAAATCTTATATTATTTTGTTATCTCAACGGAACACACGCAGCAAGCAACCGTGTAACACACGATTTCTAACACAGCGGAAGCGGACTGATGTTACTTCCGGAAAATTGGCGCACACTATCTATAAAGCGGGGACAAGCAAAGATTTAACTAAAACTCATTTTCTGTACACTTTTATATCGTGTAGCTTAAATTTATTATAAATTATAAGAATTGAACTGTAAAAGTATAATTAAGTACTACTTATTTTAATCATTGGCCAAAATATTTTTTTAATTCAGCTGAGCTACGATAAGTCTTATACATACGTAACACAAAGTACAGAACATAACAATGCTGCTCTACAGCACGACTGTTCACATTTTGTAGCAATTAAAAACAATTATAACATTGTCATTCATATTTATGTTTTCTGCATTCAAACGTACAAATGTTTCAAGTTAAATATATTAAAATTAAGCATAAAAGTTAATTACAAATCCTATTATTTATATACCAACAAATGAGAAATTCCTACATGTGGTAGGAAGGAACTTTGTATATAGGTTTTAGTTGTTAGAAGTAAACTATGGGACCCCAGTTTTCATATACCATTGCAGCGTATATATAGTCACCCAGCGTTTTAAAATTCACTTTTAAAATGACCAAAAGACCCCACTTTTAAATTCACTTTCAGCGTTCCATTTTGCGCAAGTGTCCCACGTATTTCTTTCATATGGAGAATTAGCAAGCTGGGGAGGTGTTACTTGAATGAAGTTATTCGGACTTCTTCCTTCCATTGCCTGACTATCTCGTTATTTGCTGGTAGTATTAAACCTATATTTTACATTTAATAAAATCAGAAAAATAAATTTGTAAAAAAAAATTTAATAAAAAACAAATTCCATCTGTAAATACAGTACAGATGGAAGCGCCTTTAAACTCTGGTAACTCCGTGGACTACATTTTAGGTTCTATTGTATCACCGGTTTTGGACATTGAATAAGATCAACGGTTTTCAGACTTCAGTAACATGGAGTAGGCCTACACTATTAGCTTTGAACTTTTCCTTCTGAACGGCATTGTTTGTTTATATAAATAACATAATTATAATTACAATTTTGGTGTTAAGAGTGTATTATTATACTACAACGTATGTGTTCAGAGTAAATAAATAATACTACTTATATACCTCTCCCACACACACACACACACACACACACACACACACACACACACACACACACACACACACACACACACACACACACACACACATATATATTTATAAATAACAACATAGGCCTATACACATTTCAAGCACCTAAGAAATAGAGAGATTAACAAATCGTATGTGTCAATAAATAGTTATTATTATTATGAGCATAATCAAGGGTAACTTATATCATTATAATTTAATGTTGGTGCACATAAATAAGAGACATGTGTAACATTGTGCCGGTGTTTGCATAACCCGGCAATCGAAGGTATAAAAATTTCGTTTTTCAATAATAATATCGGGTATTAATGTCGATTAGAACGCCGATATCTGGACGGCACTGTTGGACAGCTCGCGCCATCTCGCGGCGCAGTTAGCCGTTCGTTGTGTGGCTGATGTAGCTCGCAGTTCGACGTAGACTTTGAAGGAATCACAAGCTCCCGATCTTGGACAGTCAGTAATTGGGTAATTTTCTTCTCATCCTGATGGCAAGCTGAATTTTCGAGACTTCCCGGGTTCTCGCTCCCAGACGGAGATTTGGTCTCAGCTGGTGTACTGACGCCTTCACCAGTCATGAACCATCCAACACTTACCTGTTCTGAGGAGGGAGCTTGCTGACCAACTGCAAGAGGCAACTATACTCATGCAATTGAGGTGATATAAACCTTTGTTATTTTTCGTTGGCCTGGCCCGCCGTTCATCCGTGTTACAAATCGTTTTCCTTTTTAAACCATGTGCTTACGCCGCTAGACAGTCCGATGAAGTGTGTGTCAACAGGACATTCATTATGAACATTATTTGAAGTATTATGAAATCATTCCATAACTCTAACGTACTATTCTTGTAATTGTGTGCTGCACTGGGGGAGCGTGCCAGAGCTCATTTTGGCTTTCTTTATAATTTTTTTGCAAAGGCCTTAGAGTTAGTATACTTACAATCTAAATTTAAGTCATGTGTTTATTAGTTCTGTTCCGGCTGGTTCAGAACGGGGTTCATATATTATTCTTATTTTTGGTTTAACATTTAAGGGCTGAAGGTTTCGTTTTTCAGGCTGTTTTCAGGGGTAAAATTCACATGGGGTTTTTTTTTGGCACAAGCTAGGCACACGTTGATACAGTTTTATGCAGGCCGGATACCTGTCTGATCTGGTCTGGCACATGCTGGCACACTTCCACAGCTGCCAGAATACAACATGCGGTTATTTTAAAATTATTTATACATAAATGTCTGACATTGAAAATTTATTTTTTTTTCTCTGGGCATATACTAATAATTTTGAGATTGTAATATCATACTGAGGCTACTGATTACTGTAACTTGGGTTCTGACTTGCTTGCTGGACCTGTCTGTTGAATTAGGTCATTATCATTAAAGAACGAATTCCTGATACAGGGATACATCTATATTTGTAACACAACAATTAAAGTTTTGGAAAAGTATGCCAATTGTTTAAACTTAGGTGATAAGTTTTTTTACTACTTGTACACAGTTCAGAGAAACTTGAAGATTTTCATATACTTATAATGTGCAATTTATTAGATGTTATAAATTCATATGGGCTGCCAGGCCACTATTATCTTGCAGTTATTAGTCATTATCATCCTTTCGGTTTTTAAAATATTTTTTCTGGAGGTTTAATTTTAATGGAGCAAATGGGTTGTGGTTTTAAATGATTAAATTCCAACTGTGGCTGGAAGTTTAAATTTTATGATTGCAGTTTTTGGGGCTTTATCGAATATACAGGCTGTCTGCCAGGTCGAACATGATTTAGTGTGATGATGTTATATGTATATGTTTCTCTATGTTTCAATAGGTGATGTTAATGTTAAGTGTTATTTAGGGGGGGGGGAATTATATAATTTAAGGAACCAAATTGATATATGTATATAGGGGATGAATTAATGTGGGCTTATGGAAACTGAATTGTTCACATGTTGACACTACTTAATTATCATTTATACTGTTATTTATTGCTTATTGTTATACGTGTCACTCAGGGGAATTGTAATTTATACATGCATGTAATGAATTATGGGGCAAGAATAAAAGTGTTATTGTTGATTAACAACCGAGTTTAATTGCAAGTCCCGTCATACTGGACCCAGCCCATTTTTGGCTTCCCTAGGCTCCTGCCTAGTTTTAAATAACTAGTGGCCTCTCTTTCAAAAAAAAAAAAAAAAAAAAAGGATTATTTTTTTTTATAAAGATTAAAAAAGAAAGAGGAGTTACAAAGGGTAGCAGAGCGCGGTTGATTCTGGGGTTGAACCCTTGGGTCCTTGCCTGTGACGGGGCTTGCAAACTCGGAAATACTATACTATTGTCATGCTATTGTTCTATAGGTGTATGCCCATGTAGGCTATGTTAGGTTTCTTAACTTGTGAGTCTGATCGCACCACGGGGCGGGTATTCGTGGTTGGAAAATTTGAGATGTTGAACTGCCGGGGGGGGGGTCTCGAACTTGGCCTGGGTGATAGAATATTGGTGATTCAGGGTCGGAGTATAGCGTGTGGCATTAGCGGGATGCGGTATGGCCCGATCGGAAGTCGGTACCGTCACCGACTTAATTCCTGTGTTGCGAGGTTTAGGAATTCTGATTGCTAGTTTGTGTCTGCTAGTTATGTGTTGGTGAGACGTGTGTATCGGATTGGTGTTTGGTGTTATGTATGTTAGGTATTGTTGGTTGTTGCTTGTTTCCTTCTGTGGTGTTAATAGGTGGTTCAGAAGTAGGCCAGGTCTCCGCAGCGCTAGAGAACCCGGGGGTCGCTCAAAGGAAGGATAGTACTTGAGTTTTTTCTGTTTTTGTGACTATGTTTTGTAAGTCATGTTTATGTTAGGTGTTTCGTGGGAATTTATGTTTTGTTGTTGTACATTGTGAATTGTGCAATTCTGGCGGCGGTATGCTATCAGAAGTTGCCCATCCCATTTCAGGCGTTCTCCAGAAATTTCCGGTGGTGAATGGATTTGATGAGGACCAGCTGCTGGTTTTCTTGGACCTGGTGCTGCAGTTGGCAGATTTCCCGGGGGTTTCCGATGGGGAGGTCTTGTCTCTTATGTACCCGTATTGCCGGGGTCCGTTGGCTGAGCTTGTCACCAACACTCTGCGTCGGGGTGGCAGTGTTGATGCTTTCCATGGGGAGGTGTTGAACTTCTTCCTACCCATTCGGCGACGTGCCCAGCTTCAGTTTGAGTTATTCTATCGCCTGCAGGCCAACGGAGAGGCGTTAGGGGACTTCGTGCGCGATATACGGAAAGCTGCCCGGGTGTTAAGGTTGGGGGTGCCCGAGACAGAAGTTATACAAGCAATTCTGGAAGGACTGAATCCCCAAGAGAGATCTCGTTTGATATTCGCGGACCGTCCACGTTGTTTTGCGGACCTTGAACGGCTGTGTGTGGTCTCCAGAACGGTCCAGGAGGTTGACGAGTCCAGGGGAAGAGATGCTACAGATGTCCAATACCCCAGTGGTTTGTTAGGAAGATCTAAAAAGGACAAACATGGTGGTTGGAGGAGAACACAAGAGACTGTCAGAAAAACTGAATATTCCGGAAGTAATGGAGGCTACAAGGGGGTGGCAAGTGAGAAGACGGTAACAACAGCTACAGCACAGAAAACAAATAAGCGTGAAATTAACAGGGGAAGAAGAAAGTATATTAGTAAACCAACATCGGCAAGTAGGGAGCCGGTAGCAAGGCGTTATTCCTATTCGGAGAAAAAGGACACTTTAAAGGTTCCAGTTGAATCGCAAGTGCCTAATACAGTAGTGGATGAAGAAGGTGAAGCGGAAGAAGAAAAGCAGAATGGCTTCGGGGGATCAACACGAGACGACAAGAAAACGTCTGTTGATACTGAGTTACAGGACTCGAAGAGGACTCAATCCAGATGCCGCAGAATTTGTTCCGGTATCTCCATCTCGGTTCGTGACGGATCCAGATCCGGTAATATCGTCATCGTCTACGCAGGGATATGAGAAGTCACTTGATGGTGTAGCTTTACCATCGCCAGTAGAAATTAATTTAGTCATTGCACATGAACCTGGACAGCTGGATTCCAGGGTGGAAAATGTTGACGACGTTGTAGTTGCTGAGAGTGGTGAAGGAGTGGAATCGACAGAAGAGGTGGAAGAGCGGTCTGCGGATGCTGCACAGGGAAGTATAGTTATAGGTGTTAGGGAGACTGAAGAGTCTGAGTTTGCGGATGGACACAGGGATGTCCAGGCTGCAAGTGTTTCTGAGGTTGCGGATGGACAAGGGGATGTCCATGCTGCAAGTGTGGTGGAAGGAGATGAGGTAGATGTTGAGGAGAAATTTGGTGGCAGCGTTGTAGAGTGTGTGAGTGAGAGTGATGTAGTGTGTGAAGATGTGCAGACGCCTTCTGTAAGTAGTGTTGAGGATTCCGAAGAACGGAAAGAAGTTTTAGGTGGACCAGGTGAGCAACTAGAGTAGGACGAGGATGTGCAGTGTTCTGATGGTGGAAATGGATGTGATGGCGATGATGTTGATGATAAATGTGTTGGGGAAAACGAGATCGGAGAAGAGGTTAGTCAAGAAGTTCGTGAAGGAGCTGGCGATGAGTGTGATGAAGAAATTGGTGAGGAGCTGAGGGAAGATGCGGTTGAAGATGGATCAGAGGAGCAACTGGAAGATGCTGAGGAGGTGCAGTGTCAAGTAGGTTGATTTGGATTATGGGGATGAAAAAGGGGAAATTGTAGAAGAGCAGGAAGAGAAGGAAGGATTGAAAGAAAGACAAGTAGAGGAGTTAGATGATGAGCATAATCCAAAGCGGAGTCAAAGTAGTGAGGTAAGTTGCCTTGATTCTGATTCAGAGGAAACAAGTCAGTACAGCTCAACGCGAGATAGTTTCTCAGAGAGTGGAGTCCGAAAGGAACGAGTACCCAAAGTCCGTCACAGAAAGGTAAGAAGACGCGGTTAACGGGTAGCGGGTAGATGTTCCCCACAGTCCCAGTGGTGTTCGTCTACTTCAGGGTTGCGCCCCTGCCCACGCGAGCCTTAGTTTTCTCCAGTCATTCTCCTTTTCGGAGGGAACCATGTCCTTACCCTTAGTCCTAGCTATTGACCTTTCAATGATCCTTGCCCCGTTCCATCTTCCCGATTTTCCTAACCCTCCCCTTAAAAAAAAAAAAAAAAGCTATCAATAAGGAGTTAGAGAGACTTGCCGGAAGTGATTAGATTGTGGTACTGGAGATTGTCAGTTTCCCCTGTTCTGGAAGGTTATCATGGAGAAAGTTAGGAGTTGGAGAGTGTCCTCAGATTGTCGTGGTCTTGGAGATTGTAAGTTCCCCTGTTTTGGTTCTGAAGGTTATGATGGAGGGTGATAGCGTGCTGTTGTTTCTGGTTAATAGTTGTAAATCTTGATTGTAGGTTAGTGTAGAGGTCGAGCCATGCCGCATTCCCTGGTGGTTTTGTCTGGTGTTTTTGTTAAGTAAGAGTTGGGATTGATGTTCGCGTGCCCTTGATGCGGTCTTCTCTGTCGGGCTAAGCGGGGCCGTCCGCCCTAAGGTAGGGATGTGGGCCAGCCATATGGCAAGGATGGAGATGCCTTGTGGGTGCATGTGGCTGGTCGGTCCATGAGATGGACGAGAGATAGTACGGTCACTCACATACCAAGGTGGGTGATACCTTGTTTGGTCTTCGGACGGGTTACAACATATCAACTGTGAAACACTCGTGTTCCCAATAGTTCTGGTTAATTATATTGATTAAAAGACATAAGTTATAATCTAAATTATTATTGCATTGAAAGAAAATTTTTGCATTCCTTTCTAAGTACGCTAATAACAAACTAAGTTTTTTCTGTGACCAAAAATCACGTTTACGCAAATATACGATTACAAATAACGCCAAGCAGGCCTACCTAACGCAGATTTAGAGAAGCTGGAAATATTCTTTGATCTCATAAGTACAACTTACTTATTGATAGTTATAATTTTCAAACGTTTACACCAATTGTTTGTTTCAGTATGTGAAATATGTAAAATATTTATGTTATTACAGCGTATAGCTGGTTTGTAAGCTCAATACGAACACTAATTTGAGAGCCAACAAACCTTCTCCACAGTCTACTGCTGGGTTGCGATCTATACTTTTGTAAATGCTGGTCAAAAGTATTTAGCCTATAAATTATATTTACTGCGAACACACCCACTTCTGCTACGCATCTCCTATTGTTTCCCCTGTATAAAACTGCCGTTTCGAAAGCACTTGTTAATCTGGATCACTTGAGTACTTCCTTGCTGTTAACTGCGACTAACAGGTCGTTTAAACACGCTCAACAACATATAACTGAAAACATAAAGCTGCCGTACTAGGTAATGGAATGCTTCGTGTATTTTATAGTTTTTACAACCTGAAGGAAGTGAACTTAACTTTAATGCGACACGAACTAATTTTTTTTTGCATTTTACAGCGATTTTAGGGGAAACAAAAGTTTATTGTGTTGAATATGTGTGAATAAATATTATATGGAACGGTATGTCATAACTAAGTGTGGAACCAATCTTACAAAAGATGACTGAGATAGTTGTTTATCAAAGAATCATCTCTACAATAGAAGTTGAACAATTAACATCACGTGTGAAACAGACGCAGCACAAGGTTTGAACTAAAACAATGTTATAAATAATCCATATTTCCATGAAAGCCACAAATCTGAGCAAAGTGATTCCTCAACGCCACTGGTGTGATGCAATCAGAAAAGATCAAAAGAGTGGCTACAATCACAGTGAAAAGAAACTGATTTATCCGTTCAGAAGTTATATTCATCAACTGACTTCTCATAATCTGATTGGTTCTTTGGTAACTCATACTCATAATCTTCTACAGATAGTAAATATTCTTGTCCAAGAAGGCTTCCGAACAAATCAATTTTTATTCAAATAACCTGATTATTTTATGACACAATTTATGGCTATAAAAATATTTTACTCGAAAAGCATACATTTAGTTATTGATTTTAAAAATAACTATTGAGATGAGTTAGGTCTGTTTATTATGAGCATTCTGATATAAGTCTCATCTCGAAATTTCCCATATAACAAAAGTTATTTAAAATAACGTTTTTTATAAATGTCCCGTAAAATAATTTCGTACCCTACACACGCGCACTACACACGAAGCTAAGCATACTTAGACTTTAAAGTTGCTTAAAGTTTATTAAAATTGCTTTAAAAGCCTAAAGATACTTAATACTAACAATGTTTACAACTTTCCTTATCAACTAATTTATACCGTTGATACTTGCAATATTTACTTATTCATACCATGCCTTTAGAGGCTATCATATGATATCATACGCTTTTACTCTCTTACACACTATAAAATTATTATAACTTCTACATTACAGAATTACTCTCTGAGCATATGAAGTTATTATGCTCATTGCGGTACATGTATATATTGCAATGAGACAAACATTCACACTATGTGTGAATATGGAGATATATTTACAATAAGCCTTAGTTGGTGTTCTGTACAAAGGGGTGTGAATGAGATAAGACAACGTTGTTATTACAATAAGTACTGCATGTTAATGTAGCTTAAGACGATAATAAACAGCAGTGTAGTGCAGAGTGAAAGTGGATATGTGATGTGCGCCTAACGAATTGTGTGAAGATAATTAACAGTAAGCCAACTAACAGACACACTATAAGTCATTTACATTATTGTGCAAATTGGAATAACTATTAATACCTAATTATCTTAATGTTAAATAAATTCAAATAGCATTTATTCAACTAGCAAAATAATTAGTTATGCAATCACATGCAGTTGAAAACACGTGGTTTGGAAAGGTCTAGAAACCGAAAATGCATGATCACCATTACGTGGTAAATTTTCTGGGACAATTTTAAACGTTTTAATCATTAAAAATGACGTAGATCTATAAAAGCACGGGAGAGCCGTGAGTTACGCAGTATCTTACAGTCTCTAATAGTCAGTCTTTCATAGTTTCTGGAAAGTCGGATTGAGGGAATTTGAATTTAGTTCCAATTTAGTTCCACGAAGTCAGGCACGGCGTTCAAGATCTTTATAGACCGATTGCTGTCAACGAGGACTGAATCAGGAGCAACTCAGCCGGTCACAACGCCCACGAGGGAACTCTGAGATCGACATGCCACCTTCGGAAAACAACGGCCAGTGTGAAAGCAAGGGAGCAGGCTCGCGAGATTGTCCAACTTAACCCAGCAAATCCAGGAAAGTAAAATTATAAAACTCTTCATAAAGTATAAAGCAAATGAAGACTCCTTTTTATTTGCTAATTGTCAAATATATCAATATTTATATACTTCAAACTCAGACTTTCCTGACCTATTGTTGTATATAATAAAAGGAATAACAAGTAAATGTATTAATACGTCTAATCAAAAGTTATATCTTCAAGTGCAGTCAGCTTCAAGCCTGTTACCTTCCAATTAAATATATATATATTGTAACATCTCCCATGGATTTTAACGTTATAACGTATTCCACGGAATTTACGTCTATTTATCGGTTATGTTTAATACGTTTTTATTCTGACAGTGTTATTTTATTTCTTCGAGAGTGTGTGATTATGAACATTTTCACACTTTTCTTTATTAGGTATTAAATCAGTGCCGTTGTTTGAAAATAGGTAGGAGAGAGAGTGATAGAGAGCGAGAGAATTCCTGTCTTTGGATACGATTTAATCGTTTAATTTTTCCGCGCGTTGCATCAGCAGTTTTCTATTTACGAACCCATTTCAGGTTATGTTATGTGTAGTAATTAATAACTTCTGATGACGGAGCTATTTTTCTTACTCTTCTCTTCCTTCGTTTCCTGTAACAAAACTGCTATCTACGAGAAATAATACACAGTCAATTACCTAAAAGAAAGGTATTTATTGAATTTATTTTAATTCATTGGAAATTATTGTCTCCAAATCATGAGTTTACAATCGATTATTTTTCGAAATCACAACATTTTTTCTATATTAGTTTTATTATACATATAACACAACAGATGTATTCAATTACAGTTATTAGAAAGAAATTAATTAATTAGTTATATATATCTCAGGGTTATTTGAGGGTTCTTTGAACTCTAAGAAAGTCAGAAATGCATATTTATTAGTATCATACTTTACATTAAATAATATTTGTTTATTTAAAACCTGATTCAACAAATTCGTTTTTAAACGCCAGAGCGCAGGTTATGTACTCATACAGAAAGCGAAGATAATAAAGATGGCTGCCGTAAAGTTCCTAGTGAACACACATTTTTACTGTTTTTTGGTTAATTAAATAAAGTTTATTATGTTCACCTTGTTTTCTTATAAATTGAAAGATGTGGTGCTGTTTCTAGTGTTCGTTATTTATTGGTGATGTGTAATTTTTTTATTTATTAAAGGAGGCAATCTCACCCAAGAAATTTATAGTTCTGAAGTGTAGGCCAAAAGATGTTTCGATGAATTTTCGGTTTTCATTGATTTCCTACTTGAATTATTGTGGTTCCATGGATGGCTCAGATGTAGTGGCTGGTGCTGACTCGCTTCATTAATTTTGTATGGTTTTTTTTTAGAATGGTAGTTATTAAATTTTTTTTAAATTTAAATGGACATTACTATTTTTCATCTGCTCACTTCGAATACCATTTAACAATTACCTTAATTTCTTGTTGATTAGTTACTCTTAGTAACCAAGAAATTGATGTTTTTTTATTGGCTAAACTTGGTACCGTTTTAGTAAATAGGCTAGTATTAATTATTATTATTTATTTTCTTCTTTTAGACAAAATACTCCTTTACAAATTTTATCGATACTTAAATTTAATTTATATAAGGTTTTCCTTCACATCTTTACTTAAGCTTGGCTACTTGTATTTTATAATTTAATGATTTTTAACTTGGTTTATTTCTGACTTATATTTCAGTTAATGTATTCTTACTGTACACTATTTTGTTTTCCACCCTATTTCTTTATTTTATATTAATTAGTCATTATTAATTTCTGATATAACCCTGTATTCCTTAAACATAAACAAAAATAATATATTAATTACAGGGATATTGCCTTTGTGGCCTCACAACACAAAACTACAACAACTTATTATTAAAATTATAGTTTATTACTATAATACTGCATCTTCACTTATTTGTGATTGTGTGATTGATGTCCTTTTAAGTTTTTAACATTTCCACATAAATACTATGTTTCACTTGGTACACACCGCACTTTTATGATAACATTAGTACATTGTTTTTAATTGCTACAGTGTTTTATGGTACAAAGGTTTTCATAGTATGATACTCAATCCCCTATTTCTGACTTTTGGAATGGGTAACTACTGATTTTATTATTCTTATGATTATATGAATACTTCTTTATGTTTTATCAGTATTGAGCAGGGGTTATGTAGTGTTACAATATCCACGAAGGCTGAGGGTGAGAATACAGGAGTTCTCGAAACATGTTCCAAATAAGGGAAAAATAACATCTTGAGGTAAAATAAATATAAATTTTTAATATTATATATATATAAAATATACCGAGAAAAGGTGTAAAGGTGTTTGTTTTTTTAAATAATAACACTTTTTATATCATATTGAATATGGAAAATGATTATTAAATAAAAATTTCAAATTACGAATTAAAATTCATCAGTATTATTCCCATAATGTGTTTTCCTCTTTTATGTGTGTTCAGCATACACACAATTATTGTAACTATACAAATATCATTAACCTAAATATTCATAAATTTCAAACACAAATAGAAATTTACATGTAAACATAAACAGGAATAAATATATGTTTATATGATATAAAAATGTGCTCTCGAATTGCTCAGACATTCTTTTAAAAAATGCATTTGTTTTAAATCATTTCTTTTAATCAATACTTTACTTTGTGTACGTAAATATCAATCAAATATCAAAGAAATATCGATCAACTATCAACGTAATAAAATATCAATAATATATTATAATATTCAAAAATAATTAAAATTTTGCAAGTTATGTTATGATGTCATTATTTCTTTATAAATGACTCTATGTGTTATTGTATCATTTTACTCATTATAAAAATTGTACATTCTCTTACTCTAATTTAACAATATAAAATTTACAGTTATTATTATTTACAAAAAATAATATACAGATTCTCTCATAGTCTCTTTTTATTTTTATATTCTTTCTTTTTTTTTCATGTTGTTCATGAACCATGTTGACGAGTAATATGGTTTTGTGTCACCTTATTATTGATGATATGATACTCTAGTAATCCTCGTCATGATCCTGAGTCTTGTGTCCTTGCCCAGCGTCGATCCTCCATTGTCCTGTGGTCCCCCTGGTCCTGTCCCGATGCTCTTCTATACCGCTGGGGTATCGACCTTGGAAGATACGCTGTCGGACATAGTCTTCGGCTGCAGATGTGTTCCAGTAGACTGAGAGTGAGGCTTGCGATCCTCGCTTATTTATACTTCCGGGCGCAAAAATCATGTTTCAACAATTCTGTACACGATTTGGATTGTCACAATTTGTTAAGCGTCCCTTTACAGATTCGTTTATTTTTTGTACTTATTTTAACTTTATTCGCACCACGCGAAGTCTTTTGGTTATTACACGATGTTCAAACGATCGGTAATTTTCTATGTATAATTGTGTATTAATAGTTTTTTCATACTTTAATTATTCACTTTTATTTATACTGCATAAAAATGCATTGTTTGTTTCGCACTAAATTTTCCACATGTGGGCGTCTTTATATTATTAATAACGTGGCGTAATATGTTTCATCATAACTTCCGCGCACTTAACAAAATTTAAATAAATTAATTATTTAATTCACATTTTTTCAGGGGTGACACCACCCCTGTTTCTACTGGTTTAAACACACACACATAAACTACACTGTACACAATTTCAACTAGCGTGTGGCGTGATATGCCTGTACCGACCTGCGTCCCGTTCCCTGGTAACTCACAGCTTTCAATACAGATATTGACAATAATAATTATTTATTCTAATTTAGCAGTTTTTTAACTAATTACGACAATGCACAGTAACGTACGCAGACGTACTGTTGCAAAACACACACACACAGGTACCTGTATCTGTACATATTGTAACGTCACAAAACGTTCCATACTCTTAAAACGACCAGAAGAGTGAAGAGAATACAACATAACCAGACGATTTGACAGAGACGAATTGACAAAAGACTAGTTCCCAAATTAAGTGAGCATAACAAACCAATAATAAACCACGTCAAAACACCATAAGTAGTATAAGGTGAAAGAGATAACATTAATAACCTGTATTAGAGTGTAAACAGCACATTACCTACGCAAGTGCAAGGTGTTAGTTTGAATTGCAAACAAAAGTAAATGTATTCTTGATAATTATGAACTATGAAGGAATTAAAATAAATAAAACATTCAAATAAGATTAACAGAGTAAACACCATGAAAAATAAACAGTAAAAGAAGGGTATGCTAAGGCATAATGTATAGTGCTAATAGAATAAATAATGAGAGAACAAATTGTAGATGTTCAAATAATAAAGTGATAACAATACATTCAACAATGTATAAACTGTATGTGTTTAAAAATGTTATAAAAGTGTAACTTATTGTAGAAAGAGCTATTATCAGTAAAGGTAAACAAAACCCTATTATGAATAATAACTTGGAGACTGGCATAAGATGAGTTTAGACAACTCTGTGAATAATAAATAACATGATAAACACTCAAATAATGACTCACAATTAATTATGTGGAGTCAATAATGTAATGAAATCGAATTGATAGACAAAATAATAATGACCAAACAGATTAAGTAAACCATAATCATTTATACTAAAGAGTAAAGGTAAATATAAATAAAATGATAATGGAAAAGGTGTAAGACACCATACAATGTACAGTATGATAAGTATAGGAATTAAGAATTATGTTGAATAAGTAATAATGAAGTAATGAAGCCTTGAAATGATGATAAACAAATATGTTATTATAATTATTAATGTTCAGCTAAATGCAGCAATTTTGTATAATAATATGTCAATTGCAATCAGATTATATTTTTTAAAATAGAAAATAAGTAGAATTAAATCAATATTAAAATATACTCTGAAAAATGTAGCAGAAGACGTTTGGAACCAATGCAATATTTAAGCTAGGCCTTCCTTAAAATAGATTTTAATGTATGAAAGATGTATCCAAACTGGCCTCAATTCATATCGAAATAATCAGAAAGAAATGAGCAATACGATGCTAGCAATAGAATCAGAATTCTAATTAGTATAACTGAGATATAAAAGTTAGAATAATAAATTTTGTGAATTTTTGGATGGTTAAGGGAAATACTAAGAATAACGAAGCAGACGCTTAAAAACAATTATGTAATGGCTAAAAATAGGACGACAGCATCTTGACATCATTTTCAGCCAATCAGGAATTTTCTTCCAAAACGAATTGTCGCAACCTAGCGTCGGTTTCGGCAGACTCTATATACAATTATTCGAGCGAAGAAACACACATTTTGTCATTTTCAATCGCAGCAGCTACTACAAGACTACGGATCGAAATTATCATCAAATCTAATTAAACAACTACAAGTGAAGAAGTAAATACTTTTAAAAGTGCATCGCAACAAGCAGTATTCATTTTTACTAGACGTGCGGTATTAAAGAACAAGGTTAGGTGAAATACCTACTCAGTATTCAGTTTGAAGAAATAATTATTATTAATTCGTGTGAAAGTGCAGTGAAATACGATCAGTGTACCCGATCGTACAGTGTATTTAAAAATAATCCAAGCGATTATAAAACCAGGGAGTACAGTGCAATATACCATTACAGAGTACGAATATTATGTGTGTAGTATAATAAATAATACATTCTTGTACTGACGCAAAAACATTCAATACGATAAATAATAAGCACTGTGTATAATTTTTCTATAGGAATTATATAATTCCGCTATAATAATTCATGTATTAGACTAACCGTAATTAACCTCAAAATTGTAGAGATTAAACGAACATTTCATAACTCAATTTAAATATTTTAAAGTGTCTAACATAGTTACTTCAAATCTTGTAAAGCATCGTAAATCAAGGCATAGGGATTTTACTCTGTAGTTTAAAAGAATTCGCCCCTTGAGATATAATTATTTTTGTAAACAAACAAACCACTATTAAGAGAAACCATTGCCAACCTTCTGAGTTAGGAACAATTGAAGCCAGGTAGATTGTAATCATTAATTATTGTTAATTCGAATGTAATAAGTAAAATTAAACACCTTGTGATCAATAAACAAGTGAATTGTTAATTACCAAACATTGTGAACAATTATTGAAAGAGTATTTAGTTATTTTTATCAATTATAAGAGTTGCGTTTTCAAGGCAACCAAACAATCAAGTTGGCGTCCTGAACGTGTAAAGCGCTAACAGTCAAATTCATAAACAAACAAGAAGGAAAGTAGTTAATTAAGTTATTTTAATTACTCTAACAAAAATAACTTAACATCAGCTAAATTTATTTATTTTTATTCTGAATAAATTCTTTTCTATAGAACAAGAATTTGTCCATATGGCGCCCAAGTAAAATCAAATTAGCTCACTTACTGACCAACAATACAGTCATATTGTTTTGACAGACCAACAGTATAATGAGATACTGAGACCATCTGACTACCAGTACTACACCACAGGTACGTTAAGGTTTTAAATACTTATCATTTTTTGTCAAACAACACATTACTGTACTCAGACGATCTAGGTCGACGGAAGTGCTAAGGTACTACTAGTGAACTTCAAAGTGAACCACACTCGGTTAACAGTGATTAGGATACATAATTAATTAACTAATGAGAAAAATTGATTAAATCAAATAGACAAATTAAACTAATTAAATAATAATTAAAAATTATTTATCAACCGAACTTAAGTAAAACATAGTCAACGTGACAAATTATTTTAAAGAGATAGGTAAGCAGGGTGTAACAGAGTGACGACAACAACGTGTGGCTGAACACACACACACACACACACACACACACACACACACACACACACACACACACACACACACACACACACACACACACACAACAAGAGAAAAAATAAAACGTATTACATTGGCGCCCAACGTGGGACTCGAACCCACGACCCTGAGATTAAGAGTCACATGCTCTTAATCAATAAAACGTATTAATGTATATAAAGACAAATACATTGTGTGTGTGTGTGTGTGTGTGTGTGTGTGTGGGCGGGGGTGTACACCTATACAACAAGTACTGGTATTCGTCTTTTGAATTTGGCAAAATTAAACTAATTGTGTGAATTAATTGCGTATCAGCTCTGCGATGGAGAAATAAATTATTCATAGTATAATTAACCTCAACGCGTATTTACATATTTGATGCGGCCAAACCACTGCAGAGCATCTGCTATACGTCCCACGTAGCACACAGTCGTTGGATTTGTAGTACGCTTTATGTGAATTAGTGAGATATATTTTTGGTGATGAATGCTGCTTTTGTCCCCTTACAGGTCTTTGATTTGTCTAGTTAATAATAACTTCCACGTATTTAACTCACAGACACAGGCATATTCTCTACATTTTCAAATCTGAAAATTTAAAAATAAATAACTCAAATGTAGAACTAAATTCAGAAACGTAAAAATAAAAAAAAAGCAATTGTTGCAAAAATTTAGATTGCGTAAAGTGGAAACTGTAAACTTAATGTACAGACGCAAATTAGCGTCACAATTTTGTAATCATTACTAAAACCATGAAAACGGCAACTTCAAAATGTGTCATTTTAAGTAGCAGACTGATCTCACTAAGATATTTTGTTAGTTTCAGATGAATGCACAAATAAATATGTCAGAAACAACCGCAAACTACGAAAGGTCAATTAACATCAGATAGGCACTAGATTTTACCAGATCTGTTGAGAATATGAAAAGCTTTCACTGAAAATGTTTTGGATAAAGAGAATCTAACATCATTCTCTACTTTTTTTTATTAAGGAACGTGAATGAACAAAATGAATGCGTATACTATTGGACGGTATCAGTATAGGGTTTATGGAGAAAAAGTTCCTGCTTACGTTTGTTATTAGATATCAATTAATAATCACACAGAATGTGGCGTAATGGACTGTGTTACAAAAGTAAAGTACTGTATCCCCCAATATCCAGTATTAAACACATATTACTTAGAAAATAGGACCTCCTGCGTAAGTTATCGAGAGAAATACGTGTATCCGTTTCGACATTCACATAGGTGTTGGGTTGTCTACTTTCTGATGTATATTGCTGATATTGTAACTACACTTCACATCATAATTCCATATTGGTAATAGTAACAATGCGTAACAACAATGTACCGTTAAAATAATTTTTATTCTGAAGCAGTGATATTGTTACAGTGGTCATGTTAAAATACTGGAAATTAATAATTGAACACGGAGAAATTTCTATGAACACCGTCTACACTCTACGAACAAGAGAATTTGGTTTGATGTTTGTGAGGACAGAAAAAGTATCGAATTATAAGGAAGAACAACACTAAAACTTTGGAACCAGAGTATACAAGAAAATATGTGTATGGAGTAGTCATGATGATGGAATTGAACCGAGAGGAATATGTAGAAAGATGGAAGTGATTAGAGGAGTAGACTTTACGACCAGCTTAAATGAATGTCAAAAAATAAATGACCAAACAGAAAATAGATTACGGAACTCCAAAAAAATATTGTATTATATCTATTTGACAGTGCAACTGTTTGTTTTCATTAGCACATAAAAGACTCGTCCGGTTCGAAATCTTGAGAACATATAACTTAATTACTGAACACTAGAGAAATAGATATTCACAATTTTTATTAACACTTTTCCTGACAATTATTTTGGTCTTCTTTATTTTCTTTTTCTTCTTCTTACATTCTCAACAAAAGATTTACAGGCGGCCATAGTGTAAAGTCATCAGATTTCCCGGTTTATTGCCCTCTCCCTGCAAGATATGTATGTATTCCCTGTCTTTCAAGTCATATGATACAGTGTCCTGTCCTTGGTTTCCATTAATTTTCCCCTCTAATTTCGTAATCATACAGCTACTATACCTAATTAACTTCGCGAACCAAAGGTGTTTCCTCTTGAAGACGTTTTCCATAACAACCGTCTTTCACTTGTTAATAAAAAAAACTATAATGGCTTGATAGATTTTTCCTTAATATTACTTGCACTTTCTTCCAACGCCATGCATTTTGTTATGGCATTGTCATTTTGCCCATGCTACAGATCCATATTCCATACAACATATTTTATGAGAACTGTCCTGGTGTAGATACCAGTCTTCCTATAAGTTAGAATCGTATTGAATTCCACATTTATTGGTAAAAGAAGGTCTTCCATCCTCTGAAAATATTTCTACCGAGATACTTGAATGTTCTTTTACCTCAACTTTACCCTTCACAATTTGATATCCATCATCCCTGTATTAATTCTCTTAGGCTTACCCTTATTCAGCATTAACTGTAAAAAGCAATAAGACACTAAATTTGAAAACAAATTGCAGTTCCTGGAACACAAAAAGACAGGCAAACTTAATCAACACGTATCAAGTTACGTTAGACTGACCAGTGCACATTTTGCACACTGTAGTCAACAAATTCGTTTACAATTTGCGAAAATCTCACTACTATTCACAAAAATTAATTAAGCAACAGTCCCGTTTTGCGTTTGCACGAGCAGCGCAAATTACACGTTACTGACGACTGCTAACGTTCAAACAATTACCATTTTGTCTTTCTACCAATTATACAAATCTTGCACTTCCAGTGAATAATTCATTATATCAAATAGTAACGTGTACTATTAAATATAAATTTTAAAACATTATTAAATAATATATTTGTTTATAATTACAATAAATTTGACGAATGGACTCCATCATCAGAAACTACCGATGATTCCAGTGTATCAAAATACAATCTTATACTTTTATTATATTTTACTGTTTTATCATCTCGTAGTTTTCACAACATGGTGTGGGCAAGGTCCAGCCGTTTCCGTCTTTGAAGATCCTCCTGCCATCTATTCCTGGGTCTACCAACCCATCTGTGTCCCACACAGGGTTATATTTCCAGTCTTGTTTGGCCAGTCTTGAATCTGAAATTCTTTTTAAGTGTTCTTTCCGTGGTTGTTTATAATATTTTAGTCCCAAATAGTATTTATTCCCTATACTCAGCGGATTGTTATAAAAATTGGTACTAAAAAAACTTTAGACTACCTTACTAATAATAATATTCTCTTAATGTAGCATTAGACAATATAACCTAATACACTGTATAGATTACAGTCTACTGACGGCATAAACCGATATGCACGTAACCAGAGCGACCAACTAATTGTTACGTGGCAACTACTCTAATCAGAAAGCAATTTCTAAGGCGCGGATTGTCACACCTTGCGTGAGAAACAACGGATAAACCTTAGTGCGGAAACCATAAATGTATATACGGATTCTTTTGACTACAAAATACATTACTATATAAGAAAAAGAGTGACAGTTAATTATTAATTACAAACTCCCTGCGTTTATCAAAATCAATTGAAAATATCTATATATTATCATACATTGTTAAAGGATTGCTGATAATATTAGTCAGATTTTGTAATAATTGTAAAGCTATGATTAATAAGAGATAAACTCGTGTCAGTTTGGTAACAACTTACCTGATATTATACTGTTACGTATAATACTGTTACGTATACGTATACTGTTATGTATTCATGACTACGATGTGAAGTGAGAGAAACAAACACACACAGGAAACAATAAAATAAAAACTTTTATAAGTAACTTCATTTACTTTACATTTGTTTTATGAATTATTTTGTATTATAAATACTGGAATGCAATAATTATATTTACAATATTTATAACAATGATTCAGTAAATTTTTTGTCAGAGTAGAACTAGAAATCAATCTGAACGTAGCTGCTTAAACGAAAACTATGGCCTTTTTTCAATTCTTTATTCAAAAATTCAAGTTATTGTACGTTAATACAATTATTGTACGTTATTGTATCTCAATTTGTACAATCCAAGTTGTGAACAAAATTACATAGAAAAGAAGTATTATATAGTTATAATAGGTGTAATTTAATTAACTGTTTATATTACTAACATTTTACATATTGAATATATTTAGGAACAAAATTCTTTCTTATTTTGCATATTACTTCACTTACGTAAGGTTAATAGTTTTTGCTCCGTAGCGAATACGGATGAATGTAAATATTCATTTGTACTTTCATTTGTTTTTTAGTCTCAGATGTGCCGAGATGTGTTAAAATACTAATACCATCTACGTGTGTTTGTTTACAGTGATAGGAGCTAACAAACATTTACATAGTTACATGGTTGAGTGTTGAGAGCTACCAAGGGATGTGAGCAACACGTTGACAATTCAGCAAGTATCCCTACATTAATAAACGTTTTATAGCCATAAAAACAAATCAGTTTAAGTTTTGGCCTCTAAAAGGACTAACGCAACCAACAGCCCGAGACTGCTGAAAACATATTTCACCAGTAAAAATACAGAAGAAACATATTTATGTGGTGTGTGTATGTAAATAATGTTTTAATAACTTTGGTCAATGTATTAACATACACAGTTATGAGATTCAGTCTACAAATTTTAACAAAGTGAAATTTAATTTCAGTTTTACTATATGTAATTAATATAGTTGTGTTAGTGTTATAATTAAAAACAAAAATTACACTGTTGCACAACACTATAATACAAAAATTAATCTGGTATATTTTCGATCTGATGATGAGCTGTGAAGCTCGAAACCGCTAATCGGTAATCTTTTTATCATATACGATACCTGATCATATACGAGACCAAGGCTTAAGAGTTGGACAATAAATATATATCACAAGTATATCAAAAATAATACGATAACATTAACGGTAACAAGATTTTAAAATCTTTGTGCCCTTGTCATTTTATAATAATAAAATTAATGTCATTTTAAAATTAATGGTTTTGAACAAACTTCTTTTTTCTAATTTTTCACGTTGTATTTGTTTTTGATGATTATTTAGTGAAAAAACAGCTGTGTACCACTGCCGTGGCTGTCTACTATCGTCGTAAACTGGCTAAAGCCTATAATCAATTTGAGTTAATATTCTTATATTATGGATTGAATTAATTTAGCTAATACCAGTTGCCTAAATTTTATACGTTAAATAAATTAGTTGACACAAACAATTTCTACGTAAATTTTTTGTTTAGTAGTCAGAACAATGTCAAACAGATTTGCAACTGAAATATTTTAAACAAAGCAATACTCTGGCTTTGTTAGTATTGTGCCTTAGTAGAGGTTGTCGGCCGAATTTACTGACATCGTTGTAATAAATATGTATGAATATCAGAGGGTTTACAGTGAGAGAATAAGTCGCCAGCTCATTTATTACAGCTTAGTTACGAATAATGTTTAAATTTCTTATCTGTCTTTGTATAAATAAAAACAGGTTGTGACTAAGAAATGAAAAATGAGCCTGATTATTTTGCATACGCTGTGTTTTTATTTTAATGGCTCAGCAGTCGCCAGTTTTTAACCATACTAATCCACATTAAGTTGAATCCAGCGAGATGCATTGTACCTACGGTTTCTTTTTTAATTCCCTTAAACCTTGACAAAATTATTAGGGCTCAAAACGCAGTAAAAATGAGATTCTATGTGCGGTTTAGTTTTATAGTAAAACAATAAAATTAGCTTATTTTTACTCCCGATTTTTATTTTACATTTTGCATGTTTTTTGGGCATTTTCCTTTTAATTCTAATATAATTGTATATAATAGGTCTAATCATTTTGTCAATAAAGTTATGTGTTTTTAACCAGAAGTACGTTTTACACAGTATATTTTTTCTATCAGTAAAGTCAGAATCTATTCTCAACGCATTCACTTTTCGATGATGACAGACTCAATTTTATCGAATGTATGTCGAGCGATATAAATGTAATGCTTGCGTAAATTCACTATTATTTTATAGAAACTAATAACTAAATCCGTGAAAGAATGGGATCCTTTCCCTTTCTTTGAAACACAAGAAGAAGATCAAAACCATAGAGGAAAGTAGGGATCAAAATTTAAATAAAAACATGCACCTGCAACGTCACAATTAAAGAAAAATCAAGATGAATGTTATTGAAAAACAGCTGTTTGAGAAAGTAAGGGAAGAGAAGAAAAATGTAAACTATAGGAGAAAAACAAAGCAAAAATCTATAGAAAAGATAAACTGTGATTTTAGGATTTAAAATCAAAGAACAAAAATAAACAATTATAAATTTAGCAAATTTTAAATAAACAACACCATCTAGGTAATTTTAATGTTAATTATCGTTTCATTTTTAAACGTGACGACCCATCTGGTTTACTACAATGGGAATGCCTTATAATAAAATCATAAAGAGAACACGCAGTATCTGATAAGTAGAATTTACACTGCCTATACACAAATATTAACAAAACTCAAGCTGGAGATAACAATTGATTGTAAGAAAACTCAAAATCCACAAAAATTTGTAAAAGCCGTTTTTGATATGAAAAACATTTTTAAAAATTATAAAAATATAAAACAAAATAATACATACATTAAAAATATAAAGAGATATTAGGGAAATAATATTTTCTCAAATGTGTTCCTAATACCAGAGAGTTGTTGAATACAACAGATATTATCACAACATAACAGATATTATACAACAGTAACTATTATCACAAGGATGTATAGTTAGCTAATTCTCATCATTAATGACAAATAATTTATTGACTAAATAATAATATCGTCTAGATTGTATTTATAATAAATAAAATCTGATAGAATACTTGCTAAATATTTTTCGAATACACTTAACTTCAAATATAAATGTCTCCTTTTTACTATAATATTTAGTTGACAGCAGTAAAGCATATTAATATTTAAATCTGCGTAAACATTACTACTATTACAATATTACTATTATTATTGTGTAAATCTGAGATTAACAATATTGGATAATATTTACTATTGAAATATTTTAAAGTAAATGTTTTGTTTTGTTAGAACTTTGACTACATAAGGGTTGTCCAATGAATTACCTGACAAAGTTAAGATAAATATGTATGAATATCATAAGCTTACGGTCAAAGAATAAATTGCAACTTATTTATTAGAACGTTATTTTAAATGCTTTTAGAATTTTTGGAACTTAGTAAAAGCATTGTACATGTTAGTAAGGGGGGGGGATAAAAGAGAGGAATTATTACTTTGGTTCCGTTGCTGTTTGCATCATCTACATCTCATTACAAATAGGTAAAATTATACTTTGCTTAGATTTTATACTTTTAACTTGTTTTTAGCTAGAAATGGTTGCGTATAATAATAAATAAAATTATCTGTTGGTAATATTATTATTATCTAAAAATAAGTGTTCTCATTTTTGCGTGTGAGATTGCGTAGTCACTGTTATTAAAACATTTCAGTCTAAAATGAAACATTCTACACTAATACATTTACTTTTAAATACAGTTATTAGAAACTTATGTGACTACTTTACATTATAAAAACTGGAAGAGTATAGGTAAAAAAATATTGTATAAAGAGTGTTACACACGCGTGTAGTTTTCATAACTATATTATTGGGTGTGTAATTGGATGATATGATTAGTTAATGGAAAACTAGTAATCGGTCAATAAATAAGCGTTTATGCAAACATATATCCGACAATCGTATATTTTTTTTATTATTACGTATATATTATAGTCACTTTCATACCTTTTTAATACGTTAATTTGACGTTACCTTCGTTACCTTTCAAATAATAAAATCTCGAAAAAATTTAAATTTTTGACTTGCTCAATACTTCCAAAGTCCCGTAAGAAACCTTTATCAAATATCAAATAGGTACAACTCTTCTGCAACTCTTTCACAATCCACTGAGCTAGAACGGTAATTACGACCACAAAACGCGCCAACGTGTAGGAATTCGATTGTTTCACAATGACAATCCGAGCAAAATATTTACTAAACATTTGGAATCGGTTTACTGACAAACTTATTAAAGATTGTGTTCTACATTAGTTATATGCCAATTTAAAGAATTGTTCCAAGCTTTTTACTGGCTCTGCTGATAAACACGTGCCAAATACGTGTTGTCGGTATTTAACGTCACACACACTCACACACTTTTCACTCTGCCTTTCTATGTCCGTATATCTATCGTCTCTCTCTCTCACTCCCTCTCTCAAAAACTATGACGCAGTAAAAATTCATTGTCCGTTGATAAGCTGAAATTCTCCCGTCCAAACAAATTAATGCTATACACAGATCATTTGTAAACATAACTTGAGGATTGAAAGCTTTATTATTTAGTTAGCTGTCAGAGACTGTTCATATGACAACAACATAAAAGTGAGAGTACTATTCTGTTAGACCACGCTATCTACAAATGTCAAAACAAATCTCTAAATAATACAGACAATCTATAATGATGTGGTAAAACAAGATAGCTGAAAATTAAGACGCCAGTAAGTAAACATTTGATTTTTGGTTCTCTTATTTAGTATTAGCAATAAATTAATGACATGTTTTCACAGATGTTCCAATGAAAATTTATCGATGTATATGACCTTTAATATTATTCGGCTCCAAATATTTAAGTATGTATTTGATTTAATTAGTCTGGTCTAATTTAAAACAAACATTAAATATCTATTTCTGTATAATAGAATGCAGGTGTAATGGATTTACAGTTTACATACAGGTTAATATGCACACTAACTTTTATATGTGTGCATAAATGGGTGACTTCAATAACACTGTCAAAATACGTACCTTGGTGTCGCATAAGTTAAATAAGTTTGCATGGACATAATTCTTTTTGCAAGGAATATATAATAGTCTTTATTAATTACTGGATAGTGATCGCTACTCCAAGATTTGCTTGTAATGATTCAGATTTGGTGTAATGCATTCAGCTAAGTACCGCTATTAAGAAATATGCAAATCATCTGCAACATTAAGTCTTCCTCCAGTCGAAGCTTAATCCAGTCTCTCGCTGAGCAGCCAGATTCAGTATTTGCTTTAGCTATACGATGAAGTAACAAGGTACTTACCATAATCTGCATTTCAGACATGGTTTTAATTTCCTTTATAAATTATGAGGAAAGCTGAATCTGGTCACAACATTACATTTCATGAGTACTACGTAAATTACTCTATTATGTAGAGGTAAGTTATACATTAAGTTTTAATTTACAAGAACTCCCAGTAATTCCACTTGATGTTGTAGGTGGTCATTTGCAATAATAGAAAGAATACATAATACATAAATTGTATAGCATAAAACGTATTTAATACGGTTAACTAATGTATAAACAATAAGATGTAACAACGATAAAATAAAAGACAAATAAATAAAGGAAATTTTAACTTTACATTGTAGCTTCCTTTAAGCTCATTACGGAAACACCAATTACAAAAAGAAATTAAGAAAAGTTATAGGAAAGTATGGCAAAAGTTTGATCACACACAGAGTTGAAACCCAGGATAAACGAGGAAGCTGGGAAAGAAGTTGCCATAGACATACAGGAAATTTTATTTTGTAGGGAGTTAATAAACACTTGTGGTGATAAATATTATGACAAGCCATCTTCTAACAACATGTTTGTGGCTACATCAGTTTATTATTATTAAGTACTATAAATAATAGTGATACATACTTTAAAAAATAATAAAAGGCATCCTCCGTGCGATATATTTTTTGGGACGTTTTAAAGTGTTTGAACCCACGGACCAAATTCCTCTGTGCCTACACTTAACTTCTGTCAAAAGAAATGGAATATTTTAGGCAACGCTGCAGAATATCAGATATAGAACGACTTTGAAACGAAAATATTATAAAAACTATAAACATAACCTTACAGGTAAAAGGGAGACACAAGCAAAACAATTCCGACGGTTTGGAAGAGTCGATATTGTACAGATCGTATAATTTATTTATACGTTGTTTAATATCACACTTAAACTAGTGTTTCATAAATGCAGTACAGAAGTGTATATTCAATATCACAAATCGTCTGTGGTATTTGAATAAGTACACATAAACATACACACACAAGAATACATATGTAGCACAAGTGTCACATAAGACAAATACATGTAGCATGCTCATAAATTATTCAACAATATAAGAAATTAGAACTCGACATTTTACATCCCAGATGACCCCAAGTTTTAAAAATTTGCTTTAAGTAAGTATGGCAAACACAAATAACGAGACAAAATCAAATATTATTGAAATGAGTTGAAAGTCTATTTCAAAGTATCCACAACCGACTTTTACACTGGTAAAAAGCAACGTTTGAATACAAGTCTTTATATCTCTTTTCAGCGGATTCAGTTCATCTTTATAGTAACAGTTACCTAACACTGCAACAATTTTCTTAAATTCAAATCTCATTGCTGTACATATCAATATGGGTAACAATTTTTAAAGTAGGAAAAACACTACCAGACACGGAAGATGGGACTAACTTATACCATTTGCGGCAACCAATACGTTATGTGTTCCTAGGAAAAGAGTCACAAAAAGCTGGTAACACATAAAATATTTGTAGAACTGTTTGGCACCTGTCACCGATTGGCCGATACAAATGCTCATTAATTGAATTTTCTCGAAACGTCTTTGAATCACTTCCAACATATTTGATCTGTGTAAGGCGTGGGTATCATTGGTCCAGGCAACTCTTGGCATTTCAATCCTCTCAATATGTTTTCAACAGCTAAACGGACACAGCGAAGACAGCGGTATAGTCTAAACAGTACGTAGAGATGCTGTAGCGAAAGCAAAACTGTAAATATATATAATGAATTTCTTATTAACACACTGCAAGTAGTCGGAACATCTTGTAGTATATCAACTTTATATATTAAAACAACGGCAAGATAGTAATGTTCATGTAAATTTTGCGCATGAGTTACTATTTTGATAAGTGTACATATAATACATCCAACTCGTACCTTGACATATGATATTGCGACACCGAGACTTTCTAAGCAGCTGTTTATGTAGTCAATGTTGCGTAATATACTGTTTTAAACGTCACTTTGTATAATATAATTTAATCTATAATAACTGAAAATGATTAAGCTAACTGTTTCCATGAATATAAACACTACAGTTACGTAACTGGTAGCCTGTATGGTAAATAACGTCAATGATAAGTAGATCAGGAAGAAGAGAGTGTAGGTCACGGAGACCAGCCAGCAGTAGACTTGTACTGTCCGCCTTAGTCTGGCGCTGCGGCAGTCCACAGTGTAGAAACCACACAGTGTGGTGCATACAGATAACGGTAACATTGCTGCGTCCACCGTGTTTCCCATGGCGGTGTAAACTGACAACACGATCGGGCGTCATATTGATCGCTACGAAGAGGTTACGTAGCCTCGTGCGTAAAACATATTTAATTAATGTCTTACCCCAGATGTAATATAAAGGACATATACTGAAAATGATAACTGATTCGATTACGGACAATTGATTACACTAACACATCCATTAGTAGAATTAATTTATCAAATTATATTTATAAATTTCAAATTAACATACCTTTTGTTATTCACGCCCAGGAATTAAGAGTTGCGTGAATTATGAAATCAATAAATTTGACAGTTGTGACTGATAATAAAGATAATTGTTAGGTAGCATTAATTCCTCGATAGGAAATTTCAATAACAACACGCCTACAAGTGATAATATTTCTTATTGACATTAACGTTAATGAAATCTTTGTCCGTACTGTACTAAACAAATAAAGTTTAAACCTTTTGTCGATTCTCTAATGCGGAACTTCAACTTAAAATGTTGTATCAAATGTATCAGAAACGGGAAAAACTTGCGATGTAGGAACTTACAACGGACATGGAGTTTAAGGGACAGCAGAGGCCATGGACCCTCCAATCATCGAGTTGGGGTATTTATCACTATACTGAAGTATCCGAAAAATGTTAAAGTCTTTAGCATTTAATTTCTTTTAGGAAATATATTATGTTTATAACGTTAAAATTTTCTTTTCCCTACGAACTAGTTCATGTCTGTAAGAAGTTGATAGCTTTAGAAACATCAAACACTATTTGGCTTATTACTTTTACTTTTCTGTCAACAAATATTTTAAATTGTTTATTGCTAGTCCTTTCGTCTCTTCTCCGTTTATGTGATGTTAGATAGTCTGCATTATTTGCGTTGCCTTCGTCATACCTTGGGTCCAAACTTCGAAACTGTCTAAATTGTTTTTTGCCTGTATATTGTACCTATATGTTTAGTGTATTTCATACTATATTCTTATATTCTTAACGTTACTCAAATTTTATAGAAGATAGCATAGATTTTAAAATTATAAAATACATTACCAATTTTTTAAGAAAATCTATACTTAAAGTTTCGATTAACTGTTACCCAATTTTTTGACGCAATCAAGAAGATAAACGTGAAAACGTAGGGATTACTCTGTTAGACAATTTAACCAAGTTTCAAAACTGTTAAGATGACATCTTAGATTAGACTATAAACGAATTAAACGAAACTTAGGAATTGAGACAAACGTTTACCCATATTCTGCAGTCGCTGATAATATTAATTGTTTTGTATACAATTTTAGTTTGCGTCAATCGCTACGCATCTGTATATATTTTGCAACACATAAAATTAAAAAGGTCTACTCGTTTTGCCATAGAAATAAATAAAAAACTTCACAGAATGATTTTTAAAGCTCTCAAAATCAAACATTTCCAAATCGCGTTATTAAACTTTAATAATCTTCTAATTTGTCACTAAATCCATAAACACAGCAAATATAAAAATAAAGCTTTGAATAATTTAAAGTAAACTATTAAAGTAAGTCCGTGACGATCGAAAGTCTTCAAAAGTTTCATAAGAATCCTCCTGGTGTGTATCAGTGTGTGCGCGTGTGAGTGAGTGTGTGTGTGTGTGTGTGTGTGTGTGTGTGTGTGTGTGTGTGTGTGTGTGTGTGTGTGTGTGTGTGTGTGTGTGTGTGTGTGTGTGTGTGCAAATTTAAAATCACTAAACAAAATATATGTATAAAACCAATATGTACAAAAATTTACATAATGTACATCGTACACGAAATTTTGAAGTTATTAAACAGTCATACATTTTTATCACGGAAATCAATCTGGAATATTCACAATTAAATATTGTTATTTATAACGTTAAACAATAACGTTAAATATTTTAATATAAATACTGTAACTAGACCCTGTATGCCGGTCGTTACAAAAGAATAAAATGTATATGGAAAATTCAAATAAAATAGAATTTTCAAATAATAAAATAATTTTTTGTTATGTTAAATAAATGTGTTTAAATGAGAAATCCATCTGTTTTAAAAGGTTCTTGTAAAATTTTAATAACAGGTAGGTATTTATTGACCGTCGAGCACTTCTTGTAGATTTGAACCAAGTCTGGAGTTAAATAGATTAACTCCAGTTAATAATCGATTGGTGACTTTTCTGACTGGTCCAATATCTTGTTCAAATAGAATATATTCTTCTTACTTAAGTCCTTCAGCCTTATAAATACCCTTAAATTACCCTGTGAAATAAGTAACAGATACGAAATAATGGAAATATAAATATTTATTGACAATTTTAAATAAATAATCGATATTTTATCGATGGAGAGCAATTATCGACTCTGTCTCGGGAATTATCGATTGTGTCATACAGAACAAATTTATGATATATTATATTAAAAGACAGGTTCTTTGAACGATTAGAATTAATAGTCAGAGAAGGGTGACGAGAAAGTATAACATTAACAATTAAAAATAAATACAATAATTACTATTCAATAGTATTTTAAATAATTCAGTATATAATATTTGAATAAATGTTTTGTCAAACCAAAGAAGACTGACGTCACTGCGATATGGTTAGCAGACTCCGTTTTCAAGATGGCCGCTACTCGAGTTGGACTAAGTTACAGCATATGCGTCGTGTCAGAAAATCACAATAAAATTCCCTTTATTAAGGTTTAAAATGTCCCCGCACTGGTGTAATATGTCTGTTAATCTATTTGGTGTATTCTGGTGAAGTGTTCTGTGTAAACTTGTGTTAGTTAGTTTATTTTCTATGTGTTCAACTTCTGCGGTTAAGTTTTCAAGTTATTGGATAGGAATTGCAGAATAAATCAGTTGAGATATAGTGTTTTACTTGTTTCTATCACTCGTATTATGGAGTTAAGTGTTTGTTTTCACTATTGTCGTGAATGTATTAACAGCTTTAGCTTTAGAAAGTGTCTAAACCGTCTAACTCTCGTTCACTTATTTCAATGGCTAAACGCTAGTACCATTTTTCTCGATTTAAATAAACGTTCTTTACACAACTGTCCAGCTTGATATTCAACAAAAGTCTAATTAACTTGGTCATAAATCTGGCCCAGTTAATCCTTGAAAAAGTATTGTTAACATATTTCGACTTCCCATATATATGATAAAATATTACATTATGTATGGAATTTTTCTATTTTATTCCTTACTTTTATGAATTATTAACCTTATTATTGGTTTAATCATCTCATTCCTTTCAAATTGATGTATTATAGTCCATATCTGTAGACATTTTGTGGAAATTAACAAATTTTGTTCACACTTTGGAAATATAGGCTCAAAATTGGATTTCCGTCTTTATACGAATTCCCTTCATTTTAAATATTATTAATACTATTATAATAAATTTTAATTATTCACATTCCTCTTCCTATCCTTAAATACATATAAATTACACCTTTGAACTGGTTTTTTGTGTTAATCTGTAAATTTGACGTTGCTCTTTAAAATTAATTGATTTATATATTTTGAAAATTTACAAAGTGTTAAGGTATATTTCCTTATTATCATTTTAACTCATAGGATCATTCCTAGTAGTGGTTAATTGAGTTATCTTATATAAATCTTGGTAGTTTACAGGATTTATAAGTGAATTATACTAGTTTATATTGGTTCTGTGATTTCACCAAATGGCCTAGATTTTAGAATTTTATATTTCTTTCTTTCTCAAATAATTTAAACTTAATTCCTCCTCTGACTTTACATAATTACAATTATATGAAAATAACATGGTTTATAACTTATTGTGTGCTGTAGTAGTTAATCAACACTACAGTTATTAAAATAAATAATTATGAACATTATTTTGCAATCTGCACAATTTAACATATTGCAGATATGGCTTGAACATATATCTTTTAACTATTAGAGCTAACATAGCATACCCATTAGAACATTATTAATGGTATGTTGGCTATTATTTATCAAACATAATTCTTTTTAAAACACATAACATAAACCTTATTTTCTAATAAACCTTACAAATACATTTATCAACACATTGATTTTAGGACTGTGAATAAACAGTCTATTTAAACATTTTACACTTATTAATACTATATTAATGCCAGTCCTTTCTGGTCTAAATCATGATTATTGTGATCCCCTACATCAGTAAACATTAACTCCCATACTCTATTTATTATCATTTTTTACAAATGTCTTGTAAATAAAGATTTACATTAAAATAATAAAATACTGGAAATCTTCCATTTTATTATTTTATTATGCTGTTTATTATCAGATATTAAAGTTGTGATATTGCATACTGATAAGTTATAGTATCACCAACTTTAAGTTTATTGCATTTCTAAAAAACACTTACACAAATTCACTTTCACTGTTGGTTCTGATATTTTGAGTCTTATTATCTCAGACCAGACCTTTAGTAATCATGGACTGCTAAGACTAGTTTATTTTCTTTATTACACAATAGCTTTAGCCGGTGCACTTCTTATAACGCTATACAACACTTTAGTTTTCTCAATAATCATATTTTTATAGGATTTTGGGTATGTTATACTTTCTTTTGCATAGTTTTTGTGGGTTTGGGGTTGATAGTAGTTTATATAATAATAGGTTTTACTACGGTGTTTCTTTCATACGATTTCTTCCTCTCCTCCTGTCGTCCTTCTTGTCCTTCTTCGTATCTTCCTTCTGGTCTTCATTCTTGTCCCTCTTCTAGTCTTCATTCTTGTCCCTCGTCTAGTCTTCACTCTTCTGGTCTTCCTTCCTCATTCTTGGGTAAACCAAGGTACTTGGTGTATCTCGACTGAGGTTTAGTTTGGAGTATTTAATTTATTCACTGAACTGACTTTTTCTTCTATACAGGTTTCAGGGTATTGTTTTCTTCCTGTTCACAAACTTTATTCTTCCCTCTTATTGTTTTTGGGGTATTTTGGTATTCACCACTCTTTAATTGAGTCTCTTTTTTCTAGATATGGTCTTATATAACTGGTTTACTGCTCTGAGCTTCCTGGGTACCTTACTGATATTATACTATGAGTTGATGAGTTGCTTCGATACTTTCTTTGGTTTTTTAAAACAGTGGTTTTTTTATATATATATTGTAATGAGGATTTTTATTTTATCGTGGTTCATTCCTCTGATTTATTTAAATGTCATTCAATATTATTATAACATTTGTTGGTGTAATTAAACTTTATGATTTCACATGACTTAAAATGTAGTGGATTTTCTGTCACGCTACAATACATATAAGTATCTTTAGGTGTAAAATTATATTTACAATTGGTTCAAACTTATCATTAGCAGGCAAACAAATCAACCCGGCTCTAAAGTCTAACAAAAAGATTCGGCCATCTTTTGGAACATAATTTTGCAATTACATGTGTATGGCGATTTTATGTCACTCCTCTATAAGCCAGCTAGTGCATCAATTTTACGTATTTTAATCTTCGTCTTACTCTTACTCTTCCTTTTTTTGAGCGTGCTTCTATTACGCGGAATCGTAATTATCAATACTTGTTACATAGCCAAGCCCTATCTCCTGGACTGATATTGTTTTGAATTCTTTCATGATGGATACTTCTAACGACTCGAGATTCGCGGCTCACGATTGTCGCCGTGTCTTTAAATTTCCTCAGCTGCCAGAGATAGAAATCTCGTCGCACTTGCTTGCAACCTACTTGTTTGCTTTCGGAAGAGACTAGTTTGATATTTTGATATTTTTACTTCCATGTCAGAGTCAGTATTTACACATATCAAACAGGACGTGTAACATTTGAATAAGTATCAAATTGTGTTGGTAGTTTTTAAACAAAAGGAAAGTCAGAAATGTTTAAATGAGACCGCTCTCTCTGTCTGTCTTTTCCTCACACACACACATGCAATTTCTAAAACTTACTACAGTATAATACTGTATATATTCCTATGCGGAACACGATATTTAGTGTAAAACAATGACTGATTCGTCAAACTGAATTTACAAATACAGCAAATGTTTTCTTGTGTATAGAGACCTTATTCTACGTAGTTTACATCAGAGTGAAAAGTAACTGGGTCATATCCTACAGCTACGGTAAGTAAACACTGTGGTAGAAACGATGTAGATAATGCTACACATGTATAAGGTAAGCGACAATCACTACGTTACGGGAGCAGATAGACTGGTTATATTTTACTTTATATTAAAGACACTTGTTAAGTGAATAATTTGGATAACAATATACCTCGTAACAAATTATGTGGCAAATGTAACATAACAAGATATTTCTTTCAAAAGATTTATTACGATTTAAGCTTGGACACATTGCGAATTGATCTCAAAATATACTGAGTAATCTGTTTTATTTGTCGTCTAGCATGTGGTAAACTTAATAAAATTAATTAGATCACATTAACTAATTATTAACCAAAACAGTTGAATTAACACGTTAAAGTTTAATAAAATAAATTGCGGACTCGTTCACGGGTAGGAATTTCCGCTCTGCATATCCTTCATTTCAAACATAAACATTGGATGTATCCGTATAATAGAGCCAGGTCAAAAAAGTGTTCCGTAATATTAGATTACAGAAATAATTTGACTTCATAGAACGCACAAGTTTTTTAGTACAAAATTTTCTCACTGTTGTGTTGAAGTATTTTTTCAAATTCATAGAACATGTTGTATACTGAGATGTTAAAATTATTCCGCTCTCTCCGTCTCTCTCTATGCTCTGTCTGTCTCTTTCTCTGTAACACACACACACACACACACACACACACACACACACACACACACACACACACACATTACTTCCAATTCTCCTCTCCTCAGTTAGCAACTTGTAAGTCACGTTCTCTTCTCTTCATTCAACATGCGACTTATTTCCTTCCCTGTTCGCCTCTTGTTTATGTCTCTATCTTGGTATTTTATTAGTTACATAATAACTTATTAAAAACTTTCTTCCATTCATGTGAAGTTAAAAATATTTTTCTTTAAATTATTTTGAAACACTGCTTGATTAAATCCTTACACGTTCTTTCAATATAACAATAAACTTCCGAAAATATTAGTTTATTTTAAAATAAGAGCATTATAGTACTAGCGTTGTCAATAATATACTGTCACTAAATATTAGCTGTTATCAATTTTTTGGAACAAATATTTTATAATTACGTAAATATTCTCATATGAAAAATAAATTCCATTAAAAACAGAATAATATTTAATTCGATTATTATTTTAAAACAATATCTCATCGGATCAATAAGTTTTTAAATTATATTATTCTGAATTACTGTATTTTTTAATTACCTTTTGTATAAAAATTAATGATTGTGACTTCGGCAAGCTAGTATGTGAGAAACGTCTAATTACTAGATAGCGTCTCGATATATAATAGGCCAGTATAGGCGTATAGAGCGTTTCAAAAGTCCTTCCTATTTCAGATTTTAACATTCCTTGATTACATATTTATATATATCATCATACATAGGTCATTCCCTAGTTTCCCTCTGATTTTCTTACTTTCACGTTTTCTCTGCATTTTCCTTAGTCCGCTAAATTTCCTTGTATAGCCTAATTAATATTTCGGGGGGAGGGGATTTCAGCTATTCCGTTTCAACGTTAAGTTAGACTTTACTTCTTACGGAAGATGTAATTAACTGATGACAAATAATGAGCTAATTTTAGAAAGTGTTAGTAAATACTTATTTTTTTACCGCTTGCCTTTAGACAACAAACAATTCATTGACAGTATTAATCGGGCGTCTTTAATAATTATTCAGATTTAATAAAACATTAACAAATTAGTGTCTAATAAATATAAAATGGTTAAAATAAATTAATATTGCAATCAACGAATAGGAGACGCCTATTGCTGTGTATGACGTGCTCGGTATACCATCAGTCCTCTGACCACCGAGCTCGGCGAATATTCTCAAAGACCAAAAGACTCTTGGAAGCACCGCTGGTAAAATGATCAGCCAATCATTATTGCCAGGAAGTTCTTACTGAGACTTGGTACATTGCTGTGCATTGACATTCTAGCAAAGCGATGTTAAGTGTTTTTAAGCATACGTAATTTGCTTACGTGACTGACGAGCGTTATCTTTAATAACTAGTGATAGTACATGGTTATTTTTGTACAGTTACAAAAGATTGTTTTGGTCCCTCGGAATGTCAAAATTGAGGTGAAATCATCAAGTCACAAGAGGCTGTTAGCCTAATGCTTAGCTTGAAAAAGAAGTAGAACGAATTACTTTTAAATTTATAATTAATTACTTACAAATCTTTAATAAAACTTTTATTATTTTAATGAATCGGATTTACAATTGCCTTTTCTCTTCAGACTCTATACGTTATACACAATACTCTTATTCACGTAAGACAAATCATAAAACTCACAAGACTATATTTGTTGAAAATAACATATGTAGGTTAATACAACATAGAAAGCCCCTGTGTTTGCTAACGGGGAGAGGGAAGGAAGGGACACAATAAGCCAGCTGCACTAGACACTACGTTGGAACTGTCCAAGTATTATGTGTTGCTTGAGAACATGAAGCATTCTCAGTGTATAAACTTTGTTTGTTTCTCTCTCTCTCTCTCTCTCTCTCTCTCTCTCTCTCTCTCTCTCTCTCTCTCTCTCTCTCTCTCTCTCTCTCTCTCTCTCTCGAGTTGTCACTGACACAATGTATCTGAATCGTGGGTGAGCGGGCTATCTAAATTTGTTGAGGTAGGATGAAGCTAAATTAATGACGTTAATATATCAGTAAATCCGTTCAGCCATTTGAGTTTTACTCTGAGTAACACAAGGAAAGTGACAGCTTTAGTTAACAAATTAAATTTTATAACTTCAATAATTACATTCACCAAATTCAATTAATTTCACTTTAAAAACTCAACAAAATCTCTACGCTGTAACCATTTATTATTTGTATATGATGATTGAATCTTATTGAAACGTAATGTAGCCTCACTTCGGGCTCGTCTATTGGTAACCAGATCTTTCGTTACGTACAATGTTATTGTGAATAGGTTACTTGTATATATGTCGTGTGCACTTGGATTACACCACCCGTAGGAAGTGTGAACTTGTAATATGTATATAAACAATGTAGCGACAAACTCGCACTGGAGTCGTCGATGTGTAATTATAAATGTGTTATGTTGAACGGCGAATAATTTTGTAAATTGCCGCTTACTCCCACTATGCTGCTTCTTTTCCGTGACGCCACTCAACGATGCCAACTGTCGGGTCCGCTGCAATCTGTGAATTCTATTTACTAAATGTAACAGCAATAATAACGACACACAAATACTATCAAACATATATCCTTGTGGAATCCTTTATTCGGAAAAAACACTGGTTGACTGTTTTAATAAATTTAAACAGGATAATCGCAATTGTAGCGAAAACTATAAGTCTTCTTTTACCAGTTGGCAGCAGTAGCTGTTCAGTATTTCTACGAGACCAAAACAATGCTTTTTGTTAACGTTTTTAAATAAAAATATTAATTATCTCAGGGCGTATATGGTTCGGGGATAATAATTATACAAAATAATACACTATTAATCAAAATACAAGTTTACAATTACAGGATATTACAACGTTGGAATGATAGGTGCACACAGAAATTGTATAGTGGTTACCAGTTTTAAAAAGGTTATGTCCAGTTCAGGCTTTGATAGTTATTATGTAAATTAAAAGTTCTTGTTGTGTTTATATGGTGTTATTAGTGATTGTTTTTAGTGTTTGTGTTATATGGTGTCTGTAGTTTAGTTGATTATTACTAAAAATTCGTGTATACAAGTGTGTGTGTTGAAGTACGATATAATGAGATGTCAGAATCACCAAATTCTCTTCTTGTACTCTTCTTGGCTGAAGATAGGGCCCACGTACACGTCAGATCTTCTTTCTCGTCCCTCGTCCACTTCAAATCTTCTTCCTGGTTATTATACCTTCTATTCCATGTAATGGGTGTTCTTCTGTTATTGCAAAAAGTTCGTGTAGTGTACCTCTAACTGTATTTATCTGGTTGTATAGTTTTTTCACACTTTATAACATATAATGTAAGACGATTTAAGAACGCGTCTATCTGCTAAGATCGTTGTCAAAGAAGTCTCATTTTATTTATCCGAAATTTCTGGTTGCTAAGGGTAAACTTGGAATCTGGTTGGCCAATTCGGATATACATTGTCATATACTTTCATTATTTCGAAGTCTAAAATTTGTTCAAAATCTTTAAACTAACATAACTTTTCTATACTGAATGGGAGTTTAAAACCATTATCAGCATTATTTTGATCTTCACATTTGTTATATTTAGACACCAAACGTGCCTATTTTTGCTTAAGAACTATGGATGTTACAATTTTGTTATTTGGAATTTTCTTAAATAACTTGATATGTGTTATTTTGTTTCTATATTCCTTGTATACATTATTACCTATAAAAACATCTACCCTTTCACATTTGCATTACAAAATTTCTAATATAATTGTTCAAAATTTACTAAAGTTGGTTTCACCTGGCCTATGTAATAGTATTACTTTCATCACCATGTTTTAACATCTTTAACAATTAAATTAACTTCTAACACTCATCAAAATGGTTTAACATATAACGTTATTTTAACAACACAAAACATATATTATTCTAATAGTTAAATTCATGCCCACATGACTATGATTATACCAAATCCTTGCACAAATAACTGTTTTCTACTCAAACTGTATAGGTGTTTGACACTTAACAAAACATCTTTGTATAATCCATTCTGCTTGGTCAATTAATTTACCATGGTTTAACATCAGCTCTATTGTTATATTTGTTAACACAACATAAAAAAATGGAATTAATATCATTAAATTGACATTCCTTTAAACTAACTGTATCACCTGTTACATACAAAAAACACAACACAAATACTATGATATAACACTGTGCTATAACATAAAACATGCACATTTTACAAAACAAATTCTATACTAATTAGTTAGTTCATTGTCACCTAATTTACTCATTATTCTGACACTGTCTATGTCATATTTACTATTTATATGGGTTTCAACATCCGTATACTTACTGATGTTTGACTTACAAAAGTTACAATAAAGTGAACACTGTTGCTCTACCTCACCACACAGTTCTAATAATCTTGTTACATTTACTGTTTATCTGGGTTTTACTCTTGTTATAAATGTTATTGTGACCATGTTATATTTGTTGTTTACTGGACAACCCTATGAACTCTATATGTGACAATTATTTGTATGGTTCATTTATCTATAATCAGGTGTATTTATATTTTTGTTACATCAATTAACTTAATTATTTACTAATATTTCTCTTACATAATATTACATGTTTGGGCCTATTATCCCTCACTTTGTATTTTGATTATCTGGATATAATGATACATTAACTGAAACCATTTGTTTCTTTATAGTCCTGGTTCATAAACCGTTTGTCTTTATAATTCTTTGTTTGGTCATTACTGAAAGTTCATTGTCATAGTTGGGGTTAAAGGTGTTTTGCATCACTTAGCCTAAATCATTAATTTGGGTACGGTCAGTTGTCTTACTAGTCAGTCTAAAATTGTTAGTCGTTCCTCTTCACTATCATCTTGGAAGATATTGTTCTCCTTGTCAGCTTCTTAACCAAAGTCTTCATTAAATCAGGTACGATATTATGTTGTTCCAAATGTAATGTTACATATTACCGTGCCACCAAATTTGATCATTTTAATAAAATATTGTTTTTTGTTGAAATTATCAATTATCTTAACTTTCACATTGTCATTTGTTATTCTTATTATGATCTGGTATACTTGTCTTTAATTATAAGTGTTCTATCCCTGGAACGTGTTACTTCCATAACAAATTAATCACCATATATTCTGGAATCAGTCGGGGGGCTCTCTTGACCTAATACCCCGCTGTCCTTACAATACATAATACATAAATAATATCGATTGCTGGAGCTATCTCGTCAGTCAATCACATTTAATAATCACTAGTCTATTCACGACTAAAATAAATAAAATAATATAATATATTCTTGGGATTGTTCACTCAGTCTAACTTCTCAGATCTAAATATTTCTTTCCATTGATTCTTTCAGATGTTTATTTTCTTGTGGCGATGTTAATAACATTTTTTATTTTCTATTGGTACTATCTTCCTTCCTTCTTTATCAGTACTGCTTAATCTTCATTTTTCATCCACTATCTTCATTTAAATTAAAACATAACATGTATTTGCATCTTCAGTTGTTGTTGATTCTCTCACAATCATGATAGGTTATTTGCAATAAATTCGTTTCTAGTCTTGTCTCATTTTCATCGTCGACTGTCTACATTTGTCCTTTCTTATTCATTTTATATCACTATAGTTTCTTCTAATTTATGGATGTTGCATCTTTCTTTTATATTCCAATAATAAGTTCATAACTGTGTTTAATAAGAGGTGCTTATTTTGTTTAGAATTTGGAAATATATTCCCAGTTGTTTATCTGCTTGATTCATAATTACATTATCAATCTGTACTGTAATTGGTCCTTACTATTTATCTAAATTCTGAGATATTCAACTTTGTTTATTGGGCTTCATTTAAAATTATATTCTGAATTATCAAAGTTGGTAAGATGAGCTTACTATATTTTTTCAATTTCGTGGTATTGTAATAATAAATTCTTCAGTTTCATATTAATTCTCATAAATAATTAGTTGTAAGTTGTTCTTACTCTTTGTTTGGAATTTTGTTGGTTTTATAATAATAAATTCTTCAATTCCAAATTAATTCTCATAAATAATTAGTTGTAAGTTGATCTTACTATTTCTTTAGAATTTTGGTGGTTTTATAATAATAAATTCTTCAATTCCAAATTAATTCTCATAAATAATTAGTTGTAAGTTGATCTTACTATTTGTTTGGAATTTTGTTGGTTTTATAATAATAAATTCTTCAATTCCAAATTAATTCTCATAAATAATTAGTTGTAAGTTGTTCTTACTCTTTGTTTAGAATTTTGTTGGTTTTATAATAATAAATTCTTCAATTCCAAATTAATTCTCATAAATAATTAGTTGTAAGTTGATCTTACTATTTTTTTAGAATTTTGTGGTTTTATAATAATAAATTCTTCAATTCCAAATTAGTTCTCATAAATAATTAGTTGTAAGTTGTTCTTACTCTTTGTTTGGAATTTTGTTGGTTTTATAATAATAAATTCTTCAATTCATATTATAGTGCTTATGGTCATATGTCCTTCTGTACCCAGTATTGATGATCTTTTGGTAATTTTCGTTATGTCGGTCAGTTGCTCATATCTTCATTTGTATGGTTCTGTTTCTTTATTCTTTATTCATATTATTGTTACTCAATGAAACTTGTTTCTCGTCTCTTTAAAATGGTTCTTTGGCCGTAGTCGGTTAGCGTAGCATCCGTCCCTTTTCTTGATGGTGTGTGGTATATAATTTATCCCGGGTCCATAATCTCAGTTGACCTTATTGCCCGCACTACCATTGTCTTTTCAATTATTTTTTTCCTTGCGGCATCTCTCGCTTCTTCCTTGTACTTCATTCTTCCCGATCTTATTCTTTCATTTGCTGCAAAGCTTATTCGACTCATCCTATCATATTGTTGATTAAAACAATATGTTACTGGTCCATCAATGACTAATGATATCATTGATATTTTCCCACGTATTTCTATTTCTGGTATTACCCATTTATCTCTGGTCTTCTCTAAGTTGTAACCTATAGTTTTGTGGTAAGTCATTATTGAAATTGCTTTTAATCTCCTCCTATAGTCTCTGGCATTCATGATTTCTTCATTGTTGGTAATTGGGGTATTCAGTACATTAATTAACCCATTGTTCATCATCTCCCATTCTTCCGGTGTTTTTATTAAATTCTTTAGATGCGTTCTTCTTACTTTCTTTGGTTCCACTTCACTATCTTTAGTATTTTCTTTGTTTCCGTTAGTTTTCTTTTCAGGTAATACTACTACTGGTTCCTCTGTTTTGGCGTTTGGTATTTCTTCTGTTTCTGGTTTGCTATCATTTTTTATTTCTTCGGTTCTCTCATTTCTTAATCCTTCCCTCCACAGTTTACTATCATTTATTATTTGTTTGGTCATTTCCTCCATTTTCTTACTCAAGTCTTCCTTCAATTTCTTATTCCTCTCGTCCAGTTTCTTACTGAAACCTTCCGTTATTTTTTTCCCAGTTTCCTGTATTAATTCCATCATACGTCTAATCATTTCTTGCGTCTTCTCGCTTTCTGTTTGTGTGGTTTCTTCTGGTTGTTTTTCCTGATCTTTCCTTGTTATAATTTCTACTTCCTCAACCGGTGTCGCTTCTTTGTCTTCCATATTTAACTCGTCTACCTTCTCGGTTTCGGCCGCTCGTTTTCACGATGTTTCTCGCTTCCTCATCTTGTTTATTATAGTTTATTTTTCTATTAATAATAATTTAATTTGTATTAAATTACACGCCTCACACGTTGGTGCGCCAATTTGTAACCATTTATTATTTGTATATGATGATTGAATCTTATTGAAACGTAATGTAGCCTCACTTCGGGTTCGTCTATTGGTAACCAGATCTATCGTTACGTACAATGTTATTGTGAATAGGTTACTTGTATATATGTCGTGTGCACTTGGATTACACCACCCGTAGGAAGTGTGAACTTGTAATATGTATATAAACAATGTAGCGACAAACTCGCACTGGAGTCGTCGATGTGTAATTATAAATGTGTTATGTTGAACGGCGAATAATTTTGTAAATTGCCGCTTACTCCCACTATGCTGCTTCTTTTCCGTGACGTCACTCAACGATGCCAACGGTCGGGTCCGCTGCAATCTGTGAATTCTATTTACTAAATGTAACAGCAATAATAACGACACACAAATACTATCAAACATATATCCTTGTGGAATCCTTTATTCGGAAAAAACACTGGTTGACTGTTTTAATAAATTTAAACAGGATAATCGCAATTGTAGCGAAAACTATAAGTCTTCTTTTACCAGTTGGCAGCAGTAGCTGTTCAGTATTTCTACGAGACCAAAACAATGCTTTTTGTTAACGTTTTTAAATAAAAATATTAATTATCTCAGGGCGTATATGGTTCGGGGATAATAATTATACAAAATAATACACTATTAATCAAAATACAAGTTTACAATTACAGGATATTACAACGTTGGAGTGATAGGTGCACACAGAAATTGTATAGTGGTTACCAGTTTTAAAAAGGTTATGTCCAGTTCAGGCTTTGATAGTTATTATGTAAATTAAAAGTTCTTGTTGTGTTTAAAAAGGTGTTAGTCTTATATGGTGTTATTAGTGATTGTTTTTAGTGTTTGTGTTATATGGTGTCTGTAGTTTAGTTGATTATTACTAAAAATTCGTGTATACAAGTGTGTGTGTTGAAGTACGATATAATGAGATGTCAGAATCACCAAATCCTCTTCTTGTACTCTTCTTGGTTGAAGATAGGGCCCACGTACACGTCGGATCTTCTTTCTCGTCCCTCGTCCACTTCAAATCTTCTTCCTGGTTATTATATCTTCTATTCCATGTAATGGGTGTTCTTCTGTTATTGCAAAAAGTTCGTGTAGTGTACCTCTAACTGTATTTATCTGGTTGTATAGTTTTTTCACACTTTATAACATATAATGTAAGACGATTTAAGAACGCGTCTATCTGCTAAGATCGTTGTCAAAGAAGTCTCATTTTATTTATCCGAAATTTCTGGTTGCTAAGCGTAAACTTGGAATCTGGTTGGCCAATTCGGATATACATTGTCATATACTTTCATTATTTCGAAGTCTAAAATTTGTTCAAAATCTTTAAACTAACATAACTTTTCTATACTGAATGGGAGTTTAAAACCATTATCAGCATTATTTTGATCTTCACATTTGTTATATTTAGACACCAAACGTGCCTATTTTTGCTTAAGAACTATGGATGTTACAATTTTGTTATTTGGAATTTTCTTAAAAAAACTTGATATGTGTTATTTTGTTTCTATATTCCTTGTATACATTATTAACTATAAATACATCTACCCTTTCACATTTGCATTACAAAATTTCTAATATAATTGTTCAAAATTTACTAAAGTTGGTTTCACCTGGCCTATGTAATAGTATTACTTTCATCACCATGTTTTAACATCTTTAACAATTAAATTAACTTCTAACACTCATCAAAATGGTTTAACATATAACGTTATTTTAACAACACAAAAGATATATTATTCTAATAGTTAAATTCATGCCCACATGACTATGATTATACCAAATCCTTGCACAAATAACTGTTTTCTACTCAAACTGTATAGGTGTTTGACACTTAACAAAACATCTTTGTATAGTCCATTCTGCTTGGTCAATTAATTTACCATGGTTTAACATCAGCTCTATTGTTATATTTGTTAACACAACATAAAAAAATGGAATTAATATCATTAAATTGACATTCCTTTAAACTAACTGTATCAACTGTTACATACAAAAAACACAACACAAATACTATGATATAACACTGTGCTATAACATAAAACATGCACATTTTACAAAACAAATTCTATACTAATTAGTTAGTTCATTGTCACCTAATTTACTCATTATTCTGACACTGTCTATGTCATATTTACTATTTATATGGGTTTCAACATCCGTATACTTACTGATGTTTGACTTACAAAAGTTACAATAAAGTGAACACTGTTGCTCTACCTCACCACACAGTTCTAATAATCTTGTTACATTTACTGTTTATCTGGGTTTTACTCTTGTTATAAATGTTATTGTGACCATGATATAATTTGTTGTTTACTGGACAACCCTATGAACTCTATATGTGACAATTATTTGTATGGTTCATTTATCTATAATCAGGTGTATTTATATTTTTGTTACATCAATTAACTTAATTATTTACTAATATTTCTCTTACATAATATTACATGTTTGGGCCTATTATCCCTCACTTTGTATTTTGATTATCTGGATATAATGATACATTAACTGAAACCATTTGTTTCTTTATAGTCCTGGTTCATAAACCGTTTGTCTTTATAATTCTTTGTTTGGTCATTACTGAAAGTTCATTGTCATAGTTGGGGTTAAAGGTGTTTTGCATCACTTAGCCTAAATCATTAATTTGGGTACGGTCAGTTGTCTTACTAGTCAGTCTAAAATTGTTAGTCGTTCCTATTCACTATCATCTTGGAAGATATTGTTCTCCTTGTCAGCTTCTTAACCAAAGTCTTCATTAAATCAGGTACGATATTATGTTGTTCCAAATGTAATGTTACATATTACCGTGCCACCAAATTTGATCATTTTAATAAAATATTGTTTTTTGTTGAAATTATCAATTATCTTAACTTTCACATTGTCATTTGTTATTCTTATTATGATCTGGTATACTTGTCTTTAATTATAAGTGTTCTATCCCTGGAATGTGTTACTTCCATAACAAATTAATCACCATATATTCTGGAATCAGTCGGGGGGGCTCTCTTGACCTAATACCCCGCTGTCCTTACAATACATAATACATAAATAATATCGATTGCTGGAGCTATCTCGTCAGTCAATCACATTTAATAATCACTAGTCTATTCACGACTAAAATAAATAAAATAATATAATATATTCTTGGGATTGTTCACTCAGTCTAACTTCTCAGATCTAAATATTTCTTTCCATTGATTCTTTCAGATGTTTATTTTCTTGTGGCGATATTAATATCATTTTTTATTTTCTATTGGTACTATCTTCCTTCCTTCTTTATCAGTACTGCTTAATCTTCATTTTTCATCCACTATCTTCATTTAAATTAAAACATAACATGTATTTGCATCTTCAGTTGTTGTTGATTCTCTCACAATCATGATAGGTTATTTGCAATAAATTCGTTTCTAGTCTTGTCTCATTTTCATCGTCGACTGTCTACATTTGTCCTTTCTTATTCATTTTATATCACTATAGTTTCTTCTAATTTATGGATGTTGCATCTTTCTTTTATATTCCAATAATAAGTTCATAACTGTGTTTAATAAGAGGTGCTTATTTTGTTTAGAATTTGGAAATTTATTCCCAATTGTTTATCTGCTTGATTCATAATTACATTATCAATCTGTACTGTAATTGGTCCTTACTATTTATCTAAATTCTGAGATATTCAACTTTGTTTATTGGGCTTCATTTAAAATTATATTCTGAATTATCAAAGTTGGTAAGATGAGCTTACTACATTTTTTCAATTTCGTGGTATTGTAATAATAAATTCTTCAGTTTCATATTAATTCTCATAAATAATTAGTTGTAAGTTTTTCTTACTCTTTGTTTGGAATTTTGTTGGTTTTATAAAAATAAATTCTTCAATTCCAAATTAATTCTCATAAATAATTAGTTGTAAGTTGATCTTACTATTTCTTTAGAATTTTGGTGGTTTTATAATAATAAATTCTTCAATTCCAAATTAATTCTCATAAATAATTAGTTGTAAGTTGATCTTACTATTTGTTTGGAATTTTGTTGGTTTTATAATAATAAATTCTTCAATTCCAAATTAATTCTCATAAATAATTAGTTGTAAGTTGTTCTTACTCTTTGTTTAGAATTTTGTTGGTTTTATAATAATAAATTCTTCAATTCCAAATTAATTCTCATAAATAATTAGTTGTAAGTTGATCATACTATTTTTTTAGAATTTTGTGGTTTTATAATAATAAATTCTTCAATTCCAAATTAGTTCTCATAAATAATTAGTTGTAAGTTGTTCTTACCCTTTGTTTGGAATTTTGTTGTTTTTATAATAATTTCTTCAATTCTTATTATAGTGCTTATGGTCATATGTCCTTCTGTACCCAGTATTGATGATCTTTTGTTAATTTTCGTTATGTGGGTCAGTTGCTCATACCTTCATTTGTATGGTTCTGTTTCTTTATTCTTTATTCATATTATTGTTACTCAATGAAACTTGTTTCTCGTCTCTTTAAAATGGTTCTTTGGCCGTAGTCGGTTAGCGTAGCATCCGTCCCTTTTCTTGATGGTGTGTGGTATATAATTTATCCCGGGTCCATAATCTCAGTTGACCTTATTGTCCGCACTACCATTGTCTTTTCAATTATTTTTTTCTTTGCGGCATCTCTCGCTTCCTCCTTGTACTTCATTCTTCCCGATCTTATTCTTTCATTTGCTGCAAAGCTTATTCGACTCATCCTATCATATTGTTGATTAAAACAATATGTTACTGGTCCATCAATGACTAATGATATCATTGATATTTTCCCACGTATTTCTATTTCTGGTATTACCCATTTATCTCTGGTCTTCTCTAAGTTGTAACCTATAGTTTTGTGGTAAGTCATTATTGAAATTGCTTTTAATCTCCTCCTATAGTCTCTGGCATTCATGATTTCTTCATTGTTGGTAATTGGGGTATTCAGTACATTAATTAACCCATTGTTCATCATCTCCCATTCTTCCGGTGTTTTTATTAAATTCTTTAGATGCGTTCTTCTTACTTTCTTTGGTTCCACTTCACTATCTTTAGTATTGTCTTTGTTTCCGTTAGTTTTCTTTTCAGGTAATACTACTACTGGTTCCTCTGTTTTGGCGTTTGGTATTTCTTCTGTTTCTGGTTTGCTATCATTTTTTATTTCTTCGGTTCTCTCATTTCTTAATCCTTCCCTCCACAGTTTACTATCATTTATTATTTGTTTGGTCATTTCCTCCATTTTCTTACTCAAGTCTTCCTTCAATTTCTTATTCCTCTCGTCCAGTTTCTTACTGAAACCTTCCGTTATTTTTTTCCCAGTTTCCTGTATTAATTCCATCATACGTCTAATCATTTCTTGCGTCTTCTCGCTTTCTGTTTGTGTGGTTTCTTCTGGTTGTTTTTCCTGATCTTTCCTTGTTATAATTTCTACTTCCTCAACCGGTGTCGCTTCTTTGTCTTCCATATTTAACTCGTCTACCTTCTCGGTTTCGGCCGCTCGTTTTCACGATGTTTCTCGCTTCCTCATCTTGTTTATTATAGTTTATTTTTCTATTAATAATAATTTAATTTGTATTAAATTACACGCCTCACACGTTGGTGCGCCAATTTGTAACCATTTATTATTTGTATATGATGATTGAATCTTATTGAAACGTAATGTAGCCTCACTTCGGGTTCGTCTATTGGTAACCAGATCTTTCGTTACGTACAATGTTATTGTGAATAGGTTACTTGTATATATGTCGTGTGCACTTGGATTACACCACCCGTAGGAAGTGTGAACTTGTAATATGTATATAAACAATGTAGCGACAAACTCGCACTGGAGTCGTCGATGTGTAATTATAAATGTGTTATGTTGAACGGCGAATAATTTTGTAAATTGCCGCTTACTCCCACTATGCTGCTTCTTTTCCGTGACGTCACTCAACGATGCCAACGGTCGGGTCCGCTGCAATCTGTGAATTCTATTTACTAAATGTAACAGCAATAATAACGACACACAAATACTATCAAACATATATCCTTGTGGAATCCTTTATTCGGAAAAAACACTGGTTGACTGTTTTAATAAATTTAAACAGGATAATCGCAATTGTAGCGAAAACTATAAGTCTTCTTTTACCAGTTGGCAGCAGTAGCTGTTCAGTATTTCTACGAGACCAAAACAATGCTTTTTGTTAACGTTTTTAAATAAAAATATTAATTATCTCAGGGCGTATATGGTTCGGGGATAATAATTATACAAAATAATACACTATTAATCAAAATACAAGTTTACAATTACAGGATATTACAACGTTGGAGTGATAGGTGCACACAGAAATTGTATAGTGGTTACCAGTTTTAAAAAGGTTATGTCCAGTTCAGGCTTTGATAGTTATTATGTAAATTAAAAGTTCTTGTTGTGTTTATATGGTGTTATTAGTGATTGTTTTTAGTGTTTGTGTTATATGGTGTCTGTAGTTTAGTTGATTATTACTAAAAATTCGTGTATACAAGTGTGTGTGTTGAAGTACGATATAATGAGATGTCAGAATCACCAAATTCTCTTCTTGTACTCTTCTTGGCTGAAGATAGGGCCCACGTACACGTCAGATCTTCTTTCTCGTCCCTCGTCCACTTCAAATCTTCTTCCTGGTTATTATACCTTCTATTCCATGTAATGGGTGTTCTTCTGTTATTGCAAAAAGTTCGTGTAGTGTACCTCTAACTGTATTTATCTGGTTGTATAGTTTTTTCACACTTTATAACATATAATGTAAGACGATTTAAGAACGCGTCTATCTGCTAAGATCGTTGTCAAAGAAGTCTCATTTTATTTATCCGAAATTTCTGGTTGCTAAGGGTAAACTTGGAATCTGGTTGGCCAATTCGGATATACATTGTCATATACTTTCATTATTTCGAAGTCTAAAATTTGTTCAAAATCTTTAAACTAACATAACTTTTCTATACTGAATGGGAGTTTAAAACCATTATCAGCATTATTTTGATCTTCACATTTGTTATATTTAGACACCAAACGTGCCTATTTTTGCTTAAGAACTATGGATGTTACAATTTTGTTATTTGGAATTTTCTTAAAAAAACTTGATATGTGTTATTTTGTTTCTATATTCCTTGTATACATTATTAACTATAAATACATCTACCCTTTCACATTTGCATTACAAAATTTCTAATATAATTGTTCAAAATTTACTAAAGTTGGTTTCACCTGGCCTATGTAATAGTATTACTTTCATCACCATGTTTTAACATCTTTAACAATTAAATTAACTTCTAACACTCATCAAAATGGTTTAACATATAACGTTATTTTAACAACTCAAAAGATATATTATTCTAATAGTTAAATTCATGCCCACATGACTATGATTATACCAAATCCTTGCACAAATAACTGTTTTCTACTCAAACTGTATAGGTGTTTGACACTTAACAAAACATCTTTGTATAGTCCATTCTGCTTGGTCAATTAATTTACCATGGTTTAACATCAGCTCTATTGTTATATTTGTTAACACAACATAAAAAAATGGAATTAATATCATTAAATTGACATTCCTTTAAACTAACTGTATCACCTGTTACATACAAAAAACACAACACAAATACTATGATATAACACTGTGCTATAACATAAAACATGCACATTTTACAAAACAAATTCTATACTAATTAGTTAGTTCATTGTCACCTAATTTACTCATTATTCTGACACTGTCTATGTCATATTTACTATTTATATGGGTTTCAACATCCGTATACTTACTGATGTTTGACTTACAAAAGTTACAATAAAGTGAACACTGTTGCTCTACCTCACCACACAGTTCTAATAATCTTGTTACATTTACTGTTTATCTGGGTTTTACTCTTGTTATAAATGTTATTGTGACCATGTTATAATTTGTTGTTTACTGGACAACCCTATGAACTCTATATGTGACAATTATTTGTATGGTTCATTTATCTATAATCAGGTGTATTTATGTTTTTGTTACATCAATTAACTTAATTATTTACTAATATTTCTCTTACATAATATTACATGTTTGGGCCTATTATCCCTCACTTTGTATTTTGATTATCTGGATATAATGATACATTAACTGAAACCATTTGTTTCTTTATAGTCCTGGTTCATAAACCGTTTGTCTTTATAATTCTTTGTTTGGTCATTACTGAAAGTTCATTGTCATAGTTGGGGTTAAAGGTGTTTTGCATCACTTAGCCTAAATCATTAATTTGGGTACGGTCAGTTGTCTTACTAGTCAGTCTAAAATTGTTAGTCGTTCCTATTCACTATCATCTTGGAAGATATTGTTCTCCTTGTCAGCTTCTTAACCAAAGTCTTCATTAAATCAGGTACGATATTATGTTGTTCCAAATGTAATGTTACATATTACCGTGCCACCAAATTTGATCATTTTAATAAAATATTGTTTTTTGTTGAAATTATCAATTATCTTAACTTTCACATTGTCATTTGTTATTCTTATTATGATCTGGTATACTTGTCTTTAATTATAAGTGTTCTATCCCTGGAATGTGTTACTTCCATAACAAATTAATCACCATATATTCTGGAATCAGTCGGGGGGCTCTCTTGACCTAATACCCCGCTGTCCTTACAATACATAATACATAAATAATATCGATTGCTGGAGCTATCTCGTCAGTCAATCACATTTAATAATCACTAGTCTATTCACGACTAAAATAAATAAAATAATATAATATATTCTTGGGATTGTTCACTCAGTCTAACTTCTCAGATCTAAATATTTCTTTCCATTGATTCTTTCAGATGTTTATTTTCTTGTGGCGATATTAATATCATTTTTTATTTTCTATTGGTACTATCTTCCTTCCTTCTTTATCAGTACTGCTTAATCTTCATTTTTCATCCACTATCTTCATTTAAATTAAAACATAACATGTATTTGCATCTTCAGTTGTTGTTGATTCTCTCACAATCATGATAGGTTATTTGCAATAAATTCGTTTCTAGTCTTGTCTCATTTTCATCGTCGACTGTCTACATTTGTCCTTTCTTATTCATTTTATATCACTATAGTTTCTTCTAATTTATGGATGTTGCATCTTTCTTTTATATTCCAATAATAAGTTCATAACTGTGTTTAATAAGAGGTGCTTATTTTGTTTAGAATTTGGAAATTTATTCCCAATTGTTTATCTGCTTGATTCATAATTACATTATCAATCTGTACTGTAATTGGTCCTTACTATTTATCTAAATTCTGAGATATTCAACTTTGTTTATTGGGCTTCATTTAAAATTATATTCTGAATTATCAAAGTTGGTAAGATGAGCTTACTACATTTTTTCAATTTCGTGGTATTGTAATAATAAATTCTTCAGTTTCATATTAATTCTCATAAATAATTAGTTGTAAGTTGTTCTTACTCTTTGTTTGGAATTTTGTTGGTTTTATAAAAATAAATTCTTCAATTCCAAATTAATTCTCATAAATAATTAGTTGTAAGTTGATCTTACTATTTCTTTAGAATTTTGGTGGTTTTATAATAATAAATTCTTCAATTCCAAATTAATTCTCATAAATAATTAGTTGTAAGTTGATCTTACTATTTGTTTGGAATTTTGTTGGTTTTATAATAATAAATTCTTCAATTCCAAATTAATTCTCATAAATAATTAGTTGTAAGTTGTTCTTACTCTTTGTTTAGAATTTTGTTGGTTTTATAATAATAAATTCTTCAATTCCAAATTAATTCTCATAAATAATTAGTTGTAAGTTGATCATACTATTTTTTTAGAATTTTGTGGTTTTATAATAATAAATTCTTCAATTCCAAATTAGTTCTCATAAATAATTAGTTGTAAGTTGTTCTTACCCTTTGTTTGGAATTTTGTTGTTTTTATAATAATTTCTTCAATTCTTATTATAGTGCTTATGGTCATATGTCCTTCTGTACCCAGTATTGATGATCTTTTGTTAATTTTCGTTATGTGGGTCAGTTGCTCATACCTTCATTTGTATGGTTCTGTTTCTTTATTCTTTATTCATATTATTGTTACTCAATGAAACTTGTTTCTCGTCTCTTTAAAATGGTTCTTTGGCCGTAGTCGGTTAGCGTAGCATCCGTCCCTTTTCTTGATGGTGTGTGGTATATAATTTATCCCGGGTCCATAATCTCAGTTGACCTTATTGTCCGCACTACCATTGTCTTTTCAATTATTTTTTTCCTTGCGGCATCTCTCGCTTCTTCCTTGTACTTCATTCTTCCCGATCTTATTCTTTCATTTGCTGCAAAGCTTATTCGACTCATCCTATCATATTGTTGATTAAAACAATATGTTACTGGTCCATCAATGAGTAATGATATCATTGATATTTTCCCACGTATTTCTATTTCTGGTATTACCCATTTATCTCTGGTCTTCTCTAAGTTGTAACCTATAGTTTTGTGGTAAGTCATTATTGAAATTGCTTTTAATCTCCTCCTATAGTCTCTGGCATTCATGATTTCTTCATTGTTGGTAATTGGGGTATTCAGTACATTAATTAACCCATTGTTCATCATCTCCCATTCTTCCGGTGTTTTTATTAAATTCTTTAGATGCGTTCTTCTTACTTTCTTTGGTTCCACTTCACTATCTTTAGTATTGTCTTTGTTTCCGTTAGTTTTCTTTTCAGGTAATACTACTACTGGTTCCTCTGTTTTGGCGTTTGGTATTTCTTCTGTTTCTGGTTTGCTATCATTTTTTATTTCTTCGGTTCTCTCATTTCTTAATCCTTCCCTCCACAGTTTACTATCATTTATTATTTGTTTGGTCATTTCCTCCATTTTCTTACTCAAGTCTTCCTTCAATTTCTTATTCCTCTCGTCCAGTTTCTTACTGAAACCTTCCGTTATTTTTTTCCCAGTTTCCTGTATTAATTCCATCATACGTCTAATCATTTCTTGCGTCTTCTCGCTTTCTGTTTGTGTGGTTTCTTCTGGTTGTTTTTCCTGATCTTTCCTTGTTATAATTTCTACTTCCTCAACCGGTGTCGCTTCTTTGTCTTCCATATTTAACTCGTCTACCTTCTCGGTTTCGGCCGCTCGTTTTCACGATGTTTCTCGCTTCCTCATCTTGTTTATTATAGTTTATTTTTCTATTAATAATAATTTAATTTGTATTAAATTACACGCCTCACACGTTGGTGCGCCAATTTGTAACCATTTATTATTTGTATATGATGATTGAATCTTATTGAAACGTAATGTAGCCTCACTTCGGGTTCGTCTATTGGTAACCAGATCTTTCGTTACGTACAATGTTATTGTGAATAGGTTACTTGTATATATGTCGTGTGCACTTGGATTACACCACCCGTAGGAAGTGTGAACTTGTAATATGTATATAAACAATGTAGCGACAAACTCGCACTGGAGTCGTCGATGTGTAATTATAAATGTGTTATGTTGAACGGCGAATAATTTTGTAAATTGCCGCTTACTCCCACTATGCTGCTTCTTTTCCGTGACGTCACTCAACGATGCCAACGGTCGGGTCCGCTGCAATCTGTGAATTCTATTTACTAAATGTAACAGCAATAATAACGACACACAAATACTATCAAACATATATCCTTGTGGAATCCTTTATTCGGAAAAAACACTGGTTGACTGTTTTAATAAATTTAAACAGGATAATCGCAATTGTAGCGAAAACTATAAGTCTTCTTTTACCAGTTGGCAGCAGTAGCTGTTCAGTATTTCTACGAGACCAAAACAATGCTTTTTGTTAACGTTTTTAAATAAAAATATTAATTATCTCAGGGCGTATATGGTTCGGGGATAATAATTATACAAAATAATACACTATTAATCAAAATACAAGTTTACAATTACAGGATATTACAACGTTGGAGTGATAGGTGCACACAGAAATTGTATAGTGGTTACCAGTTTTAAAAAGGTTATGTCCAGTTCAGGCTTTGATAGTTATTATGTAAATTAAAAGTTCTTGTTGTGTTTAAAAAGGTGTTAGTCTTATATGGTGTTATTAGTGATTGTTTTTAGTGTTTGTGTTATATGGTGTCTGTAGTTTAGTTGATTATTACTAAAAATTCGTGTATACAAGTGTGTGTGTTGAAGTACGATATAATGAGATGTCATAATCACCAAATCCTCTTCTTGTACTCTTCTTGGTTGAAGATAGGGCCCACGTACACGTCGGATCTTCTTTCTCGTCCCTCGTCCACTTCAAATCTTCTTCCTGGTTATTATATCTTCTATTCCATGTAATGGGTGTTCTTCTGTTATTGCAAAAAGTTCGTGTAGTGTACCTCTAACTGTATTTATCTGGTTGTATAGTTTTTTCACACTTTATAACATATAATGTAAGACGATTTAAGAACGCGTCTATCTGCTAAGATCGTTGTCAAAGAAGTCTCATTTTATTTATCCGAAATTTCTGGTTGCTAAGGGTAAACTTGGAATCTGGTTGGCCAATTCGGATATACATTGTCATATACTTTCATTATTTCGAAGTCTAAAATTTGTTCAAAATCTTTAAACTAACATAACTTTTCTATACTGAATGGGAGTTTAAAACCATTATCAGCATTATTTTGATCTTCACATTTGTTATATTTAGACACCAAACGTGCCTATTTTTGCTTAAGAACTATGGATGTTACAATTTTGTTATTTGGAATTTTCTTAAATAACTTGATATGTGTTATTTTGTTTCTATATTCCTTGTATACATTATTAACTATAAATACATCTACCCTTTCACATTTGCATTACAAAATTTCTAATATAATTGTTCAAAATTTACTAAAGTTGGTTTCACCTGGCCTATGTAATAGTATTACTTTCATCACCATGTTTTAACATCTTTAACAATTAAATTAACTTCTAACACTCATCAAAATGGTTTAACATATAACGTTATTTTAACAACACAAAAGATATATTATTCTAATAGTTAAATTCATGCCCACATGGCTATGATTATACCAAATCCTTGCACAAATAACTGTTTTCTACTCAAACTGTATAGGTGTTTGACACTTAACAAAACATCTTTGTATAGTCCATTCTGCTTGGTCAATTAATTTACCATGGTTTAACATCAGCTCTATTGTTATATTTGTTAACACAACATAAAAAAATGGAATTAATATCATTAAATTGACATTCCTTTAAACTAACTGTATCACCTGTTACATACAAAAAACACAACACAAATACTATGATATAACACTGTGCTATAACATAAAACATGCACATTTTACAAAACAAATTCTATACTAATTAGTTAGTTCATTGTCACCTAATTTACTCATTATTCTGACACTGTCTATGTCATATTTACTATTTATATGGGTTTCAACATCCGTATACTTACTGATGTTTGACTTACAAAAGTTACAATAAAGTGAACACTGTTGCTCTACCTCACCACACAGTTCTAATAATCTTGTTACATTTACTGTTTATCTGGGTTTTACTCTTGTTATAAATGTTATTGTGACCATGTTATAATTTGTTGTTTACTGGACAACCCTATGAACTCTATATGTGACAATTATTTGTATGGTTCATTTATCTATAATCAGGTGTATTTATGTTTTTGTTACATCAATTAACTTAATTATTTACTAATATTTCTCTTACATAATATTACATGTTTGGGCCTATTATCCCTCACTTTGTATTTTGATTATCTGGATATAATGATACATTAACTGAAACCATTTGTTTCTTTATAGTCCTGGTTCATAAACCGTTTGTCTTTATAATTCTTTGTTTGGTCATTACTGAAAGTTCATTGTCATAGTTGGGGTTAAAGGTGTTTTGCATCACTTAGCCTAAATCATTAATTTGGGTACGGTCAGTTGTCTTACTAGTCAGTCTAAAATTGTTAGTCGTTCCTCTTCACTATCATCTTGGAAGATATTGTTCTCCTTGTCAGCTTCTTAACCAAAGTCTTCATTAAATCAGGTACGATATTATGTTGTTCCAAATGTAATGTTACATATTACCGTGCCACCAAATTTGATCATTTTAATAAAATATTGTTTTTTGTTGAAATTATCAATTATCTTAACTTTCACATTGTCATTTGTTATTCTTATTATGATCTGGTATACTTGTCTTTAATTATAAGTGTTCTATCCCTGGAACGTGTTACTTCCATAACAAATTAATCACCATATATTCTGGAATCAGTCGGGGGGCTCTCTTGACCTAATACCCCGCTGTCCTTACAATACATAATACATAAATAATATCGATTGCTGGAGCTATCTCGTCAGTCAATCACATTTAATAATCACTAGTCTATTCACGACTAAAATAAATAAAATAATATAATATATTCTTGGGATTGTTCACTCAGTCTAACTTCTCAGATCTAAATATTTCTTTCCATTGATTCTTTCAGATGTTTATTTTCTTGTGGCGATATTAATAACATTTTTTATTTTCTATTGGTACTATCTTCCTTCCTTCTTTATCAGTACTGCTTAATCTTCATTTTTCATCCACTATCTTTATTTAAATTAAAACATAACATATATTTGCATCTTCAGTTGTTGTTGATTCTCTCACAATCATGATAGGTTATTTGCAATAAATTCGTTTCTAGTCTTGTCTCATTTTCATCGTCGACTGTCTACATTTGTCCTTTCTTATTCATTTTATATCACTATAGTTTCTTCTAATTTATGGATGTTGCATCTTTCTTTTATATTCAAATAATAAGTTCATAACTGTGTTTAATAAGAGGTGCTTATTTTGTTTAGAATTTGGAAATTTATTCCCAGTTGTTTATCTGCTTGATTCATAATTACATTATCAATCTGTACTGTAATTGGTCCTTACTATTTATCTAAATTCTGAGATATTCAACTTTGTTTATTGGGCTTCATTTAAAATTATATTCTGAATTATCAAAGTTGGTAAGATGAGCTTACTACATTTTTTCAATTTCGTGGTATTGTAATAATAAATTCTTCAGTTTCATATTAATTCTCATAAATAATTAGTTGTAAGTTGTTCTTACTCTTTGTTTGGAATTTTGTTGGTTTTATAATAATAAATTCTTCAATTCCAAATTAATTCTCATAAATAATTAGTTGTAAGTTGATCTTACTATTTCTTTAGAATTTTGGTGGTTTTATAATAATAAATTCTTCAATTCCAAATTAATTCTCATAAATAATTAGTTGTAAGTTGATCTTACTATTTGTTTGGAATTTTGTTGGTTTTATAATAATAAATTCTTCAATTCCAAATTAATTCTCATAAATAATTAGTTGTAAGTTGTTCTTACTCTTTGTTTAGAATTTTGTTGGTTTTATAATAATAAATTCTTCAATTCCAAATTAATTCTCATAAATAATTAGTTGTAAGTTGATCTTACTATTTTTTTAGAATTTTGTGGTTTTATAATAATAAATTCTTCAATTCCAAATTAGTTCTCATAAATAATTAGTTGTAAGTTGTTCTTACTCTTTGTTTGGAATTTTGTTGTTTTTATAATAATTTCTTCAATTCTTATTATAGTGCTTATGGTCATATGTCCTTCTGTACCCAGTATTGATGATCTTTTGGTAATTTTCGTTATGTCGGTCAGTTGCTCATACCTTCATTTGTATGGTTCTGTTTCTTTATTCTTTATTCATATTATTGTTACTCAATGAAACTTGTTTCTCGTCTCTTTAAAATGGTTCTTTGGCCGTAGTCGGTTAGCGTAGCATCCGTCCCTTTTCTTGATGGTGTGTGGTATATAATTTATCCCGGGTCCATAATCTCAGTTGACCTTATTGTCCGCACTACCATTGTCTTTTCAATTATTTTTTTCCTTGCGGCATCTCTCGCTTCTTCCTTGTACTTCATTCTTCCCGATCTTATTCTTTCATTTGCTGCAAAGCTTATTCGACTCATCCTATCATATTGTTGATTAAAACAATATGTTACTGGTCCATCAATGACTAATGATATCATTGATATTTTCCCACGTATTTCTATTTCTGGTATTACCCATTTATCTCTGGTCTTCTCTAAGTTGTAACCTATAGTTTTGTGGTAAGTCATTATTGAAATTGCTTTTAATCTCCTCCTATAGTCTCTGGCATTCATGATTTCTTCATTGTTGGTAATTGGGGTATTCAGTACATTAATTAACCCATTGTTCATCATCTCCCATTCTTCCGGTGTTTTTATTAAATTCTTTAGATGCGTTCTTCTTACTTTCTTTGGTTCCACTTCACTATCTTTAGTATTGTCTTTGTTTCCGTTAGTTTTCTTTTCAGGTAATACTACTACTGGTTCCTCTGTTTTGGCGTTTGGTATTTCTTCTGTTTCTGGTTTGCTATCATTTTTTATTTCTTCGGTTCTCTCATTTCTTAGTCCTTCCCTCCACAGTTTACTATCATTTATTATTTGTTTGGTCATTTCCTCCATTTTCTTACTCAAGTCTTCCTTCAATTTCTTATTCCTCTCGTCCAGTTTCTTACTGAAACCTTCCGTTATTTTTTTCCCAGTTTCCTGTACTAATTCCATCATACGTCTAATCATTTCTTGCGTCTTCTCGCTTTCTGTTTGTGTGGTTTCTTCTGGTTGTTTTTCCTGATCTTTCCTTGTTATAATTTCTACTTCCTCAACCGGTGTCGCTTCTTTGTCTTCCATATTTAACTCGTCTACCTTCTCGGTTTCGGCCGCTCGTTTTCACGATGTTTCTCGCTTCCTCATCTTGTTTATTATAGTTTATTTTTCTATTAATAATAATTTAATTTGTATTAAATTACACGCCTCACACGTTGGTGCGCCAATTTGTAACCATTTATTATTTGTATATGATGATTGAATCTTATTGAAACGTAATGTAGCCTCACTTCGGGTTCGTCTATTGGTAACCAGATCTTTCGTTACGTACAATGTTATTGTGAATAGGTTACTTGTATATATGTCGTGTGCACTTGGATTACACCACCCGTAGGAAGTGTGAACTTGTAATATGTATATAAACAATGTAGCGACAAACTCGCACTGGAGTCGTCGATGTGTAATTATAAATGTGTTATGTTGAACGGCGAATAATTTTGTAAATTGCCGCTTACTCCCACTATGCTGCTTCTTTTCCGTGACGTCACTCAACGATGCCAACGGTCGGGTCCGCTGCAATCTGTGAATTCTATTTACTAAATGTAACAGCAATAATAACGACACACAAATACTATCAAACATATATCCTTGTGGAATCCTTTATTCGGAAAAAACACTGGTTGACTGTTTTAATAAATTTAAACAGGATAATCGCAATTGTAGCGAAAACTATAAGTCTTCTTTTACCAGTTGGCAGCAGTAGCTGTTCAGTATTTCTACGAGACCAAAACAATGCTTTTTGTTAACGTTTTTAAATAAAAATATTAATTATCTCAGGGCGTATATGGTTCGGGGATAATAATTATACAAAATAATACACTATTAATCAAAATACAAGTTTACAATTACAGGATATTACAACGTTGGAGTGATAGGTGCACACAGAAATTGTATAGTGGTTACCAGTTTTAAAAAGGTTATGTCCAGTTCAGGCTTTGATAGTTATTATGTAAATTAAAAGTTCTTGTTGTGTTTAAAAAGGTGTTAGTCTTATATGGTGTTATTAGTGATTGTTTTTAGTGTTTGTGTTATATGGTGTCTGTAGTTTAGTTGATTATTACTAAAAATTCGTGTATACAAGTGTGTGTGTTGAAGTACGATATAATGAGATGTCATAATCACCAAATCCTCTTCTTGTACTCTTCTTGGTTGAAGATAGGGCCCACGTACACGTCGGATCTTCTTTCTCGTCCCTCGTCCACTTCAAATCTTCTTCCTGGTTATTATATCTTCTATTCCATGTAATGGGTGTTCTTCTGTTATTGCAAAAAGTTCGTGTAGTGTACCTCTAACTGTATTTATCTGGTTGTATAGTTTTTTCACACTTTATAACATATAATGTAAGACGATTTAAGAACGCGTCTATCTGCTAAGATCGTTGTCAAAGAAGTCTCATTTTATTTATCCGAAATTTCTGGTTGCTAAGGGTAAACTTGGAATCTGGTTGGCCAATTCGGATATACATTGTCATATACTTTCATTATTTCGAAGTCTAAAATTTGTTCAAAATCTTTAAACTAACATAACTTTTCTATACTGAATGGGAGTTTAAAACCATTATCAGCATTATTTTGATCTTCACATTTGTTATATTTAGACACCAAACGTGCCTATTTTTGCTTAAGAACTATGGATGTTACAATTTTGTTATTTGGAATTTTCTTAAATAACTTGATATGTGTTATTTTGTTTCTATATTCCTTGTATACATTATTAACTATAAATACATCTACCCTTTCACATTTGCATTACAAAATTTCTAATATAATTGTTCAAAATTTACTAAAGTTGGTTTCACCTGGCCTATGTAATAGTATTACTTTCATCACCATGTTTTAACATCTTTAACAATTAAATTAACTTCTAACACTCATCAAAATGGTTTAACATATAACGTTATTTTAACAACACAAAAGATATATTATTCTAATAGTTAAATTCATGCCCACATGGCTATGATTATACCAAATCCTTGCACAAATAACTGTTTTCTACTCAAACTGTATAGGTGTTTGACACTTAACAAAACATCTTTGTATAGTCCATTCTGCTTGGTCAATTAATTTACCATGGTTTAACATCAGCTCTATTGCTATATTTGTTAACACAACATAAAAAAATGGAATTAATATCATTAAATTGACATTCCTTTAAACTAACTGTATCACCTGTTACATACAAAAAACACAACACAAATACTATGATATAACACTGTGCTATAACATAAAACATGCACATTTTACAAAACAAATTCTATACTAATTAGTTAGTTCATTGTCACCTAATTTACTCATTATTCTGACACTGTCTATGTCATATTTACTATTTATATGGGTTTCAACATCCGTATACTTACTGATGTTTGACTTACAAAAGTTACAATAAAGTGAACACTGTTGCTCTACCTCACCACACAGTTCTAATAATCTTGTTACATTTACTGTTTATCTGGGTTTTACTCTTGTTATAAATGTTATTGTGACCATGTTATAATTTGTTGTTTACTGGACAACCCTATGAACTCTATATGTGACAATTATTTGTATGGTTCATTTATCTATAATCAGGTGTATTTATGTTTTTGTTACATCAATTAACTTAATTATTTACTAATATTTCTCTTACATAATATTACATGTTTGGGCCTATTATCCCTCACTTTGTATTTTGATTATCTGGATATAATGATACATTAACTGAAACCATTTGTTTCTTTATAGTCCTGGTTCATAAACCGTTTGTCTTTATAATTCTTTGTTTGGTCATTACTGAAAGTTCATTGTCATAGTTGGGGTTAAAGGTGTTTTGCATCACTTAGCCTAAATCATTAATTTGGGTACGGTCAGTTGTCTTACTAGTCAGTCTAAAATTGTTAGTCGTTCCTCTTCACTATCATCTTGGAAGATATTGTTCTCCTTGTCAGCTTCTTAACCAAAGTCTTCATTAAATCAGGTACGATATTATGTTGTTCCAAATGTAATGTTACATATTACCGTGCCACCAAATTTGATCATTTTAATAAAATATTGTTTTTTGTTGAAATTATCAATTATCTTAACTTTCACATTGTCATTTGTTATTCTTATTATGATCTGGTATACTTGTCTTTAATTATAAGTGTTCTATCCCTGGAACGTGTTACTTCCATAACAAATTAATCACCATATATTCTGGAATCAGTCGGGGGGCTCTCTTGACCTAATACCCCGCTGTCCTTACAATACATAATACATAAATAATATCGATTGCTGGAGCTATCTCGTCAGTCAATCACATTTAATAATCACTAGTCTATTCACGACTAAAATAAATAAAATAATATAATATATTCTTGGGATTGTTCACTCAGTCTAACTTCTCAGATCTAAATATTTCTTTCCATTGATTCTTTCAGATGTTTATTTTCTTGTGGCGATATTAATAACATTTTTTATTTTCTATTGGTACTATCTTCCTTCCTTCTTTATCAGTACTGCTTAATCTTCATTTTTCATCCACTATCTTTATTTAAATTAAAACATAACATATATTTGCATCTTCAGTTGTTGTTGATTCTCTCACAATCATGATAGGTTATTTGCAATAAATTCGTTTCTAGTCTTGTCTCATTTTCATCGTCGACTGTCTACATTTGTCCTTTCTTATTCATTTTATATCACTATAGTTTCTTCTAATTTATGGATGTTGCATCTTTCTTTTATATTCAAATAATAAGTTCATAACTGTGTTTAATAAGAGGTGCTTATTTTGTTTAGAATTTGGAAATTTATTCCCAGTTGTTTATCTGCTTGATTCATAATTACATTATCAATCTGTACTGTAATTGGTCCTTACTATTTATCTAAATTCTGAGATATTCAACTTTGTTTATTGGGCTTCATTTAAAATTATATTCTGAATTATCAAAGTTGGTAAGATGAGCTTACTACATTTTTTCAATTTCGTGGTATTGTAATAATAAATTCTTCAGTTTCATATTAATTCTCATAAATAATTAGTTGTAAGTTGTTCTTACTCTTTGTTTGGAATTTTGTTGGTTTTATAATAATAAATTCTTCAATTCCAAATTAATTCTCATAAATAATTAGTTGTAAGTTGATCTTACTATTTCTTTAGAATTTTGGTGGTTTTATAATAATAAATTCTTCAATTCCAAATTAATTCTCATAAATAATTAGTTGTAAGTTGATCTTACTATTTGTTTGGAATTTTGTTGGTTTTATAATAATAAATTCTTCAATTCCAAATTAATTCTCATAAATAATTAGTTGTAAGTTGTTCTTACTCTTTGTTTAGAATTTTGTTGGTTTTATAATAATAAATTCTTCAATTCCAAATTAATTCTCATAAATAATTAGTTGTAAGTTGATCTTACTATTTTTTTAGAATTTTGTGGTTTTATAATAATAAATTCTTCAATTCCAAATTAGTTCTCATAAATAATTAGTTGTAAGTTGTTCTTACTCTTTGTTTGGAATTTTGTTGTTTTTATAATAATTTCTTCAATTCTTATTATAGTGCTTATGGTCATATGTCCTTCTGTACCCAGTATTGATGATCTTTTGGTAATTTTCGTTATGTCGGTCAGTTGCTCATACCTTCATTTGTATGGTTCTGTTTCTTTATTCTTTATTCATATTATTGTTACTCAATGAAACTTGTTTCTCGTCTCTTTAAAATGGTTCTTTGGCCGTAGTCGGTTAGCGTAGCATCCGTCCCTTTTCTTGATGGTGTGTGGTATATAATTTATCCCGGGTCCATAATCTCAGTTGACCTTATTGTCCGCACTACCATTGTCTTTTCAATTATTTTTTTCCTTGCGGCATCTCTCGCTTCTTCCTTGTACTTCATTCTTCCCGATCTTATTCTTTCATTTGCTGCAAAGCTTATTCGACTCATCCTATCATATTGTTGATTAAAACAATATGTTACTGGTCCATCAATGACTAATGATATCATTGATATTTTCCCACGTATTTCTATTTCTGGTATTACCCATTTATCTCTGGTCTTCTCTAAGTTGTAACCTATAGTTTTGTGGTAAGTCATTATTGAAATTGCTTTTAATCTCCTCCTATAGTCTCTGGCATTCATGATTTCTTCATTGTTGGTAATTGGGGTATTCAGTACATTAATTAACCCATTGTTCATCATCTCCCATTCTTCCGGTGTTTTTATTAAATTCTTTAGATGCGTTCTTCTTACTTTCTTTGGTTCCACTTCACTATCTTTAGTATTGTCTTTGTTTCCGTTAGTTTTCTTTTCAGGTAATACTACTACTGGTTCCTCTGTTTTGGCGTTTGGTATTTCTTCTGTTTCTGGTTTGCTATCATTTTTTATTTCTTCGGTTCTCTCATTTCTTAGTCCTTCCCTCCACAGTTTACTATCATTTATTATTTGTTTGGTAATTTCCTCCATTTTCTTACTCAAGTCTTCCTTCAATTTCTTATTCCTCTCGTCCAGTTTCTTACTGAAACCTTCCGTTATTTTTTTCCCAGTTTCCTGTACTAATTCCATCATACGTCTAATCATTTCTTGCGTCTTCTCGCTTTCTGTTTGTGTGGTTTCTTCTGGTTGTTTTTCCTGATCTTTCCTTGTTATAATTTCTACTTCCTCAACCGGTGTCGCTTCTTTGTCTTCCATATTTAACTCGTCTACCTTCTCGGTTTCGGCCGCTCGTTTTCACGATGTTTCTCGCTTCCTCATCTTGTTTATTATAGTTTATTTTTCTATTAATAATAATTTAATTTGTATTAAATTACACGCCTCACACGTTGGTGCGCCAATTTGTAACCATTTATTATTTGTATATGATGATTGAATCTTATTGAAACGTAATGTAGCCTCACTTCGGGTTCGTCTATTGGTAACCAGATCTTTCGTTACGTACAATGTTATTGTGAATAGGTTACTTGTATATATGTCGTGTGCACTTGGATTACACCACCCGTAGGAAGTGTGAACTTGTAATATGTATATAAACAATGTAGCGACAAACTCGCACTGGAGTCGTCGATGTGTAATTATAAATGTGTTATGTTGAACGGCGAATAATTTTGTAAATTGCCGCTTACTCCCACTATGCTGCTTCTTTTCCGTGACGTCACTCAACGATGCCAACGGTCGGGTCCGCTGCAATCTGTGAATTCTATTTACTAAATGTAACAGCAATAATAACGACACACAAATACTATCAAACATATATCCTTGTGGAATCCTTTATTCGGAAAAAACACTGGTTGACTGTTTTAATAAATTTAAACAGGATAATCGCAATTGTAGCGAAAACTATAAGTCTTCTTTTACCAGTTGGCAGCAGTAGCTGTTCAGTATTTCTACGAGACCAAAACAATGCTTTTTGTTAACGTTTTTAAATAAAAATATTAATTATCTCAGGGCGTATATGGTTCGGGGATAATAATTATACAAAATAATACACTATTAATCAAAATACAAGTTTACAATTACAGGATATTACAACGTTGGAGTGATAGGTGCACACAGAAATTGTATAGTGGTTACCAGTTTTAAAAAGGTTATGTCCAGTTCAGGCTTTGATAGTTATTATGTAAATTAAAAGTTCTTGTTGTGTTTAAAAAGGTGTTAGTCTTATATGGTGTTATTAGTGATTGTTTTTAGTGTTTGTGTTATATGGTGTCTGTAGTTTAGTTGATTATTACTAAAAATTCGTGTATACAAGTGTGTGTGTTGAAGTACGATATAATGAGATGTCAGAATCACCAAATCCTCTTCTTGTACTCTTCTTGGTTGAAGATAGGGCCCACGTACACGTCGGATCTTCTTTCTCGTCCCTCGTCCACTTCAAATCTTCTTCCTGGTTATTATATCTTCTATTCCATGTAATGGGTGTTCTTCTGTTATTGCAAAAAGTTCGTGTAGTGTACCTCTAACTGTATTTATCTGGTTGTATAGTTTTTTCACACTTTATAACATATAATGTAAGACGATTTAAGAACGCGTCTATCTGCTAAGATCGTTGTCAAAGAAGTCTCATTTTATTTATCCGAAATTTCTGGTTGCTAAGCGTAAACTTGGAATCTGGTTGGCCAATTCGGATATACATTGTCATATACTTTCATTATTTCGAAGTCTAAAATTTGTTCAAAATCTTTAAACTAACATAACTTTTCTATACTGAATGGGAGTTTAAAACCATTATCAGCATTATTTTGATCTTCACATTTGTTATATTTAGACACCAAACGTGCCTATTTTTGCTTAAGAACTATGGATGTTACAATTTTGTTATTTGGAATTTTCTTAAAAAAACTTGATATGTGTTATTTTGTTTCTATATTCCTTGTATACATTATTAACTATAAATACATCTACCCTTTCACATTTGCATTACAAAATTTCTAATATAATTGTTCAAAATTTACTAAAGTTGGTTTCACCTGGCCTGTGTAATAGTATTACTTTCATCACCATGTTTTAACATCTTTAACAATTAAATTAACTTCTAACACTCATCAAAATGGTTTAACATATAACGTTATTTTAACAACACAAAAGATATATTATTCTAATAGTTAAATTCATGCCCACATGACTATGATTATACCAAATCCTTGCACAAATAACTGTTTTCTACTCAAACTGTATAGGTGTTTGACACTTAACAAAACATCTTTGTATAGTCCATTCTGCTTGGTCAATTAATTTACCATGGTTTAACATCAGCTCTATTGTTATATTTGTTAACACAACATAAAAAAATGGAATTAATATCATTAAATTGACATTCCTTTAAACTAACTGTATCACCTGTTACATACAAAAAACACAACACAAATACTATGATATAACACTGTGCTATAACATAAAACATGCACATTTTACAAAACAAATTCTATACTAATTAGTTAGTTCATTGTCACCTAATTTACTCATTATTCTGACACTGTCTATGTCATATTTACTATTTATATGGGTTTCAACATCCGTATACTTACTGATGTTTGACTTACAAAAGTTACAATAAAGTGAACACTGTTGCTCTACCTCACCACACAGTTCTAATAATCTTGTTACATTTACTGTTTATCTGGGTTTTACTCTTGTTATAAATGTTATTGTGACCATGTTATAATTTGTTGTTTACTGGACAACCCTATGAACTCTATATGTGACAATTATTTGTATGGTTCATTTATCTATAATCAGGTGTATTTATATTTTTGTTACATCAATTAACTTAATTATTTACTAATATTTCTCTTACATAATATTACATGTTTGGGCCTATTATCCCTCACTTTGTATTTTGATTATCTGGATATAATGATACATTAACTGAAACCATTTGTTTCTTTATAGTCCTGGTTCATAAACCGTTTGTCTTTATAATTCTTTGTTTGGTCATTACTGAAAGTTCATTGTCATAGTTGGGGTTAAAGGTGTTTTGCATCACTTAGCCTAAATCATTAATTTGGGTACGGTCAGTTGTCTTACTAGTCAGTCTAAAATTGTTAGTCGTTCCTATTCACTATCATCTTGGAAGATATTGTTCTCCTTGTCAGCTTCTTAACCAAAGTCTTCATTAAATCAGGTACGATATTATGTTGTTCCAAATGTAATGTTACATATTACCGTGCCACCAAATTTGATCATTTTAATAAAATATTGTTTTTTGTTGAAATTATCAATTATCTTAACTTTCACATTGTCATTTGTTATTCTTATTATGATCTGGTATACTTGTCTTTAATTATAAGTGTTCTATCCCTGGAATGTGTTACTTCCATAACAAATTAATCACCATATATTCTGGAATCAGTCGGGGGGCTCTCTTGACCTAATACCCCGCTGTCCTTACAATACATAATACATAAATAATATCGATTGCTGGAGCTATCTCGTCAGTCAATCACATTTAATAATCACTAGTCTATTCACGACTAAAATAAATAAAATAATATAATATATTCTTGGGATTGTTCACTCAGTCTAACTTCTCAGATCTAAATATTTCTTTCCATTGATTCTTTCAGATGTTTATTTTCTTGTGGCGATATTAATATCATTTTTTATTTTCTATTGGTACTATCTTCCTTCCTTCTTTATCAGTACTGCTTAATCTTCATTTTTCATCCACTATCTTCATTTAAATTAAAACATAACATGTATTTGCATCTTCAGTTGTTGTTGATTCTCTCACAATCATGATAGGTTATTTGCAATAAATTCGTTTCTAGTCTTGTCTCATTTTCATCGTCGACTGTCTACATTTGTCCTTTCTTATTCATTTTATATCACTATAGTTTCTTCTAATTTATGGATGTTGCATCTTTCTTTTATATTCCAATAATAAGTTCATAACTGTGTTTAATAAGAGGTGCTTATTTTGTTTAGAATTTGGAAATTTATTCCCAATTGTTTATCTGCTTGATTCATAATTACATTATCAATCTGTACTGTAATTGGTCCTTACTATTTATCTAAATTCTGAGATATTCAACTTTGTTTATTGGGCTTCATTTAAAATTATATTCTGAATTATCAAAGTTGGTAAGATGAGCTTACTACATTTTTTCAATTTCGTGGTATTGTAATAATAAATTCTTCAGTTTCATATTAATTCTCATAAATAATTAGTTGTAAGTTGTTCTTACTCTTTGTTTGGAATTTTGTTGGTTTTATAAAAATAAATTCTTCAATTCCAAATTAATTCTCATAAATAATTAGTTGTAAGTTGATCTTACTATTTCTTTAGAATTTTGGTGGTTTTATAATAATAAATTCTTCAATTCCAAATTAATTCTCATAAATAATTAGTTGTAAGTTGATCTTACTATTTGTTTGGAATTTTGTTGGTTTTATAATAATAAATTCTTCAATTCCAAATTAATTCTCATAAATAATTAGTTGTAAGTTGTTCTTACTCTTTGTTTAGAATTTTGTTGGTTTTATAATAATAAATTCTTCAATTCCAAATTAATTCTCATAAATAATTAGTTGTAAGTTGATCATACTATTTTTTTAGAATTTTGTGGTTTTATAATAATAAATTCTTCAATTCCAAATTAGTTCTCATAAATAATTAGTTGTAAGTTGTTCTTACCCTTTGTTTGGAATTTTGTTGTTTTTATAATAATTTCTTCAATTCTTATTATAGTGCTTATGGTCATATGTCCTTCTGTACCCAGTATTGATGATCTTTTGTTAATTTTCGTTATGTGGGTCAGTTGCTCATACCTTCATTTGTATGGTTCTGTTTCTTTATTCTTTATTCATATTATTGTTACTCAATGAAACTTGTTTCTCGTCTCTTTAAAATGGTTCTTTGGCCGTAGTCGGTTAGCGTAGCATCCGTCCCTTTTCTTGATGGTGTGTGGTATATAATTTATCCCGGGTCCATAATCTCAGTTGACCTTATTGTCCGCACTACCATTGTCTTTTCAATTATTTTTTTCCTTGCGGCATCTCTCGCTTCTTCCTTGTACTTCATTCTTCCCGATCTTATTCTTTCATTTGCTGCAAAGCTTATTCGACTCATCCTATCATATTGTTGATTAAAACAATATGTTACTGGTCCATCAATGACTAATGATATCATTGATATTTTCCCACGTATTTCTATTTCTGGTATTACCCATTTATCTCTGGTCTTCTCTAAGTTGTAACCTATAGTTTTGTGGTAAGTCATTATTGAAATTGCTTTTAATCTCCTCCTATAGTCTCTGGCATTCATGATTTCTTCATTGTTGGTAATTGGGGTATTCAGTACATTAATTAACCCATTGTTCATCATCTCCCATTCTTCCGGTGTTTTTATTAAATTCTTTAGATGCGTTCTTCTTACTTTCTTTGGTTCCACTTCACTATCTTTAGTATTGTCTTTGTTTCCGTTAGTTTTCTTTTCAGGTAATACTACTACTGGTTCCTCTGTTTTGGCGTTTGGTATTTCTTCTGTTTCTGGTTTGCTATCATTTTTTATTTCTTCGGTTCTCTCATTTCTTAATCCATCCCTCCACAGTTTACTATCATTTATTATTTGTTTGGTCATTTCCTCCATTTCCTTACTCAAGTCTTCCTTCAATTTCTTATTCCTCTCGTCCAGTTTCTTACTGAAACCTTCCGTTATTTTTTTCCCAGTTTCCTGTATTAATTCCATCATACGTCTAATCATTTCTTGCGTCTTCTCGCTTTCTGTTTGTGTGGTTTCTTCTGGTTGTTTTTCCTGATCTTTCCTTGTTATAATTTCTACTTCCTCAACCGGTGTCGCTTCTTTGTCTTCCATATTTAACTCGTCTACCTTCTCGGTTTCGGCCGCTCGTTTTCACGATGTTTCTCGCTTCCTCATCTTGTTTATTATAGTTTATTTTTCTATTAATAATAATTTAATTTGTATTAAATTACACGCCTCACACGTTGGTGCGCCAATTTGTAACCATTTATTATTTGTATATGATGATTGAATCTTATTGAAACGTAATGTAGCCTCACTTCGGGTTCGTCTATTGGTAACCAGATCTTTCGTTACGTACAATGTTATTGTGAATAGGTTACTTGTATATATGTCGTGTGCACTTGGATTACACCACCCGTAGGAAGTGTGAACTTGTAATATGTATATAAACAATGTAGCGACAAACTCGCACTGGAGTCGTCGATGTGTAATTATAAATGTGTTATGTTGAACGGCGAATAATTTTGTAAATTGCCGCTTACTCCCACTATGCTGCTTCTTTTCCGTGACGTCACTCAACGATGCCAACGGTCGGGTCCGCTGCAATCTGTGAATTCTATTTACTAAATGTAACAGCAATAATAACGACACACAAATACTATCAAACATATATCCTTGTGGAATCCTTTATTCGGAAAAAACACTGGTTGACTGTTTTAATAAATTTAAACAGGATAATCGCAATTGTAGCGAAAACTATAAGTCTTCTTTTACCAGTTGGCAGCAGTAGCTGTTCAGTATTTCTACGAGACCAAAACAATGCTTTTTGTTAACGTTTTTAAATAAAAATATTAATTATCTCAGGGCGTATATGGTTCGGGGATAATAATTATACAAAATAATACACTATTAATCAAAATACAAGTTTACAATTACAGGATATTACAACGTTGGAGTGATAGGTGCACACAGAAATTGTATAGTGGTTACCAGTTTTAAAAAGGTTATGTCCAGTTCAGGCTTTGATAGTTATTATGTAAATTAAAAGTTCTTGTTGTGTTTAAAAAGGTGTTAGTCTTATATGGTGTTATTAGTGATTGTTTTTAGTGTTTGTGTTATATGGTGTCTGTAGTTTAGTTGATTATTACTAACAATTCGTGTATACAAGTGTGTGTGTTGAAGTACGATATAATGAGATGTCATAATCACCAAATCCTCTTCTTGTACTCTTCTTGGTTGAAGATAGGGCCCACGTACACGTCGGATCTTCTTTCTCGTCCCTCGTCCACTTCAAATCTTCTTCCTGGTTATTATATCTTCTATTCCATGTAATGGGTGTTCTTCTGTTATTGCAAAAAGTTCGTGTAGTGTACCTCTAACTGTATTTATCTGGTTGTATAGTTTTTTCACACTTTATAACATATAATGTAAGACGATTTAAGAACGCGTCTATCTGCTAAGATCGTTGTCAAAGAAGTCTCATTTTATTTATCCGAAATTTCTGGTTGCTAAGCGTAAACTTGGAATCTGGTTGGCCAATTCGGATATACATTGTCATATACTTTCATTATTTCGAAGTCTAAAATTTGTTCAAAATCTTTAAACTAACATAACTTTTCTATACTGAATGGGAGTTTAAAACCATTATCAGCATTATTTTGATCTTCACATTTGTTATATTTAGACACCAAACGTGCCTATTTTTGCTTAAGAACTATGGATGTTACAATTTTGTTATTTGGAATTTTCTTAAAAAAACTTGATATGTGTTATTTTGTTTCTATATTCCTTGTATACATTATTAACTATAAATACATCTACCCTTTCACATTTGCATTACAAAATTTCTAATATAATTGTTCAAAATTTACTAAAGTTGGTTTCACCTGGCCTATGTAATAGTATTACTTTCATCACCATGTTTTAACATCTTTAACAATTAAATTAACTTCTAACACTCATCAAAATGGTTTAACATATAACGTTATTTTAACAACACAAAAGATATATTATTCTAATAGTTAAATTCATGCCCACATGACTATGATTATACCAAATCCTTGCACAAATAACTGTTTTCTACTCAAACTGTATAGGTGTTTGACACTTAACAAAACATCTTTGTATAGTCCATTCTGCTTGGTCAATTAATTTACCATGGTTTAACATCAGCTCTATTGTTATATTTGTTAACACAACATAAAAAAATGGAATTAATATCATTAAATTGACATTCCTTTAAACTAACTGTATCACCTGTTACATACAAAAAACACAACACAAATACTATGATATAACACTGTGCTATAACATAAAACATGCACATTTTACAAAACAAATTCTATACTAATTAGTTAGTTCATTGTCACCTAATTTACTCATTATTCTGACACTGTCTATGTCATATTTACTATTTATATGGGTTTCAACATCCGTATACTTACTGATGTTTGACTTACAAAAGTTACAATAAAGTGAACACTGTTGCTCTACCTCACCACACAGTTCTAATAATCTTGTTACATTTACTGTTTATCTGGGTTTTACTCTTGTTATAAATGTTATTGTGACCATGTTATAATTTGTTGTTTACTGGACAACCCTATGAACTCTATATGTGACAATTATTTGTATGGTTCATTTATCTATAATCAGGTGTATTTATATTTTTGTTACATCAATTAACTTAATTATTTACTAATATTTCTCTTACATAATATTACATGTTTGGGCCTATTATCCCTCACTTTGTATTTTGATTATCTGGATATAATGATACATTAACTGAAACCATTTGTTTCTTTATAGTCCTGGTTCATAAACCGTTTGTCTTTATAATTCTTTGTTTGGTCATTACTGAAAGTTCATTGTCATAGTTGGGGTTAAAGGTGTTTTGCATCACTTAGCCTAAATCATTAATTTGGGTACGGTCAGTTGTCTTACTAGTCAGTCTAAAATTGTTAGTCGTTCCTATTCACTATCATCTTGGAAGATATTGTTCTCCTTGTCAGCTTCTTAACCAAAGTCTTCATTAAATCAGGTACGATATTACGTTGTTCCAAATGTAATGTTACATATTACCGTGCCACCAAATTTGATCATTTTAATAAAATATTGTTTTTTGTTGAAATTATCAATTATCTTAACTTTCACATTGTCATTTGTTATTCTTATTATGATCTGGTATACTTGTCTTTAATTATAAGTGTTCTATCCCTGGAATGTGTTACTTCCATAACAAATTAATCACCATATATTCTGGAATCAGTCGGGGGGCTCTCTTGACCTAATACCCCGCTGTCCTTACAATACATAATACATAAATAATATCGATTGCTGGAGCTATCTCGTCAGTCAATCACATTTAATAATCACTAGTCTATTCACGACTAAAATAAATAAAATAATATAATATATTCTTGGGATTGTTCACTCAGTCTAACTTCTCAGATCTAAATATTTCTTTCCATTGATTCTTTCAGGTGTTTATTTTCTTGTGGCGATATTAATATCATTTTTTATTTTCTATTGGTACTATCTTCCTTCCTTCTTTATCAGTACTGCTTAATCTTCATTTTTCATCCACTATCTTCATTTAAATTAAAACATAACATGTATTTGCATCTTCAGTTGTTGTTGATTCTCTCACAATCATGATAGGTTATTTGCAATAAATTCGTTTCTAGTCTTGTCTCATTTTCATCGTCGACTGTCTACATTTGTCCTTTCTTATTCATTTTATATCACTATAGTTTCTTCTAATTTATGGATGTTGCATCTTTCTTTTATATTCCAATAATAAGTTCATAACTGTGTTTAATAAGAGGTGCTTATTTTGTTTAGAATTTGGAAATTTATTCCCAATTGTTTATCTGCTTGATTCATAATTACATTATCAATCTGTACTGTAATTGGTCCTTACTATTTATCTAAATTCTGAGATATTCAACTTTGTTTATTGGGCTTCATTTAAAATTATATTCTGAATTATCAAAGTTGGTAAGATGAGCTTACTACATTTTTTCAATTTCGTGGTATTGTAATAATAAATTCTTCAGTTTCATATTAATTCTCATAAATAATTAGTTGTAAGTTGTTCTTACTCTTTGTTTGGAATTTTGTTGGTTTTATAATAATAAATTCTTCAATTCCAAATTAATTCTCATAAATAATTAGTTGTAAGTTGATCTTACTATTTCTTTAGAATTTTGGTGGTTTTATAATAATAAATTCTTCAATTCCAAATTAATTCTCATAAATAATTAGTTGTAAGTTGATCTTACTATTTGTTTGGAATTTTGTTGGTTTTATAATAATAAATTCTTCAATTCCAAATTAATTCTCATAAATAATTAGTTGTAAGTTGTTCTTACTCTTTGTTTAGAATTTTGTTGGTTTTATAATAATAAATTCTTCAATTCCAAATTAATTCTCATAAATAATTAGTTGTAAGTTGATCTTACTATTTTTTTAGAATTTTGTGGTTTTATAATAATAAATTCTTCAATTCCAAATTAGTTCTCATAAATAATTAGTTGTAAGTTGTTCTTACTCTTTGTTTGGAATTTTGTTGTTTTTATAATAATTTCTTCAATTCTTATTATAGTGCTTATGGTCATATGTCCTTCTGTACCCAGTATTGATGATCTTTTGGTAATTTTCGTTATGTCGGTCAGTTGCTCATACCTTCATTTGTATGGTTCTGTTTCTTTATTCTTTATTCATATTATTGTTACTCAATGAGACTTGTTTCTCGTCTCTTTAAAATGGTTCTTTGGCCGTAGTCGGTTAGCGTAGCATCCGTCCCTTTTCTTGATGGTGTGTGGTATATAATTTATCCCGGGTCCATAATCTCAGTTGACCTTATTGTCCGCACTACCATTGTCTTTTCAATTATTTTTTTCCTTGCGGCATCTCTCGCTTCTTCCTTGTACTTCATTCTTCCCGATCTTATTCTTTCATTTGCTGCAAAGCTTATTCGACTCATCCTATCATATTGTTGATTAAAACAATATGTTACTGGTCCATCAATGACTAATGATATCATTGATATTTTCCCACGTATTTCTATTTCTGGTATTACCCATTTATCTCTGGTCTTCTCTAAGTTGTAACCTATAGTTTTGTGGTAAGTCATTATTGAAATTGCTTTTAATCTCCTCCTATAGTCTCTGGCATTCATGATTTCTTCATTGTTGGTAATTGGGGTATTCAGTACATTAATTAACCCATTGTTCATCATCTCCCATTCTTCCGGTGTTTTTATTAAATTCTTTAGATGCGTTCTTCTTACTTTCTTTGGTTCCACTTCACTATCTTTAGTATTGTCTTTGTTTCCGTTAGTTTTCTTTTCAGGTAATACTACTACTGGTTCCTCTGTTTTGGCGTTTGGTATTTCTTCTGTTTCTGGTTTGCTATCATTTTTTATTTCTTCGGTTCTCTCATTTCTTAGTCCTTCCCTCCACAGTTTACTATCATTTATTATTTGTTTGGTCATTTCCTCCATTTTCTTACTCAAGTCTTCCTTCAATTTCTTATTCCTCTCGTCCAGTTTCTTACTGAAACCTTCCGTTATTTTTTTCCCAGTTTCCTGTACTAATTCCATCATACGTCTAATCATTTCTTGCGTCTTCTCGCTTTCTGTTTGTGTGGTTTCTTCTGGTTGTTTTTCCTGATCTTTCCTTGTTATAATTTCTACTTCCTCAACCGGTGTCGCTTCTTTGTCTTCCATATTTAACTCGTCTACCTTCTCGGTTTCGGCCGCTCGTTTTCACGATGTTTCTCGCTTCCTCATCTTGTTTATTATAGTTTATTTTTCTATTAATAATAATTTAATTTGTATTAAATTACACGCCTCACACGTTGGTGCGCCAATTTGTAACCATTTATTATTTGTATATGATGATTGAATCTTATTGAAACGTAATGTAGCCTCACTTCGGGTTCGTCTATTGGTAACCAGATCTTTCGTTACGTACAATGTTATTGTGAATAGGTTACTTGTATATATGTCGTGTGCACTTGGATTACACCACCCGTAGGAAGTGTGAACTTGTAATATGTATATAAACAATGTAGCGACAAACTCGCACTGGAGTCGTCGATGTGTAATTATAAATGTGTTATGTTGAACGGCGAATAATTTTGTAAATTGCCGCTTACTCCCACTATGCTGCTTCTTTTCCGTGACGTCACTCAACGATGCCAACGGTCGGGTCCGCTGCAATCTGTGAATTCTATTTACTAAATGTAACAGCAATAATAACGACACACAAATACTATCAAACATATATCCTTGTGGAATCCTTTATTCGGAAAAAACACTGGTTGACTGTTTTAATAAATTTAAACAGGATAATCGCAATTGTAGCGAAAACTATAAGTCTTCTTTTACCAGTTGGCAGCAGTAGCTGTTCAGTATTTCTACGAGACCAAAACAATGCTTTTTGTTAACGTTTTTAAATAAAAATATTAATTATCTCAGGGCGTATATGGTTCGGGGATAATAATTATACAAAATAATACACTATTAATCAAAATACAAGTTTACAATTACAGGATATTACAACGTTGGAGTGATAGGTGCACACAGAAATTGTATAGTGGTTACCAGTTTTAAAAAGGTTATGTCCAGTTCAGGCTTTGATAGTTATTATGTAAATTAAAAGTTCTTGTTGTGTTTAAAAAGGTGTTAGTCTTATATGGTGTTATTAGTGATTGTTTTTAGTGTTTGTGTTATATGGTGTCTGTAGTTTAGTTGATTATTACTAACAATTCGTGTATACAAGTGTGTGTGTTGAAGTACGATATAATGAGATGTCATAATCACCAAATCCTCTTCTTGTACTCTTCTTGGTTGAAGATAGGGCCCACGTACACGTCGGATCTTCTTTCTCGTCCCTCGTCCACTTCAAATCTTCTTCCTGGTTATTATATCTTCTATTCCATGTAATGGGTGTTCTTCTGTTATTGCAAAAAGTTCGTGTAGTGTACCTCTAACTGTATTTATCTGGTTGTATAGTTTTTTCACACTTTATAACATATAATGTAAGACGATTTAAGAACGCGTCTATCTGCTAAGATCGTTGTCAAAGAAGTCTCATTTTATTTATCCGAAATTTCTGGTTGCTAAGGGTAAACTTGGAATCTGGTTGGCCAATTCGGATATACATTGTCATATACTTTCATTATTTCGAAGTCTAAAATTTGTTCAAAATCTTTAAACTAACATAACTTTTCTATACTGAATGGGAGTTTAAAACCATTATCAGCATTATTTTGATCTTCACATTTGTTATATTTAGACACCAAACGTGCCTATTTTTGCTTAAGAACTATGGATGTTACAATTTTGTTATTTGGAATTTTCTTAAATAACTTGATAGGTGTTATTTTGTTTCTATATTCCTTGTATACATTATTAACTATAAATACATCTACCCTTTCACATTTGCATTACAAAATTTCTAATATAATTGTTCAAAATTTACTAAAGTTGGTTTCACCTGGCCTATGTAATAGTATTACTTTCATCACCATGTTTTAACATCTTTAACAATTAAATTAACTTCTAACACTCATCAAAATGGTTTAACATATAACGTTATTTTAACAACACAAAAGATATATTATTCTAATAGTTAAATTCATGCCCACATGACTATGATTATACCAAATCCTTGCACAAATAACTGTTTTCTACTCAAACTGTATAGGTGTTTGACACTTAACAAAACATCTTTGTATAGTCCATTCTGCTTGGTCAATTAATTTACCATGGTTTAACATCAGCTCTATTGTTATATTTGTTAACACAACATAAAAAAATGGAATTAATATCATTAAATTGACATTCCTTTAAACTAACTGTATCACCTGTTACATACAAAAAACACAACACAAATACTATGATATAACACTGTGCTATAACATAAAACATGCACATTTTACAAAACAAATTCTATACTAATTAGTTAGTTCATTGTCACCTAATTTACTCATTATTCTGACACTGTCTATGTCATATTTACTATTTATATGGGTTTCAACATCCGTATACTTACTGATGTTTGACTTACAAAAGTTACAATAAAGTGAACACTGTTGCTCTACCTCACCACACAGTTCTAATAATCTTGTTACATTTACTGTTTATCTGGGTTTTACTCTTGTTATAAATGTTATTGTGACCATGTTATAATTTGTTGTTTACTGGACAACCCTATGAACTCTATATGTGACAATTATTTGTATGGTTCATTTATCTATAATCAGGTGTATTTATATTTTTGTTACATCAATTAACTTAATTATTTACTAATATTTCTCTTACATAATATTACATGTTTGGGCCTATTATCCCTCACTTTGTATTTTGATTATCTGGATATAATGATACATTAACTGAAACCATTTGTTTCTTTATAGTCCTGGTTCATAAACCGTTTGTCTTTATAATTCTTTGTTTGGTCATTACTGAAAGTTCATTGTCATAGTTGGGGTTAAAGGTGTTTTGCATCACTTAGCCTAAATCATTAATTTGGGTACGGTCAGTTGTCTTACTAGTCAGTCTAAAATTGTTAGTCGTTCCTATTCACTATCATCTTGGAAGATATTGTTCTCCTTGTCAGCTTCTTAACCAAAGTCTTCATTAAATCAGGTACGATATTACGTTGTTCCAAATGTAATGTTACATATTACCGTGCCACCAAATTTGATCATTTTAATAAAATATTGTTTTTTGTTGAAATTATCAATTATCTTAACTTTCACATTGTCATTTGTTATTCTTATTATGATCTGGTATACTTGTCTTTAATTATAAGTGTTCTATCCCTGGAATGTGTTACTTCCATAACAAATTAATCACCATATATTCTGGAATCAGTCGGGGGGCTCTCTTGACCTAATACCCCGCTGTCCTTACAATACATAATACATAAATAATATCGATTGCTGGAGCTATCTCGTCAGTCAATCACATTTAATAATCACTAGTCTATTCACGACTAAAATAAATAAAATAATATAATATATTCTTGGGATTGTTCACTCAGTCTAACTTCTCAGATCTAAATATTTCTTTCCATTGATTCTTTCAGGTGTTTATTTTCTTGTGGCGATATTAATATCATTTTTTATTTTCTATTGGTACTATCTTCCTTCCTTCTTTATCAGTACTGCTTAATCTTCATTTTTCATCCACTATCTTCATTTAAATTAAAACATAACATGTATTTGCATCTTCAGTTGTTGTTGATTCTCTCACAATCATGATAGGTTATTTGCAATAAATTCGTTTCTAGTCTTGTCTCATTTTCATCGTCGACTGTCTACATTTGTCCTTTCTTATTCATTTTATATCACTATAGTTTCTTCTAATTTATGGATGTTGCATCTTTCTTTTATATTCCAATAATAAGTTCATAACTGTGTTTAATAAGAGGTGCTTATTTTGTTTAGAATTTGGAAATTTATTCCCAATTGTTTATCTGCTTGATTCATAATTACATTATCAATCTGTACTGTAATTGGTCCTTACTATTTATCTAAATTCTGAGATATTCAACTTTGTTTATTGGGCTTCATTTAAAATTATATTCTGAATTATCAAAGTTGGTAAGATGAGCTTACTACATTTTTTCAATTTCGTGGTATTGTAATAATAAATTCTTCAGTTTCATATTAATTCTCATAAATAATTAGTTGTAAGTTGTTCTTACTCTTTGTTTGGAATTTTGTTGGTTTTATAATAATAAATTCTTCAATTCCAAATTAATTCTCATAAATAATTAGTTGTAAGTTGATCTTACTATTTCTTTAGAATTTTGGTGGTTTTATAATAATAAATTCTTCAATTCCAAATTAATTCTCATAAATAATTAGTTGTAAGTTGATCTTACTATTTGTTTGGAATTTTGTTGGTTTTATAATAATAAATTCTTCAATTCCAAATTAATTCTCATAAATAATTAGTTGTAAGTTGTTCTTACTCTTTGTTTAGAATTTTGTTGGTTTTATAATAATAAATTCTTCAATTCCAAATTAATTCTCATAAATAATTAGTTGTAAGTTGATCTTACTATTTTTTTAGAATTTTGTGGTTTTATAATAATAAATTCTTCAATTCCAAATTAGTTCTCATAAATAATTAGTTGTAAGTTGTTCTTACTCTTTGTTTGGAATTTTGTTGTTTTTATAATAATTTCTTCAATTCTTATTATAGTGCTTATGGTCATATGTCCTTCTGTACCCAGTATTGATGATCTTTTGGTAATTTTCGTTATGTCGGTCAGTTGCTCATACCTTCATTTGTATGGTTCTGTTTCTTTATTCTTTATTCATATTATTGTTACTCAATGAGACTTGTTTCTCGTCTCTTTAAAATGGTTCTTTGGCCGTAGTCGGTTAGCGTAGCATCCGTCCCTTTTCTTGATGGTGTGTGGTATATAATTTATCCCGGGTCCATAATCTCAGTTGACCTTATTGTCCGCACTACCATTGTCTTTTCAATTATTTTTTTCCTTGCGGCATCTCTCGCTTCTTCCTTGTACTTCATTCTTCCCGATCTTATTCTTTCATTTGCTGCAAAGCTTATTCGACTCATCCTATCATATTGTTGATTAAAACAATATGTTACTGGTCCATCAATGACTAATGATATCATTGATATTTTCCCACGTATTTCTATTTCTGGTATTACCCATTTATCTCTGGTCTTCTCTAAGTTGTAACCTATAGTTTTGTGGTAAGTCATTATTGAAATTGCTTTTAATCTCCTCCTATAGTCTCTGGCATTCATGATTTCTTCATTGTTGGTAATTGGGGTATTCAGTACATTAATTAACCCATTGTTCATCATCTCCCATTCTTCCGGTGTTTTTATTAAATTCTTTAGATGCGTTCTTCTTACTTTCTTTGGTTCCACTTCACTATCTTTAGTATTGTCTTTGTTTCCGTTAGTTTTCTTTTCAGGTAATACTACTACTGGTTCCTCTGTTTTGGCGTTTGGTATTTCTTCTGTTTCTGGTTTGCTATCATTTTTTATTTCTTCGGTTCTCTCATTTCTTAGTCCTTCCCTCCACAGTTTACTATCATTTATTATTTGTTTGGTCATTTCCTCCATTTTCTTACTCAAGTCTTCCTTCAATTTCTTATTCCTCTCGTCCAGTTTCTTACTGAAACCTTCCGTTATTTTTTTCCCAGTTTCCTGTACTAATTCCATCATACGTCTAATCATTTCTTGCGTCTTCTCGCTTTCTGTTTGTGTGGTTTCTTCTGGTTGTTTTTCCTGATCTTTCCTTGTTATAATTTCTACTTCCTCAACCGGTGTCGCTTCTTTGTCTTCCATATTTAACTCGTCTACCTTCTCGGTTTCGGCCGCTCGTTTTCACGATGTTTCTCGCTTCCTCATCTTGTTTATTATAGTTTATTTTTCTATTAATAATAATTTAATTTGTATTAAATTACACGCCTCACACGTTGGTGCGCCAATTTGTAACCATTTATTATTTGTATATGATGATTGAATCTTATTGAAACGTAATGTAGCCTCACTTCGGGTTCGTCTATTGGTAACCAGATCTTTCGTTACGTACAATGTTATTGTGAATAGGTTACTTGTATATATGTCGTGTGCACTTGGATTACACCACCCGTAGGAAGTGTGAACTTGTAATATGTATATAAACAATGTAGCGACAAACTCGCACTGGAGTCGTCGATGTGTAATTATAAATGTGTTATGTTGAACGGCGAATAATTTTGTAAATTGCCGCTTACTCCCACTATGCTGCTTCTTTTCCGTGACGTCACTCAACGATGCCAACGGTCGGGTCCGCTGCAATCTGTGAATTCTATTTACTAAATGTAACAGCAATAATAACGACACACAAATACTATCAAACATATATCCTTGTGGAATCCTTTATTCGGAAAAAACACTGGTTGACTGTTTTAATAAATTTAAACAGGATAATCGCAATTGTAGCGAAAACTATAAGTCTTCTTTTACCAGTTGGCAGCAGTAGCTGTTCAGTATTTCTACGAGACCAAAACAATGCTTTTTGTTAACGTTTTTAAATAAAAATATTAATTATCTCAGGGCGTATATGGTTCGGGGATAATAATTATACAAAATAATACACTATTAATCAAAATACAAGTTTACAATTACAGGATATTACAACGTTGGAGTGATAGGTGCACACAGAAATTGTATAGTGGTTACCAGTTTTAAAAAGGTTATGTCCAGTTCAGGCTTTGATAGTTATTATGTAAATTAAAAGTTCTTGTTGTGTTTAAAAAGGTGTTAGTCTTATATGGTGTTATTAGTGATTGTTTTTAGTGTTTGTGTTATATGGTGTCTGTAGTTTAGTTGATTATTACTAACAATTCGTGTATACAAGTGTGTGTGTTGAAGTACGATATAATGAGATGTCATAATCACCAAATCCTCTTCTTGTACTCTTCTTGGTTGAAGATAGGGCCCACGTACACGTCGGATCTTCTTTCTCGTCCCTCGTCCACTTCAAATCTTCTTCCTGGTTATTATATCTTCTATTCCATGTAATGGGTGTTCTTCTGTTATTGCAAAAAGTTCGTGTAGTGTACCTCTAACTGTATTTATCTGGTTGTATAGTTTTTTCACACTTTATAACATATAATGTAAGACGATTTAAGAACGCGTCTATCTGCTAAGATCGTTGTCAAAGAAGTCTCATTTTATTTATCCGAAATTTCTGGTTGCTAAGGGTAAACTTGGAATCTGGTTGGCCAATTCGGATATACATTGTCATATACTTTCATTATTTCGAAGTCTAAAATTTGTTCAAAATCTTTAAACTAACATAACTTTTCTATACTGAATGGGAGTTTAAAACCATTATCAGCATTATTTTGATCTTCACATTTGTTATATTTAGACACCAAACGTGCCTATTTTTGCTTAAGAACTATGGATGTTACAATTTTGTTATTTGGAATTTTCTTAAATAACTTGATATGTGTTATTTTGTTTCTATATTCCTTGTATACATTATTAACTATAAATACATCTACCCTTTCACATTTGCATTACAAAATTTCTAATATAATTGTTCAAAATTTACTAAAGTTGGTTTCACCTGGCCTATGTAATAGTATTACTTTCATCACCATGTTTTAACATCTTTAACAATTAAATTAACTTCTAACACTCATCAAAATGGTTTAACATATAACGTTATTTTAACAACACAAAAGATATATTATTCTAATAGTTAAATTCATGCCCACATGGCTATGATTATACCAAATCCTTGCACAAATAACTGTTTTCTACTCAAACTGTATAGGTGTTTGACACTTAACAAAACATCTTTGTATAGTCCATTCTGCTTGGTCAATTAATTTACCATGGTTTAACATCAGCTCTATTGCTATATTTGTTAACACAACATAAAAAAATGGAATTAATATCATTAAATTGACATTCCTTTAAACTAACTGTATCACCTGTTACATACAAAAAACACAACACAAATACTATGATATAACACTGTGCTATAACATAAAACATGCACATTTTACAAAACAAATTCTATACTAATTAGTTAGTTCATTGTCACCTAATTTACTCATTATTCTGACACTGTCTATGTCATATTTACTATTTATATGGGTTTCAACATCCGTATACTTACTGATGTTTGACTTACAAAAGTTACAATAAAGTGAACACTGTTGCTCTACCTCACCACACAGTTCTAATAATCTTGTTACATTTACTGTTTATCTGGGTTTTACTCTTGTTATAAATGTTATTGTGACCATGTTATAATTTGTTGTTTACTGGACAACCCTATGAACTCTATATGTGACAATTATTTGTATGGTTCATTTATCTATAATCAGGTGTATTTATGTTTTTGTTACATCAATTAACTTAATTATTTACTAATATTTCTCTTACATAATATTACATGTTTGGGCCTATTATCCCTCACTTTGTATTTTGATTATCTGGATATAATGATACATTAACTGAAACCATTTGTTTCTTTATAGTCCTGGTTCATAAACCGTTTGTCTTTATAATTCTTTGTTTGGTCATTACTGAAAGTTCATTGTCATAGTTGGGGTTAAAGGTGTTTTGCATCACTTAGCCTAAATCATTAATTTGGGTACGGTCAGTTGTCTTACTAGTCAGTCTAAAATTGTTAGTCGTTCCTCTTCACTATCATCTTGGAAGATATTGTTCTCCTTGTCAGCTTCTTAACCAAAGTCTTCATTAAATCAGGTACGATATTATGTTGTTCCAAATGTAATGTTACATATTACCGTGCCACCAAATTTGATCATTTTAATAAAATATTGTTTTTTGTTGAAATTATCAATTATCTTAACTTTCACATTGTCATTTGTTATTCTTATTATGATCTGGTATACTTGTCTTTAATTATAAGTGTTCTATCCCTGGAATGTGTTACTTCCATAACAAATTAATCACCATATATTCTGGAATCAGTCGGGGGGCTCTCTTGACCTAATACCCCGCTGTCCTTACAATACATAATACATAAATAATATCGATTGCTGGAGCTATCTCCTCAGTCAATCACATTTAATAATCACTAGTCTATTCACGACTAAAATAAATAAAATAATATAATATATTCTTGGGATTGTTCACTCAGTCTAACTTCTCAGATCTAAATATTTCTTTCCATTGATTCTTTCAGATGTTTATTTTCTTGTGGCGATATTAATATCATTTTTTATTTTCTATTGGTACTATCTTCCTTCCTTCTTTATCAGTACTGCTTAATCTTCATTTTTCATCCACTATCTTCATTTAAATTAAAACATAACATGTATTTGCATCTTCAGTTGTTGTTGATTCTCTCACAATCATGATAGGTTATTTGCAATAAATTCGTTTCTAGTCTTGTCTCATTTTCATCGTCGACTGTCTACATTTGTCCTTTCTTATTCATTTTATATCACTATAGTTTCTTCTAATTTATGGATGTTGCATCTTTCTTTTATATTCCAATAATAAGTTCATAACTGTGTTTAATAAGAGGTGCTTATTTTGTTTAGAATTTGGAAATTTATTCCCAATTGTTTATCTGCTTGATTCATAATTACATTATCAATCTGTACTGTAATTGGTCCTTACTATTTATCTAAATTCTGAGATATTCAACTTTGTTTATTGGGCTTCATTTAAAATTATATTCTGAATTATCAATGTTGGTAAGATGAGCTTACTACATTTTTTCAATTTCGTGGTATTGTAATAATAAATTCTTCAGTTTCATATTAATTCTCATAAATAATTAGTTGTAAGTTGTTCTTACTCTTTGTTTGGAATTTTGTTGGTTTTATAAAAATAAATTCTTCAATTCCAAATTAATTCTCATAAATAATTAGTTGTAAGTTGATCTTACTATTTCTTTAGAATTTTGGTGGTTTTATAATAATAAATTCTTCAATTCCAAATTAATTCTCATAAATAATTAGTTGTAAGTTGATCTTACTATTTGTTTGGAATTTTGTTGGTTTTATAATAATAAATTCTTCAATTCCAAATTAATTCTCATAAATAATTAGTTGTAAGTTGTTCTTACTCTTTGTTTAGAATTTTGTTGGTTTTATAATAATAAATTCTTCAATTCCAAATTAATTCTCATAAATAATTAGTTGTAAGTTGATCATACTATTTTTTTAGAATTTTGTGGTTTTATAATAATAAATTCTTCAATTCCAAATTAGTTCTCATAAATAATTAGTTGTAAGTTGTTCTTACCCTTTGTTTGGAATTTTGTTGTTTTTATAATAATTTCTTCAATTCTTATTATAGTGCTTATGGTCATATGTCCTTCTGTACCCAGTATTGATGATCTTTTGTTAATTTTCGTTATGTGGGTCAGTTGCTCATACCTTCATTTGTATGGTTCTGTTTCTTTATTCTTTATTCATATTATTGTTACTCAATGAAACTTGTTTCTCGTCTCTTTAAAATGGTTCTTTGGCCGTAGTCGGTTAGCGTAGCATCCGTCCCTTTTCTTGATGGTGTGTGGTATATAATTTATCCCGGGTCCATAATCTCAGTTGACCTTATTGTCCGCACTACCATTGTCTTTTCAATTATTTTTTTCCTTGCGGCATCTCTCGCTTCTTCCTTGTACTTCATTCTTCCCGATCTTATTCTTTCATTTGCTGCAAAGCTTATTCGACTCATCCTATCATATTGTTGATTAAAACAATATGTTACTGGTCCATCAATGACTAATGATATCATTGATATTTTCCCACGTATTTCTATTTCTGGTATTACCCATTTATCTCTGGTCTTCTCTAAGTTGTAACCTATAGTTTTGTGGTAAGTCATTATTGAAATTGCTTTTAATCTCCTCCTATAGTCTCTGGCATTCATGATTTCTTCATTGTTGGTAATTGGGGTATTCAGTACATTAATTAACCCATTGTTCATCATCTCCCATTCTTCCGGTGTTTTTATTAAATTCTTTAGATGCGTTCTTCTTACTTTCTTTGGTTCCACTTCACTATCTTTAGTATTGTCTTTGTTTCCGTTAGTTTTCTTTTCAGGTAATACTACTACTGGTTCCTCTGTTTTGGCGTTTGGTATTTCTTCTGTTTCTGGTTTGCTATCATTTTTTATTTCTTCGGTTCCCTCATTTCTTAATCCTTCCCTCCACAGTTTACTATCATTTATTATTTGTTTGGTCATTTCCTCCATTTTCTTACTCAAGTCTTCCTTCAATTTCTTATTCCTCTCGTCCAGTTTCTTACTGAAACCTTCCGTTATTTTTTTCCCAGTTTCCTGTATTAATTCCATCATACGTCTAATCATTTCTTGCGTCTTCTCGCTTTCTGTTTGTGTGGTTTCTTCTGGTTGTTTTTCCTGATCTTTCCTTGTTATAATTTCTACTTCCTCAACCGGTGTCGCTTCTTTGTCTTCCATATTTAACTCGTCTACCTTCTCGGTTTCGGCCGCTCGTTTTCACGATGTTTCTCGCTTCCTCATCTTGTTTATTATAGTTTATTTTTCTATTAATAATAATTTAATTTGTATTAAATTACACGCCTCACACGTTGGTGCGCCAATTTGTAACCATTTATTATTTGTATATGATGATTGAATCTTATTGAAACGTAATGTAGCCTCACTTCGGGTTCGTCTATTGGTAACCAGATCTTTCGTTACGTACAATGTTATTGTGAATAGGTTACTTGTATATATGTCGTGTGCACTTGGATTACACCACCCGTAGGAAGTGTGAACTTGTAATATGTATATAAACAATGTAGCGACAAACTCGCACTGGAGTCGTCGATGTGTAATTATAAATGTGTTATGTTGAACGGCGAATAATTTTGTAAATTGCCGCTTACTCCCACTATGCTGCTTCTTTTCCGTGACGTCACTCAACGATGCCAACGGTCGGGTCCGCTGCAATCTGTGAATTCTATTTACTAAATGTAACAGCAATAATAACGACACACAAATACTATCAAACATATATCCTTGTGGAATCCTTTATTCGGAAAAAACACTGGTTGACTGTTTTAATAAATTTAAACAGGATAATCGCAATTGTAGCGAAAACTATAAGTCTTCTTTTACCAGTTGGCAGCAGTAGCTGTTCAGTATTTCTACGAGACCAAAACAATGCTTTTTGTTAACGTTTTTAAATAAAAATATTAATTATCTCAGGGCGTATATGGTTCGGGGATAATAATTATACAAAATAATACACTATTAATCAAAATACAAGTTTACAATTACAGGATATTACAACGTTGGAGTGATAGGTGCACACAGAAATTGTATAGTGGTTACCAGTTTTAAAAAGGTTATGTCCAGTTCAGGCTTTGATAGTTATTATGTAAATTAAAAGTTCTTGTTGTGTTTAAAAAGGTGTTAGTCTTATATGGTGTTATTAGTGATTGTTTTTAGTGTTTGTGTTATATGGTGTCTGTAGTTTAGTTGATTATTACTAAAAATTCGTGTATACAAGTGTGTGTGTTGAAGTACGATATAATGAGATGTCAGAATCACCAAATCCTCTTCTTGTACTCTTCTTGGTTGAAGATAGGGCCCACGTACACGTCGGATCTTCTTTCTCGTCCCTCGTCCACTTCAAATCTTCTTCCTGGTTATTATATCTTCTATTCCATGTAATGGGTGTTCTTCTGTTATTGCAAAAAGTTCGTGTAGTGTACCTCTAACTGTATTTATCTGGTTGTATAGTTTTTTCACACTTTATAACATATAATGTAAGACGATTTAAGAACGCGTCTATCTGCTAAGATCGTTGTCAAAGAAGTCTCATTTTATTTATCCGAAATTTCTGGTTGCTAAGCGTAAACTTGGAATCTGGTTGGCCAATTCGGATATACATTGTCATATACTTTCATTATTTCGAAGTCTAAAATTTGTTCAAAATCTTTAAACTAACATAACTTTTCTATACTGAATGGGAGTTTAAAACCATTATCAGCATTATTTTGATCTTCACATTTGTTATATTTAGACACCAAACGTGCCTATTTTTGCTTAAGAACTATGGATGTTACAATTTTGTTATTTGGAATTTTCTTAAAAAAACTTGATATGTGTTATTTTGTTTCTATATTCCTTGTATACATTATTAACTATAAATACATCTACCCTTTCACATTTGCATTACAAAATTTCTAATATAATTGTTCAAAATTTACTAAAGTTGGTTTCACCTGGCCTATGTAATAGTATTACTTTCATCACCATGTTTTAACATCTTTAACAATTAAATTAACTTCTAACACTCATCAAAATGGTTTAACATATAACGTTATTTTAACAACACAAAAGATATATTATTCTAATAGTTAAATTCATGCCCACATGACTATGATTATACCAAATCCTTGCACAAATAACTGTTTTCTACTCAAACTGTATAGGTGTTTGACACTTAACAAAACATCTTTGTATAGTCCATTCTGCTTGGTCAATTAATTTACCATGGTTTAACATCAGCTCTATTGTTATATTTGTTAACACAACATAAAAAAATGGAATTAATATCATTAAATTGACATTCCTTTAAACTAACTGTATCACCTGTTACATACAAAAAACACAACACAAATACTATGATATAACACTGTGCTATAACATAAAACATGCACATTTTACAAAACAAATTCTATACTAATTAGTTAGTTCATTGTCACCTAATTTACTCATTATTCTGACACTGTCTATGTCATATTTACTATTTATATGGGTTTCAACATCCGTATACTTACTGATGTTTGACTTACAAAAGTTACAATAAAGTGAACACTGTTGCTCTACCTCACCACACAGTTCTAATAATCTTGTTACATTTACTGTTTATCTGGGTTTTACTCTTGTTATAAATGTTATTGTGACCATGTTATAATTTGTTGTTTACTGGACAACCCTATGAACTCTATATGTGACAATTATTTGTATGGTTCATTTATCTATAATCAGGTGTATTTATATTTTTGTTACATCAATTAACTTAATTATTTACTAATATTTCTCTTACATAATATTACATGTTTGGGCCTATTATCCCTCACTTTGTATTTTGATTATCTGGATATAATGATACATTAACTGAAACCATTTGTTTCTTTATAGTCCTGGTTCATAAACCGTTTGTCTTTATAATTCTTTGTTTGGTCATTACTGAAAGTTCATTGTCATAGTTGGGGTTAAAGGTGTTTTGCATCACTTAGCCTAAATCATTAATTTGGGTACGGTCAGTTGTCTTACTAGTCAGTCTAAAATTGTTAGTCGTTCCTATTCACTATCATCTTGGAAGATATTGTTCTCCTTGTCAGCTTCTTAACCAAAGTCTTCATTAAATCAGGTACAATATTACGTTGTTCCAAATGTAATGTTACATATTACCGTGCCACCAAATTTGATCATTTTAATAAAATATTGTTTTTTGTTGAAATTATCAATTATCTTAACTTTCACATTGTCATTTGTTATTCTTATTATGATCTGGTATACTTGTCTTTAATTATAAGTGTTCTATCCCTGGAATGTGTTACTTCCATAACAAATTAATCACCATATATTCTGGAATCAGTCGGGGGGCTCTCTTGACCTAATACCCCGCTGTCCTTACAATACATAATACATAAATAATATCGATTGCTGGAGCTATCTCGTCAGTCAATCACATTTAATAATCACTAGTCTATTCACGACTAAAATAAATAAAATAATATAATATATTCTTGGGATTGTTCACTCAGTCTAACTTCTCAGATCTAAATATTTCTTTCCATTGATTCTTTCAGGTGTTTATTTTCTTGTGGCGATATTAATATCATTTTTTATTTTCTATTGGTACTATCTTCCTTCCTTCTTTATCAGTACTGCTTAATCTTCATTTTTCATCCACTATCTTCATTTAAATTAAAACATAACATGTATTTGCATCTTCAGTTGTTGTTGATTCTCTCACAATCATGATAGGTTATTTGCAATAAATTCGTTTCTAGTCTTGTCTCATTTTCATCGTCGACTGTCTACATTTGTCCTTTCTTATTCATTTTATATCACTATAGTTTCTTCTAATTTATGGTTGTTGCATCTTTCTTTTATATTCCAATAATAAGTTCATAACTGTGTTTAATAAGAGGTGCTTATTTTGTTTAGAATTTGGAAATTTATTCCCAATTGTTTATCTGCTTGATTCATAATTACATTATCAATCTGTACTGTAATTGGTCCTTACTATTTATCTAAATTCTGAGATATTCAACTTTGTTTATTGGGCTTCATTTAAAATTATATTCTGAATTATCAAAGTTGGTAAGATGAGCTTACTACATTTTTTCAATTTCGTGGTATTGTAATAATAAATTCTTCAGTTTCATATTAATTCTCATAAATAATTAGTTGTAAGTTGTTCTTACTCTTTGTTTGGAATTTTGTTGGTTTTATAATAATAAATTCTTCAATTCCAAATTAATTCTCATAAATAATTAGTTGTAAGTTGATCTTACTATTTCTTTAGAATTTTGGTGGTTTTATAATAATAAATTCTTCAATTCCAAATTAATTCTCATAAATAATTAGTTGTAAGTTGATCTTACTATTTGTTTGGAATTTTGTTGGTTTTATAATAATAAATTCTTCAATTCCAAATTAATTCTCATAAATAATTAGTTGTAAGTTGTTCTTACTCTTTGTTTAGAATTTTGTTGGTTTTATAATAATAAATTCTTCAATTCCAAATTAATTCTCATAAATAATTAGTTGTAAGTTGATCTTACTATTTTTTTAGAATTTTGTGGTTTTATAATAATAAATTCTTCAATTCCAAATTAGTTCTCATAAATAATTAGTTGTAAGTTGTTCTTACTCTTTGTTTGGAATTTTGTTGTTTTTATAATAATTTCTTCAATTCTTATTATAGTGCTTATGGTCATATGTCCTTCTGTACCCAGTATTGATGATCTTTTGGTAATTTTCGTTATGTCGGTCAGTTGCTCATACCTTCATTTGTATGGTTCTGTTTCTTTATTCTTTATTCATATTATTGTTACTCAATGAAACTTGTTTCTCGTCTCTTTAAAATGGTTCTTTGGCCGTAGTCGGTTAGCGTAGCATCCGTCCCTTTTCTTGATGGTGTGTGGTATATAATTTATCCCGGGTCCATAATCTCAGTTGACCTTATTGTCCGCACTACCATTGTCTTTTCAATTATTTTTTTCCTTGCGGCATCTCTCGCTTCTTCCTTGTACTTCATTCTTCCCGATCTTATTCTTTCATTTGCTGCAAAGCTTATTCGACTCATCCTATCATATTGTTGATTAAAACAATATGTTACTGGTCCATCAATGACTAATGATATCATTGATATTTTCCCACGTATTTCTATTTCTGGTATTACCCATTTATCTCTGGTCTTCTCTAAGTTGTAACCTATAGTTTTGTGGTAAGTCATTATTGAAATTGCTTTTAATCTCCTCCTATAGTCTCTGGCATTCATGATTTCTTCATTGTTGGTAATTGGGGTATTCAGTACATTAATTAACCCATTGTTCATCATCTCCCATTCTTCCGGTGTTTTTATTAAATTCTTTAGATGCGTTCTTCTTACTTTCTTTGGTTCCACTTCACTATCTTTAGTATTGTCTTTGTTTCCGTTAGTTTTCTTTTCAGGTAATACTACTACTGGTTCCTCTGTTTTGGCGTTTGGTATTTCTTCTGTTTCTGGTTTGCTATCATTTTTTATTTCTTCGGTTCTCTCATTTCTTAGTCCTTCCCTCCACAGTTTACTATCATTTATTATTTGTTTGGTCATTTCCTCCATTTTCTTACTCAAGTCTTCCTTCAATTTCTTATTCCTCTCGTCCAGTTTCTTACTGAAACCTTCCGTTATTTTTTTCCCAGTTTCCTGTACTAATTCCATCATACGTCTAATCATTTCTTGCGTCTTCTCGCTTTCTGTTTGTGTGGTTTCTTCTGGTTGTTTTTCCTGATCTTTCCTTGTTATAATTTCTACTTCCTCAACCGGTGTCGCTTCTTTGTCTTCCATATTTAACTCGTCTACCTTCTCGGTTTCGGCCGCTCGTTTTCACGATGTTTCTCGCTTCCTCATCTTGTTTATTATAGTTTATTTTTCTATTAATAATAATTTAATTTGTATTAAATTACACGCCTCACACGTTGGTGCGCCAATTTGTAACCATTTATTATTTGTATATGATGATTGAATCTTATTGAAACGTAATGTAGCCTCACTTCGGGTTCGTCTATTGGTAACCAGATCTTTCGTTACGTACAATGTTATTGTGAATAGGTTACTTGTATATATGTCGTGTGCACTTGGATTACACCACCCGTAGGAAGTGTGAACTTGTAATATGTATATAAACAATGTAGCGACAAACTCGCACTGGAGTCGTCGATGTGTAATTATAAATGTGTTATGTTGAACGGCGAATAATTTTGTAAATTGCCGCTTACTCCCACTATGCTGCTTCTTTTCCGTGACGTCACTCAACGATGCCAACGGTCGGGTCCGCTGCAATCTGTGAATTCTATTTACTAAATGTAACAGCAATAATAACGACACACAAATACTATCAAACATATATCCTTGTGGAATCCTTTATTCGGAAAAAACACTGGTTGACTGTTTTAATAAATTTAAACAGGATAATCGCAATTGTAGCGAAAACTATGTCTTCTTTTACCAGTTGGCAGCAGTAGCTGTTCAGTATTTCTACGAGACCAAAACAATGCTTTTTGTTAACGTTTTTAAATAAAAATATTAATTATCTCAGGGCGTATATGGTTCGGGGATAATAATTATACAAAATAATACACTATTAATCAAAATACAAGTTTACAATTACAGGATATTACAACGTTGGAGTGATAGGTGCACACAGAAATTGTATAGTGGTTACCAGTTTTAAAAAGGTTATGTCCAGTTCAGGCTTTGATAGTTATTATGTAAATTAAAAGTTCTTGTTGTGTTTAAAAAGGTGTTGGTCTTATATGGTGTTATTAGTGATTGTTTTTAGTGTTTGTGTTATATGGTGTCTGTAGTTTAGTTGATTATTACTAAAAATTCGTGTATACAAGTGTGTGTGTTGAAGTACGATATAATGAGATGTCAGAATCACCAAATCCTCTTCTTGTACTCTTCTTGGTTGAAGATAGGGCCCACGTACACGTCGGATCTTCTTTCTCGTCCCTCGTCCACTTCAAATCTTCTTCCTGGTTATTATATCTTCTATTCCATGTAATGGGTGTTCTTCTGTTATTGCAAAAAGTTCGTGTAGTGTACCTCTAACTGTATTTATCTGGTTGTATAGTTTTTTCACACTTTATAACATATAATGTAAGACGATTTAAGAACGCGTCTATCTGCTAAGATCGTTGTCAAAGAAGTCTCATTTTATTTATCCGAAATTTCTGGTTGCTAAGGGTAAACTTGGAATCTGGTTGGCCAATTCGGATATACATTGTCATATACTTTCATTATTTCGAAGTCTAAAATTTGTTCAAAATCTTTAAACTAACATAACTTTTCTATACTGAATGGGAGTTTAAAACCATTATCAGCATTATTTTGATCTTCACATTTGTTATATTTAGACACCAAACGTGCCTATTTTTGCTTAAGAACTATGGATGTTACAATTTTGTTATTTGGAATTTTCTTAAATAACTTGATATGTGTTATTTTGTTTCTATATTCCTTGTATACATTATTAACTATAAATACATCTACCCTTTCACATTTGCATTACAAAATTTCTAATATAATTGTTCAAAATTTACTAAAGTTGGTTTCACCTGGCCTATGTAATAGTATTACTTTCATCACCATGTTTTAACATCTTTAACAATTAAATTAACTTCTAACACTCATCAAAATGGTTTAACATATAACGTTATTTTAACAACACAAAAGATATATTATTCTAATAGTTAAATTCATGCCCACATGGCTATGATTATACCAAATCCTTGCACAAATAACTGTTTTCTACTCAAACTGTATAGGTGTTTGACACTTAACAAAACATCTTTGTATAGTCCATTCTGCTTGGTCAATTAATTTACCATGGTTTAACATCAGCTCTATTGCTATATTTGTTAACACAACATAAAAAAATGGAATTAATATCATTAAATTGACATTCCTTTAAACTAACTGTATCACCTGTTACATACAAAAAACACAACACAAATACTATGATATAACACTGTGCTATAACATAAAACATGCACATTTTACAAAACAAATTCTATACTAATTAGTTAGTTCATTGTCACCTAATTTACTCATTATTCTGACACTGTCTATGTCATATTTACTATTTATATGGGTTTCAACATCCGTATACTTACTGATGTTTGACTTACAAAAGTTACAATAAAGTGAACACTGTTGCTCTACCTCACCACACAGTTCTAATAATCTTGTTACATTTACTGTTTATCTGGGTTTTACTCTTGTTATAAATGTTATTGTGACCATGTTATAATTTGTTGTTTACTGGACAACCCTATGAACTCTATATGTGACAATTATTTGTATGGTTCATTTATCTATAATCAGGTGTATTTATGTTTTTGTTACATCAATTAACTTAATTATTTACTAATATTTCTCTTACATAATATTACATGTTTGGGCCTATTATCCCTCACTTTGTATTTTGATTATCTGGATATAATGATACATTAACTGAAACCATTTGTTTCTTTATAGTCCTGGTTCATAAACCGTTTGTCTTTATAATTCTTTGTTTGGTCATTACTGAAAGTTCATTGTCATAGTTGGGGTTAAAGGTGTTTTGCATCACTTAGCCTAAATCATTAATTTGGGTACGGTCAGTTGTCTTACTAGTCAGTCTAAAATTGTTAGTCGTTCCTCTTCACTATCATCTTGGAAGATATTGTTCTCCTTGTCAGCTTCTTAACCAAAGTCTTCATTAAATCAGGTACGATATTATGTTGTTCCAAATGTAATGTTACATATTACCGTGCCACCAAATTTGATCATTTTAATAAAATATTGTTTTTTGTTGAAATTATCAATTATCTTAACTTTCACATTGTCATTTGTTATTCTTATTATGATCTGGTATACTTGTCTTTAATTATAAGTGTTCTATCCCTGGAACGTGTTACTTCCATAACAAATTAATCACCATATATTCTGGAATCAGTCGGGGGGCTCTCTTGACCTAATACCCCGCTGTCCTTACAATACATAATACATAAATAATATCGATTGCTGGAGCTATCTCGTCAGTCAATCACATTTAATAATCACTAGTCTATTCACGACTAAAATAAATAAAATAATATAATATATTCTTGGGATTGTTCACTCAGTCTAACTTCTCAGATCTAAATATTTCTTTCCATTGATTCTTTCAGATGTTTATTTTCTTGTGGCGATATTAATAACATTTTTTATTTTCTATTGGTACTATCTTCCTTCCTTCTTTATCAGTACTGCTTAATCTTCATTTTTCATCCACTATCTTTATTTAAATTAAAACATAACATATATTTGCATCTTCAGTTGTTGTTGATTCTCTCACAATCATGATAGGTTATTTGCAATAAATTCGTTTCTAGTCTTGTCTCATTTTCATCGTCGACTGTCTACATTTGTCCTTTCTTATTCATTTTATATCACTATAGTTTCTTCTAATTTATGGATGTTGCATCTTTCTTTTATATTCAAATAATAAGTTCATAACTGTGTTTAATAAGAGGTGCTTATTTTGTTTAGAATTTGGAAATTTATTCCCAGTTGTTTATCTGCTTGATTCATAATTACATTATCAATCTGTACTGTAATTGGTCCTTACTATTTATCTAAATTCTGAGATATTCAACTTTGTTTATTGGGCTTCATTTAAAATTATATTCTGAATTATCAAAGTTGGTAAGATGAGCTTACTACATTTTTTCAATTTCGTGGTATTGTAATAATAAATTCTTCAGTTTCATATTAATTCTCATAAATAATTAGTTGTAAGTTGTTCTTACTCTTTGTTTGGAATTTTGTTGGTTTTATAATAATAAATTCTTCAATTCCAAATTAATTCTCATAAATAATTAGTTGTAAGTTGATCTTACTATTTCTTTAGAATTTTGGTGGTTTTATAATAATAAATTCTTCAATTCCAAATTAATTCTCATAAATAATTAGTTGTAAGTTGATCTTACTATTTGTTTGGAATTTTGTTGGTTTTATAATAATAAATTCTTCAATTCCAAATTAATTCTCATAAATAATTAGTTGTAAGTTGTTCTTACTCTTTGTTTAGAATTTTGTTGGTTTTATAATAATAAATTCTTCAATTCCAAATTAATTCTCATAAATAATTAGTTGTAAGTTGATCTTACTATTTTTTTAGAATTTTGTGGTTTTATAATAATAAATTCTTCAATTCCAAATTAGTTCTCATAAATAATTAGTTGTAAGTTGTTCTTACTCTTTGTTTGGAATTTTGTTGTTTTTATAATAATTTCTTCAATTCTTATTATAGTGCTTATGGTCATATGTCCTTCTGTACCCAGTATTGATGATCTTTTGGTAATTTTCGTTATGTCGGTCAGTTGCTCATACCTTCATTTGTATGGTTCTGTTTCTTTATTCTTTATTCATATTATTGTTACTCAATGAAACTTGTTTCTCGTCTCTTTAAAATGGTTCTTTGGCCGTAGTCGGTTAGCGTAGCATCCGTCCCTTTTCTTGATGGTGTGTGGTATATAATTTATCCCGGGTCCATAATCTCAGTTGACCTTATTGTCCGCACTACCATTGTCTTTTCAATTATTTTTTTCCTTGCGGCATCTCTCGCTTCTTCCTTGTACTTCATTCTTCCCGATCTTATTCTTTCATTTGCTGCAAAGCTTATTCGACTCATCCTATCATATTGTTGATTAAAACAATATGTTACTGGTCCATCAATGACTAATGATATCATTGATATTTTCCCACGTATTTCTATTTCTGGTATTACCCATTTATCTCTGGTCTTCTCTAAGTTGTAACCTATAGTTTTGTGGTAAGTCATTATTGAAATTGCTTTTAATCTCCTCCTATAGTCTCTGGCATTCATGATTTCTTCATTGTTGGTAATTGGGGTATTCAGTACATTAATTAACCCATTGTTCATCATCTCCCATTCTTCCGGTGTTTTTATTAAATTCTTTAGATGCGTTCTTCTTACTTTCTTTGGTTCCACTTCACTATCTTTAGTATTGTCTTTGTTTCCGTTAGTTTTCTTTTCAGGTAATACTACTACTGGTTCCTCTGTTTTGGCGTTTGGTATTTCTTCTGTTTCTGGTTTGCTATCATTTTTTATTTCTTCGGTTCTCTCATTTCTTAATCCTTCCCTCCACAGTTTACTATCATTTATTATTTGTTTGGTCATTTCCTCCATTTTCTTACTCAAGTCTTCCTTCAATTTCTTATTCCTCTCGTCCAGTTTCTTACTGAAACCTTCCGTTATTTTTTTCCCAGTTTCCTGTACTAATTCCATCATACGTCTAATCATTTCTTGCGTCTTCTCGCTTTCTGTTTGTGTGGTTTCTTCTGGTTGTTTTTCCTGATCTTTCCTTGTTATAATTTCTACTTCCTCAACCGGTGTCGCTTCTTTGTCTTCCATATTTAACTCGTCTACCTTCTCGGTTTCGGCCGCTCGTTTTCACGATGTTTCTCGCTTCCTCATCTTGTTTATTATAGTTTATTTTTCTATTAATAATAATTTAATTTGTATTAAATTACACGCCTCACACGTTGGTGCGCCAATTTGTAACCATTTATTATTTGTATATGATGATTGAATCTTATTGAAACGTAATGTAGCCTCACTTCGGGTTCGTCTATTGGTAACCAGATCTTTCGTTACTTACAATGTTATTGTGAATAGGTTACTTGTATATATGTCGTGTGCACTTGGATTACACCACCCGTAGGAAGTGTGAACTTGTAATATGTATATAAACAATGTAGCGACAAACTCGCACTGGAGTCGTCGATGTGTAATTATAAATGTGTTATGTTGAACGGCGAATAATTTTGTAAATTGCCGCTTACTCCCACTATGCTGCTTCTTTTCCGTGACGTCACTCAACGATGCCAACGGTCGGGTCCGCTGCAATCTGTGAATTCTATTTACTAAATGTAACAGCAATAATAACGACACACAAATACTATCAAACATATATCCTTGTGGAATCCTTTATTCGGAAAAAACACTGGTTGACTGTTTTAATAAATTTAAACAGGATAATTGCAATTGTAGCGAAAACTATAAGTCTTCTTTTACCAGTTGGCAGCAGTAGCTGTTCAGTATTTCTACGAGACCAAAACAATGCTTTTTGTTAACGTTTTTAAATAAAAATATTAATTATCTCAGGGCGTATATGGTTCGGGGATAATAATTATACAAAATAATACACTATTAATCAAAATACAAGTTTACAATTACAGGATATTACAACGTTGGAGTGATAGGTGCACACAGAAATTGTATAGTGGTTACCAGTTTTAAAAAGGTTATGTCCAGTTCAGGCTTTGATAGTTATTATGTAAATTAAAAGTTCTTGTTGTGTTTAAAAGGGTGTTAGTCTTATATGGTGTTATTAGTGATTGTTTTTAGTGTTTGTGTTATATGGTGTCTGTAGTTTAGTTGATTATTACTAAAAATTCGTGTATACAAGTGTGTGTGTTGAAGTACGATATAATGAGATGTCAGAATCACCAAATCCTCTTCTTGTACTCTTCTTGGTTGAAGATAGGGCCCACGTACACGTCGGATCTTCTTTCTCGTCCCTCGTCCACTTCAAATCTTCTTCCTGGTTATTATATCTTCTATTCCATGTAATGGGTGTTCTTCTGTTATTGCAAAAAGTTCGTGTAGTGTACCTCTAACTGTATTTATCTGGTTGTATAGTTTTTTCACACTTTATAACATATAATGTAAGACGATTTAAGAACGCGTCTATCTGCTAAGATCGTTGTCAAAGAAGTCTCATTTTATTTATCCGAAATTTCTGGTTGCTAAGCGTAAACTTGGAATCTGGTTGGCCAATTCGGATATACATTGTCATATACTTTCATTATTTCGAAGTCTAAAATTTGTTCAAAATCTTTAAACTAACATAACTTTTCTATACTGAATGGGAGTTTAAAACCATTATCAGCATTATTTTGATCTTCACATTTGTTATATTTAGACACCAAACGTGCCTATTTTTGCTTAAGAACTATGGATGTTACAATTTTGTTATTTGGAATTTTCTTAAATAACTTGATATGTGTTATTTTGTTTCTATATTCCTTGTATACATTATTAACTATAAATACATCTACCCTTTCACATTTGCATTACAAAATTTCTAATATAATTGTTCAAAATTTACTAAAGTTGGTTTCACCTGGCCTATGTAATAGTATTACTTTCATCACCATGTTTTAACATCTTTAACAATTAAATTAACTTCTAACACTCATCAAAATGGTTTAACATATAACGTTATTTTAACAACACAAAAGATATATTATTCTAATAGTTAAATTCATGCCCACATGGCTATGATTATACCAAATCCTTGCACAAATAACTGTTTTCTACTCAAACTGTATAGGTGTTTGACACTTAACAAAACATCTTTGTATAGTCCATTCTGCTTGGTCAATTAATTTACCATGGTTTAACATCAGCTCTATTGTTATATTTGTTAACACAACATAAAAAAATGGAATTAATATCATTAAATTGACATTCCTTTAAACTAACTGTATCACCTGTTACATACAAAAAACACAACACAAATACTATGATATAACACTGTGCTATAACATAAAACATGCACATTTTACAAAACAAATTCTATACTAATTAGTTAGTTCATTGTCACCTAATTTACTCATTATTCTGACACTGTCTATGTCATATTTACTATTTATATGGGTTTCAACATCCGTATACTTACTGATGTTTGACTTACAAAAGTTACAATAAAGTGAACACTGTTGCTCTACCTCACCACACAGTTCTAATAATCTTGTTACATTTACTGTTTATCTGGGTTTTACTCTTGTTATAAATGTTATTGTGACCATGTTATAATTTGTTGTTTACAGGACAACTCTATGAACTCTATATGTGACAATTATTTGTATGGTTCATTTATCTATAATCAGGTGTATTTATATTTTTGTTACATCAATTAACTTAATTATTTACTAATATTTCTCTTACATAATATTACATGTTTGGGCCTATTATCCCTCACTTTGTATTTTGATTATCTGGATATAATGATACATTAACTGAAACCATTTGTTTCTTTATAGTCCTGGTTCAGAAACCGTTTGTCTTTATAATTCTTTGTTTGGTCATTACTGAAAGTTCATTGTCATAGTTGGGGTTAAAGGTGTTTTGCATCACTTAGCCTAAATCATTAATTTGGGTACGGTCAGTTGTCTTACTAGTCAGTCTAAAATTGTTAGTCGTTCCTCTTCACTATCATCTTGGAAGATATTGTTCTCCTTGTCAGCTTCTTAACCAAAGTCTTCATTAAATCAGGTACGATATTATGTTGTTCCAAATGTAATGTTACATATTACCGTGCCACCAAATTTGATCATTTTAATAAAATATTGTTTTTTGTTGAAATTATCAATTATCTTAACTTTCACATTGTCATTTGTTATTCTTATTATGATCTGGTATACTTGTCTTTAATTTTAAGTGTTCTATCCCTGGAACGTGTTACTTCCATAACAAATTAATCACCATATATTCTGGAATCAGTCGGGGGGCTCTCTTGACCTAATACCCCGCTGTCCTTACAATACATAATACATAAATAATATCGATTGCTGGAGCTATCTCGTCAGTCAATCACATTTAATAATCACTAGTCTATTCACGACTAAAATAAATAAAATAATATAATATATTCTTGGGATTGTTCACTCAGTCCAACTTCTCAGATCTAAATATTTCTTTCCATTGATTCTTTCAGATGTTTATTTTCTTGTGGCGATATTAATAACATTTTTTATTTTCTATTGGTACTATCTTCCTTCCTTCTTTATCAGTACTGCTTAATCTTCATTTTTCATCCACTATCTTCATTTAAATTAAAACATAACATGTATTTGCATCTTCAGTTGTTGTTGATTCTCTCACAATCATGATAGGTTATTTGCAATAAATTCGTTTCTAGTCTTGTCTCATTTTCATCGTCGACTGTCTACATTTGTCCTTTCTTATTCATTTTATATCACTATAGTTTCTTCTAATTTATGGATGTTGCATCTTTCTTTTATATTCAAATAATAAGTTCATAACTGTGTTTAATAAGATGTGCTTATTTTGTTTAGAATTTGGAAATTTATTCCCAGTTGTTTATCTGCTTGATTCATAATTACATTATCAATCTGTACTGTAATTGGTCCTTACTATTTATCTAAATTCTGAGATATTCAACTTTGTTTATTGGGCTTCATTTAAAATTATATTCTGAATTATCAAAGTTGGTAAGATGAGCTTACTACATTTTTTCAATTTCGTGGTATTGTAATAATAAATTCTTCAGTTTCATATTAATTCTCATAAATAATTAGTTGTAAGTTGTTCTTACTCTTTGTTTGGAATTTTGTTGGTTTTATAATAATAAATTCTTCAATTCCAAATTAATTCTCATAAATAATTAGTTGTAAGTTGATCTTACTATTTCTTTAGAATTTTGGTGGTTTTATAATAATAAATTCTTCAATTCCAAATTAATTCTCATAAATAATTAGTTGTAAGTTGATCTTACTATTTGTTTGGAATTTTGTTGGTTTTATAATAATAAATTCTTCAATTCCAAATTAATTCTCATAAATAATTAGTTGTAAGTTGTTCTTACTCTTTGTTTAGAATTTTGTTGGTTTTATAATAATAAATTCTTCAATTCCAAATTAATTCTCATAAATAATTAGTTGTAAGTTGATCTTACTATTTTTTTAGAATTTTGTGGTTTTATAATAATAAATTCTTCAATTCCAAATTAGTTCTCATAAATAATTAGTTGTAAGTTGTTCTTACTCTTTGTTTGGAATTTTGTTGTTTTTATAATAATTTCTTCAATTCTTATTATAGTGCTTATGGTCATATGTCCTTCTGTACCCAGTATTGATGATCTTTTGGTAATTTTCGTTATGTCGGTCAGTTGCTCATACCTTCATTTGTATGGTTCTGTTTCTTTATTCTTTATTCATATTATTGTTACTCAATGAAACTTGTTTCTCGTCTCTTTAAAATGGTTCTTTGGCCGTAGTCGGTTAGCGTAGCATCCGTCCCTTTTCTTGATGGTGTGTGGTATATAATTTATCCCGGGTCCATAATCTCAGTTGACCTTATTGTCCGCACTACCATTGTCTTTTCAATTATTTTTTTCCTTGCGGCATCTCTCGCTTCTTCCTTGTACTTCATTCTTCCCGATCTTATTCTTTCATTTGCTGCAAAGCTTATTCGACTCATCCTATCATATTGTTGATTAAAACAATATGTTACTGGTCCATCAATGACTAATGATATCATTGATATTTTCCCACGTATTTCTATTTCTGGTATTACCCATTTATCTCTGGTCTTCTCTAAGTTGTAACCTATAGTTTTGTGGTAAGTCATTATTGAAATTGCTTTTAATCTCCTCCTATAGTCTCTGGCATTCATGATTTCTTCATTGTTGGTAATTGGGGTATTCAGTACATTAATTAACCCATTGTTCATCATCTCCCATTCTTCCGGTGTTTTTATTAAATTCTTTAGATGCGTTCTTCTTACTTTCTTTGGTTCCACTTCACTATCTTTAGTATTGTCTTTGTTTCCGTTAGTTTTCTTTTCAGGTAATACTACTACTGGTTCCTCTGTTTTGGCGTTTGGTATTTCTTCTGTTTCTGGTTTGCTATCATTTTTTATTTCTTCGGTTCTCTCATTTCTTAGTCCTTCCCTCCACAGTTTACTATCATTTATTAATTGTTTGGTCATTTCCTCCATTTTCTTACTCAAGTCTTCCTTCAATTTCTTATTCCTCTCGTCCAGTTTCTTACTGAAACCTTCCGTTATTTTTTTCCCAGTTTCCTGTACTAATTCCATCATACGTCTAATCATTTCTTGCGTCTTCTCGCTTTCTGTTTGTGTGGTTTCTTCTGGTTGTTTTTCCTGATCTTTCCTTGTTATAATTTCTACTTCCTCAACCGGTGTCGCTTCTTTGTCTTCCATATTTAACTCGTCTACCTTCTCGGTTTCGGCCGCTCGTTTTCACGATGTTTCTCGCTTCCTCATCTTGTTTATTATAGTTTATTTTTCTATTAATAATAATTTAATTTGTATTAAATTACACGCCTCACACGTTGGTGCGCCAATTTGTAACCATTTATTATTTGTATATGATGATTGAATCTTATTGAAACGTAATGTAGCCTCACTTCGGGTTCGTCTATTGGTAACCAGATCTTTCGTTACGTACAATGTTATTGTGAATAGGTTACTTGTATATATGTCGTGTGCACTTGGATTACACCACCCGTAGGAAGTGTGAACTTGTAATATGTATATAAACAATGTAGCGACAAACTCGCACTGGAGTCGTCGATGTGTAATTATAAATGTGTTATGTTGAACGGCGAATAATTTTGTAAATTGCCGCTTACTCCCACTATGCTGCTTCTTTTCCGTGACGTCACTCAACGATGCCAACGGTCGGGTCCGCTGCAATCTGTGAATTCTATTTACTAAATGTAACAGCAATAATAACGACACACAAATACTATCAAACATATATCCTTGTGGAATCCTTTATTCGGAAAAAACACTGGTTGACTGTTTTAATAAATTTAAACAGGATAATTGCAATTGTAGCGAAAACTATAAGTCTTCTTTTACCAGTTGGCAGCAGTAGCTGTTCAGTATTTCTACGAGACCAAAACAATGCTTTTTGTTAACGTTTTTAAATAAAAATATTAATTATCTCAGGGCGTATATGGTTCGGGGATAATAATTATACAAAATAATACACTATTAATCAAAATACAAGTTTACAATTACAGGATATTACAACGTTGGAGTGATAGGTGCACACAGAAATTGTATAGTGGTTACCAGTTTTAAAAAGGTTATGTCCAGTTCAGGCTTTGATAGTTATTATGTAAATTAAAAGTTCTTGTTGTGTTTAAAAGGGTGTTAGTCTTATATGGTGTTATTAGTGATTGTTTTTAGTGTTTGTGTTATATGGTGTCTGTAGTTTAGTTGATTATTACTAAAAATTCGTGTATACAAGTGTGTGTGTTGAAGTACGATATAATGAGATGTCAGAATCACCAAATCCTCTTCTTGTACTCTTCTTGGTTGAAGATAGGGCCCACGTACACGTCGGATCTTCTTTCTCGTCCCTCGTCCACTTCAAATCTTCTTCCTGGTTATTATATCTTCTATTCCATGTAATGGGTGTTCTTCTGTTATTGCAAAAAGTTCGTGTAGTGTACCTCTAACTGTATTTATCTGGTTGTATAGTTTTTTCACACTTTATAACATATAATGTAAGACGATTTAAGAACGCGTCTATCTGCTAAGATCGTTGTCAAAGAAGTCTCATTTTATTTATCCGAAATTTCTGGTTGCTAAGCGTAAACTTGGAATCTGGTTGGCCAATTCGGATATACATTGTCATATACTTTCATTATTTCGAAGTCTAAAATTTGTTCAAAATCTTTAAACTAACATAACTTTTCTATACTGAATGGGAGTTTAAAACCATTATCAGCATTATTTTGATCTTCACATTTGTTATATTTAGACACCAAACGTGCCTATTTTTGCTTAAGAACTATGGATGTTACAATTTTGTTATTTGGAATTTTCTTAAATAACTTGATATGTGTTATTTTGTTTCTATATTCCTTGTATACATTATTAACTATAAATACATCTACCCTTTCACATTTGCATTACAAAATTTCTAATATAATTGTTCAAAATTTACTAAAGTTGGTTTCACCTGGCCTATGTAATAGTATTACTTTCATCACCATGTTTTAACATCTTTAACAATTAAATTAACTTCTAACACTCATCAAAATGGTTTAACATATAACGTTATTTTAACAACACAAAAGATATATTATTCTAATAGTTAAATTCATGCCCACATGGCTATGATTATACCAAATCCTTGCACAAATAACTGTTTTCTACTCAAACTGTATAGGTGTTTGACACTTAACAAAACATCTTTGTATAGTCCATTCTGCTTGGTCAATTAATTTACCATGGTTTAACATCAGCTCTATTGTTATATTTGTTAACACAACATAAAAAAATGGAATTAATATCATTAAATTGACATTCCTTTAAACTAACTGTATCACCTGTTACATACAAAAAACACAACACAAATACTATGATATAACACTGTGCTATAACATAAAACATGCACATTTTACAAAACAAATTCTATACTAATTAGTTAGTTCATTGTCACCTAATTTACTCATTATTCTGACACTGTCTATGTCATATTTACTATTTATATGGGTTTCAACATCCGTATACTTACTGATGTTTGACTTACAAAAGTTACAATAAAGTGAACACTGTTGCTCTACCTCACCACACAGTTCTAATAATCTTGTTACATTTACTGTTTATCTGGGTTTTACTCTTGTTATAAATGTTATTGTGACCATGTTATAATTTGTTGTTTACAGGACAACTCTATGAACTCTATATGTGACAATTATTTGTATGGTTCATTTATCTATAATCAGGTGTATTTATATTTTTGTTACATCAATTAACTTAATTATTTACTAATATTTCTCTTACATAATATTACATGTTTGGGCCTATTATCCCTCACTTTGTATTTTGATTATCTGGATATAATGATACATTAACTGAAACCATTTGTTTCTTTATAGTCCTGGTTCAGAAACCGTTTGTCTTTATAATTCTTTGTTTGGTCATTACTGAAAGTTCATTGTCATAGTTGGGGTTAAAGGTGTTTTGCATCACTTAGCCTAAATCATTAATTTGGGTACGGTCAGTTGTCTTACTAGTCAGTCTAAAATTGTTAGTCGTTCCTCTTCACTATCATCTTGGAAGATATTGTTCTCCTTGTCAGCTTCTTAACCAAAGTCTTCATTAAATCAGGTACGATATTATGTTGTTCCAAATGTAATGTTACATATTACCGTGCCACCAAATTTGATCATTTTAATAAAATATTGTTTTTTGTTGAAATTATCAATTATCTTAACTTTCACATTGTCATTTGTTATTCTTATTATGATCTGGTATACTTGTCTTTAATTTTAAGTGTTCTATCCCTGGAACGTGTTACTTCCATAACAAATTAATCACCATATATTCTGGAATCAGTCGGGGGGCTCTCTTGACCTAATACCCCGCTGTCCTTACAATACATAATACATAAATAATATCGATTGCTGGAGCTATCTCGTCAGTCAATCACATTTAATAATCACTAGTCTATTCACGACTAAAATAAATAAAATAATATAATATATTCTTGGGATTGTTCACTCAGTCCAACTTCTCAGATCTAAATATTTCTTTCCATTGATTCTTTCAGATGTTTATTTTCTTGTGGCGATATTAATAACATTTTTTATTTTCTATTGGTACTATCTTCCTTCCTTCTTTATCAGTACTGCTTAATCTTCATTTTTCATCCACTATCTTCATTTAAATTAAAACATAACATGTATTTGCATCTTCAGTTGTTGTTGATTCTCTCACAATCATGATAGGTTATTTGCAATAAATTCGTTTCTAGTCTTGTCTCATTTTCATCGTCGACTGTCTACATTTGTCCTTTCTTATTCATTTTATATCACTATAGTTTCTTCTAATTTATGGATGTTGCATCTTTCTTTTATATTCAAATAATAAGTTCATAACTGTGTTTAATAAGATGTGCTTATTTTGTTTAGAATTTGGAAATTTATTCCCAGTTGTTTATCTGCTTGATTCATAATTACATTATCAATCTGTACTGTAATTGGTCCTTACTATTTATCTAAATTCTGAGATATTCAACTTTGTTTATTGGGCTTCATTTAAAATTATATTCTGAATTATCAAAGTTGGTAAGATGAGCTTACTACATTTTTTCAATTTCGTGGTATTGTAATAATAAATTCTTCAGTTTCATATTAATTCTCATAAATAATTAGTTGTAAGTTGTTCTTACTCTTTGTTTGGAATTTTGTTGGTTTTATAATAATAAATTCTTCAATTCCAAATTAATTCTCATAAATAATTAGTTGTAAGTTGATCTTACTATTTCTTTAGAATTTTGGTGGTTTTATAATAATAAATTCTTCAATTCCAAATTAATTCTCATAAATAATTAGTTGTAAGTTGATCTTACTATTTGTTTGGAATTTTGTTGGTTTTATAATAATAAATTCTTCAATTCCAAATTAATTCTCATAAATAATTAGTTGTAAGTTGTTCTTACTCTTTGTTTAGAATTTTGTTGGTTTTATAATAATAAATTCTTCAATTCCAAATTAATTCTCATAAATAATTAGTTGTAAGTTGATCTTACTATTTTTTTAGAATTTTGTGGTTTTATAATAATAAATTCTTCAATTCCAAATTAGTTCTCATAAATAATTAGTTGTAAGTTGTTCTTACTCTTTGTTTGGAATTTTGTTGTTTTTATAATAATTTCTTCAATTCTTATTATAGTGCTTATGGTCATATGTCCTTCTGTACCCAGTATTGATGATCTTTTGGTAATTTTCGTTATGTCGGTCAGTTGCTCATACCTTCATTTGTATGGTTCTGTTTCTTTATTCTTTATTCATATTATTGTTACTCAATGAAACTTGTTTCTCGTCTCTTTAAAATGGTTCTTTGGCCGTAGTCGGTTAGCGTAGCATCCGTCCCTTTTCTTGATGGTGTGTGGTATATAATTTATCCCGGGTCCATAATCTCAGTTGACCTTATTGTCCGCACTACCATTGTCTTTTCAATTATTTTTTTCCTTGCGGCATCTCTCGCTTCTTCCTTGTACTTCATTCTTCCCGATCTTATTCTTTCATTTGCTGCAAAGCTTATTCGACTCATCCTATCATTTTGTTGATTAAAACAATATGTTACTGGTCCATCAATGACTAATGATATCATTGATATTTTCCCACGTATTTCTATTTCTGGTATTACCCATTTATCTCTGGTCTTCTCTAAGTTGTAACCTATAGTTTTGTGGTAAGTCATTATTGAAATTGCTTTTAATCTCCTCCTATAGTCTCTGGCATTCATGATTTCTTCATTGTTGGTAATTGGGGTATTCAGTACATTAATTAACCCATTGTTCATCATCTCCCATTCTTCCGGTGTTTTTATTAAATTCTTTAGATGCGTTCTTCTTACTTTCTTTGGTTCCACTTCACTATCTTTAGTATTGTCTTTGTTTCCGTTAGTTTTCTTTTCAGGTAATACTACTACTGGTTCCTCTGTTTTGGCGTTTGGTATTTCTTCTGTTTCTGGTTTGCTATCATTTTTTATTTCTTCGGTTCTCTCATTTCTTAGTCCTTCCCTCCACAGTTTACTATCATTTATTATTTGTTTGGTCATTTCCTCCATTTTCTTACTCAAGTCTTCCTTCAATTTCTTATTCCTCTCGTCCAGTTTCTTACTGAAACCTTCCGTTATTTTTTTCCCAGTTTCCTGTACTAATTCCATCATACGTCTAATCATTTCTTGCGTCTTCTCGCTTTCTGTTTGTGTGGTTTCTTCTGGTTGTTTTTCCTGATCTTTCCTTGTTATAATTTCTACTTCCTCAACCGGTGTCGCTTCTTTGTCTTCCATATTTAACTCGTCTACCTTCTCGGTTTCGGCCGCTCGTTTTCACGATGTTTCTCGCTTCCTCATCTTGTTTATTATAGTTTATTTTTCTATTAATAATAATTTAATTTGTATTAAATTACACGCCTCACACGTTGGTGCGCCAATTTGTAACCATTTATTATTTGTATATGATGATTGAATCTTATTGAAACGTAATGTAGCCTCACTTCGGGTTCGTCTATTGGTAACCAGATCTTTCGTTACGTACAATGTTATTGTGAATAGGTTACTTGTATATATGTCGTGTGCACTTGGATTACACCACCCGTAGGAAGTGTGAACTTGTAATATGTATATAAACAATGTAGCGACAAACTCGCACTGGAGTCGTCGATGTGTAATTATAAATGTGTTATGTTGAACGGCGAATAATTTTGTAAATTGCCGCTTACTCCCACTATGCTGCTTCTTTTCCGTGACGTCACTCAACGATGCCAACGGTCGGGTCCGCTGCAATCTGTGAATTCTATTTACTAAATGTAACAGCAATAATAACGACACACAAATACTATCAAACATATATCCTTGTGGAATCCTTTATTCGGAAAAAACACTGGTTGACTGTTTTAATAAATTTAAACAGGATAATTGCAATTGTAGCGAAAACTATAAGTCTTCTTTTACCAGTTGGCAGCAGTAGCTGTTCAGTATTTCTACGAGACCAAAACAATGCTTTTTGTTAACGTTTTTAAATAAAAATATTAATTATCTCAGGGCGTATATGGTTCGGGGATAATAATTATACAAAATAATACACTATTAATCAAAATACAAGTTTACAATTACAGGATATTACAACGTTGGAGTGATAGGTGCACACAGAAATTGTATAGTGGTTACCAGTTTTAAAAAGGTTATGTCCAGTTCAGGCTTTGATAGTTATTATGTAAATTAAAAGTTCTTGTTGTGTTTAAAAGGGTGTTAGTCTTATATGGTGTTATTAGTGATTGTTTTTAGTGTTTGTGTTATATGGTGTCTGTAGTTTAGTTGATTATTACTAAAAATTCGTGTATACAAGTGTGTGTGTTGAAGTACGATATAATGAGATGTCAGAATCACCAAATCCTCTTCTTGTACTCTTCTTGGTTGAAGATAGGGCCCACGTACACGTCGGATCTTCTTTCTCGTCCCTCGTCCACTTCAAATCTTCTTCCTGGTTATTATATCTTCTATTCCATGTAATGGGTGTTCTTCTGTTATTGCAAAAAGTTCGTGTAGTGTACCTCTAACTGTATTTATCTGGTTGTATAGTTTTTTCACACTTTATAACATATAATGTAAGACGATTTAAGAACGCGTCTATCTGCTAAGATCGTTGTCAAAGAAGTCTCATTTTATTTATCCGAAATTTCTGGTTGCTAAGCGTAAACTTGGAATCTGGTTGGCCAATTCGGATATACATTGTCATATACTTTCATTATTTCGAAGTCTAAAATTTGTTCAAAATCTTTAAACTAACATAACTTTTCTATACTGAATGGGAGTTTAAAACCATTATCAGCATTATTTTGATCTTCACATTTGTTATATTTAGACACCAAACGTGCCTATTTTTGCTTAAGAACTATGGATGTTACAATTTTGTTATTTGGAATTTTCTTAAATAACTTGATATGTGTTATTTTGTTTCTATATTCCTTGTATACATTATTAACTATAAATACATCTACCCTTTCACATTTGCATTACAAAATTTCTAATATAATTGTTCAAAATTTACTAAAGTTGGTTTCACCTGGCCTATGTAATAGTATTACTTTCATCACCATGTTTTAACATCTTTAACAATTAAATTAACTTCTAACACTCATCAAAATGGTTTAACATATAACGTTATTTTAACAACACAAAAGATATATTATTCTAATAGTTAAATTCATGCCCACATGGCTATGATTATACCAAATCCTTGCACAAATAACTGTTTTCTACTCAAACTGTATAGGTGTTTGACACTTAACAAAACATCTTTGTATAGTCCATTCTGCTTGGTCAATTAATTTACCATGGTTTAACATCAGCTCTATTGTTATATTTGTTAACACAACATAAAAAAATGGAATTAATATCATTAAATTGACATTCCTTTAAACTAACTGTATCACCTGTTACATACAAAAAACACAACACAAATACTATGATATAACACTGTGCTATAACATAAAACATGCACATTTTACAAAACAAATTCTATACTAATTAGTTAGTTCATTGTCACCTAATTTACTCATTATTCTGACACTGTCTATGTCATATTTACTATTTATATGGGTTTCAACATCCGTATACTTACTGATGTTTGACTTACAAAAGTTACAATAAAGTGAACACTGTTGCTCTACCTCACCACACAGTTCTAATAATCTTGTTACATTTACTGTTTATCTGGGTTTTACTCTTGTTATAAATGTTATTGTGACCATGTTATAATTTGTTGTTTACAGGACAACTCTATGAACTCTATATGTGACAATTATTTGTATGGTTCATTTATCTATAATCAGGTGTATTTATATTTTTGTTACATCAATTAACTTAATTATTTACTAATATTTCTCTTACATAATATTACATGTTTGGGCCTATTATCCCTCACTTTGTATTTTGATTATCTGGATATAATGATACATTAACTGAAACCATTTGTTTCTTTATAGTCCTGGTTCAGAAACCGTTTGTCTTTATAATTCTTTGTTTAGTCATTACTGAAAGTTCATTGTCATAGTTGGGGTTAAAGGTGTTTTGCATCACTTAGCCTAAATCATTAATTTGGGTACGGTCAGTTGTCTTACTAGTCAGTCTAAAATTGTTAGTCGTTCCTCTTCACTATCATCTTGGAAGATATTGTTCTCCTTGTCAGCTTCTTAACCAAAGTCTTCATTAAATCAGGTACGATATTATGTTGTTCCAAATGTAATGTTACATATTACCGTGCCACCAAATTTGATCATTTTAATAAAATATTGTTTTTTGTTGAAATTATCAATTATCTTAACTTTCACATTGTCATTTGTTATTCTTATTATGATCTGGTATACTTGTCTTTAATTTTAAGTGTTCTATCCCTGGAACGTGTTACTTCCATAACAAATTAATCACCATATATTCTGGAATCAGTCGGGGGGCTCTCTTGACCTAATACCCCGCTGTCCTTACAATACATAATACATAAATAATATCGATTGCTGGAGCTATCTCGTCAGTCAATCACATTTAATAATCACTAGTCTATTCACGACTAAAATAAATAAAATAATATAATATATTCTTGGGATTGTTCACTCAGTCTAACTTCTCAGATCTAAATATTTCTTTCCATTGATTCTTTCAGATGTTTATTTTCTTGTGGCGATATTAATAACATTTTTTATTTTCTATTGGTACTATCTTCCTTCCTTCTTTATCAGTACTGCTTAATCTTCATTTTTCATCCACTATCTTCATTTAAATTAAAACATAACATGTATTTGCATCTTCAGTTGTTGTTGATTCTCTCACAATCATGATAGGTTATTTGCAATAAATTCGTTTCTAGTCTTGTCTCATTTTCATCGTCGACTGTCTACATTTGTCCTTTCTTATTCATTTTATATCACTATAGTTTCTTCTAATTTATGGATGTTGCATCTTTCTTTTATATTCAAATAATAAGTTCATAACTGTGTTTAATAAGATGTGCTTATTTTGTTTAGAATTTGGAAATTTATTCCCAGTTGTTTATCTGCTTGATTCATAATTACATTATCAATCTGTACTGTAATTGGTCCTTACTATTTATCTAAATTCTGAGATATTCAACTTTGTTTATTGGGCTTCATTTAAAATTATATTCTGAATTATCAAAGTTGGTAAGATGAGCTTACTACATTTTTTCAATTTCGTGGTATTGTAATAATAAATTCTTCAGTTTCATATTAATTCTCATAAATAATTAGTTGTAAGTTGTTCTTACTCTTTGTTTGGAATTTTGTTGGTTTTATAATAATAAATTCTTCAATTCCAAATTAATTCTCATAAATAATTAGTTGTAAGTTGATCTTACTATTTCTTTAGAATTTTGGTGGTTTTATAATAATAAATTCTTCAATTCCAAATTAATTCTCATAAATAATTAGTTGTAAGTTGATCTTACTATTTGTTTGGAATTTTGTTGGTTTTATAATAATAAATTCTTCAATTCCAAATTAATTCTCATAAATAATTAGTTGTAAGTTGTTCTTACTCTTTGTTTAGAATTTTGTTGGTTTTATAATAATAAATTCTTCAATTCCAAATTAATTCTCATAAATAATTAGTTGTAAGTTGATCTTACTATTTTTTTAGAATTTTGTGGTTTTATAATAATAAATTCTTCAATTCCAAATTAGTTCTCATAAATAATTAGTTGTAAGTTGTTCTTACTCTTTGTTTGGAATTTTGTTGTTTTTATAATAATTTCTTCAATTCTTATTATAGTGCTTATGGTCATATGTCCTTCTGTACCCAGTATTGATGATCTTTTGGTAATTTTCGTTATGTCGGTCAGTTGCTCATACCTTCATTTGTATGGTTCTGTTTCTTTATTCTTTATTCATATTATTGTTACTCAATGAAACTTGTTTCTCGTCTCTTTAAAATGGTTCTTTGGCCGTAGTCGGTTAGCGTAGCATCCGTCCCTTTTCTTGATGGTGTGTGGTATATAATTTATCCCGGGTCCATAATCTCAGTTGACCTTATTGTCCGCACTACCATTGTCTTTTCAATTATTTTTTTCCTTGCGGCATCTCTCGCTTCTTCCTTGTACTTCATTCTTCCCGATCTTATTCTTTCATTTGCTGCAAAGCTTATTCGACTCATCCTATCATATTGTTGATTAAAACAATATGTTACTGGTCCATCAATGACTAATGATATCATTGATATTTTCCCACGTATTTCTATTTCTGGTATTACCCATTTATCTCTGGTCTTCTCTAAGTTGTAACCTATAGTTTTGTGGTAAGTCATTATTGAAATTGCTTTTAATCTCCTCCTATAGTCTCTGGCATTCATGATTTCTTCATTGTTGGTAATTGGGGTATTCAGTACATTAATTAACCCATTGTTCATCATCTCCCATTCTTCCGGTGTTTTTATTAAATTCTTTAGATGCGTTCTTCTTACTTTCTTTGGTTCCACTTCACTATCTTTAGTATTGTCTTTGTTTCCGTTAGTTTTCTTTTCAGGTAATACTACTACTGGTTCCTCTGTTTTGGCGTTTGGTATTTCTTCTGTTTCTGGTTTGCTATCATTTTTTATTTCTTCGGTTCTCTCATTTCTTAGTCCTTCCCTCCACAGTTTACTATCATTTATTATTTGTTTGGTCATTTCCTCCATTTTCTTACTCAAGTCTTCCTTCAATTTCTTATTCCTCTCGTCCAGTTTCTTACTGAAACCTTCCGTTATTTTTTTCCCAGTTTCCTGTACTAATTCCATCATACGTCTAATCATTTCTTGCGTCTTCTCGCTTTCTGTTTGTGTGGTTTCTTCTGGTTGTTTTTCCTGATCTTTCCTTGTTATAATTTCTACTTCCTCAACCGGTGTCGCTTCTTTGTCTTCCATATTTAACTCGTCTACCTTCTCGGTTTCGGCCGCTCGTTTTCACGATGTTTCTCGCTTCCTCATCTTGTTTATTATAGTTTATTTTTCTATTAATAATAATTTAATTTGTATTAAATTACACGCCTCACACGTTGGTGCGCCAATTTGTAACCATTTATTATTTGTATATGATGATTGAATCTTATTGAAACGTAATGTAGCCTCACTTCGGGTTCGTCTATTGGTAACCAGATCTTTCGTTACGTACAATGTTATTGTGAATAGGTTACTTGTATATATGTCGTGTGCACTTGGATTACACCACCCGTAGGAAGTGTGAACTTGTAATATGTATATAAACAATGTAGCGACAAACTCGCACTGGAGTCGTCGATGTGTAATTATAAATGTGTTATGTTGAACGGCGAATAATTTTGTAAATTGCCGCTTACTCCCACTATGCTGCTTCTTTTCCGTGACGTCACTCAACGATGCCAACGGTCGGGTCCGCTGCAATCTGTGAATTCTATTTACTAAATGTAACAGCAATAATAACGACACACAAATACTATCAAACATATATCCTTGTGGAATCCTTTATTCGGAAAAAACACTGGTTGACTGTTTTAATAAATTTAAACAGGATAATTGCAATTGTAGCGAAAACTATAAGTCTTCTTTTACCAGTTGGCAGCAGTAGCTGTTCAGTATTTCTACGAGACCAAAACAATGCTTTTTGTTAACGTTTTTAAATAAAAATATTAATTATCTCAGGGCGTATATGGTTCGGGGATAATAATTATACAAAATAATACACTATTAATCAAAATACAAGTTTACAATTACAGGATATTACAACGTTGGAGTGATAGGTGCACACAGAAATTGTATAGTGGTTACCAGTTTTAAAAAGGTTATGTCCAGTTCAGGCTTTGATAGTTATTATGTAAATTAAAAGTTCTTGTTGTGTTTAAAAAGGTGTTAGTCTTATATGGTGTTATTAGTGATTGTTTTTAGTGTTTGTGTTATATGGTGTCTGTAGTTTAGTTGATTATTACTAAAAATTCGTGTATACAAGTGTGTGTGTTGAAGTACGATATAATGAGATGTCAGAATCACCAAATCCTCTTCTTGTACTCTTCTTGGTTGAAGATAGGGCCCACGTACACGTCGGATCTTCTTTCTCGTCCCTCGTCCACTTCAAATCTTCTTCCTGGTTATTATATCTTCTATTCCATGTAATGGGTGTTCTTCTGTTATTGCAAAAAGTTCGTGTAGTGTACCTCTAACTGTATTTATCTGGTTGTATAGTTTTTTCACACTTTATAACATATAATGTAAGACGATTTAAGAACGCGTCTATCTGCTAAGATCGTTGTCAAAGAAGTCTCATTTTATTTATCCGAAATTTCTGGTTGCTAAGCGTAAACTTGGAATCTGGTTGGCCAATTCGGATATACATTGTCATATACTTTCATTATTTCGAAGTCTAAAATTTGTTCAAAATCTTTAAACTAACATAACTTTTCTATACTGAATGGGAGTTTAAAACCATTATCAGCATTATTTTGATCTTCACATTTGTTATATTTAGACACCAAACGTGCCTATTTTTGCTTAAGAACTATGGATGTTACAATTTTGTTATTTGGAATTTTCTTAAATAACTTGATATGTGTTATTTTGTTTCTATATTCCTTGTATACATTATTAACTATAAATACATCTACCCTTTCACATTTGCATTACAAAATTTCTAATATAATTGTTCAAAATTTACTAAAGTTGGTTTCACCTGGCCTATGTAATAGTATTACTTTCATCACCATGTTTTAACATCTTTAACAATTAAATTAACTTCTAACACTCATCAAAATGGTTTAACATATAACGTTATTTTAACAACACAAAAGATATATTATTCTAATAGTTAAATTCATGCCCACATGGCTATGATTATACCAAATCCTTGCACAAATAACTGTTTTCTACTCAAACTGTATAGGTGTTTGACACTTAACAAAACATCTTTGTATAGTCCATTCTGCTTGGTCAATTAATTTACCATGGTTTAACATCAGCTCTATTGTTATATTTGTTAACACAACATAAAAAAATGGAATTAATATCATTAAATTGACATTCCTTTAAACTAACTGTATCACCTGTTACATACAAAAAACACAACACAAATACTATGATATAACACTGTGCTATAACATAAAACATGCACATTTTACAAAACAAATTCTATACTAATTAGTTAGTTCATTGTCACCTAATTTACTCATTATTCTGACACTGTCTATGTCATATTTACTATTTATATGGGTTTCAACATCCGTATACTTACTGATGTTTGACTTACAAAAGTTACAATAAAGTGAACACTGTTGCTCTACCTCACCACACAGTTCTAATAATCTTGTTACATTTACTGTTTATCTGGGTTTTACTCTTGTTATAAATGTTATTGTGACCATGTTATAATTTGTTGTTTACAGGACAACTCTATGAACTCTATATGTGACAATTATTTGTATGGTTCATTTATCTATAATCAGGTGTATTATATTTTTGTTACATCAATTAACTTAATTATTTACTAATATTTCTCTTACATAATATTACATGTTTGGGCCTATTATCCCTCACTTTGTATTTTGATTATCTGGATATAATGATACATTAACTGAAACCATTTGTTTCTTATAGTCCTGGTTCAGAAACCGTTTGTCTTTATAATTCTTTGTTTAGTCATTACTGAAAGTTCATTGTCATAGTTGGGGTTAAAGGTGTTTTGCATCACTTAGCCTAAATCATTATTTGGGTACGGTCAGTTGTCTTACTAGTCAGTCTAAAATTGTTAGTCGTTCCTCTTCACTATCATCTTGGAAGATATTGTTCTCCTTGTCAGCTTCTTACCAAAGTCTTCATTAAATCAGGTACGATATTATGTTGTTCCAAATGTAATGTTACATATTACCGTGCCACCAATTTGATCATTTTAATAAAATATTGTTTTTTGTTGAATTATCAATTATCTTAACTTTCACATTGTCATTTGTTATTCTTATTATGATCTGGTATACTTGTCTTTAATTTTAAGTGTTCTATCCCTGGAACGTGTTACTTCCATAACAAATTAATCACCATATATTCTGGAATCAGTCGGGGGCTCTCTTGACCTAATACCCCGCTGTCCTTACAATACATAATACATAAATAATATCGATTGCTGGAGCTATCTCGTCAGTCAATCACATTTAATAATCACTAGTCTATTCACGACTAAAATAAATAAAATAATATAATATATTCTTGGGATTGTTCACTCAGTCTAACTTCTCAGATCTAAATATTTCTTTCCATTGATTCTTTCAGATGTTTATTTTCTTGTGGCGATATTAATAACATTTTTTATTTTCTA